>CM070594.1:16084597-17284597 GCA_036346395.1 Hsuehochloa calcarea
AAGTAAAAGTCTGCGTTGTGGCCCAGAGGAAATTCGTTGGGGTAATCGTTATTTTCGTCGGAACGGGCAGGAGTGACCGGGTGGCCCGAAGAGCGGCGTTATACCCATGTAGGCCGATCAAAAGGGCGCCACTCCCCCAAACCCTGAAGCCACCTCCCTCCCCTTAGCCGCCACCTCCCTCCCCTGCTTGGCTCCCTTGCTGCTCCTTGGTGTCTCCTCGCGGTGGTGGTGCCATCTCCGGTGATCCCGTCGCTTCTCCCCAAGATCCCCTCAGGCATCTCCTTTCCTGCCGGCGTCACGGCCTTTCGTGCGTCTCGGGTGGCCGGCCTTAAGAGAGGGAAGAGGGAAGGGAGGGAAGGGAGGAAGGCCGTGTCTGCTGGATCATCGTCGTCCTCTGGTCTACAAGGGTAACTAGACATCAATTCGTTGTTTGATTCCATTAGAGTTGAGAATCCGATTGGATTTGTAGTTTCGTTTATTTACATGCCGATTGATTACATCGATCGTTGTACCTCGGTTTTGGGTGTCGTAGAGGCGGATGGATATCTGCGACTTACGGAGATGATCTGGCTTCATTATATTTCTTTTGGCACTTGGATCACGAATTTTCACCAGATGGTTTAAAAGTTATGACTATTTTACCACGTCTTGCTCATCAGCCGAAACTGCAGATGCAGTCAGTTGTACCTAGGTTTTGATCTAGTTAAAATTAGAACCAGTCGGCCACAACTAGGTTTATGAAGATAATTTCACCATGTTTCTAGGCTGATAAAGATCACTTTATTTGGATCGGTGGTCTAAAAGTTAGAGCCTTTTCTTTGAAATTGAGATTACGAGCAATTTGTGGATATAGTTTTAGGTGGATGTTTAGACCCTGTTTTGGCGAACTACGGTTATTTATTGGTGAGAAGCTTTATTACGTTGAGAGTTGAGCAGTTTGAGTCTTTTGGAGCTGGTTATTTATTGGTGAATTTTCTAGTAAAGCTGCGGTTTAGGAATTATTTGGAATGTTTGGGTGAATTGATCAAATTGAACCTTTTGTTTGGTTGGCTTGGCTAGAGATTGTGGGAGAACACGTGTAGCAATGTCTTACTCGTTTGTCCTCATTTTGATTATTCTATATTGTAGGCGTAAAGGCATTTGTGAGTGGAGGGTACCTCAGTTACCTCCTAACTGCGTCATGTGTTGTGAGCAAGTAACTTGTATGCTATTATTGATACAATATGTGATGTGTGAATGCATGGTTATACTTGTTTTATGTCTGTAGTTGAATGCCATGTGTATTTTTCCATTAATCGTGATATTCAATCTTACCATGAGATCACATCATGTCAAGCATAAATTCATAATGACCACGAAAGTGGATTTCCTTAATAAGACCCATCAATTCGATGTGGGCATAAAACCCTATCAATTCGAATGGGTAAGTTGTCCACCATTCCAATGTGGGCCACGTAACGACCGTGTAAACGTTCTTCATCGGTAACTTTAAAGTGAACAAGCGGGTGTTTCACTCTTACTATACGGTATAGTGTGATATGTCCATTTTCCTTCATTTCATCACTTCACTTCATCCATTCATAAAAATTGGATTAGATAAATGTTCAATCTATGATAGCGTATATTGTTCATTGGATATTGATTGTTACTTTCAAGTACTTGCTGAGTCTTTGGCTCATTCTTGCTTTATTGTTTTATTTAGGTAAATGACAAGGAAGAGCGGTATCGTGGAGGGTAGTTCAACGATGCACTTACTACAAAATCAAAACATTTGAGAACTTAATATTGTCGTCTATTTATGCCTTGTGTTGAATTGTAATAAGCCAACTTGGCCATATTTACAGTATCTCCTGAATTGTTTATCTCACCTCGTTAATTAGAATTGTTGATGAATTCTGTTTAGTATATCCTTGTTGTATGCAACATCTGGTTATGCGTGTTATTCTCCTAAAGATTAGTGGTTGTAGGTGACATCTTGACTTCCTTATAGTCGGTGTTACGGGTTAGGTACAAAGTTGTACTCATAAGACTTACAAACAACGGAATACATTCTTCTTAACATCTAAAATTGAAGTGACAACAAATCTAGCAATTACTTTTCCATTTTTGGCCTTTTTAAGCATATAGCATGACTCAAACAAGCCAATATATGGAACATTACCAATATTACAATTTTGTGGTGCATATCAGATTTTACGACATTTATGGTAATACTTACTATTTTGTAACAAATCTTACGAGGCTTGTTTAGGTTTCTTACCTTTCTTGAGCACATACCAAAGTCCTTCCTTGTTGAATAAGCATATTTGCTCCTCAAAACCTTATCAAGGGTGGTTTTGCTCTTAAAACATCTTTCCAAGCTCTTACTTAGCTTGGTAACTTGCTCCTTTAGCTCATTGTTCTCTACAAATAGCTTATCACAAGATTTAGCATTTTTAATCTTGGAATCAACATTTGAGCTACATGGCATGGCAAGCAAATCTTAGCAAGAAGTTGATATGCTAGTTCTAGCAACATTTATACTAGGCATTCTTTCTTGAATATCACAAGTAATACCAATGCTAGTGCAAGACTTATCTTGGATAAGCAAATCATGAGCTTCTTTTAGTTCATTATAAGAGTCCTTTAAGGCGTGTTCTTTCTTTAAGACTCTAAATTTAGCTTTCCTTTCCAAGATATTCATTTAGTTCTTCAAGCATATCCATAAGCTCATCATGGGAGGGTTCTTCATCATCAAGAGATTTTATCTTTTCTCCTTTTATAAGGCAAGTAGGAGTGGAGAATAGCGATAGAGCCTCCTTGATGGCGATACCAACAAGTCCTCTCTTCTTGGAGGACCCTCGACATCGGTAGTCGAAATCCGAATACTCCTGTCAGTCCCATTCTCAATATGGGCTTCATTCTTGCCATCCTTGAAGCTTCTTGAAAAGCTTCTTCTTGCCATTGAATTCTTTCTTCTTTGTGACTTGCCTGCGTCTTTCTTATTGGGGCAATGAGAGGCAATGTGCCCTTCTCATCACTCATAGCAGATGTTGCTATAGTGCTCTTCACTTGATAATTGCCCTTTGCAATCTTATCGAGTTGAAGGTTGATGAGGGCGTCTCCTCATGAACTTATTCATTCTCCTCACATGGAGAGCAAATTCCTCTTGATTTTCATCTTCATCTTCTTCATCACTTGATTCCTTTTGCCTTAAAAGCGTGTTTTTCTTCCTTGAAGAAGTTGACTACATGAGCTCTTCTTTATCTTTCTTGTAAAGCTCATTTGTGATGAGATTTCTCAAAAGCCGGTTGGTGTCATTCTTGTCAACTTAGGAGAGTTGAAAACAATGTCACCAACATCTCGTACTTGTCGGAAGAACCCTAATCATCGCTGCGCACAATCAATGTCAAGCAAATTAGTACCAAGACCCTTGAGCTCATTTACAATGTTGTTAAGTCTAGAATACATCTCGGTGATGTTTTCTTGAGGCAACATTGTAAATATCTCATATTGATCTTAAGCCTATGCAATTTGGCTTCTTTTAGCAGTGGATGTGCCCTCATGAATTTAAGAGGCGTAGTCCATATCTCATGGCGGTTTCAGGGTTGCTCTCGATTGAACTCATCGCGTTTAAAGCTCCAAGGCGTTCATCGCAGAGCATTGAGATGAGTTCGTTCGTCTTGATCCGTGGGTGTGTGGGATCAAGTACCATATGAAACCTTCACTCTAATCTCTCTGTCGCTTGGGATCATAGCCTTCAAATAAATGGACATTCTAATTTTCCAATATGCATAATTTGATCCATCAAATAAAGGAACCTTGCCTATTGACATAACCTCACTAGCCATCCTTTCTCTCCTAGGCGGTAAAGTCTAAAATTAGAGACCAAGCTCGATACCACTTGTAGGATCAAGGATAACCGACTAGAAGGGGGTGAATAAGAGTTTGGAGCAGCCCTGCTTCTTTCCGTTCTTTCTCTTCTTTGGCAGGCTGGAGCAGGCCTGAAGAAGAACCAGCGCATTGCCATGGGCATCGCAGGTGGCGCAGCTCGCGCGCACCAACCAGGCGCTCGGCGTCGAGTACGCCGGCCGCGTCGGCTCTCAGGCGTACAACCACGCCAACTTCTACACGCCGGCCAACCGCCCGGCGGCGGCGCAGCGCCTTTCCCGCACGGAGAGCACTGGCTCCACCGCCACGTCCTGGCCGGCGGCGCAGCAGAACCGTGCCCAGAGCTCCCGCCACCACGGCGGCCGCTGATGGCAGCGATCGAGGTGCATGTGCGCCGTTCAATGTGCGGCAAGTGTGTACGGTGCGTGCATGGATGCATGAAGAGTTAGTAGTACTCAAATAAGCTATGGAAGAATAACTAGATGAAAAGAGGTGCTTACGTTAGAGGCTGATCGGATGAACCAAAATTACATGTCATCTACCGATGGTTGTTTTCGGTCGACAAAAAGTCCTCATGCATGCTTCTTTAATAAACCAAATAAGTATATTTAGACTAGACTAGAGTATGTTTGGTTTGACATCCATACTTTGATATATATATATACAAACACACACTAGGGCTGGAAACGAGCCGAGCCGAGCCAGCTCGAGCCAAGCTCGCCCAGGCTCGGTCTGAGCTTCGGCTCGGCTCGAAAAAAACTCGAGCTGGCTCGAAAAGCTAGCTCAAGCCAAGACTCGCAAAACCCAAAAAACAAAGACATAATAATATAATTATATACGCCATTTATCATCAATTCAAAATTCAATTATCATAAACAAAGTGAGAAATATAACAATCCATAATCCATACAAGCATTCATCATAGATTTATAAGGACTTCCCAAGCCCATAAACAAAGGCATAATGTGATTATAGGGGGTTGCGCTTGGCTCATTTGGCTCGCGAGCCTGCTCGAGCCCGAGCTCGAATCTTCACCGAATCTTCAGTCCGAAATCGAAATTCACGAGCTCGAGCGAAAATTCACGAGCTCGAGCAGGCTCGCGAGCCTCAAGCTTTTTTTCCAACCCTAACACACACACAAAAAAAAACCAAAGGATCATATAATTATCAATAAAATACAAGAATGTATACATGATAATTTCTGGTATCAATACAACCACAAGCGCAAAGATAAATGTTATATGCTCTTGATATTAAATAGTCTTGCCGAATATTTCCATATATCAAATGAGACAACATCTATTCCAGAAAATCATGAAATCTTAGAATTAAAACCTTTATATGTGGTATTTGAAGGAAAATTGCCAGGAATATACATATCATTTGAAGAAATAGTGTGTTATATATATATATATATATATATATATATATATATATATATATATATATATATATATGAGAACATATCTAGTGCTAATGTGTAATTAAGTACTAAGGTGCTAATGACAATCTTGACCGTTAGATCATACAGCGTGTTTAATGCAGAGCATTGGTGGTGGAAGTATACATGGTGTTTAATGCAGACGCATTAATGAATGCGCATTGAAGGTGAGGGTATGTAGGGTGATTAAATGGTTTGGAGGTGGGAGCCCTATTATTTTGGCTGTTCAATCCACATCCAACGATTAAGATTGCAATTAACACCTAAGCACTCAATTACCCATTATATATATATATATATATATATATATATATATATATATATATATATATATATATATATATATATATATAGGAAGCCTTTTCCTACTCCCGGAGTAGTTACTCTCTATTTCGTATCTCACAACGTAGGGAGTATTTTGCAACCGAGAGTATGTATGTGTAGTATCGAGTATATAAGACCACCTAGGTGGTATTCACACCTTTTAGGGGTGGTATGTATAATTTTTTGACATACTCCTTTTAGCGAATATGAATGTATTTACAAAATATGCTTAAAAACTATGGACTCTCTTACAATTTTTTCGTGTGGTTCGCATTGGATTATCTTATAATTAGTATATGAGTATATCCAAAGTGATAAAGGAGTATATCAAGTTCTTTTAGGTGGTATATCAAAGTGGGAGTAACTACACCCGGGAGTAGAAAGTATTAATCCTATATATATATATATATATATTGTGGTAAGTGTGACATGACACAAATTTTGTGGTGGATAAATTTGACCACAACTGTGAAGAGTTTTGGTACATACATAAGTGTATAACGAATGTATCATGACTATAAAAGTGCGGCACGCTATAATTATGATATGGAACAAAACACCAGCCTCATCCCATCAAAATTATCTAAGGCAAATGCAGTAACGTTTGACTCCCAACAAAACACACCCTAAATTGCTACGTCGTCTAAAGTACCTTTTTACCTCACATTGTGATTGTAACTACAAAACTCTAGCATCAACGTAACTTGGTTATTATTAATATATATGGAGTGATTTCTAGTACTACAATCCTAACGTGAAGCGCTCTTACTCAACAAACTTTGGCCCTCAAAAGCTTAAAAACTTTGGCCAACCATTTCCCTCGCTTACGATTACTGTGCTAAGTAGATTGTGATGCCAGATAACTATAGATCAACTCCCTTATTAATACCCCTTCGACTAAAATGTGACTAACATCGCATATCAATTTTTTTAGAATACGTAAAAAGATTTGCGTGCCATTTCATTTTAAAAGTAAGTAAAAAAACTTGGCCAAAATTTATTCAGGATGCGTTGGTTGGAGATCCTGACGGGGTGGGATCCCATCACAAGGATACTTGCGAATGGCGAGTTGGTGACCATATAATAACACCCAAGCCGTGTCAGCATGATCATTCTTTCCTTTCAATTTTCCTTTTTCTATTTTAATACAGCAGCTGTACAGACAGTTCGATTCAATCCGTTTCCAATTCCTTCTCTCTGCCTATGGCCCACACCCCAGCCCCGCCAGAAAACGAAACCCACGTCCCCCGCGCGCCGCCGTAAAGCCGCCCCTGCTTCCGACGATGGATCCCGCGCCCGATCCGCTCGGCGCCTCCGCCCCATTCCCCACCATCCCCGCCGTGACCCCCAGCGCCAGGCCCCGTGTCGCCAAGCCGCGGCGCCAGGCGGCCCCCTTCCGATCGGACCACCCCGTCGCCTCCTCCTCCCCTAGCCGGCGCCACGGCGGTGAGTTCCCGAGCTTCGCGTTGGGTGCGGCCGGCCCCGGCTCGCGACCGAGCACCGCTGGCGCGGGGCCGGCGGGATCGCGCCCCGCGGCCTTCATCTTCGGTGGGGACGCGGCGTCCAGTCGCGGCGTAGGAGTAGAGGAGAATCCGGCATCGGTGAGCTCATGGAGTTCTTCTCGTGACGCCAAGTTTGTGTTTGGGAGCGGCTTGTCGGGGGCATCGGAGGTGAAGAGGAACTTCTCGTTTGGATCCGGTGATGCCTCATTGTCCAGTATCTCGGCAACAGTTGAGGAGCTCATCTTAGATGGTTCTTCCGGCAAGCGAAGCGATGCTGGTGCTGATGTTTGCAGAGGAAATGATTCGGTGCTGGAGATGAACGCCGGTGATAGTTTTTGTGCCCGCGAAAGCAGTTTGAACTTGCACGAGGATTTTTGTCCGAGGATTCTTCATGGAGAGGCTGAGCAGCTCGATGAAGGGCGTGGCGTACAGTCTCAAACAGAGACAAGCTCATTAGCTGCTAGGGTGGTTAATTCAACAATATGTACGGACAAGAATGCTCCTATGGAATTCGCTAAGGATGGGGTTACTCATCCGTTGGAGATTCTGTGGATGAAGGTAACTCCGCGAAGGATGGAAGTAAAATTTCTGGGCACAGTCGGTTCGCTGCAAATACAGTGCGAAGTGATATCAAGAATGTAGATTCATCCGATAAAGAGAATGTAACGTACAGTTCTGAACAACTTTATCCTTCAGCTTCTGAAGATAGTACTTGCACCAAGTTGCAGCCTGCACGTGGTTCGAGTAACAGGGATCCTCCACATTTGGGACCTTATGAAATTCCTGAAACAGAAAAAGCCTCAAATACCACACCTTTTAACTTTGGTTCTCAAGATGACAGTGCGAAGGTTTCTTACACAAAGTTGCCTGATGGTATGGAAACACAAAGTACCGTAGTAGCAACGTCGGGACTTGGTGAATGTGGATATTTTGACGAGAAATCGTTCACTGTACACGACCACAATGCAACATCTAGGGACAAGGGTGGGGTTAAGGTTATGAACATGAATAGAAGGGCAGTTAAACCAAAGAAGTTCTCAGCTTGCCAGGTTTCTTCCTTGCAAACAGTCTTTACAAGTGACTGTTTTCCTGGAAAAGTGGCTCCAGAAATAAACTTGCATTTGAAAGAAATAGTTAGCTTCAGGTTAGAGGACTCTGGTATCTGTATAGGTAACTGCGGCCCAGAGGAAGCTGATGTTATGCAAACAACAGAAAGTAGACATGATGGAACTGGGTTTACTTTTGCGGCAGACTTGGAAAATTCTGGTCAATCTGACTTCACATTTGCTTCATGTACTTTTGATCACAGTAAGTTGCACTCACAAAGACGACATAACAAGAAAAGTTGTGGAGGAATGGGTAATCATGCAAACTCTGTTCAAAGCCTTCCTACATCTGCCATTGGATTTGCACACTCAGAAGTTTCAGCAAGCCAGCCAAGCACAGCTTTACCCGCTCAATGGACTGAATACAGCAAAGCAGAACCTAAAACGCTAACAGTGAGTAGTGGACCAACATGTACAAAAACAGAATACTTTGGATATCAGGAAGATTGTGAAACATGGCGTATAAGGTGCCTACACCAGCTTTCGTCTTTAGTTACAAGCTTATTTATCATACAAATAGTTACTTCTATACCAACTCCTTTTTTTAATAGCTTCAACCCTTGTACTATTACACACTTTACATATAACATTTAAACCTTTGTAGTTTGTACTGTCATTTATATGTGCATGCTCCCTTTTTTTAGGGGAATATGTGCACGCTCCCTTAAAGCTCAATTCTTTAGAAGCTTCTGCAAACAGCATTTTTGGTGATATTTTTGTTGCATTTATATTTGTTTTGATTATTTTGCCGAAGTTACAATAATACATTTCGGCCCGGTCAGTTGCTGAGGACACCTATCTCAGATTAAGCTTAATCGAAACTTTAAATTAGAAAGGGTTGCAACTTTGCTTGAACTTCCATAACAGGAGGAATTATCTGCACACCAGCACGATATATTTCAGTCAATCAAATTCAAACATTTGTTTCTCATTTATAGCTTTTTCATTCAAATTCCTCATGCTATGTAATTATGTTTATGCTTCAAAAGTACAAATCATGCACTGTATTTGAGCAATCTGGAATGTGCTGGACTGCTGGCTAAGAATGTAGATTTCCACAATTGTTAGTTGTCTTATGATTGAATAAATAATTAAAAGTGAAATATATTCCGAGTTTTAGACTGAATAGGGAGATTGTATAGATTTCCTTTCTGTTGTTTTAACTGTATTTTTTTGGTGATATTTGTTGCCTTTTAAGCTGAATTGTTTAATGTGCACTAGGGGAAACCAAGCATATGCAGAAGGACAGTTAGTGAAGGCTGATGAATGCTATACTCATGGGATTAATACTGTTTCTCCAAATGAAGCTTCTCGGAAAGCATTAATGCTGTGCTATAGCAATCGTGCAGCTACCCGGATGTCTCTTGGTAGGATGAGAGAGGCCCTCTCTGATTGTCGGAAAGCTACTGATATTGATTCCAGCTTTCTCAAGGCACAAGTCAGAGCTGCCAAGTAAGATCAAAAGCTGGGGCTGCGCTATTAATATAATGATATGCTGACTTCCACACTTGTACTATCTTTTTTTTAGGAAAACCATTGGAATTTGCATCATAAGTCATAAACTTTTTATTCAGCGAACAAAAAGCTAGATATTTGTTCTTACGGAAAATCCAAGGAAACATCCAACTAATTTGATGGATTTTCCTAGGAATTGGATGTCATTTGGTTCAACCTAACCAATTACGCATCTCAGAGGAAAGAATTTCTTTTCATGTCTTATAACTAAGTCCATTGAGCAGAGGTTTATGTGTATTTGATGATATTAGCTGCTCTAGATTAAGTCCTTGCTGTATGTGTACATTCAATTGACGTTGTTTTGAAAGTTGTTACTAGTTTTGTTAATTTGAAGTCCATAACTTAATCTAGAGAACTATCATTGGAGAAGTCTTGATGAAGGCAAAAGTGATATCTTCACCAACACCAAAACCTTTATTCTATTGAGTAGCATAGGGGTAATGAAAATCAAATTTTCTGTCAGAGGTTAAACGCACATGTCTCAACAAGGTGTATTTAAGACTACTAATGCATTATGGCATTATTGCATGTAGTTAGTCATAAATATGTCTCACCGTTATTATGTATTCAACAGTATGAATATACGAACTAATCAATATGCTCGGCTAAATGGGTATAGCTGCCTACTTGCTCTGGGGGATGTCGAAGAAGCACAAAAGGGTTTTGAAATGTGTTTGAAGTCTAATAATGCGGCAAGCTTGGACCATAAAATCATAGAAGAGGCTTCTGATGGTCTACAAAAAGCTCAGGTAGCACACCACGTACTTGTCTGGTGTTATACTGTCACTTTCCCATGGTACCATATCTTGAGGAATCCTGTAATCTGTGAAATTAGTTTGTTTTACCAATTACCATTCCTTTAATTAGTTACTAGTATTTCTGAAAACACAAAGCAAACAAAAGTAAATGATAGCACATGCATTCTAGTTTAAATAAGTTTTGACTTTTGAACAGAGAATTGAAAACCTAGAAGCATGCGCGAGTGTGCAAGCTATCAAGGAATCCTATTGCAAAAGAACTTTCTCAGTCATGCACTCACGCTTATGTCGAGTCAAGTTGTTAACTCATTTTAGTTTAGTAGATTAGAGGCTAGACTTGAAAACTGCTAAAAACTATATGTTATTGAGGAAGCCCTGCAAGCCATTAAGACAGCAGAGTTTTAACATATACTGTATTTTGCAGTGGAATAAATGGATTTTGCCTTAAAAAAATCTTGTTTGGCTTGAGGCCTCTGAGGAATTGTTAGCTTTGGGGACATATTAATGAAAAATTTTCACGCCTTCTTTGTTTGAGCGATTTTAACATTCTTGCTCCGTTCCATCCACCATTTCCAATTTTCATTCAAATACTCATAAGCTGTTAGTTTGAATGCTATATCTTCTCCTAGAGGTTAACAATGTGATCCATTTGTCTTCCTCCTATGCAATGTAACACACTGGTCATTAACTGTTACTGCTGCAATTCAGCTGAACATGCCAGATCAACTGGAATATAGCTTAATCTATGTGGAAGATCCATAAGTAAACAGATGTACTCTTCAATAGTTTCTGATAACTTTTTGAACAGTTAGTTCCATTTAACCCATTTAGATACATGATAAATATGAACAAGATACCAGGTGGATTCTTGAATCTTGACCTGCCTTCGGCCCATACTGTGCAATGATGTCTGCAATACATGACTGGCAGCAGAAAATTCTTTTTAGACAAATCTCCCTTTAATTATGACTTACTGTTTCTAATGCCTCCCCTCCCTGGTTGCTTCTTAAACAGTCTTCTTGCCATTAAATTTGTTTTTGTGTGTGACGACTGATTATTTATTTTCTTAATTATTTATTTCCTTTTAATGAGCATTTCTGCTCCATTTTAATTATCTTTTGTAGTTGAATGCCTTATTTCATTCAGAGAAAAAAGTTTATGTGATTTCTGCACCCTTATATAACTTTTTTCCCAGGAAACATTTGATGAAATTGTTTTGGTACATGGAACTGGTCTATCTAATCAACATGTTGTTGTCTTTTGTTGACAGCAAGTATCTAGTTTGATGCTTCAATCCAAGGAATATCTTGTAAAAAAGTCATTTGACAAGATACCCAGTGCCTTACAAATGATCTCCGATGCTTTGTCCATAAGTATTTATTCAGATAACTTGATGATGATGAAGGCAGAAGCACTGTTACTGGTCTGTATTTACGGTAAACTTATTTTTCCTTGTACACGTTATATTGCTAAGTTTCCATTGTTATTATCACCAGTAAGTTTATTGGTTAATTGTTAGTTTTGTGGGACTTAACAGTTGCGGCGATACGAAGAAGTAATTCGATTTTGTGAAGAAACTCTGCATCTGGCAGAAAGAAATAGTGTCTCTGTGTGTCCCGATGAGCATTCAAAAAACATTATCTTGGACAGCTACAGTTGCTCTGTGAAATTGTGGCGTTATTATCTTATAGCCAAGTCATATTTCTTCATAGGAAAGCTTGAAGAGTCTCATCAGTTCTTAAAGAAGCATGAGCAAGCAGAACTTGTGGAATACATGTAATATTTTGCTACCATTGCTATGTTCGTTTTGTATGTTTTATGTTCCGTATGTCGTTTCTTATATGGTTTGCTAAATTTATGAAAATATTGACTAGATGTGGGAGGCAGTCTCAGCAATCAGTTTCGTCATTCTCCATGGCAATCTCTGAACTACTACGCCTTAAAGTATGTCAAGTTCTGGCCTTGTTATTTCACTTATTTAGCTGATGACATGATACAGGCACTCAATTGCATCGTCGCAGCCCCACTAATCTAATCATGTAATGTCCAACACTCCAACTGTACCCACCATTTTGTCTACACTGTGTTGCTCTATATAATGTCCAACTATATCCAGCATTTTGTATATACTGTGTTGCTTTAGCCATATAATATTAATGTCTAATTAGATCCAGGAATTTTTCTACACTGTGTTGCTGTTATTGATCATGTGCATACACAATGTCCCAGGTATGCAACAAAAGTTGCAGGATTTTACATTAGTGGCATAAAATTCTTGTTTTCTTCATTTCAGGCTGCTGGGAATGAAGCTTTTCAAGCTGGTAAATATTCAGAGGCTGTGGAACATTATACCGCTGCTTTATTAAACAATACCGAGTCACTGCATTTTTCAGCAATCTGCTTTGGTAATCGTGCGGCTGCATACCAAGCAACGGGCCAGATTTTAGATGCCATAGCGGATTGTTCACTAGCTATAGCCCTTGACACCAATTATTCTAAGGTTTGTGAAAGAGCCTCCTCTTCTATCAAATTAAAATGTTCTGGTGCATGAGAAATTGTTGTCCTGTAAATTTTTATTTTCTATTTCAGTCTAATTTGCCCTAAACTAGGTAGGTAAATATATTTGTATTTTGGATTATAGCTTTGCTCCTTGTGGGCTACTGCCACATATGCATAGACATGCTCCAAAAAGCTTATGTAGTCAAATATTTGTTTCCACTGTGTAGTTTCATATGTCCTGCTCTTCTTTTTAATGATGTGGAACATAAGACAAGTTTATTTGTCACTGGGTTGCATCCAATGAAACCCAAAGCTTGGAGTTACTGATGATCTTTCTGAATTACCAGTAACATCCTTGTCTGTGTTATGTGAAGTTTGTTGTGGACACCTTTGTTGGACAAACCTACCAGCGCCGGCGACGTTCTACAGGATCCAACATGGAGGTCATGGCAGCAGATTGAGTCCCTTTCGGCAAGGGATGATAGCTACAACAGGCAGAGTCCTTATCGGCAATAGTTATCTATTCTATTATTAGACTAAGCTTTATTAGGAAAGTGTAATTCAGATATAGATAAGTTATGTTTAGTAATTCTTGTTAGGAAGGGCTCCTAATCTATAAAGGCAGCCGAGTATGATTGAGAGAGGCAATAAAGATTTGATTCAGCTAATCCTAAGCCGATCAGAGCCTGATTGCCGCAAGGAACAAGTCCTTGCTGGTGCGAGGGCGATCTGAGCTCTATCTCCTTCGTCCACCAAAACCTAGCCATATCATCTTTGGTATCATAGCTATCTCTTCCGCTGCCTTCTTCCATGGATGATCAAGTGAAGAAGCAGTTAGATGAGATGCCTCGGATGCTACAGGACCTCACCACGTCCAGGGAGGCCATGGACAGTAGGCTCACGACGCTGGAGAAGGAGAACCTTGGCCGCGATGGCGCAGCCGGTGTCAGGAGAAAAATTGCCCATGATAGACCGAGGGAGGATGAAGATGAACAAGCTTCAGGAGGCCGTGGAGCACCGCAATTCCACAAGCTATTGTTTCCAACTTATGATGGCAAAGAAGATCCGTTATCATGGTTAAACCGCTGCGAGCAGTTTTTCCAAGGGCAACAAACGATGGAGGAAAAGGTGTGGCTCGCCTCGTACCATATGGCAGGGGCCGCACAACAATGGTGCCATCGTCTAGAAAGAAACCAAGGTGTTCCATCGCGGCCACGTTTTGTGGATCACGTTAACCTTCGGTTTGGACCCCCAATTCGGAGAAACGCTTTGGGCGAGCTCATCCAACTTCGCCATACTGGCATAATAGGTGAATATCATGAACAATTCTTGGCTCTCTTGTGTCGATGTGACGACATGACCGAGAGGCAACAAGTACAAATTTTAACTAATGGCTTGCGCAACCCTTTGCGCACCGTTGTGGAGCTACAAAACCTTGCGACACTGGAAATTGCGATGAGTCTAGCAAGGGCATATGAGAAGAGGCTAGAGATGGACGATGATGAGGAGGTGCGTCCGATGGCCAAGCCGACAGGACCTAGCAAGCAGACCAACACTAGCTGAGGCTCTCTCCTTGGCTTTAGTACGGCTCCCAGGGGTCCGCAAGTGGGTGCTGGCCCAACACCTGTAGCCCCAACACCTCCAGCCACCAAGACGCCGAATTCAAAGTTCCGTCACTTGCGACGGACGAGATGGTAGATCGTCGCCTCAAGGGACTATGCTTCAATTGCCCTGAGAAGTTCTCCAGAGATCATGCTAGCAAGTGCTCCATAAAAGGTATCTATTTGTTAGAGCTGGACAACGGGGAGAATTTTGATAACTCCTCCGATGAAGATGTGGAAATATCTTTGCATGCTCTCACTGGCATCCACATGGGCAAAACGATGCAGCTACAAGTTGATGTCCAAGATTAGAAGATGCAAGCCTTGGTTGATTCAGGTTCCACACAAAATTTTATTGCCGAGGAGACGACACATCGCCTAGGCCTTACACCAGTTTCTGGCCATCCCATTAATGTCGTCGTCGCAAATGGTGACAAGGTGGACAACACTGGGCTCTTTAATGGCGTGCATGTTCGTATTAGCGATGAAGATTTTTTGCTGGATTGCTATGTCATTCCCCTCGCAGGGTTCGATATAGTATTGGGCGTTCAATGGTGTAAGATCGAGGTGGCCGACTAGAGGGGGGTGAATAGGCGGTTTTAAAATCTTTAGCGCTAAAACCAATATATAATGCGGAAGCTAATAACAAATTGGTTTTGCACAATTAAAACCTAAATCAACTAGGTTTCCCTAAGTGTACCAACAATATGAATACAACAAAAGAGAGCAGTCATACAATGATATATAAGCAATTAAAGCAAGAATATAAATTGCTCAAAGTAAAGCACAAGCAAAAACAAGATGGACACAATTATGTTTTACCGTGGTGTTCGGAGACTTGTCGGTCTCCCCTAATCCACGTTGAGGTAAGCCCAACCACGTTTGACCGGCTCCACTAATTAAGCCAACACCTTCGAGGTAAGTCCAACCACTTGGACCGGTTCCAACGCGAACCAACACCTTGCTCCACTATGGTTGCTCTTCCTCCACTCCGGAGATGGCGAGCACCAAACTAGTCACAACCACGCCGGGCCTTCTCACAAGCTTCTTGAGAAGATCACCGCGCACGACGCCTCCACGCCGTCTAGGTGTCGGCAAACACCAAGAGAAACAAATCTCTACTTTCACTTGAACTAATCAAGTGTCAACGCTCAAATGGATACACAATCCACTACCTAAGGCAACACATGCACTTAGGGTTTGCTCTCCAAGCTCACCAAGTGCAACACATGTTCATACGAGGATGAGAGGCTTGCTCTTAGCTCAAGAGGCTCAATAGATGTTCACAATGACAGCAGCAACCATTCCCAACCGGCCAAGGTGGCTATATATAGCCCACACACAAAAACTAGCCGTTGGGAGAGAATCTGCTGAAAAATCAACAAATGTGGAACTTCCGCCGTTAAAAGTCCGGAGCTTCCGCACCTCAGCGACAAGCACAGTAACGGCTATATCAGACGAGAAACTAGCCGTTGAAAAGGAAATCCGGAACTTCCGTTGTTCAACACGCGGTACTTCCGCACTACGGAAGTTCCGTTTCTACTGGGCGGTACTACCGCTTCCACTCAGGTCCAACACATGGCACCTTCTGGAAAAGACGTACCGCACCAAATTCTGAACTTCCACGGTGCGGTAGTTCCGCTCCCAACATGGCGGTACTACCGCTTTTCCAGAAAATCGGTTAAGTCCCAAAAAGGGTGCTCTCTAGAAAAAACATATCGACGGATTTTGGACCTTTCGGCCTGCGGTAGTTCCGTAGTTATAACGCCGGAACTTCCGATCATCCTGACAAAGCAGCAAATGGCTTTCAAAACAATTTCAATTGCAAAACACATTTGCCAATTGATGAGCCATGCCTAACAAGGATCAAAGGCAAGATTCCTAACAAGTTGCAAAACACATTTGCCAACTTTAGAATCATACCATAAGGAATAAGGTATATGGACTTACACCATTTGCAAAACACATTTGCAAACTTAAGTCACATGCTACAAGAAATCAAACATGAGCTTCAACTATTTGCAAAACACACTCGCAAATAACAGCATCATGCCACAAGGCTAAGGTGCATGGACTTCAACCATTTGCAAAACACATTTGCAAACTATAGTCCCATGCTACAAGGATTAAATGCATGAGCATCAATTATTTGCAAAACACATTCGCAAATAATAGCTCCATGCATAGATGAGCTAGAGCAAACATAATGAGTTATCAACACATGACTAACTCATGCTACTAGTCAAGACCCCTCTTAATAGTACGACAATCCTATACTAGCAATCCGGTCTTCCATCCAAACACCAAGACCGGTAAAAGACTAGGAACACATCCTTAGCCCTAGCTAGTCATACCTTTGCCTTGCATCTTCTTGAAGCTTGATGACGCACATCAACACTTCAAATCCGGGTCCTTGACTTTGACAATCATCAACACATGATGATCTTCTTCACTTCGGGATCTTGTCTTGAACATCATCAACACATGATGATTTCTTCATCCCGAGTCTTGACATGCATCAACACATGATGCATTCCTTCACTTGACCTCCATCAACACATGATGGTCTCTTTTTCTTTGAACATCATCGACACACGATGATTTTCTTTACTTCAAACTCTCCATATGCATCAACACATGATGCATCCTTTACTTGAATCTTGACTTGATGATCAACTCATGATCATCCCAAGTCTTCATCACCCTGGAACATAACCTATAAATCCAACTCACGGAAAATGTTAGTTCCACAATATGATTATCATTAATTACCACATCATACCATTTAACACATAATGGTGGGACAAGATACTTCAATCTTTCCCTCTTTGGTAATTGATGATAACCATTTCAATCACACATAAATTGAATTGAGATAATGGTAACACGATATGAGTATATATATAAACTACACAAGTCATATATATACTCACACCATGAGTATGCGAGAACTACACAAGTTCTACATACTCAAAACATGAGTATACGAGAACTACATAAGTTCTATATACTCACAACATGAATATACAAAACTACACAAGTTTTATATATTTGAAACATGAGTATACAAGAACTACACAAGTTTTGTATACTCAAACGGATATGTTTCAAAGTAAAGATCCCAATTATATGTAGAAAACGGAATATGGATCAATACTAATGAAACCACAAAATATAGAATGAGCTCCCTTTAAATGTGTGCATACACAAATGTGTAAAGAAAACATATACACATATTCAAGATATACTTATGGTGGAGTTTAACCTATATTTTGGATCCGAGGAATGCAACATTATATAAGAGTACAAGTTGAATGCATACCTCGTTGAATTTCACCTTTATATCCAAATGAGACTACACATTAGATATAACAATAGAAATGTTAGTCTCACAATTAGATTTGTCATTAATCACCAAAACACTCCATTAACTCATAATGGCGGGTCTAGATCCTTCAAATGGTTGCGGACATTGGGACCTATTATGTGGGATTTCGAACAGTTAACCATGTCCTTCTGTCGGTATGATCATAAGGTCACATGGCGGGGCTTACAAGCATAGGCACGACACGCCAACACATTCGCATTGAACGGTGGCAATTTGATGACTACTCTTCTTGACGAGTTTGCCGATGTTTTTGAGGAGCCTCACGCTTTACCACCACAATACCGGTGCGCATCACATTCATCTTCTTCCAGGCACGGCTCCAGGGGCAGTCCGTCCATATCGCTAACCCCAATTGTTGAAAGATGAAATAGAGCGCCAGTGCGATGATATGTTGAAACAAGGCATCATCAGGGAGAGCACATCCACTTTTTCCTCGCCGGCACTGTGGTCCGCAAGAAGGATACGTCTTGGCGCTTTTGCGTAGACTATCGTGCACTCAATGACAAAATAGTGAAAGACAAATTTCCTATTCCGGTGGTCAATGAGTTCCTGGATGAACTTAAGGGCACCCATTTCTTCACCAAACTTGATTTAAGGAGTGGTTATCACCAAGTGCGCATGCATCCAGCCGATATTGAGAAGACAGTGCTTCGGATTCATCATTGCCACTATGAGTTCCTTGTCATGCCTTTCGGGTTAACAAATGCTCTAGCTACGTTTCAAGCTTTTATGAATGATGCTCTAAAGTCCTATATTCGTCGATTTGTGCTCGTTTTCTTTGAAGATATTTTGGTATACAACGCATCTTGGGCCGAGCATCTTCAACATGTCTGTGCTATTTTACAATTAATGTGCCACAACCGGCTAGCTCTCAAGCATTCCAAGTGCTTGTTTGGGGGAAGAATCAGTGGCCTACTTGGGTCATATCATCTCTGGCCAAGGTGTGGCTATGGATTTCAGCAAGGTCGAAGCCGTCTCCAGTTGGCCAACGCCTACTACCGTCTGAGCATTGCGTGGTTTTCTCGGCCTCATGGGATACAACCGCAAATTCATCAAGGCTTATGGTGAGGTGGCTGCTCCCCTCACTAAATTGCTTAAGAAAGAGTCTTTTGCATGGTCTTCCGAAGCCGGCGCCGCGTTATTACTGGATTCTTTTAACTGGACCTACAACATTAAGTTATATTTTCTATATGAATGGTACATATTATTCTTATGATGTTGAAAGTTTGACTGGATAAGCCTTGAATAGAGTTGTTTGGTCATTAGTCCTTACATAAATTGGAGTTCTGTCTGACAAAATGTTGCACTGAACGCTTCTTTCTATACAAAAAGAGGAATACAGAATACTGCACGAAAACAAAAAAGAATAAAGAAAATTTTCCTACTAATATATTGTGCTTGCTATTTTTGTAGGCTATTTCTAGAAGGGCAAGTTTGTATGAACTTATAAGGGACTATGGTCAGGCTGGAAATGATCTTCGTAGGTTAATTTCTCTTCTTGAGAAACAACTGCAAGAAAATATGTCCATGCCGTCGGAAAAGTCAGATAGTATTCGTAACAATCTGAATCAAGCCAATCTTAGGCTTTCTACTTTGGAGCGCGATGCCAGAAAAGGGACCTCGTTAAATATGTATTTGATATTGTAAGTCTCAGTCCTTTGAAATTTTAATTTGTTTAGAATTAGAACATACAAAATCACGTTGTTTGTAGAACACTGGCACTACCTGTAGTTTGGTGATATCTAATCTAGTCATGTACCTTTTTTCCAATTTTACCTCTGCTGCATCCTTCAACATGTGCAATTTAGCCTTCTAAGATACGAATTTCGAAATAACAGCAGGCCATTAATTACATCGCCTTAACTTAATATTGGTTTGATTAGATAGATAGGCACTCTGACTTTCAACTTATCCTACAGTAAAATTGTCATTTTACCTTTAGCTCTGCAGCTGTTGAATCTTTTCTGGAGTTAGATGAAACTGGTACATTCTTATCATGCTATTCACTGTATCACCTTGTACAACAAATGGGTCTGTCCTTCTGTTTTATGGCAAATCATGTTTGATAGAGTGACAGTTCATCGCAAACAAATGGGCAGTTTACTAAAATTACACTCATTTGCACCCTATGGAAAGGAAGTTAGTTTTGATGCCTAATCTTCCTTTGGAAAGGAATATGGATATTTTAGGGCATGTTTGGAACAAAGGAATTTCATATAATCTTGGTGGGAAGAAAGTTATAATTCCTGAATTTCTCTTGTCCTGTGAAATCCTACGTCCTAGAAATACATCTGGATTGTTTGATTGAGACACCTGCTTTTGCATGCAGAGGAATTGAATCATCTTGTTCTGCTGTCGATATAAAAAAGGCATACCGCAAAGCAGCACTAAGGCACCATCCAGACAAAGTACTATATTCCAGTTCCATCTAGTATGACTTACTTTCTTGAGTTCTTCTGTTATCTAACATTAATTATGGCACAGGCCGGTAATTTTCTTCTGAGAAGTGAAAATATCAATGATACATTATGGAGAGAAATTACTAACGAGATCCACAGAGATGCTGATTATTTATTCAAAATAATTGGAAAAGCATATGCTATACTTTCAGACCCTACAAAGGTACGCATTACTGAGTTATCATATTTTGGGTGTTTTTTGCACTTGTTACCGTGTCTCAGTTTTTTCTTATGAACTGATTGATCTCTCTTTTTTTTTCCAGTTAATCCAACTATAATGTGTTATGCATGCTGTGCACCAGTATTGAGATTAAAACACATAAGTTATCAAACGACAATGAATGGGATAATACCCCTTAGATTTTTGCCCCATTCTGTAGCAAAAAAAAATGCTATATCCTTAGTTTTGGTTGATGGTTAACAAACATTTTGTTAATTATTGTGACTACAGTATGACGTGCAGCCTACACTTCTCCCCTTGTATATAGTTTTACTTTTCTTCTATTTATAATTTATATCAGTTTGAAGCATATTAGGTTTAATTTCAGGATTTCTGCTGGAGTTTGTCCTAATCAAAATATTTTGTTGATGTTGAGTGGCATGTCAGATTAGACGCTAGAACTGTTCCATCTTAGTTTCAATGTTCTAATGAAGTCTTACATTTTCTTGAACTTTTTTTAATGAATGTAAAATGTCTTTTATCTATATGTCACCTGCTTAATCTGAGAAGCAAAATTTCCAACATAATTGTTAATTGAACATCATGATAGTGTTGTGAAACCTGAATATAGAGCTATTCAAGATTATGAACACCATCGGTGTTTGAGAATTTGATATGCTATATGATAACGTTGTCAGCATGAACATCTGGCATAGTGTGTCCTACTAGCCAGTAAGATTTCAACTTTGAGCCTTGTTAACTATGCTTTTTTTACAATGCATATTCCTACATGCTGCTTCTATTGGTAACTGTCAAAGAGATTGTCATTTACTGTGGTTACAGCAAAATCTGTTTGGCCACTTATTTTTAAAAATTCGTGAGTTCCAAATTGATTTCTCAGTTTGGGAGTCATGTTCAATTCATCCATTCAACAGTTTGTAGTAGAAAATTAAACCTGAACTTTGAAGCTTAGTTTTTAAAATGCTTGCTGGACACAAATTACTTGGATGTGGTTTGCGGTTTGCCTGAGTAGAAAGCTGAACCTGAAGGTGAAATTAGAAAAAGTGTATTGGGAACCTTAAGACAAGTTTATGGGCTAATGTTTTTATAGAGAAAATGAAAAGTAGAATTGAAGCTGGCCCAAAGTCTGAAGAACCATTCTGATATTTATCTTTGGCAATTTTCTCCATCGATGTTGCTAGTACGGTTTTCAATGGGAATTCAATTTTGTTCCAGTGGCATTTACATAGGATAAGCGAAATTTCAACTTTTGGTTCTATATATTCTTTGCGAATCTACAATGGTTTGGTTAAAGGTTTTTTATTGTTTCAACATTTTTGGTTACG
Source organism: Hsuehochloa calcarea (assembly GCA_036346395.1). Lineage (NCBI taxonomy): Eukaryota > Viridiplantae > Streptophyta > Magnoliopsida > Poales > Poaceae > Hsuehochloa > Hsuehochloa calcarea. The sequence goes on from CM070594.1 coordinate 16,106,567, forward strand.
GAAATTGGTTTGCTGGATATGTTTATCCATCAGGGCTTGTTTTTGTTTGTTTTCATCTTAAAAAAACCCAGCTGTTTCCTAATTGTGGTGTCTGCAATTTTTTACAGAAGAGCAAATGATGGAACCTGACAAGTGGATTAGTAGTACAAGCAGTGCACATGAATGTTACAGCAGCAGCCGGAGAAATCAAAATGATGATAGGAGCTCTCAATTTTTGTGATAACCATGGGGTGGTACAGTGAAGAAGCATAATGAGGAGGGCCTAAATAAAATGCTGGGTGCTCTAACACAGGAGGCTGGTGACCTTGTTTCAGTGTGTCCCATGTTCGGTGTTCCCACCATTTCGCTTAGACTGCATGAGTACCATTAACCCGGGAAGCTGTGGATCTGGGTGTTCATGCCTAATCACTGATGTCAGAGTTTTGTTGTATGCCAAGTTTCCACTTTGGTGTGCAGAGTGCAGACTACGTTGGGGTACAGTTACCGCTGCAAAATGCGTTTTTTTGTTGTAGTAAAGGTGATGCACATATATGATGTCGTGCATAGTTTGTCGAAGCAGTTGGTAGTCTTTTGGAGATGGAATCAGCAACACAGGAACACTGTATATACAGGTATACTTTTTTACACCCTCGTTTTGTGTTGCAGAAGCGTGATTTGTTTGATACGTTGATTGTACATTATAAATTTGTAAGAGGAAGAGGGTAGGCTTTTTTTTCCCCATAGGTTTGTTTTCAATACAGTTTTGTGTAAAACTGGATCAATGAGTGAGTGATTCTTTTGTTGTACGAACAAATAAGTTGTCATGAATGAATAATGTGATTTGCGGTTGTTGACTTGTTGGTTTGCCGTCGTCTTCGAAAGTTCAAAGTTGTACTTTGTTTTTTTGTTGCAAGAATGGATTCTACTCTGGTAAGATATACCCTCCATTTACAAATGTATTTTGTTTAGGAAAATGACTAGTCAAGCCTTTCAAAATTGCACTAACATATTGTAGCAAAATTAGTGGTCAGAATTACATCTTGTAACCGTATTCATATCCATATACATTTGTAAACAGAGGAGTATAAATATCGATTTGCTTCGTGGTTTCAATTTCACGCTCCGCATTATAAGTTCAAAACCTAATGAAAATTGTTTTAGTACTTCGGAATTCCATGGATGTGCCAAACTGGTGTGAAGATGAAGTCCCATTCATGGGGGGACTCTCTTTCTGCGGGGCGGGGAATGATCCTGCTTGCCACACCATCTTTGATGTCGTGATAAATGAATCTTCCACGCCATAATTAAGTTCAAGCTTATCTTTTTTTAAAAATAGCCTACTTTTGCCATGCCACCGATGGTAGTGTGACAAATGAACCTGTGTTGCGACAAGGGTTGGCCTTGTTGGCGATTCGTGTGGCTGCTCTTGCTAGGAGGGACGGTATATTCATTTGCCACACTACCAACGGTGGAACGGCAGGATAAGAGCCGTTTTTAGAAATAAGCGAGATAAAGGTTTGTTTTTAAAATATTGTTAAAGAAAATATTAAAATAAAACAAGTTCAATGAGGGGAAGAAAATACGATAGGGAAGAGCCTCACGCGAGACCCTATCTCATCAGCTGTTCATTCGGATTGATTGAATGAGAATTAATGACTGATAAAGAGGGTCATACGGTGACACTCTCGAGACTCTCCCTAGCAAATTTTCTTCCCCAGCAAATTTCCTTCCAAGAGAGGGTGACCTGGGCTGGGAAATACTAGCAGCTCAAATGAGAAGTTGGGGCACCACCCGAGGGTCTCAATTCACGAAACATAGCACGCCTCTCTACTTTGTGCGATGAATGGAACGTATTGAGTGCGGCGATGAAGATTGATTGGACGCAAACTGATGTAGATACTGAAATCGAAAGGAAGTTATGATTTTGAATACAATTTTTCTAAACCTAGGTTCATCTGCACCACCTTTCTCTACCGTAGGATTGACTGGGTGTCCTTGAGCCCATCAGACCATTACAACCAACTCGAAAGTGCTTTCATGGTTGGCTCAGCTGAAGGCAACCGCTTACATTATTTAGCCTGTCGATGTAATACGCGATAAGTACGTGACATGTGCAGGAATATATCTCCCGTTCTGCACATAATTTATCATCACTGGATATTCGCGGCCTAGTGACGAGTCTACCAGCATCTCCATTAGAAATTGTGTGTTTAATTAGCCTTGTTTCTCCTAATACATGCTTACGCTTATGAAGCTGGACAGGGGCTAAGAGAGTGTTGCTGGACACACCTGTGGTTGCAAACTAAACGCTAGTCACAACAAGGCAAACTTTCGTAACTTGAGTATGGCATAGTTTGACAACATACTGAGCATGGCAGGACAAATCAACTTGATTAGAGGTAATTTGTGGGGGCTTGCTGCAAAAGAGCTCCGCACGACAGGATAAGTATTATCGTTCATTGGATTTCCGACGGTGATTGTCCATACTTTACCGGAGGTTATATCGGTTTGGTTCTTAGAATAGTATATTTTGGTACCGGTCTATACCGACGTACTATTTTAGATTTAATATATATAATATATATATATATTTATTTATAAGTATATATTTGTTTAATTATATGCACACCAAATATCATTTGTAGTATTATTCTAAATATATAGTACTACTATCAAATATAACATATAGTTCAATAGACGTTGACGAGGATATGATAATCCTCATTTAATTAGATAATTATAATTCTTAACATAGATGATAATATCTTTATATTACTCACAAGTATACCCTTAACTGAGTGATCTTATGTCTTTTTACAACTACCCCCGATTGTAAGATTTTCTACGACCAACTTGTGGTCGTAAGTCTTTATACGATCACCTTGTGGTCATAAGTCTTTTCTACGATTACCTTGTGGTCGTAAGTCTTTTTACGATCAGGTTGGCCATGACCACCCTGTAATTGATAAGGCATGCAGACATGTTGGCCCAGTCGATTAGGGAATCTGATACACCGTGTTCAAATACACAGAGTAGTTAGTGTACGATGTTATTCTCTAGAATAACTACACGAATAAGGCTTCTGTCTCTCACGATAACTGCCAAACAACATGGGGGTGTTATCTCTCTGACAATAACCTCCATCAACGCGCGTGTTACACCAAACGTTGATGCGTCTCTTGGTCTGCAGAAACTGCCAGCTCGTCGTGCGCTATAAAAAGACTGAAGTCGGTAGACAAAAAGGAGGGCGATCAAGAACAGGGGACATTAGGCTTTAGTCTTCTTCTTGATTGTAATCAGCATACTCAATACAACAACACAAGAGTGGGGTTGTTATTTTCTTTAGAGAAGGCCTGAACCTGTATAAATCTCCGTGTCATTCTCTGTGTGGTTCTAATTCTAGGAGACCCTCTGAATATTTATTTGTAAGATCGATACTAGATCCTCGACAGTTGGCGCCGACCGTGGGGAGTTTTTGGTGATTTCTTTTCGGCAAGTTCTCTTGTTTAGTTTTCAACTCTAATGTTTCCATGGTAGGAGAGTGGAATGAGGAAAACTAGTTCGATTTGGCTGACTACGCAGAACTCAACATGGATGCCTGCTACAAATACGAGTAGAGTATTATTTCGTCCGATGACAATGCAGCCTCTAGGGATCTCGAGTGCTGGAGTGAGTGGAAGGTGATCGTCACAAATAATTGCGCATGATCTTGAGTGGAAACAGACGTATCAATGCGGTTTAATCGACCGAAACAGGCGGCACTTTGTTTTGACGAGAGGAAGACGAAGGTGAGGTCGAAGATGACAAGTAGGGTCGGGGTTGGAGAGAGAGAGAGAGAGAGAGAGAGAGAGAGAGAGAGAGCAAAGGCTGGTCGATGTCTCAGTTGGCGCAGAAGAAACGACCGTGGGTTGGGGAAGGATTCGAGCCGACCACTGTTTCTGGATTTTCAAAAGATTTAGCGATTAAAATAATTTAGTTAATTTATTTAGGCTTTAGAAAATAGTAAATAAAGTCCAAAAATCATGGAAAAATTCACAGAAAATCCCCAAGTCATTTTGGACTTAAATAAAATATTTCTAACTCATAATTAGTAATTATTTTTTGCAAATAGTTTATTTTGGATTTTAAAAATATTTAGGGGAAAGCTTTTAAAATTTTAAAATTTCTAAAAAAAATAATCAAAATTTATTTTCAACTGGAAAAAAATTTGGGATGTTACTGGTCACATACGTTATGTGGCTCGGGGGCTGAGGTGGTCCTGAAATCTCCTATAAGAGAGACCTTAAAGTATGCTATTTAATTAAACTTTCCTGCCACTAACAACGTGCCAGAATACGAAGGTTTGTTGGCTGGCATATGAACAGTGAAAGCACTCAAGATTCGACGACTACTCGTGAGAGGAGACTTCTACTAGTCGAGAATCTGGTCGGAAAAGAGTACAAGTGCTCTAACCCGACCATGTCTCGGTACTTATCACAAGTCAGGAAGCTTGAAAAATATTTTTTCAGTTTTGAGGTACAATATATCCATCGAAAGGATAATTTACTCGCTGACCAGTTAGTTCGAATGACTTCTTTCCAATCACAAGTACCAAAAGCAATCTTCTTGGAACAGCTCCAAAAGCCGTCTCTAGTCGAAACACCATAAACTTCTTCTATTCATTCAGCCTCTCTGGAATACGAGGATACATGGATGAATCCCATCTACAAGTATCGTTCGAAGGGTACTGTAATACCTCGGAATTGGATTGGGTAATTAGAAAAGGAGCCGGGGAGGGAAAAGACAAATAAGAACTGGAATTTCCTGGATCGGCGGGGTTTTCAATGAACTTCCAAGAACTGGCTTGGGCGCAGAGGGGCCCATGAGGGGCGACCAAGGGGGTTTCTCCCCAAACCCTAGCCTCTCCCCTCTCTCTCCCCACTCCCCTCCCCAAGCCGCCACACACCCCCTCCCCATCTCCAACCGGCCGCCACCTACTCCCTACCCTTGGCGCCTCCCCTACTGTACCTGGTGCTGCTCCTCCCCGCCATTGGTGCTCCTCCTCCTTGCCCTTGTTACTGCACACCTGTTGCCGGCCTTCGTGAGGACGAGAGGAGGAGGACAACACCTGTTCGGCCATTGAAGGGAGGAAGAAGAGAAGAAAGGAAGTTCTTCGGGAGGTGGATCAACGTCTCCCTGCGGGTCTTCAAGGGTAACGAAGGATCTAACTCGCTGTTTGAAAATGTTTGGATGAGAAATTGATGATTGCGATTGAACCGGCGTGCTGTAATACAAATTCTAGAAAATATCCAGTATGTTGTGCGGTCTGTTTCGACCTGTTAGAGGCCGATTTGGAGGTTCTTACCTCCTAGAGAATTGTAGCCACGGTTGTTAGATTTCCATATCCACCAAGATCACCCAAATATGATATGTCGTTTAAAAGTTATGATAAATTTCTTATTGCTGTCCTGAGAACCCTGACGAGTACTGTCGGTTTAGTTGTTTTGTGAAATATGAATTATTTAGGTTCAGATTCAGACTTGTCTCCCAAAAAGTTTTCTGTAGATAATTTGATTATATTTCCAGATTGATAAATAACACTAAAATTGGACTCATAGAGTAAACGTTATGTTATATTCTTCACTGCTGTTCCGATTGTCTGGACAGATGTCTGTCAGACATTTTCAACTGCTATTTACTCAAATGTTTTTGCAGAATTAGGAAGTATGGTCAACTATTGCTTTGTATGCCTGCTCGTTAAGTTTCATTGGGCATTGGATTCATGTCATTCCGAGTTCTAGATCTTTAATTATGAATTTTTCCGTGTCGCTGTCCAGAATTGTTTTAAATGGGTGAATTGTATGTTTTCAGTTCGGGTCTATTCGTTGTATTGGGTAGTCAAGGGGTATGGTAGACCACCGGTAGCATCGTCTTACCTTGTGTTCTTATTTTTATACATAATCGTGTAGGTGGCGAGGTGGCGAGTGTAGGAGCACCTTCGTTGCCTCCTAGCACGTCACATCGCAGAAGGCAAGTACAATGTGTTAAGACATGATGATTTCTGTTGAATGTGGTTGATGCGATGTTACTTCTATGATCCCTGTTCATACCTCATGTTTTACATTTGAATGTTTTTGATGCGATGTTATTGCTATGATCCATGATTCAAACTACATGATATTTATTCGTTCTTAGTTGATAATCCATGTGAATGAAAGATGTGACACTCATTGCATATATTCATTCCATTCTTACATTGTTCGTGTTTCGTCCACGAGAGCGGAATTGTTAAGACCCATCAAATTCAATATGGGCACGTAAGACCCACCATTCTAATGTGGGCAATTTTGGACACCCGTATGAAACGTTCTTCATACGGTGATTGGATCCCCAGACTTTGTTAAGTACGGGCTTAAGTGAGCACCGACGGGTGTGTCACTCGCTATACCGGTATGAGCATGTGTACAGTCCATTCCTTTCAATGCATCTATTCATTCCATTCATACTCATAAGTGTTCAGAGATAAGTTCAGATTTCGTATTGAGATAGACTTGTTGATAACCTTGTATGTTCAATTGTTTACTGTACTTGCTGAGTTTCGACTCATTCTTGTTTTCTGTATTTATTTAGGTGATCGTTGATGATGACTCTGTTGGGAGGGAGTAGACTAGCACGTTTCACACAGTTCACTATAATTTACTCTCATTAGTAATGTCATTTATGTCTTTCATTTGTTAACCGAGGAACTGTAATAAATAAGTTTACTATTGCATGATATTTCCCTTTCTGTTAGGTTTTTCTTGTTAAATGATGCTAGTGGTTCACTTTATTATTCCTTGATTATGTTTGATGAATCCAGTCTTTATTCCTACCATGTTGCTATTAAAGTGGTCCCTACATATGCTTAGAAGAGATTCAATTTAAATTCTTCCGTAATTTGGTTGTATGTTAGGTCATTAGATAGCATCTTGGCTTCCGAATAGTAGGGTGTTACATGTACAATACCCAATGACGATCTTGAAGCATATTGTCTATCCGGCAAGGCCAAAATGTATACTTGGTTGAAGGAGTCCTCTACAAATGAGGTACTCAAGGGGTTCTCATACGATGCATACCACAGAGAGAATGACTCAATCTCCTTCATGAAATACACAGAGGTATCCGTGGAACTCATGCTTCCTACAGAACACTGGTCGAAAAAGCCTTTTGATAAAGTTTTTACTGACCAACAACACTCCATGATGCTAAAGAGTTGGTTAAAAAATGTGTACAATTCTAGTTTTATAGCAGGCAAATGCACCAAGCATCTCAGGCATTACAAACCATACATATTTCTTGGCCTTTTGTGACCTAGGGTCTAGATATCTTAGGACCATTCCCAAAAGCACCAAGAGGCTTTGAGTTCCTTTTTATGGGTATTTACACGTTCACAAAATGGATTGAAGCCGAACCTATAACTGAGATAAAAACAGAAGCAACTAAGAGGTTCATGATGAGAAGCGTGATTACTTGATTTGGAGTTCCAAGTTGAATAATTACAGAGAATGGTAAACAATTTTTGAGCGCAAAATTTCAAATTTTTTGTGAAGTATTCGATCAGCTTATAAAGCGTTCGGGGGCTTCAGTACAGGAATGACCCTTAGTGTTATGGGCAATTCGCACAACTGCTAGCTGGGCTACAGTGAAACACAATTTTTCTAGTTTTTGGGGCTATAGCCATGCTTCCACCAAACTAAAGATTCGGTCGATAATGGTCAAAAATTTCAATGACTCTAACCAGGAACAACTTCGAGTGGATGACATCAACCTATTCGAAGAGAAGAGAAATCAAGCCTTAATCCGTTCAGCAGTCTACCAACAAGCCCTGAGCAAATACTACGATCGTAAGGTCCAGCCTTGCAGCCTTACTGTAGGTGACTTGGTATTGAAAAAGATTCAATCCTAGTCAAATCGGAATAAACTTTCCCCCAAGTGGGAAGGTCCTTACACAGTGGTCGAAGTTACGCGATCAGGCTCGGTAGGACTTGCAATGGAAGATGGTCGAATCCTTTTTAACTCTTGGAATATCGACCAGTTATGCAAATTTTATGTGTAACTCTACATTCTCAATAAAGTTCCAGTTTTCTTTAATATTTATTGTCTTATAGTGAGTAGTGCTTTGACTATTTTTTCGATCATTTTTTAACACTTAGTTTTCTTTACACTGGTCGAAGGAAAGTAACATCACTTAGTCGAAGTCTTTTCTCTCTACACGTGGTCTTCCCTAGCAAACGAAACTTCATAGTGTTGATTCGTTCCTAACTTTTGCCGCCAACACAAAGAAACTAGATTCAAAAAAATCTGATCGAAATAATTTCAAGTAAGCTCTTTTCAACATAGTTTATTTCTTCATTATTTTTGAAAAATTCTCTAAGTGGAGTATATTTTTATAATTTGTTCAACTCCTTTAGTTAAACTCAATTAGTTTAAACTGGTTGTAGAAAGATACAATACCTAGTCGAAGTCTTTACTTTCTGCTTGTGGTCCTGCCCACTAGAAGGAATTTCCTAGCGTCATACTGTTTCTAACTATTGCTATCAGTATAAAACCATTGAGTTCACTAAGAAAATGTCGAACGAATTTTTAACGCACTCTGATCGTTTGCCCAACTCATGTTGACACTCTTGATTTGATTAATATGGTCGGAGAACACAACTCCACTAGTCGAAGTCTTTCCTTTCTGCATGTGGTCTTGCCCACTAGAAGAAACCTCCTAGTGTCGATCTGTTACTAACTCTTGCAACCGGTACATGATAATCAAGATCGACAACTAAAGTCGACAAACCTTTTTTAAGAAAACCATTTTTCACACTATTTACTTAGTTTAAATAAATAAACTAAGCAAATAGTAGGGGGTAGGATAAAGTTATATATATAACTTCAATTCTTAATCTTAAATTCAACAACTTTTTTCTATTCATTATCTTATGAGTTACTTACAACTCGATGAGATAACTTGCAGGAAAAAGAAGGTTTATATTCATAAACAAAAGCTTATCCTTACAAGTTCTCTATTACAAACTACTCCGACGAAGGAGATCCAATTTGCATCTCCTCTGTGACCTTCTTGTTGACCGGTTGCACTTCTTCAATCACCGTACTGCCTGCATCTCAGGGCAGTTGAAATCGGCTTTGATTAGTTGAAGATTGAGACTACGGTCATGTGCCTAAAGCTTTACCAAGGCATAACTTAGTGCACTTTCGACCGCCTCTCTTATCGAGTTGTAATATCTCAATCTTGGGTTTGTATTTCAAATGTATAAAAATATGAAGAATTTAAAACTTTTGATGCATCATACTACCATTTGATTTTTCTAGAATTTATTTCAAAGATTTTGTGAGTTTGAAAACCTAATGTTTCAATTCACTAGAATCCTTGAAGACTTTTAAAACAAATCGTGTGAACTACCTCTGGAAATACTTTTCCTAGGTTCTGGAACATCTTAGTGACTCACTTGAAAATTTCATAATTTCATAATTTTTAGATTTTGTTTGTTGTTTTAAAATTTATCAGTCAAACTAGATAGACAATAGTCAAACACTCAGAACAGAGACTTAAAATAATTCTATAGAGAAATAAATTCCATGAAAAACTATGAAATTTACACTAGATTTACATAGAGTAAGTAACCCCCATAAAAATTTCAAGATTTTTGGAGCTAAGCTTCTACCTCTAAACATTCGCAAACCTTCTTAACCTTTTGAATTCAACCCGGTCAAACCGATCGAGTTCACTCGGTCCGGCTCGACCGAGCCAAAACGACCGCACCTCACTTACTTGGGTGACTAGCAGCTAGGCCCCGCTTGCATGTGCATATTCTCCACATCGCAGCGAGCTCCACGCCAGCTTGCCGAGAGACGCCATGGCCGCTTCGCATGTGCATCATCGCCCAACAGCTCCGCCCACCGAATTGGACCGAGCGCCTGTGGTTTACTACCTCGCCTGCATCGCCGCACCCACTCCCGTCATTTCACTATCGCTCAACCATCACCTCGATTCGTCCATGGACCAAGCTCACGTCCACCGTTTCCTCCTCGCGCTTCTCCGCCCTCCTTCCTATTTAAGGTCACCTCGGAGCTCCAAGACCTCCTTTTCTCCTCGCTATCCTCCTACTCTCATCATTTCTCCCTACCTTCACCTCTTTTCCTGGGAGCGAGCACTAGAGGGTGAGCTCCAAGCTTTGGCTGGCGCGCCACCCCTTCATCGCCGTTGTTACCGTTCCGCCCTCTCCTCCCTAACTATGTCAGATTATGTTCCTGAGCTCGAGGATGCTTTTCCCTAACCTAATTTCATCCTTCATCCACAGGGCTGTCGGAATTTGGATTTTGTCATATTCGGTCGAAAATAGCTCTATCTTCCCGACTCTAGTAACGGTGAGTCAATACCCAAATTGGTTGTTGTTCAACCATCTCTGGACCTCTCTGATGCTTCTCCTTTCTCCCATTTCCTCCCTCCATCCTCAGGTCGTTCTCTCCTTGTTGAAGCTCCATCGCCGCCGCCGTTGATAGTCACCGACCTAACTCCAGCTAGCTGGTCCCCTCCACTTCACTCCGGTAGGCTCCCTAACCCTCTCTAGTTCTCTTGCGCGCGTTGGATTGCCTCAGGCACCCTTGTTTGCTTTAGGGCTTGACACCCGAAAGGCACCGCCACCTTAGCTCGTCGCGCCGCCGCTCGAGTCCAGCTCTGGCCTGTTTCGGCCACCCTTGGGTTCACCTAGGGCTCAGGGTTCCATTTTGGGTCTTAGTAGGCACCGCCATGCATTGGATCGCCGACGAGATGCCGAGTAATCCCACGGCCGGAGCTCGCTCTGCATGTTTGCTTAGGACTGTTACTATAGCGTAGTTAATTTGTGTAACCTCTATCTTTAGGACATCTTAAATACTAGGCATTGATTAGGCGTCGGTTTAGTGTTTGGATGATCCACTGATGTGTGGGTCTGGGCGTTTAAGTGCACAGTAAACCACTCTATGGTCTGTAGACCGGTGCACTATACTGTGGACCAAGGGTCCACACACTATTCGTATAGACCGAGAGTATGTCGTGTTGGACTCGCTTGTCAAAAGCCATTTTTTCTTTAGGATTTTAACTGAAAAAGAAAAAGATTTCATGGGGCCCTTCTTTAGTGACCGTGGCTAGCATCAACTCGGGCATAAAAGTATTTAATACTTTCATAATTTCAAGAATACTTTATTTGTGTAATGTAAATGGTTTAAACTTCAAAATTGCATAAGTAATTCATTTTAACTCCTTTTTGGATGAAACAAATTTTGTTGGATCACATTTTTAATGTACTTTATTTTGGTATAATTTTGAGACTTGATATTGTCCCATAAAATTTTGCTAGTAGAAAATCTTGTGATTCAAATTATTTGCACAATAATGTCACAACTTTGAAAATACATAGAAAATTCATCTGAACTCCAATTTGGGAGATTGAAATTGTGTTGTTCTTAGAATGTCGTGCTACACCTACCATAAAATTTTAATATTCACCACACCTCTGAAAATGTTTGCCAAAAATCTGAGATCAGATGAAAAGTAACCGAGACATGATTTTCCCGCATTATATCAAAAGCTAATTTTCTAAAGCCTATAACTTTTGCATGCAAACTCCAAATAAAATAATTTTTATTTATAAATTAATATAAAATAAAGATCTACTTATTTTAAAAATTTCATAATTTTTGGATGATTTTGAATTTTTGAGTATATTCAGCGTTATTCGTTCTTATTGGTTCTTCTCGATTCTTTCGATAGGAAACAAGAGTGATCCTCTACAACAAGTGGAATATATCCAGTAAGGTAAGTAATAACCTCTTTGAACATATTTATCTTATTAATTTTGATAAAATTATCTTGATTGCAAATGTATGTATGCATGTGCTATTTTGATGTTAATTTTCGTTAAGAGTAGCTAATCCGAATAGATGCATGAGCTATAGGTAAAGGTTTACCATTGATACTGATCCTAGGTTAGATTATTGATAATGATTTAGAGTCCGATGAATGGACTCTAGTCATTTATATATAAAATATACGAGTGGATGTCGCTTAGAAATACTTAGAACGGTAGTATGAGGATCATCGTTTCGACGATGGTCATTATATCAATATTTTAAATACTTGGGTCAGGGTACTCATGTATGTAATTATATTTAGAAAAACTAAAACTTAAAATAAAAAGATTTAGACTTGGGCACTTGGTTGATTGGTGTGAATGTCAGGTGTGTTGTTGGTGCCTAGGTCAACAAGGACCGAACATCTTGTTCTAACAAACCAAGAACTATTGCATGCATCTACATGAGGGTATTGGGAACCCCTCTTAATTTAGTACTTTGGGAGGTGTTAATTAATGAGTCGCCGGTGGTAGTTTAGGAGAAAAATATTCTGTTGTTATTGGGAATGTGTGGGAGTTGGTTCAGGATGGAGGTTCCCACGCTCGAGGAGTATCGACAATTGTTGAGGTTGGGCCAATGACTCCAACACAACGTATGGGTTCCTCGTGGGAGCCCGGGATGGGCGGTTCATTGTCGGGACTCAAAAATGTAATTCTAGACCCTTTATGTATTCTGCACTAGTCTCGGATCACGCTAGTGCAAACAGTGTCAACATAGATGAATATCAATCCACACAAACAAAATAATAGCGTAAATGAGTAATATTAATAGCAAAGAATGGTTTTGACCTTGTGATCGAGTTTACATTTATTAGGCCTCGCGGGGCTGGCAATAGAGAAATAAGCAGCAGAACAAATAAACTCCAACAAAATCCCATCAATTGGCCACAGGCAACCGACTGTGATCAAGACCCTAACGATTAGCACCTTCGTAGAACTCCTCCTCAAATGCAGGCAAAGACTCCCCACTTCTGTTGAATGTTTGCAGCAAGTATGAGTACACAATCGTACTCGCAAGTCATACCACAGAATGCAATTTATAGATGATGGCTTATTCCAAAGGAATGAATTCTATGGTTATTTTGTATAAAGCAACATTTGCAATTGAACACAAATAATAGATTGAAAACTTAATTTAAAAACAAATAAATAATAATAGTTTAACATCTGTTTTCACAAAGGACACAAAGCCTAATTAAATTCTTTCACACAACCATATGGATTAAGTCACACAACTGTCCCTTCCCAAATATTTTATGAAACTCTAACCCTCGTGTGAAATCCTGAGCATGTCCATGACCGTAGACACGGCTATTCGAATAGATTGATTAACACTCTGCAGAGGTTGTACACTTTACCCACATGATATAATCAGTGTAGCTAGCACTAATCATAACAAAACCTTTCAAAAACTTCATCTCAAGCATTGACACTCCCGATGTGCTTTACCGCTGTCCAATTTATGCACACAGTTCTTGGTACAACACACACTGTTGGATAGGGAAGCGGCGAACCATCCCGCGATGTGAGTCGTTCACTGAGACATAAACACACCTCCACCCTAGGACACAGCCTAACCTATCAGTCAAGTAATTAATGTCAAGATTCCATAACCTATTAAGTTAGGCCCGTTCCATTAGGCATGTGGTTGTACGGAAGGCCCAGTTCAATGACACACAAAGTTAAGTCCTTAATTGACCAATGCAAGACATCCAATTTCTAACTATGTCACACATACCAATATTCCTATGCACACAGCTTTTACAATATCACACAGTATCCACTACTTGCTTTAGTCTAAATCTTTTCCCACCCTGTTGGTTAAGTGCAACATATGCCATCAACGAGTAATAGCACACAATGCACACAGTTTTACATAAAGTTTCATAATCACTTAGTCATGCTTATATTTGCAACTCACATGAAATGATGGCTCATAGCATGGCTAAGCAATCTACTCCTATCTAACCAACCAACGTTAGTGCTATGATAATACCAACTAGTAATGAACCAACCTAGGGTGACAAAAGATCATGACATCACAATACACAAGGTGAGTATAACAAATTGGATTAATAATTAAACCCAAAAGTATTTAAATAAATACTTAAAGTAAAATATAATAATTTGAATTAAAGTATTTTGAAAACTGGGTACAATATGATCAACGATATAACTTACCTTGGAATAGGTCTGGGTACTGGTCTTGATCTTGGTGCACTCCTTTAAAAATCCCCAAAGAATTAACGTCCACTCGCAAATGAAATAAATAAATAAATAATAGGTATAAAAACTCTAAAAATTAAATAAAAATATCAAGTAAATAGAGCTCGAATTTAGATAAATTTAAGAATTTTTAATGCGCTCAATCGGAGTTTGGATGAAGAAGATATGGCCACTCGAAGATCAAAACTAAAGAAATAACATAAATTAGAATTTCTAGAATTATCCAAATTATTTTTCTACTAAAAAATATGGATTATGACGTCAGCTGACATCAATAAGGGAATTTTGGAATTAAAATAAATCGTGAAAAAATGGCTGAGACACTGACATGTGGGGCCCATGGTCTATAGACCCGGTCCACGGACTCGGCTCATAGGTCTACGGGTGAACGGTTCTATGGAATAGTCACCCTGATAGGTGGCTCCCACGAGACAGTGGCTTGATGCACGGTAAAGAGGTGGCGCTCTAGGGTTTCTGGGTTTGGGGGAAAGGTGGCGGAGGCTGAGGTGATCCCTATGACGCGCACGCCAAGGCCCTAAATAGGCTATAGCGGTGGGGCCACGAATGTGTTCGAGTTCGACGCGGCGGCGGAGTTCGTATCTCAACCGACTCAGGGACGAAGAATAGGGATTTGGTGGGGTCCACATGTCAGCGAGGGTGGCTCGAGTGCGGTCATGTAGAAAACGGCGGCCGAAAGTTGACGAGTGGGACCAAGGCGGTGTGGGCGCGGAGAGAGGGAGGAGACGCTGACATGCGGGGCCCGCATGTCAGTCGGAGGCAGGGCACGCGTGGGCGACCGGGCCACACAGTGATGGGCCGGCGGGAATAGGGTTTGGGTTTCGGCCTGAATACTATTATGAGATTTTAATTTAGTTTTCTTTTTAGAAAATACCAAAAAATCTAAATAGCAAATAGAAAATAGCAAATGAACTCAAAAATTCTAGAAAATATATCCAATCCCATAGAATCCAAATAAAATAGTTTTGATAATTGTTGATGTTGGAATTAATAATATTAAATTACTATGATGATAAAAGTCCATATTAAGCTTTAATTAAAATTCAAATAAAATCCAAATGATGAATTTTCCAACTACTAACTAATAAAAGATTTTTAAAAGCTCATAAAATTAGGATGCTATATTCACGGAGGGCTGACCCCCATACGTGCGGCTCTAATTAATTCATTCCATTGGAAAGCGTCTCGTAGGACTTAGTCTTACCGACATACCTAAGGAAGTGTGCTCTATAGCTTGGCAAAAAGACGATCTGACATGTGGGTAGAGTTGTACACCCCTGCAGGGTTTAAACTATTCAAATAACCAAGTCCTTGGTTATGGACACGCTTGGGGAGGTCTTTCAAGAGTTGGACTATAATATTTTTATTAAAACTTGAAATCGGGTGGTACGCATGAGTAATTCATGCTATGTTGTGGTGGCTGTTGGGAAGTCACCTCTAGGTTGTTAATTATTTAAACAATTAAAGACATATTTGATAAATTGCTTTACAATCTATTACTCTATTGCAAAGAAAACTGCTTTATGCTGAAAATTGCTTAGTATAGTAGCATTTCTTTGATACATGAATGCATCTATATATTCTGTTATTTGTAAGACTTGTGAGTACATTTGTACTTAACCTAGATTCTGCTTGTTTAGAGGAGGTTGATCCCCATGGGATCAACTATTGTGAGACCAGCTTCATGCACGACGACTAGCTTGGCGTTTCCGGTCGATTGCCTTGTGGGTAAGGGTAGTCGGTTGGCTTTTATTTATTGCCATCTTATGGCATGTGTTTCCGTTGCAACTTTAGTTCTTTATCTTGTCATTTGGCCGGTCGATCCTATTTTTGTAATATGATCTTTGAATGTCTTTTGTGTTGCAAATTATGAAGACTCGATATTGTAATAACTTGTGTATGGAATTATTGCTTTTATTTTGTGAGGTGTATCTGTACCCCTCCTAGGAGGTACACAATACACTAAGAGCGGGGAAATTTGATTTGTAATGTTAAGAACAATCAGATGGTTAAGTATTACAAGTTAAATCGCCCAGGTAATCACAAAGTTGGTATCATAGCCATACTGACCGTAGAAACCCATAGTTTGGTCGTCATTAGGATATTTGAAAATTTTATCTTCAAAATATCAAGTTATTGATGAAAAGTTAAGTAAGTTCTCAGATTTTATTCCTTACCTATCTTAGATTGCTCATCTTACCTTGTTCTTGGTTGAGTTTCAAAAAGATGTTCCCATCTCATCTCCTTTCAAAAGTTAGTTGGTTATTGATTAAGTTCAGTTTGGGGAATCAATAAGAGTTGAAAATATGAAGTTTTGGATGTCCTTTGATGAAGTTAGGAGGCACTTGAACTTGGAAAATTCATCTCGGAGCTCGGATACAACATCTGGACAGCAAACACAAGATTTGGAAAGCAAGCACAAGTTTTGGACAGCAAACACTTAGCTTGTTGTTAGGGCTAAAAATGAGAGGATAATTCAACCAGAACTAATAGGTTAAAAAAGGTAAGATATGATTATTGTTAGCTAGTGTTAAATGCATCCCTAGCTAGTTTTACCATGATAATTAGTTGTGGTAGATTTTGAGTTTTGTTATGAGATTTATCATTCAAACCGATTGCTCGTTCATTCAATACGAGTTAGTCGTGCCAGGAAGCTAATCTTTTGCCTTATGGTTTTGTGTTGGTTCTTATGCCTTTATAGAAATATTTGGAGTTCAATTCTTGCTAATATTTATATGCTCATATTAGGGTAATATCTCATTTCCCTAGTTAGTCGATTGCTTCTCTACTACTACCTTTCACATCTAGTCTTCGGGTGTTGTTACTGACCCAATTCGTCGGAACAGGATGGCTGGAAGAACCCAAAGTGGACAAGGACAATAATCTAGCCATGATGAGGAGCTCCTGCCTCCTCCCACCATGACCGAGGTCTTCGCTCAGATTGAGCGAAATCGGATGGACCAGACGAGGATTCTGGAGATCATCGCTCAGAACACCTCTGTTCCAGCGGCCACCTCTGGATCAGGAGGACATCGCCCACGGAGGGGACTCTCGGAGTTCCTTCACAAGCAGCCACTGACCTTCTCCTGGTTAGAAGATCCCCTCGATGCAGACTTTTGGCTTCGTCTCGTTGAGAGGAACCTGGACATTGCTTAGTGCCAAGATCACGAGAAGGTGTTGTTCACCTCTCATCAACTTGAGGGGGCGGCGCACGTATGGTGGGAGAACTTTCTCGCCATGCAACCCACCGACCGAGCCATCACCTGGGAGGAGTTTTGTACTACCTTCCGACGAGCTCACGTGCTCGTCGGCTTGATGAAGTCAAGAAGAAGAAGTTCTTGGTGCTTTAGCAAGGGTGCAAGATGGTCACGAAGTATCTCCATAAATTCAACTATCTCTCCCGCCATGCTCCTAAGGAGGTGTCCTCAGAAACCGCTAAGCAGGAGAAGTTCTGTCGGACCCCCGGGAATTCACACAACCCCGAGACCCTCTGTGCATACCAAGCTAGTCCCATGATCAGTAGCTAGCTTGCACAGTTGCAACAATGATGCATTCATAACCATTCAACAACGAACTAATGAAGCGCACAAAGTAATATTAATTAAAACAAAGAAAGACCTTATGGTCAAGGTTCTTACAAAAGTCGCCTCACGGGCTTAGCAACAACAGAGTATCCGCAATGGAAATCTCAAAATACGTGGAGCCCAATCGACATGCCCACAGGCAATCGAGTGGAGGACGTGACCTAGTTCGCGAAGTCTTCAAAGTAGCCTTCTTCGTAGAACTCAATATTTCATGATCCTTCTGCTGGGACTGATCAACAAAGGGCATAAAGCCGTGAGTACATAAAGTACTCAGCAAGTCGTAGAGAAATGTATGCATATAGTATTCATGCCAGGCTTAAACAAGGATGTCTTTATGGTTAATTTACAGAAAGCAAGTTTAACAGTAAATACAATAATTAGATGGCAAAGCGGGATTTCAAAAGAATAATACATAGATAACCAAGTTCTTTTGAATCAAACAGTGAACATCCCGTTCACTTCCCAACCATTCCAACCAAACGTTTCTATCGAACCAAACCACATTTTTGAAAATACTACCCCTTGCGCGAAATCACCAGGCATGTTCGTAACCGGGGACACGGCTATTCGAATAGATTTTGACACTCTGCAGAGGTTGTACAGCTTTACCCACAAGACACGAATTCTCTAGTTTGTTTGGCATCCGTCGATACCACCGCTCACTTCCTTAGGTGAGTAGTCTAGAGCACGTGACAAGGCTTTTACAAAGTTCCATTTTACCTCGGTTCTGCCCGCTAAGGTTTCGCCATCACAGCCCCCTCTTGCGCCAATAAACAGCCACAACAGAACCGACTCAAAACTTTCCTAATTAATTGGCCAGGTCCGTCCCATACCGGACTTATGGTTGCACGAGGTGACCCAGATCAATGACTTGCAAAGTTAAGTCCTTAGTTGGCTGCTCAGACAAGTCTACCACAACCCAATGTGCATTACGCACCCACTCTAGCTTCCTACCTCAAGCCCGAGCATAAATCATTTTTGTTCATTCCCGAACAAATGGCAATCCCTGCCATGGCACAACATCTTTTAATAAAAGTGGCCTCACACCACTGTTCCATAGTTCCATTAGTCAAATTTCATTCATCATCGAACATGTGATCGAAAGTCTCATGTAACTAGAGCATGTCTAAGCAATATTACGCTCCCAAGTTGGTATACAATCATGTCCAACTAGTATTAACCATCCTATGGTGTCCAAGGATATATGTCATTCAAGGAGACATTTCATTTTCAATTTATCAAGGAGGCATAATGGCAATTTGGTAATTATCTACTCCCAAAACCATTTTTAATAAAACTAGCCATGCATGATAGTTTAATACAATATACATTTGTAAAATGGGTTCAACATGGTCAAAGGCCTACGACTTGCCTTCGTTGTGAGGAGAGGGTCTTGATCGTCGGTCGAAGAAATCTTCCGAAACGTCGGAATCTACACGTGCGAGAATAGCAACAAATAAATAAAACAGCACCAAATGAACTCGAAAAATTACAAAACCAGTACCAAATGGAAGAGGATGAATTTATATGAATTTAGAAATTTGGATCACCCAAATCGGAGTTTGGATGTGAAAGTTATAGCCAAAAGAAGTTGAAAATCACATAAAATGATGGAATTAGGGTTTTCGGATTTTCCGGAATTATTTTTCTATTGAAAAACCCGGTTTTGACGTCAGCGCACACGCGTGCGCTACGTGGCAGCCACGCGGGCAAAACCGCTGACGCGGCGCCGACGTGGCGCCACGTGGGTGGCCACGCGGCTCGGGCCGCGGTCGAGAGAGAGAGAGAGAGAGAGGGCGAGAGCGGCGCGGCGAGCTGGGAAGACGGCGGCGGCGGCGAGGAGAGAAGGCGGTGGCGTCGGAGAACGCGACGCGAGGCGACCGGAGCCGGAAGAAGGGAGGAGCGGCGCGCAACGACCGAGAAGAGAGAGAGAGAGGAGAGGCGCGGCGCTGGATTTATAAGCGAGGAGGAGCGCAGCGACGGAGCGCCACGGCGCGGCGCGGGGCGCGCGAGAGCGCGCGATGCGACAGGGCAGCCTTGGGATTCGCGGGCGGCGGGATTTGCGCGGCGTGGGAGAGAGAGAGCGGCGGCGGGCGAGACGACGAAGGGAGCCGTCCGATTCCGTCGGACGGTGGAGAAGAGGCGCGCGCGAGGAGCCGTCCGATTCGACGGACGGTTGGGAAGTCCAACGGCGCGAGGAAGACGGCGGCGCCGTCCGATTCGACGGACGGTGGGAAGCGGAAGAGGCGCGGCGCGGCGATAGCGTCGCGATAGCGATCGGACGGTGCGAAGAAAAGGGGACGCGGCGAGAGGATGCGGCGGATCTCGATCCAACGGCCAAGCAAGAAGCGCGACGGCGGCGAGGGACGTCCGATGAGATCCAACGGCGAGGAGCGAGGCGAGGCGCGAAATGGGCGCGGGCCTTGGCCGGCGAGGAAACAGGAGAGGCGGCCGTAGAGATTCGCCCACAAACAAAAAAAAGATTTAAAATCCATTTTTGATTTTAGAAATACAAACAAATCAAAAAGCAATTTAGAAAATAGCAAATAGACTCCAAAAATTCTAGAAAAATTCAAAAAAATTCCTTGAATTATTCTTGACTTAATAAAAATACTTTTAACTTTAAATTTTCTTTTCTTTTGCAAATAAATTAATTTTTAATTTCGGGAAAAAGGAAAATCAATTTCTAAAATCCAATAAATCCAAGGAAATTCTCAAAATAATAAATTTTGATTTTAAATTCTAGAAAATTCAATTAAACCAACTTAAATTTAATTGAAGTTTGATTAACTCATATTAAACTGCAAATGGATTTCTGAAATTTCAAATTAAGCTTTTGGCAAAGTAGCAAATGGTTCTCTTTTAAAATTTTTCAAAACTCAGAAAAGCGGGGCGCTACAAACCTACCCCTCTTAAAGGGAATCTCGACCCGAGATTCAGTGACTAGAGAATAGGTGGGAAACTCACCTTCAAGTCATCTTCTCGTTCCCAAGTGGCTTCTTCTTCTGTGGTTGCTCCATCGACCTTGCGTAAACGGATGGTCTTGCTTCTTGTCACTCGCTCGCTACTTCCAAAATCTTGATGGGATGCTCCTTGTAGGTGAGGTCTTCTTGCGGGGCAATTGATTCCACCGCATCTGCTCTTGGGCACACGCAAACACTTCTTCGGGCCAGACACGTGGAAGACATTATGCACATCCGACACCGAGGTGGGAGCTCCAAGCGTAAGCGACTTCTCCTCTTGGGCTAGAATCGAAAGGTCCGATGTACCTTGGTGTAAGCTTTCCACTTACTCAAACGACGATCCCTTTGAGAGGCGACACCTTCAGTACACATGATCACCAGTGCAAAAGCTAGATCTCGGCGACGGTTATCGGCATAACTCTTCTGCGCCTGCATCTTTGTTTTGACCTTTCTCGATTGATCGAACTTGCTCTTCGGCTTTTTCCAAAATATCCGCCCAAACACTTGTCTTTCGCCTACTTCATTCCAATACAAGGGTGTTCTCGCATTTTCTTCCATAAAGAGCTTCAAATGGAGACATCTCGAGGCTTGACTGTAATCGTTGTTATAGAAAACTCGCATAAGGCAGCATTTGATCCCAACAGTTCGATTTGCTAAGGCACAAGCCCTTAACATATCTTCTAGGATTTGATTTACTCTTTCTCTGTCTCATCCATCCGTCTGGGATGATAAGTCAGATCAAATTTAGATTAGTACCCAAAACAACGTGCAACTTCGCCAAAATCTTGAGGTGAATCGGATCCTCGATCCGACACGATCTTCTTGGACTCCATGCCGGCACACTATCTTTGCCATGTACAATTACGCGATCTATCACGAGTAAGTAGTCTTGATCGGAGAAAGTGAGCAACTTTGGTTAGACGATCCACAATTACCCGATAGAATCATATCCCGACCTTGTCCTTGGCAAACCAAAGATAAAATCTATGCCAATTTCTTCCCATTTCCATTCGTGCACTCTCAAGGGTTGCGGAGTCCAGCAGTCTTTGATGCTCGGCTTTTACTCACGATGGACATCACACCGAGATACATACTCGCAATCTCACGCTTCATGCTAGGCCACCAATACATTTCCTTGAGGTCTTGGTACATCTTTGTGCTTCCAGGGTGAATGGAATACAAAGTTTCATGGGCTTCCTTGAGTATCAGCTGCTTAAGCTCTTTCTGATCTGGAACACAGATTCGCTTGTCAAACCAAATGGTGCCTTGCTCATCTTCTAAAAATCTCAGGGCTTTACCCTTCTTCATGTTGCTCTTGATTTCCTTAATATTGGCATCTTCAATTTGAGCTTCCATGATCTGATTCCGCAAAGTGGGTTGAACTTCTAAGGCAGCTAGATAACCTTCCTCAACCAACTCTAACTTGAGCTTCTGGAACTCTTCATGCAGGGCTGGCTGATTTTCCTTGATTGACAGGGTATTGCAATAGACTTTTCTGCTCAAGGCATCTGCCACAACATTAGCTTTGCCTGGGTGGTAATGGATTCCAATATCATAATCCTTGATTAACTCTAACCACCTTCTTTGCCTCATATTAAGATCACCGAGTAAAATGTACTTCAAGCTCTTATGGTCCGTATAGACTTCACAGCGATTACCAATAAGGTAATGACGCCATATCTTTAAAGCATGCACTACGGCAGCTAACTCCAAGTCATGAGTGGGGTAATTCACTTCATGAGGCCTCAATTGACGGGAAGCATAAGCTACTACCTTCCTTTCTTGCATCAGGACACAACCAAGTCCTTGCCGGATACATCACGAAAAATCTCAAAATCCTTCCTGACATCCGCAAAATCAACACCGAGTGTTGTCAACCGCTTCTTCAACTCTTGAAAACTTTGCTCACAATCTGTTGTCCAAGCAAATTTCTTTTCTTTCTTTAACAGCTGAGTGAGGGGTCTTGCTATCTTGGAGAATCCTTCTATGAATCGGCGATAGTATCCTGCCATTCCAAGAAAACTTCTGACCTGAGGCACTGACTTGGGTGACTCCCAATTAAGCACATCCTTAACCTTGCTAGGGTTAACAGATACTCCTTCTGCAGACATGACATGTCCCAAGAAAGTAACTTCTTTCATCCAAAACTCACACTTGCTGAATTTAGCATAGAGTTGATGATCTCTCAGCTTATTCAGACCAAACGGAGGTGCTCTTCATGCTCTTCTTCACTCTTGAATACACCAAAATATCGTCAATGAAGACAATGACGAACTTATCCAAATATTCCATGAATACTTTATTCATCAAGTTCATAAAGTAAGGAGGGCATTGGTCAATCCAAATGACATGACCGTGAACTCATACATCCATACCGGTTGAGAAAGTGTCTTGGGAATATCTTCCGACGAATTTTCAACTGGTGGTAACTCGACCTCAAGTCTATTTTGGAGAACACTCGGCTCCTTTCAACCGATCAAACAAATCATCGATCCCGGGCGAGAGGGTACTTGTTCTTGATGGTGACCTCATTGAGGGCTCAGAATCCACACACATCCGTTGGGTACCATCCTTCTTTGCAACAAAGATCACTGGGCTCCCAAGGTGAAGAACTTGGTCTGACAAAACCTTTCTCTTGCATTTCTTCAATTTGCTTCTTCAGCTCAACCAAATCATTGACAGGCAATCTGTAGGGTCTCTTGAAAATAGTTGGAGTTCCTGGAACAAGATTGATGACAAACTCCAAGTCTCGGTCTGGTGGCATTCCAGGTAGGTCATCAGGAAAGACATCTGGGAACTCTCTGACTACTGGCACTTCTTCCAAAAACACAACACTGGCACTGCAGACTAAAGATCCAAATAGCTTCTGCGGGAGGCTTCAAACTTTACCTTGGTTCCATCCGGATGACCAAAGTGATGCTTCTACCACCACAATCCAAGAGGGCTTGGTGATTGGCAAGCCAATCCATTCCCAAAATCACATCAAGAGACTTGGTGTCTATGATGATGAGATTATCAAGGAATTCTACCCCTTCTATGGTCACTTTAACCTTAGGGCAACCTTGGTTCGTACTCAATTCCGAACCGGGAGACTGAACCAACAAAACACTTTTAAGAGGCAAAACTTCCAACTGGTGCCTTTCAAAGAAAACTCAGAAACAAGCGAATGCGAAGCTCGAATCAAACAAAACGATGGCGGTCTTTGAATTGACAAGGAACTTACCCGGACAACGTCCGGGCCGTGCGGGCTTCCTCCACGTGGTGTGGTTCACACGACCTCTTCCAAAAGGTGAGGAGTCTTGGTAGTGCGCTTGGAGTCCGAGGGCTCCACGCGCGACTCTCGGAGTGGGGTCCCGGTCGGAGTGGCTCCCATGTTGAAACGAGCAGAGAAGGGCCTTGCCTCTGCGGCGCCATCGTCTTGGCGAAGTGCCCCACCGATGGCACTTAAAGCGGTGATCCCGCCGCGGGTTGCCATTCCTTGGTTGCTTGGTTGCCGGAGTTGAAGCCGCGGAGTACTGGGCTAACTGGGCGAGGTGTCTCTGAGGGCTCAATGTGACAGTGGAGCAACACGGCGGGAGGCGGCACATTCATTCGGCTCTCGGGAGTGAGGCCGATGGGCACCATCTTGCATCATCTTTCTCTTGCGGGATTCTTCAAGCTCACGGCGGGATTCCTTGATGAGCATGGCCTTGTTCACCAGTCTTTGAAATCTGCATAATCATTCCCAATGACTTGCACCTTCAAACGGGGTTGAGTCCTCTCTTGAAACGCTCGCGGGCATCATCTGTGGCAACATCCTCTCAGGGCATAACGGGATAGCCGAGTGAATCATTAAGATATTCACTCACCGACATGTTGCCTTGCCGCGACTCACGGAACTCATTCTTCTTCATTTCCACCTTTCCATCGTGGATATGGGAGTGGCGGAAAGCTCCTCAAAACTTCGGCCCAAGTGATACTCTCGGGGTTTCCATGGCGGCACAATAGTTCTCCCACCATTCTCGCAAATGTACCTTCAAGCCGGTGGGTGGCATCTGTAACCTTCTCGCGATCATCACAACGGGTGATAGCGAGCTTCTTTCCATGGAACGTAACCGGTCATCTGCGTCCAATGGCTCGAGGAGCTAGAGAAAGTGGGCGGATGGCTCCTTAGAAACTCTGCCCACTGGTGAGGAAAATCGGGGGTGGAGCGGCGTGGGCGTGGCGGTTGCTTGATCGCTACGATTCATCATTGCGGCGGCGGCAGCCGTGCAGTTCTGGCGATTCATCATCTGAGTCATGTTCTGCATCATAGAGCTCATCAGCTGCGTCTGGGCTGCCATGAACTGACTCAAACCCGGATCTGACCGCGGCTTGGGAAGACGGGCATCGGCGCTTGAGTCTCATCACGGCTTATGGAGTTGCGGTGCGAACCATCTGCGACAAAGCTTCACTGGTTTAATAGACGAGAAGAAGAAAGCAATTTAGATGAGAGGGAAAAGCACGGAGATGAGCGAGGAACAAGGGAGATAGATGGATCAACCTAATGCGGACAAAATTGGTTTCACCCAACGAACGGATAGCCGGAAAGCTATCAAGAAGCAAACCAAAAGGGACACTTAAGCACAAAAGCACTATTACGCAGACTAAACGATACTAAAACTTAGGGAGGGAAGCTACCAATCTAATCTTTACGGAGGGTCAACTTGGATCAGACGGCGGAACTTGAACTTCCAAAACTTCCATTGCTTGATCTTGAAGGGCTCGATCCTAGGGATAATCCAGAGGTGAGGGAGTCAAATTTAAATTTGAAAACCAAGTTCCAGAAAAGATAAGATAAAAGAACTCAAGAATGATATAAGAGGGTAAGACGATAAGAAAAGAATAGAATAAGGTAAGAAAGAACAGAATAAGATGAGAGAAGAATATCTAGTCAAGTTAATTGCTTGGTTTGATTTATAAAATATATTTTGAATCTTTGACTAAGGCGACCAATCTAAGCTAAAGGTTCGTCCCACGATCGATATGGCTCTGATACCATCTCTTGTCGGACCCCCGGGAATTCACACAACCCCGAGACCCTCTGTGCATACCAAGCTAGTCCCATGATCAGTAGCTAGCTTGCACAGTTGCAACAATGATGCATTCATAACCATTCAACAACGAACTAATGAAGCGGACAAAGTAATATTAATTAAAACAAAGAAAGACCTTATGGTCAAGGTTCTTACAAAAGTCGCCTCACGGGGCTTAGCAACAACAGAGTATCCGGCGTGAAATCTCAAAATACGTGGAGCCCAATCGACATGCCCACAGGCAATCGAGTGGAGGACGTGACCTAGTTCGCGAAGTCTTCAAAGTAGCCTTCTTCATAGAACTCAATATTTCATGATCCTTCTGCTGGGACTGATCAACAAAGGGCATAAAGCCGTGAGTACATAAAGTACTCAACAAAGTCGAGAGAAATATATGCACATAGTATTCATGCCAGCTTAAACAAGGATGTCTTTATGGTTAATTTGCAGAAAGCAAGTTTAACAGTAAATACAATAATTAGATGGCAAAGCGGGATTTCAAAAGAATAATACATAGATAACCAAGTTCTTTTGAATCAAACAGTGAACATCCCGTTCACTTCCCAACCATTCCAACCAAACGTTTCTATCGAACCAAACCACATTTTGAAAATACTACCCCTTGCGCGAAATCACCAGGCATGTCCGTAACCGGGGACACGGCTATTCGAATAGATTTTGACACTCTGCAGAGGTTGTATGCTGACTTTACCCACAAGACACGAATTCTCTAGTTTGTTTGGCATCCGTCGATACCACCGCCACTTCCTTAGGTGAGTAGTCTAGAGCACGTGACAAGGCTTTTACAAAGTTCCATTTTGCCTCGGTTACGCCTCGCTAAGGTTTCGCCATCACGACCCCTCTTGCGCCAATAAATGTACCACAACAGAACCGACTCAAAACTTTCCTAATTAATTGGCGGTCCGTCCCATACCGGACTTATGGTTGCACGAGGTGACCCAGATCAATGACTTGCAAAGTTAAGTCCTTAGTTGGCTGCTCAGACAAGTCTACCACAACCCAATGTGCATTACGCACCCACTCTAGCTTCCTACCTCAAGCCCGAGCATAAATCATTTTTGTTCATTCCCGACCAAATGGCAATCCCTGCCATGGCACAACATCTTTTAATAAAAGTGGCCTCACACCACTGTTCCATAGTTCCATTAGTCAAATTTCATTCATCATCGAACATGTGATCGAAAGTCTCGCGGGTAACTAGAGCATGTCTAAGCAATATTACGCTCCCAAGTTGGTATACAATCATGTCCAACTAGTATTAACCATCCTATGGTGTCCAAGGATATATGTCATTCAAGGAGACATTTCATTTTCAATTTATCAAGGAGGCATAATGGCAATTTGGTAATTATCTACTCCCAAAACCATTTTTAATAAAACTAGCCATGCATGATAATTTAATACAATATACATTTGTAAAATGGGTTCAACATGGTCAAAGGCCTACGACTTGCCTTCGTTGACGGGGAGAGGGTCTTCGGTCGTCGGGTCGAAGAAATCTTCCAAACGCCTAATCTACACGCGAGAATAGCAACAAATAAATAAAACAGCACCAAATGAACTCCAAAAATTACAAAACCAGTACCAAATGGAAGAGGATGAATTTATATGAATTTAGAAATTTGGATCACCCAAATCGGAGTTCGGATGTGAAAGTTATAGCCAAAAGAAGTTGAAAATCACATAAAATGATGGAATTAGGGTTTTCGGATTTTCCGGAATTATTTTTCTATTGAAAAACCCGGTTTTGACGTCAGCGCACACGCGCGCGCTACGTGGCGACCACGCTGGCAAAACACCGACGCGGCGCGACGTGGCGCCACGTGGGTGGCCACGTGGGCTCGGGCGCGTCGAGAGAGAGAGAGAGAGAGAGAGAGAGAGAGGCAGCGGCGCGGCCACGGAGCTGGGAAGACGGCGTCGGCGAGGAGAAGGCGGTGGCGTCGGAGAACGGCGACGCGAGGCGACCGGAGCCGGGAAGAAGGGAGGAGCGCGAAACGAACGAGAAGAGAGAGAGAGAGAGAGAGAGGCGGGCGCGGGATTTATAAGCGAGGAGGAGCGCGGCGACGGATGGGCACAAGGAGGCGACGGAACGGCGCGGATTCGCGGCGCGGGATTCGCGGCGGCGTGGGAGAGAGAGAGAGGCGGCGGCGGAGACGACGAGCGGAGCCGTCCGATTCGACGGACGGTGGGAGCGAAGAGGCGCTGGCGAAGGAGAGCCGTCCGATTCCGACGGACGGTTAGGAAGTCCAACGCGCGGAGGAAGACGAGCGGCGCCCGTCCGATTTCGACGGACGGTGGGAGCGAAGAGGCGCGGGCGCGGCGATGGCGTCGATAGCGATCGGACGGCCGCGAAGAAAAGGGGACGCGGGCGAGAGGATGCGGCCGGATCTCGATCCAACGGCCAAGAGCAAGGGGCGACGCGGCGAAGCGAGGGACGTCCGATGAGGATCCAACGGCGAGGAGCGAGGGTGAGGTCGGGCGCGAAATGGCCCATGAGGCCTTGGCCGGCGATGGAACAGAGACGGGCGGAGAGATTTGGCCCACAAACAAAAAAAAGATTTAAAATCCATTTTTGATTTTAGAAATACAAACAAATCAAAAAGCAATTTAGAAAATAGCAAATAGACTCCAAAAATTCTAGAAAAATTCAAAGAAATTCCTTGAATTATTCTTGACTTAATAAAAATACTTTTAACTTTAAATTTTCTTTTTCTTTTGCAAATAAATTAATTTTTAATTTTGGGAAAAAGGAAAATCAATTTCTAAAATCCAATAAATCCAAGGAAATTCTCAAAATAATAAATTTTGATTTTAAATTCCAGAAAATTCAATTAAACCAACTTAAATTTAATTGAAGTTGGATTAACTCATATTAAACTGCAAATGGATTTCTGAAATTTCAAATTAAGCTTTTGGCGAACAGAAGCAAACGGTTCTCTTTTTAAAATTTTTCAAAAACTCCGAAAAACGGGATGCTACAAGTTCTTGGATGGCTTGTCCGTGGAGCTGCAAGACAAGCTATCGGTTATTGATATCCCCGATTTCCAGACTTTGGTTGACGAGGCCATCATTGCGAAAAACAAGCGGAGAGCCCTTGTTTAGTCTTGCAAGCGCAAGTGGGAGGCCGAGAAATCAACAGGAGGCAGCCTTCCCCGTCCTCTCTTCGGGCGAGCCCCGGTTGCCCGTCCTCAGGCTCCGCCGCCACTGAGGCCGTCGAACTTTGTACCTCACCCTCCATAAGCTGTGTTTCAACTACGAGCACCTACGGGACAACAAGTCGACCTTCGCAATCCGGCTACCAGGGTCACTTGTTTCAACTGCAGCAACAAGGGCCATTACGCAAATAATTGCCCTCTAAAGATCGAAACAGTTCCTCGCCCCAATCCAGAGTAAGTGCAAGGGCAAGGACGTGGTCATTCCCAGCTCAGAAGGTGGCCTAACAATTCTGGAAGGTGGCACGCGGTCGAGTCAACCACATCTCGACCGAGGAAGCGCAGGAGGCACCCGATGTTGTGTTGGGTACGCTTCTCGTCAATTCTCAGCTTGCTATTGTTTTGTTCGATTACAGAACTTCTCATTCCTTTATATCAAAGTCTTTTACTGTACTTAGTGATATTCAAATTGTCTTTGCCATTGCAACTGCAACTGCTACGACAGAGAGCTAAAATGTACTTTTATGAGCTCACTCCCATCCTTTGGACAAAAAGAAACGACACACCACATCAACTGTATGACAAACTATCGCAACGCATTGCTAAACACTCTATCTACAGTAAACGCTACGGCGCCACTGTGAATCTCGTACGTTCTTTTGTGACCCAACTATCTAGGATGATAGACCAGTAATGGTACATAGTGGCGGACTTAGGATTTTTAGGGTGGATGCTCAGGGTTAATAAAATATTGTTCAATGGATTCAATGTTTTCGATAAATATCTGTTTTGGCATCTAAGTGAAAGCTATCTCTGTGTCTTTTCAACTTTATCCCACAAATATTTGAAATCTAAGACTTTTTTCAAAGCTCTACTATCTACATTTCACAAAAGACACGATTCATCCACCAATTACAACTCAAAACAATACTAAATAAATTGTTGAATTGAAAATTTGGAATTTGAGACTTGGGAATTGAGGATGCACCTGTGTTGTGTCGCATGCACCGTTTGCGCTCTGTGGTGTGCCTCCTCGGCCCCGTCGCTCTGCCAGGGGAAGAAGGCTCGGTGACAACCGAGAGTCTAGCTAGGTCGTGGCGACACGACAATCGGCAGCGACCATGGCGCTTCCATGTTCTACGTCGGCCGAACCAGCTCCGTGTCGTGCCATTGCATCTTGTTGCCGTCTTAACACATAGTTCGTCCTCTACTGCCTCCACTTCCTTGTGCAATCGTGACTTTCTGCCCACACCTCCTCCTCCCCATGCACATCTAGTCGCCATGAATAGCTAGATCCAACAGTATCGTCGGAGACAGGCACATTTGGTGCCGCCTTGGTTAGAAGATAGCGAAATTTGGACATGTCGTCCGTCTCCAACCTACATCGACAACCACATTCCTCCGTCCTGAACCCTAGCCATGATTGGTCTCCATAGCCTCTGCTAGGCACGTCGTAGCGCCGCGCGGAGGAGGGGGTGTGTGGCAGTGGCGCCTGTGGGGAGGACACAGAGACGATGTGGGCAGAGAGAGGTGGCTAGGGAAGGATGCAGCAGCGGGAGAGGAGGAGATGATGGACGGAGGGTGTGGGAGGAGGGGAAGGGAGGGAGGAAAGGAGGTGGTGGTGCCAAGGAAGGGAGGGGAGGCGGCAATGCCGCGACAGTGCACAAAGATGAGGCACAGGTGGAGATGGAGGTGAAAGGAGGGAAGCCCACAGGGAGGAGGCGACACGGGGTGGGGTGGGGAGGCTGACCGCGCTAGTGGCCGGATTGTAAACAAAATGGACGAGGGAGGCACGTCGAAGAATTTGAATATTTCTCAAAGACTGGTTAGGTTTGTCTTAGTGGGGAACAAACGGATCCAATGACTAGTATACATTAGGAGCAAGATCAAACGGTCAAAAATAAGAGGATGATGTACCATGGACAATTTCCAATTAGAGGGTCCGCGTGAGATGGGCCACTCACAAAAGGCATGGGCGCCGATATCGCAGCTCTCTCGCCGCTGGGCTTTTTTTTTGGAGCTGCAGCACGTGCGTCTCCGCTTCGGGAGTTCTGGACTATTTTAGCCCCATTGCGCAACAAAAATTCCAAAAATAGCCCTGATAATTTCAAAATTCCAAAAATAACCCCCCCGTTGTACTAGCTGCCATCGGGACGGGCAAGACCTTGTGCTTCTTGCTCGTGGGCAAGACTAATCTTGCCCCCACACGGGCAATTTTTATTTTTTTTAAAAAATTAATTAATAATATTTGTTGGACGATTTTTTTAATATGCAAAATTAGATCAAACAATTATGAAAAAATTTTGTGGTGCCTCCTGGCATAGTTTTTCTGCTTGTGTAATTTTTTTCAAATTTTATGCATTCTTTTTTTTCTCTAAAATTCTTTAAAGTCTAATGATTGTAGGAATTTTCTAATATAGCAAATGAGATCCAAACATTATGAATTTTTTTTTCCATACTCCCTACACAGTGGACTTGATTGTGTAAATTTTACATAATTTTATATGATCTGAAATTATCTCAATAAATTCAGGGTTTAGGTCTCAAAAATTAGGACGATACGTTCCGGAAATTAGGGCGGAGGAGATGTCAGAAAATCTTATTCAGATATGCCCTTAAAATGACACCAAAGAATGGGATATCTGTACTCTGCTTCGTACAGAAGAAATGTGATCAAGAACCATATCGGTCAAGAGTAGTCATGTCGTACCAAACTTCGCACATTTCAAGTCACATGAAATCATGAAACCCTAATTTCCGGAACGTATCGTCTTAATTTTTGAGGTCTAAACCCTGAATTTGTCGAGATAATTTTAGAGCATATAAAATTATGTAAAATTTACACAATCAAGTCCACTGTGTAGGGAGTATGGAAAAAAAATTCATAATGTTTGGACCTCATTTGCTATATTAGAAAATTTCTACAAATATTAGACTTTAAAGAATTTTGGAGAAAAAAAAAGAATGCACAAAATTTTTTAAAAATTACACAAGCAGAAAAAATATGCCAGGAGGCTCCACAAAAAATTTCATAATTGTTTGAGCTCATTTTTCATATTTAAAAAATCGTCCAACAAATATTATTAATTAATTTTTTTAAAAAAAATAAATTTTTTTTGCCCGTGTGGGGCAGCACCTTGGTGCTGCCCTTGGGGACGGCAGCTAGTACGACGGGGGGGGGGGGGGTTTGAAATTATAAGGGCTATTTTTAAAATTTTTGTTACGCAATGGGGCTAAAATAGTCCAAAATTCCCGCTTCGACGCCCAGCTCGAGCGCTCGGCGCGCTAGGCCCTAGAGAAATACCCATGCGCCGCGGCTCAGGCAACAAAAAACACACACACAAATGAATCCAACCATGCACTGATGCACAAACACAAATACTACCTTTCACCTTAAAAAGTATAGTATTTAGGTATTTAATAGTATTAGCAACCTCATCCTCGACAGCTGGCCGAGCTCATCCTCGACAGCTGGCCGAGCTCATTGACAAACCCCCGTGAAGAAGCACCAGAGGTGCTCTACCGCCAGAGGGGTTAAATATGATGTTTATTTAGGCAAATACTCGCCGCAGTCAGTGTTCAGAATTTCGTCCGAACAGTGGGGGCCGGTAGGAACACAAACTGGTTCCAAAAAATTGGGTTGGATGAATTTTGCTAAAAAATCGAATTTGTTTAAATTTTGCTCGAATTTGATTTGATTTATTTTTTTAAAAAAAAAATCTGAAAATTCCTATTTTAATTTGAACATTTCGGCCAAAATTAGCCAAAAAAATTCCGTTTAAAAATATATTTCCGGTATCGAAAACCCTGGCCGCATTAGGCCTGCCTGGCTCCAAAAATTTCGTGACTTCGCCACTACTGGATAGCATCCTTGCCGCCGGGTTGGTATAGCATTTGTGTCCAGGTCCTTACGTTTTTTTTTGTATGGTTTGATTAGGTCGTGTCCCTGTGGAGACCAGGCAAACAGTGTTAAATCCTACGTGCCACTGGTCCACTGCATCTCATTTGGCTATTCGTTGGATCCGCCAGTAATTTTTGGTCGCCAAGGGAGTAGATTCGAAGGGTATATTTGTCCAGCACACAACATCTTTTAGTCCGTCGTGGGTCCATCGTTCGGCCAACACCATCAAGATTGGGGCCCCATCCGTATGAAACGTAGCATGTCCTGTCAGATAGTTATTATTACCTTATTTTGGTTTGAAATCATCATATCGACGCGGCACCTTTGTGCATATTATTGCCTTTTTTCTCTAAAAACAAATCTTGTTTCCCCAACCTTCTACTCAATTCCTATACATTCTTGTTAAATATAACTAATCATATTCCAGTTGAACAATTTCGATTCTGACCAGTATTGCAGATGCTAGTAAGCTAGTTGGATTTGAGATTCCAAATACTGCTCGTTTTCTGAATTAATACTAGCACTTCAACCATGCATGTCCTCAGCCACACGTTTTGTTCCAGCTACCTCATATCTGGTCCGAGTTTCATTTTGTATGACACGAGCTAAATACTATATATACGATCGAGGAAGGCGTTTTAATTTGTCACATCGAAATCGATCGATCACACGACGTTTTATGATCTGCAGTTGTTAATCATCTCGTTTGGTGATCTTCGTTTCTTGTGATACTTTTTTTTGCCTATCTAATTGGCAATTTGAGCTAATCAATACTGTGAAGCTAGTCAGGGTCGTTAGAACGTACTGTCGCTGCAGGTCTACATGAGATTCCGTATCTTCCAGCAAGCCCTAGCTATTTTCTGAGAACTAACTAAGAAATTCAGTATCCACTGCAATCCGACAGATATGGGGGCAACGACACTGCATGGGTGCGCATAAGCATAACTGCCGTGTTGTGCACGCATCCGGATCCTCTGCTGTGTACCATAGATAATACTATGTGAACAGTGCTCTTTGATGCTGTAGCACTTAATTTAGACTGTTGATTTTAGATCGTACGGTGATGGAGACAATACTTTAATGCATATCAACTGTGCTCCATTTCCGTTGTGCACTACAGCAGGCACGTTGCATTTGTTGGTTCCTTGTTTCCAATGTTTCTGAAGGTATACTTTTGCGTGAAGTTTAAATGTTATTTGCAACATACAAATCTTTACTTCGAGCGATGGATGGATTAAAGTATTCTAGAACAGTACATGTCTTGAGTAAATTGATCGATGAAGGTCGATTGGACGCTAACTGATTTGATGTGGATCTTGATAGCTGGAATCAAAACGAGGTTAATTTCTAGGACGTACCTGTCATGCATGCTTTCACGGTCGGCTCAGCTGAAGGCAAACATTTCAAGTTTCTAGTTGCATGGTTCTTGTCACGGGTGGAAGAATGCTAAACAAGCTTAATTTGTCGAGGAGATGTTGATCTTCTCGTGCATTGGTACTTTCTCGACACGTGACATGCATGTGCAGAAATGTTACCTAGCTAGAGCTTATAAGCTTCAGTCTAGAATTCGCTTAAGTCTTTTGTTCACCTGGCAGTTTAAATTGCTAAGAGAAATTATATATGTTTCCCAATTTTGTCTGTATTCTTGAACTAAAACTCAACAACGATAATTGGGTTCACAATGGCTCCATCATTGACCAACACCATCAACATCGATCGGTTCCCCACCCTTGATTACATTGATATAAAATGCATGTATTGAAGCAGCAGCTATGGTCCTAAATAATCGCCGTTTCTCTTAAAAAAAATTCACGAAACTAATCATCATATTTTGGTTCACTATTAGTCCAGGGTGTGCATCAGCTAGGAATTAACTACCCTTCAAATGGGGTAATGCAAATTTAATGGTGTCGTACTATCCAATTTGTGTAAGAATCAATATATAATGGTTGTTGAATGATGCCAACAGATCCTCTAGGACGCTGCCAGTGCTACTTAATTCCTTATTATGGACACTGATAAGGCTAATTTCTCAGGATTGAATTTTAAGAGAAATTTCAATTGATGCATTTCTTGTTATTGTGCAAAAGCTTTCTCAGGGCCTGTGGTGCCCCGTGTCATTACCCTAGGATAATCACACTTACGCATACGGATTACTATTTGTTTGTTCAATAGAACACTGCTCCAACGAATAGTAAGTCTTTACCAGAGTTAGCACAACAGAACAATAAGGTTGTGGATATCGTGAGGATATATGCATGATCTTAGGATGATGAGTCAATTGGCAATGGCTTTGTTGGTTTGCAAAATCTCGCGTTTTCGGGGTTTGCTTCAGTCTGTCAGACCACAGGCGGTCTGACCGGTGGCTGGGGCGGTCAGACCGCCCGTGGAGAGGTCCGACCGGCGTGCGTGCCGGTCCGACCGGGTTTGGCTCAAAGTGGATTTTGAAGCTAAGCCAAAAATAGGATGTGTAGGCAAGTGAGGGGAGTTTCCTGGATGTGGTCACATTATTTTTGGAGCTCCTAGTCAAAAGTTCTATTCATTTGAAAATTCCAGAAGGTTTCGAATTTTCAAGATGAAAATTTGGCTAAGTCATTTCGGGCGGTCCGACCGCCGTTATGGAATAGGTCCGACCGGCCTGAAATCGGTCGGACCGGCCGTGTCAATGGCTCGGTCGGACGATCACGATCACTGGAGGTTAGCCATTTTGGCATTGTTGTGTTTTGATTGTGTTTAATGTATAGATGTCAATGCTTTATTGTTGCATATTGCATTACGAAACTAACGTGGGTCAAGTTGTGAAGAACTTATTCCCGGAGACGATTTGTTTGTCTATTGCTGTGCAGGTGGCTTGCAGGTCAACGACGTCAACGGTGAGGTGGATCGGGACTACGCTTGGAGAGCTGAGGTCCAGAACGATCATGGATGCCGGGTGAGGTCGTGTGACTCAAGCATGGTGCAAAATGGGCAAGATGGATCGAACGGGTAGTTCGTGGCAGCTGGTTGGATCAGTGGTGCGGAAGTCGGCGCAAGTCTCTGGGAGGTTCCGATGGGATTCGGACATAAGAGTCTTGCCGACGTGATGAGAGTCACTGATCAACCTACACGTGGTGAAGCAGACGATTGCTTCAACAGATGTGTGTGAGTGGGTTCCATGTGTGTGTGGGTCCCATATGTGAAAACCTAGCCTCTCCTATAAATAGAAAGGGGGGAGATGTAAAACCCCCAAGCATTCATTTGGACTCTCCAAGTCTTTTTCTAGGGTTAGGGTTTGGAGAAGAGAGGAGAGGAGAGGAAGAGTGTGTGTGTGCTCTTTGTTGAGCTCTTGTCCTCCTTGAGGGAGTGGCTTTGTAAGCATCTTGTGAGATCAATCAATCTTGTGATGCTTGCTTAAGAGATCGATTGTCTCCTTTGTGTTCTTCTCTCTTTTGTTGATTTTGGTGCTTCCTTGATTCAAGTGTTTATGCTTGGTCTCTTGACCGATTTTATCTTGCTTTGATGTGTGAGAATACTCCTAGAATCATCTAGACCATCAACCCCCACAAGCAAGTCTTGAATCAAGATTTTCATATTTCTAGGGTTTGTGCACTTCTTTGGTAAAATCTTCAGAGATCGATTCTGTGAAGTGGATCTGGAGGATCGTCGCTAGAAATAGGTCTCTAATATCCTTAGGTAGGTGTACTCCAAATTTGGTCAAGTTTCATTGGTTGAATCAAAAGTTGGACCAAATTTCGTTTTGGTTTTGAGTTTGGTATTTCGGTTCTGGACTAAATCGGTCGGACCGATTTATAAGCAATGGTCGACCACCAACATTCGACCGCCGTTAACGGCCGGTCGAACCGATTTCAATCGGTCGGACCGCCCTTTGGCAGCCGGTCAGACCGCCAGTGTCCAGACCAGCTCAGTGAGTTTAATTCTCCAGATCTGTGTATTGTGGTTTAAGGGGGTAATTGAATTCAGCACAAGGCTTTCTCTGTGCATGTACTGATCTTCTTAGCTTTCATAGCTAAAGGAGAAAAGTTCGTGTTGAATTTGATTAAGGCGAAGAAATCGAGAAAGCGCCTATTCACCCCTAGTCGCCTTTACGGTCCTACAAAGGTAGAAACAATTCTTTATTACAACAGCAGCCACACAAGGTTAAGGTTCTGAATACAATTATTTACTTCGCTCCCCGCGCCTGCCTTCTAGGTCCCTCCGGTAGTCTACTCATCCCACGAGTCGAATAGGCGTCCACCTCGCCTTGCTCCTTGTAACCAGCACCTTCATCACCACTGGCCTCCTCGGTACCCACGAATCCTTCATCCCACTCATGATAACTCCCGGTCGGACTAGGATCTAAGCAAAGAGAGAGATAGCAAGAGTGAGTACTAGTGTACTCAGCAAGCATGTAATAACAAGATGCACATGATGACTACCTCTTATCCTTATCATATTTCTACCTCTTCTCTTTCTTTGAAATAATCATCAAGATTTAGGTTGCAAATTTTACTTCTGAAAATACTACTTGTTACTCGGTAAGAAGATAAACCCCCAGAGGATTATCGTAGTCTCTAATCCAGGAGACAGGTATGAATTCATGATTTTATTTAGCACTGCGTAGGCCTGTACCACTTTATCCATAGCTACTTTGAGCTCTAATGACTCTGGGCCTCCCGCATTTCCTTTGATGCGGTTTCGAGATCAGGATATAGAATATTTTCCAAATTACGTATTTATGTCTCCACCCATTACTTTCCATCGGTGGCTTACCTCCACCGAGTTCCAAAAATGTTGGTTGGGTCGGCTTTCTCTCCAGTTCTCAACACTCCCCTGTACAATATTATCCTACCTTCTCTAGAGTACATAATTGTGTAAAAAGGTAACCTTTTCTGCCCGTCGAAAACATAAAAATGGTTGGCACTTAATTACGACTCCTTATCCGAGTAAGAGTTTTGCTTGTCCTTATATTATAACCATATGTAAAAGGATCCCGCCTCTTGCCTCTCCTCCTTCCTTGCCCAGGGTTCCTTTTACGTACCAACCTTATTAACTCTCCTCCAGTTGTACGACTCTTACTTTCTTTAACCGATTTGGTTTTGAGACATAGTGTTTGATGCAATACATATATGATACAACAATATACGGTGTACATTTAATATAACTATATTTATACTCAAAAGTAAGCTTACCTTCGTAGTTGTAGTAAAAAGTGGCGTCAAAATACTCCGGATCGACGAATCCTGCCTGCGTCGGATCGGCCTCTGAAATTATACGGTAGACACACATAATACGTAGATAAATTCTTAGTTTCTTTTGGTGCTAGTATAAGTATATGGGTCAGTTGGATCTTTTAGTTGGCTTATTTTAGTTTAGTAACATTTTGTGGATCCCCGATATGTTAGCACTCCCCAACTGCGGTGGTTCTACAAACTAATGGTTCTGGGATCGAGGTTGCCGAAACTCACTTTCTATCGTACAAAAATAAAATACTACTCGCACTAATATGCAACTAAGTCTATTAAATTCTATTCATACAAATATGCCTAATCAAATTTATTTGAGTGCACACATTATCTAATTACTTAAATACACTCGAGGTAGATTTTATTCGAGTACTGTTCATCTATGAGTACTGATCATCGCTTCGACTATACGACTGGTCGGAAGGTTTCGACTACACGACTGGTCGGAAGGTTTCGACTAACTGGTCGAAGGTTTCACTACACTACTGGTCAGAAGATTTGAACTACTTGGTTGAAGGTTTCGACTACATGACTAGTCGGAAGGTTTCGACTACACGACTGGTCGGAAGGTTTCGACTACCCTCTCTCTGCCTTATCTTCATTCGGCCGACACCCTCTGGTGCTTGGCTTTTTCTTCACTCCCTTCTTTTCCCCAATGCTTCTCTCCCCCAATCTCTTTCTTCCATTTCTTCTCCTGTTGTTGATTCGGGCGGAGCTCCTCCCTCTGGCTCTTGGCTTGGCCCGGTTCTCCCACGCTTGGTCACCCGTGGCTTGGTTCCTCGAGGAGTTTATTCCCCCTTTTCTCCCTTCCTGTATTACTTTGGTTTTTGGTATGTTGAGCTTGATTCATTAATTTGATGCTTGATTTATACACTGATGTTGGTTGGTTGCGCTTATGCATGAATAATGGATGGATGTGGGTTATAA
Source organism: Hsuehochloa calcarea (assembly GCA_036346395.1). Classification (NCBI taxonomy): domain Eukaryota; kingdom Viridiplantae; phylum Streptophyta; class Magnoliopsida; order Poales; family Poaceae; genus Hsuehochloa; species Hsuehochloa calcarea. Next base: position 16,145,529 of record CM070594.1, read on the forward strand.
GCAAGGTGGGGAGATCGATGGTGGTTACAATGGCTCTAGATTTTCTACTGCAAGCTTGCGGTAAGACAACCCACTTTTCTCTCTACTCCTTCCCCAACCCCTTCCTGTAACTAGCGATATTACTGTGGGTTCAGCCTTGGCCAAAAATGGGAATGGCCACAAAAGTGGGTTACCTTTGTCGAACTTGTTTTAGGAAAAGGCAGTGGGGTTTGGTGACGATGGTCGTGGTCACTCGCAGGGTGCCGCGGTGGTTCACGTGTGCCGCGGTCGTTCACTGGTGTTGTTGCCGCCTCTTTCCCCCTTTGTCTTCTGGCTCCTGGCCTCCTGTCTTCTCTTGTGGCTGTGGTTGCTTGGCTTGACTGGCTTGCTTGGCAGTGGTGGGGTGAGTGTTGCTCTTTGCACTTACCTCTGTCTTATGAAGAAATGGCTTGCGGGTGTTGTGATCAAGGGGGGAAGAATATGTGAGGGCTAGCTGGCTGGGGGGATGAACTTCTGAGGGTTGGCTGGCTGGGGGAAATGAACTTCTGAGGGTTGGCTTCGTTTGGCAAAAGGTTGGCATTGAGTTGGCTCTTCTGTGCTTGATATTTTGGGTTGCTTGGTGAATGTGTCGCCTGGGGGGGGATGAACTTCTGTGGGCTGACTCTTATCTCTTTGGCTCTCATATCTACTGTTGTGTTAGGTAATGCAGATGGACCTTTGGTCCAAAGGATGCTTCTACTGTTGTGGGCTTACGGACCATTGGTCCAAAGGTGGGTTTTGAGATGGTTTTCAGATGTTTCTTCGGATCAAGGTAAGTCGGTATACATTGGTATCGGGTTTTAACATTGCCGGATGATGAGACCCACAGAAGGTGAGATGGTGCCACTACCTTATGGTGGTCTAGAAGCTTCAGTGACCTTTGTGAAATCTGATGGCAATCTTCTCTTTCTTCCAATCCTCTCTTTAAGAATACTATACTTGCTATTTTCTATGGGTACTGGTGGAAAGGGGTATGTGTGCAGGTTTCAGATGGCTAAGAAAAAAGATTCGGTAATCTAGTGATCAAGGGACAAAGATACAAGGGGGCTTCGGCGATATGAAATGCGAAGCTTTTATTATTGTTTTGCAAATTATTCTGGATTGCAAAAGATGTTTTAATTTATTGTACTGAATTCTGACAGTTGTTTTGAGTTGGCATTAATGTTTCTAATTTTCTTGAATGGAACTAATATTGTAATTCGAGGCGTATTTTAGTGTAAAATGTTCAGGTGCAATTTATGTTACTGAACTCTTGATGTGAAATTTTATATATGGAAACATGTTGATGGTGTGTGATGTATATCTTTTATATTCGTTATGGCGATTAAAACTCTTTTTTAGTACTCATTTTAGTTACTGTTAATTACCAATTATCGATGCTTAATCCAGTTTTAGTTTTTTTTGTTCTCATAGGGTCCAGTAAGAGGAGCTCAGCGTTGCTCCCAGCGTTAATCATAGTGGAGTATGTCTTCAAAGTAGTGTGCTTGATTGATATGCAATGGTTTCGAGGACACTGATTTGCCTTGTGCTTTTTGTGGGCTCACCATCTTGGGTTCTCATCACGAGATCGACTGCCGTCCTTGCCGGGTTGCATGCATGAATGCATGTGTGCAATGTAGGTGTCAATTGAATAAAGGCAAGGCAACGTAGAGACAGGACGAAGATCCTATGCGTTACTGCTATCAACGAATAGGTACTACAGTGTACAGGAATTAGGAATATCTTTACCGCCTGATTGAAAGTGAAGGTCGAGATCAACCACCACCATCTATGCTACATTAAATGACCAGGTACTGTTGCACCTTCTACTATAGTGTTTTTGCACCACCGTGGTTGGCCTGGCACCATCGGCGGTGAGGACCGGATCCTCCTCCTTGTGCACCCCGGTTATTCTTTGCACCCTATTCTCTATTGAGGTTGCGGTGAGGGGATTTGGGACTTGCGCTATTGGAGCTTGGACCAGGCCAACTCTGAATTGATCTAAGAGTGGAAGGAGGCTTCGGTTTGGTGATTTCTACTCTTTGGGTGCATTTGGCCAGTGTACCTTGGTGTGATTCTTGTGCGGCATTCTCTGTATCTCGACTTCGCAAATTGGCGTGTTCCGGTTTATGAATTGGCAATGTATCTCCGACAACCTCGTCCGTTCTTTGCGGCACAGCGGGAAAATTGGTTTTCTGAGTCAGCGCATTCGACGTGCCTTACTCAGTTTCGACTTAGTGGTTTTGAGTGCTATTCGCATCGGGAGTTTGCTATTTTTCTATTTTACATTACTTTGCTAAGTGCACAGTGCTAGTTGAGCTACATCTGTACTGTTGTCTAGCACTGGGAGACTTTGCTTAGTGATGTTCTGGGATTGGTTCATGCTCGATGAAGAATTGTGGATATCATGGAGATATGCTCCAGATCTTAGGATGATGTGACAATTGACAATGGAGTTAACGGTTTGTCGTTTCACGTGTTTTTGGCAAAGTTTCAGGATCGTTGTCTCGGTAGCCCGACGGCCAGGCGGCGTGATCGACCGGTCCAAGATCGGTCTGACTGGCCATAGCGGCGGTCGGACCGGCAATGTCAGAAAGTGGTGGATTGAGCTGGGCCAAAAATAGAGGGTGTAGGCAAGAGAGTAGATTCTATTGCACTTGGTCCCATAATTTTTGGAGTCTCCAGTCAAAAGTTCTATTGGTTTGAAAATTCCAGTAGGTTTCGGTTTTCCAGAGAGGAAAAATGGCTAAGTCCTAGCTGGCGGTCTGACCGGCCCATAGATGGCGGTCAGACCGGCCAAGGTGGGCAGTCAGACCGGCCCCAGGGGAGGTCTGACTGGTTTTCACTTGGATCGTCGCCCGTTGTGGCGGCAATATTCGGTTGTTAGGTCAAAGTCATGAGTTTCCGGGCATATATGTTGCATGATGCATGTTTTGACTAACATGGGTCAAGTTGTAAGAACTTATTCCCAAATTCGGTTTACTTGTCTATTGTTGTGCAGGTTGCTTGATGGTCAACGACGAGGATGATCGGGACTAGGCTTGGAGAGCTAAGGTCCAGAACGATCGACGATGCTAGGTGAGGTCAATGTACTCAAGCGTGGTGCAAAATGGACAAGGGTGACCTATTGGCTAATCCGAGGCGCAAGATGGCGCAAGGTGTAGCTAGTTAGGTCAAGGGGAGATAAAGGCGGCGTATTAAAATGCGTGCGCAAGTGTCCCATTTGTTTTGGACCTTAACGGGAGCCCAATAGAGTCAAACTTCTAGAAGGTCTAAGCCCCCACTATAAATAGGAGAGGGAGGTGACTCACCTCCTCTTCGTCTCTGTTGCTATTCTTGCAAACCCTAATTTGCTTAGGGAGAGCTTTTGTGGAGGCTAGGGTTTTTGATAGTTTGATGTGATTTTTGTGCTCTTGGATTGAGCATTGTCCTTCATTGATGGAGAGGCTTTAAGCCTATAACATATCAATCAATCAAAGGAAAGTTTGATCAATATTTTATCTCATTGCGTTCTTTCTTTATATTTGATAATTTTGAGTCTCTCTTTGATCCGTGAGTTTTTGATTGAATTCTCCACGTGATTTAGCTTGCTGTGATATGTGGGAACATACCTAGGATCATATTGATCATCAATCACCGGCGAGCAAGATCTTGGATCAAGTTTTCGTTTTAACCCGGTTTTAAACCCTTCTTCAATCAAACCGAAAAGGATCGCTATTCTTACAAGAATTATCATAATATTCGATTGGAATAGGTTTCTGATATCATAGAGAAGGTGTGTACCAAGTTTCATTAAGTTTGGAGTTGTAGATCAAAAGTTTCATCTATTTGCAACTTCGTCATCGGCCGTTTGATGCATTCGAGGGCGGTGGTCGACTAGCTAGAGTCACCGGTCAGACCGTTAGACAATCGGTCCGACCGCCAGTAACACAGTGATCTGACCGGTAGTGCATTGAATTGTTTCAATCTTTGTTGATTTCGTCGTATTGCTTAGGGGTTTGAATTGGATTCAATATTAGTCTTCCGCTGTACTGATATACTGACCTTCATAGCTTCCATAGCTACTGGAGTGAAATTTGTGTTGAATTCATTATTTGTGAAAAGGTGAGCGTGCTCCAATTCACCCTCCCTCTAGTCGCCTTTTCGGTCAACAAGAATAATTGTTATATATGAAATTGTTTTGATAACTAGATCAGACTTGAGCTAATTGTTATGCTTGTTGCTGTTGGTTCATCTTTAGCATTTCGACTCTATTACTTTCAGTGATTCAGTTGCATTTGAGCCTACTGAATTTGGTTTATTTGTGCTCTGTGATACTTCTATTTCTCTGTTAGCTAAAAGTTGTAATATCATTTTTGCACTATGAGATAGTTTATCTTCTGTTAGCCGAAATGTGTAAGTGTTGTTAATGTGATTTCATTTTTCACTATGGCATAATTGATCCTCTGTTGGCTGAAAGCATAAATTGTTGTTTATGACAAAATTCTTGATATATTAGTAAAACATTCATTTGAGCTCAAAGTCTGATTTATTATTGTCATATCTAATTAATGAAGAGTATAAACAAATGTAGTGAGGAGACCAAGATTTGATCTTGAGCAGCCCGACATCTGACAACAAATCTAAACATTTAAATGTGAACATTATGCTAATTTTATTTGTTTTCAAGTTCTATCTTTTTATTATATTATCATGTTTAATTGGCATGAGGAGATTACATGTTAATATGTCATTTATGTCTTTTACATGCTGCTGAAAATATGCTTTAATTATCATAATTGATGTTAGAATAATTTATGAATATTTGCTTAAACTGCTAATTTTACAGCAATTCAGAAAACAAATAATTGAAGAAACGACTTCATCTTCTGATGTCGTTAAACCAGAAGTATTTGATGGTGCCAACTTTAAATGTTGGCAGACCAAAACAAAACTATGGCCGACTGACCTAAGACTTTTCTGGGTCATTTCAAATCCTCCAATATTCCCATTGAAAATCGCTGCTATGACACGGTTGGAGGATGCGAATAATTCAGTCTTAGCTCGTTTGTTAGACATCCTATCCAACCGGCAATTCGACGTCTACGTTAACTTCAAAGATGCTAAGCAACTATGGAATGAACTTGATGAGAAATATTCCGAAGAGGGATAATGAGAATGAGTCTTTCATAACTGCTACATATTTGAACTATAAGATGGTTGGTGGGGCCCGCATGGTGGTGAGAGGAGAGAGGAAGGAGGTCGGGTGGGCTAGCAGGAGGAGAAATGGGCCAGGGAAGACGGGTTTCAGCCCAAAAGGAGATTTGGGGTTTTAATTGATTTTTGAATTTCAGAAAGAGCAAGAAATTAAAAGGGCTTTTATAAAATAGAAAATAGAGCTAAAAATCTAGAAAAATTCACAGAAATTCCTTGAATTATTTTGAACTAAAATAATATTTCCAACTTAAAGTTGGTTTTTATTGTTTCACATAAATTATTTATAATTTCTAGAAATTAGGGAAACCCTATTTAAAATCTAGAAAAATCAAGAAAAATAATTACTATTATTTTTGACTTTAAAGACCAGTAAGTTAAATAATTAAGAATAATTTTGTTTTTTACTTTGAAATCCAAATTTTTTTAGAAAAACTAAGAAAACTCTTTTAAATGTAAAAAAAATCCAATAAAATAATAAATTTATTAATTTTATTTTTGGTAACAAAACTTTGGGATGTTACAAATTGCATTGTATCTTCGATAACCTCGTCCGTTCTTCGCGACAAAGCAGGGGGCTTGGTTTTCTGAGTCAGCGCATTCGACGTGCCTTTCCCGGTTTCGAATCGGTGTTTTTGAGTGCCATCCGCATCGTGAGTTTGCAGTTTTTCTTTTTTGCATTACTTTGCTAAGTGCGTCGTGCTAGTTCAGCTGCATCTGTACTGTTGTCTAGTGCTGGGAGACTTTGCTTAGTGATGTTGTGGGGGATCAGTTCATGCTCGATGAAGAATAATTATCATATTTGAAATTGGATTGACAGCCAGATCAGACTTTAGCTAATTGTTATGCTTATTGTTGTTGGTTCATCTCTAGCATTGCTCTGTTACTTTCAATGATTCGGTTGCATTTGTGCCTACTGAATTTGATTTTTTTTGTGCTCTGTGATACTTCTATTTATCTGTTATCCAAAAGCAGTAAAAGTTATAATATCAGTTTTGCACCGTGAGGTAGTTTATCTTCTGTTAGCCGAAAGGCTTAAGTGTTGTTAATATGATATCATTTTTTATTGTGACATAATTGATCCTCTGTTGGCTGAAAGCATAAATTGTTGTTTATAAGATAATTCTTGACATATTAGTAAAGCACTCAATTGAGCTCAAAGTCTAATTTATTAATTGTTGTCATATCTAATTAGTAAAGAGTATAGATAAATATGGCGAGGAAGCCAAGATTTGATCTTGAGCAGCCCGACATTTGAGAGCAAATTCAAATATTTAAATCTGAGCATTATGCTGATTTTATTTGTTTTCAAGTCCTATATTTTGAGTATATTATCATGTTTAATTGGCACGAGGAGATTACATGTTTATATGTCATTTATGTCTTTAATATTCTACTAAAAATATGCTTTAATTATCATAATTAATGCTAGAATAATTTCTGAATATTTACTAAACCGCTAATTTTACAACACTTGAGACAAGCTAGACATCACTCATGAGGCTAGTTTTGAATGTGGAAGTTTAGCGGGAATCTTTCGCAATAAAAGGATCTATTTCTTGTGAAATTCTTAGGCTAGCTCCAAGGCAAGCCTGGGTAATACAACATTGATATTCGACAATTTGGATTTAGGTCGATTCCCCATTGTTAATTACTACTAGCGTCGGGCGATTCATGGGATACACATTTTCTATACGTGACAGGGCTGGGCATGCTGGATCACATCTATCGAATAACCATTTAAATTCATGGTTTTTGACCACAGCCAATTTCCAGCAAGCTAGCTTTCAGGTAATATAATAAAGTCCTAAAGTAGAATTCAGCCCACATCTCTGAGACATCATGCTTCAGACTCATAGATGTATATCTAGACTCATCAGCATATCTAGCACTTCTTCTAGCGTCCATCTTTGGCATCGTTTTATCCAGACGCAGTCCTTGGGTACCTGTGATACTATAATTTTACGATGTGAGCTACGAGATATTCAAATTTTGTATCTTTGCCAAAAAAACATTGCAAAACGTATCTATTTGCTGTGGGACACCGAGACTATTAAAATAATATAATTAGCTGGTTTGAAGAGAGAAATAGTTCAAAATGATCTCAATGCTCTTCTCTTATTTTTCCTTCATTCTTCATGAACAGAACAGAAGAAGACAAAAAAAGAGCATCGTCGCCGGCATCCTTAGTGTCTCCTCTGCCCGCCTCGGTTATGATGGCGAGGATGTGGAGAAGGTGGTGGTGAAGGTGATGATGACGAGGAGGCAGCATCGCTAACGAAGATGAGGAGGCGCATTGAAGTTGAGGATGACGAGGAGGCGGCGCCACTGGCGAAGACGAGGAGGTGGCGGTGATGGCGAGGATAGGGAGCAACGCTGGCGAGGACGGGAGGTGGCGACGGCGGCAAGGGTGGGGAAGACAGGAAGCGGCGCTGGCGAGGATGGGAGGCTGCGGCGGCAGCGACGGTGATGGCGAGGACGAGGAGCAGCATTGGTGAAGATGAGGAGGTAGCGGTGATGGTGAGGATGTGGTGGAGGTGGTAGTGATGGCAAGGACAGGGAGCGGCGGTGGCGAGGATGGGAGGCGGCGACGACGGTGATGATGGCGTGGACGGGGAGCGGAGCTGGCGAAGATGTGGAGGCAGTGGTGATGGCAAGGATGTGGAGGCAACGGCGGCGATGGAGAGGACGGGGAGCGGCGCTGGCGAGAACGGCAGGTGGCGATAACAGCGGTGATGGCGAGGACCGGAAGCGGCGCTGTAATACTCCAATTTATTATAAGAAGGAGAGCACTCAAAAGAGAAATTAGAAATAAGAAAAGGGACTATCTGCAGTTTTTCGGCAACCTGGGCCTCAGTCGTTGGTCCAGGAGGCCCATGAGGGGCCGGCCACGTATAAAAGGAGGTGAAAACCCTAAAATCACTATAGCTACAGTGCGCCATCACTGTTTACGAGACTGTAGCAACCCCATGTTGCTCTACCAAGATGAGGAGAAGAGGAGAGAGGAAGGAGAGGAAGGAGGAAGAAAAAAGGAAGAGGTAGAAAGGGAGAAGCAAGAAAGGGGAGGAAGAAAGAGGAGAGGAGAAGGACATCCGCACGCAGCGAGGCGTCGTTCTCTAGCAATTCATAAAGGGTAACCTCGATCCCCGATAATTCGGTAGATTATTTGATTCAATTTGATGCTGTCAGTAATAGATCAGTTTGGGTCAGTGATGTTTCTCGTGGGTTTTGGGTAGGTTGCGTGCGTTTTCTGATCTGACCATCTCTTAAAAAGTTGTAGGGCTCGTCTTTATATTCCTTTTGGCACTGAGATCACCTGATTTGGACTTAGGGTTTAGGAGTTATAGTAGTTTCTTGCATTGTCCAGAGAGTGACGAGAATTGTGATTGTCTTGTCTCATCCATTATGAATTATTTAGAGGCCGAATCAGAAATGCCACCCAAAATAAATATTGTAGAGAATTCAGCAAGCTTTCCAAGTTGATAAAGAACATTATTTTTAGCATTAGAAATAAAACGTTATGAAATTTTTACCACCGCTTTTTCCTAACTGTTAGACTTGTAGAGACAGAAACTTTACCTGAACACAAGAATTAGTAGGAGGCTGAATCAGGGGACTTGCCCAACTAGGTTTTCGTAGATGGTTTTGTCGTGCTTCCAGAGAGACCAATATCACCCTTTTTCAAGTTTGTTAGTGAAAGTTATGATGTTTTTTATTAGTGTTGTCTCGAGAAGTTTTATACTAGACTACTGGGAGAATTGGGTAGAACCACTATTCGAGTCCTAGGTCTCGAGGATTTGGGTTGAGAGGCATAATCGGAGTCCTTTTTCTCAGCGTATTAATTGTTAGAATAATTCTTGTGTAGGAGGCGGAGTTTCGGAGTAGAGGCACCATCCCTGCGTCTTCGCGCCTCGTAGTGGGAAAAAGCAAGTACATTTAGTGGTATATTATTTATGAGCGATTGTTCATGCTGTTACATTATGAGAATATTGCGTTGTGCATAGAAGCTAGAATGCTATGAATGCCAATGATTATGAATGCTAGAGGTACAAGTAATTCTTATTTCTGTATGATGATTTAAAGTTCTGCACATGCGCATCAGGCCATCATATTGGAGGCTTGGTCACGTGGTGACCAAGCATTGATTGAGGTCCCCGTCATAAATATGACGGGCTTTTTTTCCCCATACTTATGGAGTATGGGCTGTGGTCCCTGTGCTAGAAGGCACAGGCATGGGTATGCACCGACGGATGCATACTCCGCAATACCGGTATATGCAAAAGAGAGAAAGAAAAGTGCATTTGAATAGTTTGCATCGCATAAGCATGTGACATGTCTATTATTGAGAATTGTGGATGGATGTTGATGGCTACAGTTGCATATGTTATTGTCTTACTAACTGTACCTTGCTGAGTCCTAGACTCACTCTTGCTGATGTTGTGTTTTTAGGTACTTCGTTTGTGGACGATATGCATGGGAGGGAGTAGAATTAAGCTTGGTCGCACATTGGCACAAACAAACTTTCCGCTGAATAAATCATTTGAGCGATAACTCAGATTTTGAATAAATTGCTTGAGATTTGTTTCATTACGCTTTACGTCTTGGATAACTTCTGTTGGAGTTGGATAGCGTATTATGGATGTTACTCTTATGATTATGTTTTAAACGGTGTGTTTGGATAATTTCTTATTATTATTGTTCGCTGTGCGGACTTCAGGATGGTTAGTAATTCAAAGGAGATTCTGCCGAAAATTAGAAAGAAATGTCTTTGTTTAATTTGTAGTTATGCTAGTGTGGTAGAATTCCAGACTTAGGTTGGGCTGGGGTGTTACATTTGGTATCAGAACTGGCTTTAGGTTAGTGGTGAATAGGTTAGCAACTTAGATAACTTGATTTGCTAAATGGTTAATTAACCTAAAACATGACACACTGGTGCACAGTAGGATGGGATGGGTCAAGCAATGCATTTCCGTTTTCGTTTTGTTGCATTGATAATCTATGATATGATCTTCTATACCTGTGAATTTATTCTATGATTGTTATGAGATGATCTTGTAATATGATTGTTATGAGATGATAATGTATACTTATAATTGATTATATTGGTTTCCAGCAATGATAGTTTACGTTGAGAAGTTGAGGTCGTGGTTGTGGCCCTGGGCTTTGCCAGGCTACACCACCATTCGTGGTATGGGATTAGAGAAGTAGCTACCTCGATTACCGCAGCTATAGGTGTCGAGAGTGAGCTTCTTTAGAATAGTTATTGTAATACTCCGGAATCGATTCGGTAAAAAGAAAGAAGTCGGAGGGAGTAAAAGAAATAGTTTTCGTCGGATATTCCAATCAGCGGGGGGGCGGGGGTAATTGTTATTTCCCGTCAACCTGGGCCGCTGTCCTCAACCCAGGTGGCCCAAGAGGGGGGCCGGCCGGCCCATGAAGAGGCCGGCCAAAAAGGGGGGGGCGCCACTCCCCCCCAAAACCCTAGCCGCCACTTCCTTCCTCCCCCTTTGGCCGCCACCTTCCCTCCCCAAAGCCGGCTCTATTGCTGCTCCTTGGTGCCTCCTCGCAGTGGTGGTGCCATCTCCGGTGATCCCCGTCGCTCCTCCTCAAGGTCCCCTCCAACATCTCCGTTCCCCGCCGACGTCGACGGCCGTTCGTCGTCTCCCGATGGCCGGCCCTAAGAGAGGGAAGAGAGGGGAAGGGAGGAAGGCCCGTGTGCAGCGGATCATCGTCGTACTACTGGTCTACAAGGGTAATTAGACATCCGATTCGTTGTTTGATTCCATTAGAGTTGAGAATCCGATTGGATTTCTAGTTTCGTTTTAATTCTGTCAATAGATTGATTCTGTCCAGTACGTTGTACCTCAGTTTTGGGTGTCTTAGAGGCCGAATTGGACATCTGTGTCTTCTGGAGAATTGATCCTGGTTTCATTATATTTCTTTTGGCACCTGGATCACGAATGTTCACCCAGTAGTTTAAAAGTTATGACTGTTTTACCACGTACTGCTCTGTCTGACAGAAATTCTGGGTATAGTCGGTTGCACCTAGGTTTTGATCTAGTTAGAGTCAGAACCAGGTCGGCCTCCCAACTAGGTTTATGAGGATAATTTCACCATGTTTCCAGGCTGATAAAGATCACTTTATTTGGATCAGTGGTTTAAAAGTTAGAGCCTTTTCTTTGGGGCTGTTCTAAATTCTGGGCAGACTGCGGATATAGTTTTTCGTTGGATGGTTAGACCCCTGTTTTGGCCGAATTAGAGTTTACCATCAACTAGAGTTTCGTAGCCAGTTACGTTAAGAGAAGTTGAGCACTAGTTTCAGGTCTTTTGGACCTACAGTTATTTATTGGTGAATTTTCTAGTAAAACTGCCAGTTTAGGGGTATTTGGAATGTTTGAGCGAATGGATCAAATTGAACCTTTTGTTTGGTTGGTTTGGTTAGAGATTGTGGGAGGGCACGTGTAGCAATGTCTTACTTATTTGTCCTCATTTCGATTATTTTATATTGTAGACGGTGAAGCGGTGAGTGGAGGGGTATCTCAGTTACCTCCCAACCCATCGCAGCGCGGCAGGCAAGTACTTGTATGCTATTATTGATACAATATGTGATGTGTGTGTACATGGTTATACTTGTTTGCATGTGTAGTTGAATACCATGTGTATTTCTTTCTATTAATGCTTGATGTTCAAACTTACTATGAGATCACATCATGTCATGCATGAATTCATAATGACCACGAAAGTGGATTTCTCTTGTAAGACCCATCAATTCCAAAGATGGGCATCCAAACCCCATCAATTCTAGAATGGGTGCGTGTGTCCACCATTCCAATGTGGGCCACGTTGACTACCGTATGAAACGTTCTTCATACGGAAACTTTTAGTGAACACCGACGGGTGTTTCACTCGCTATACCGGTATATGCTGCGATATGTCCACTTCCTTCATTGCATCATTTCATTTCATCCATTCATAAGAATTGTTTCCAATAAATGTTCGATCTGTGATAGTGTATATGGTTCATTAGATGTTGATTGTTACTTTCAAGTACTTGCTGAGTCTTTGGCTCATTCTTGCTTTGTTGTTTTATTTAGGTAAATGACAAGGAGGAACGGTTTCATGGAGGGTAGTTCAACACGATGCACTCACTACCATAATCCAAAATATTTGAGAACTTAATATTGCTTTCTATTTATGCCTTGTGTTGAATTGTAATAAGCCAACTTGGTAGTGTTTACCATATCTCTCTGAAATGTTTATTTCCACCCCGTTGATTAAACTTGTTGATGATTTCCTGTTCACGTATATCCTTGTGGTACGCCACATCTAGTAATACTTATTGTTGTGAATTTCCTAAAGATTAGTGATTATAGGTGACATCTTGACTTCCTTATAGTCAGGGTGTTACAGTTGGTATCAGAGCGGGCTTCAGGTTCGTGGTTATAATATTAAAATGACATACTGTGCACAATAGGAAGGGTTGGGTAAACCATTGTTTTCCACAATTGCCTGGTTATGTTCCAATTATTTTGTTTATCAGTTCGTTGAGCTAACTGTTTGGTTTTTCTTTCATTGTGTTGTGCATAGATGGCAAGAGGTAGAGGCCGTGGTCGTGGTCGCCCCACCGACCGTAGTCGTGGTCGTGGCCGCGTCCGGCATTGCATCGTCTTCGTCTGAAGGGTTGGTGGTCTTTGCTCTTGAGGAGATTGCCTCACCGCGCCTCGGTCCGAGCCACCGGCCGCAATGCAATGAGATCTTATTGAGAATCTTATAAGGGAGAATCAACAACTCCGCCAACAATTGCAGGCGGCAATTCCTGCGGCTGCTGCGCCTGTGGCGGAACCTGTTACTACTACTGTTCCACCCGAGGTTAGGATGAGCCTCCGTGGGTGGATGTCGCTTCGTCTGGACACTTTTGACGGAGCGAGCACACCGTTCAGCCGCGGATGGTTGAGGTACATGGGCGTCGCTTTGGGGCATTAGAGTGGCATCCGCGCGAAGGCGCGATTTGTGGCCTTCACCAAGGGCCAGCCGACATCCGGTGGGAAGGAGTCTTGTCTTCCAGACTCAGTAGCGAGTCTGTTACATTTGGGAGGTATTTGTGGAGAGGTTCAGGACACAGTTTTATCCCGACTCCTTCATAGAGAAGATGGAGCAAACACTCCTGACTTTTGTGCAAGGAAAGATGACGATGTCGAGTATGAGGCCGGGTTCAACAATGCTGTGCGTTTTGTACCACCGTGGCAAGTGATGATAAAGAGAAGGCTAAGAGGTTCGGCGGGGCCTCAATCAAAATATCGCCAAATTCGGGAGCGAGCAGTCTCGTGATTTTAGCTCGGTGGTTGAGCGAGCTAGAGGATGGAGTTGGAAAGAGCTCCTTCGTCGCAAGGGCATGTTGCTAGTGGTTACTGTTGCTACGGTGGGTGCAGCGGTGGCGAGCGGAGTTCGGTGGAGGAGGTGGGTCTTTTGACGACCCACCGCTAAGAGGTTTCAAAGAACCAAAACTCCGTCCGGTTCAGCGATGGCGATCTTCCTCTTGGCGCCACGTTCTTCATCTTCGCCCCACGATTGCGTCTGTTCGAGTCGGGGCATGAAGTGTTTTCGGTGTGGTGACGGGCATCGAGCTTGAATGTTCCTTCAAGGAACATGCGGCGATCTTGATCGGAGGGCCACAAATCCTCCGTGTGCAAGCAAAATCCAGCTAGTATCATTAAATGGGAGGCCGTCCCAGTAGCTTCTTCCTCCAGTTTCCACAGAGGTTCGATTCGGACTCGGCGGCGGTTCTGCACCACGGTACCCTCGGCATGGGTTCCACTGCGGCTTTTACTCGGCGCCATCTGCGGGGTTCTATTGGAATCCCGCACCATCCGCACCTCCGTCGTTTGTTCCTCCAAAGAATTTGTTTCCGACTTTCCGTCATGAGAGTGTCGGTCGTCTTACTGCCGGTGCATCGAAGGTCTACGCCATGCCCACCCCTGAGACTTTGGGACATCCTGATGTGGTGACATGTACTTTACTAGTGGATTCGCATGATGCCTTTGTACTGTTTGATTCGGGGGCTACTTACTCATTCGTGTCTTTGGAGTTTGTTAGAAAAGTGGGTTTGAGTTTTAAGCTTATTTCTGAGTCAGTGGTAGTCAGCTCCCCAGGAGGTCTTATTTCTAGCTCTACCGTCTCTCCCGGTTGTTCTATAATAATTGATGATGAGGTTTTCACTGCGAATCTTACGGTTATTCAATTGGAACATTTCGATGTTATTCTGGGTATGGACTGGTTATTCCAATACCGTACCAAGATTTGTTATTTCTAGAAGACGGTGACCTTGCTAGCCCCTTCCGGTGAAGAACTGGTATTCGAGGCGGTGCCGTCGATTCATATTTGTCTTTGGCTAACCTATTCCCTAGCCGCCGTGCATCGACCATCGGATTACTTTGTTCCCTCAATGAAAAGACTGATTCTTCGCGGCATATTGAGGAGATTCGGTTGTGAAGGAGTTTTCCGATGTCTTTCTGTAGAACTTTCCTAATGCCCCGGTGAGGAAAGTGGAGTTCCGGATTGATCTTATTCCGGGAACTCGGCCTTTATCCAAGTCTCCTTACCGATTGGCTCGCCCCTTTCAGGAAGAATTGAAGAAACAATTGGACGATCTGTTGTCCAAAGGTATGATTCAAACGTAGCGTATCGCCATGGGGGCGCTTTGTTCTTTTACTAAGAAGAAAGATGGCGGTGGCGTATGTGCGTGGATTATCGAGCTCTTAATCAGGCGACTATGAAGAACAAATATCCTTTGCCTCGCATTGAGGATATTTTCGACCGATTGAAAGGAGCTAGGATATTTTCCAAGATTGACCTCCAGTCGGGTTATAATCGATTCGGGTTCGTGGCGGGATATTGAGAAAACGGCTTTCTCTACGAGGTATGGTCATTATGAGTATAAAGTTATGTCTTTTGGACTAACGAATGCTCTGCGATTTTCATGGAAGCCATGAGCGGTATCTTTCGCATCAATACCTTGATGATTTCGTTGTGGTATTCATAGATGATATCTTGATTTATTCCAAGACGGAAGAGGATCACACCCACCATTTGCGGTTGGTGCTTGAAACTTTAAGAGAGAATCAATTCTATGCCAAGCTGAAGAAGTGTGAGTTCTGGATTTCTGAAGTTGGATTTCTGGGTTACGTTATTAATCAGAAGGGTATTTCAGTTGATCCTAGCAAGATTTCGACAGTGGTAGAGTGGAAGAGACCAACCAATGTCAAAGAAGTAAGGAGTTTTCTAGGTTTAGCTGGCTATTACCGGCGGTTTGTGGAGGGTTTTTCAACCATTGCTAAACCAATGTCCCAGTTGACACAGAAAGGTGTTAGGTTCTAGTGGTCTGATGCTTGTGAGCGCAGTTTTTGCACTTTGAAAGATAGATTAGTGATCGCTCCAATTCTTACTCTTCCCGAGCACAGGAAGAGATTCACTATCTATTCGGACATTAGAGATGCGTCCATAGTTGGACTTGGTTGTGTACTCATGCGGAATGATGGCGTGATCTCACGATTGTCAGATCCATGATGGTGTGGATGTAATCCGGCAACAATCACGAAATCAATCTATGCAAGGTTTGCTTGAGATAAGTCTCTTTTAGTTCTTGCTTTCAATTTACGTGTTTTTAGGGCTTTCTTTGATCCATGAGTTTGTGATTGATTCTATCCGTGGATTAGCTTGCTTGATATGTGTGAATCTATCTAGCATCATCTTGATCATCAATCTCTCACGAACAAGCTTTAGGATCAAGTTTTCGTTCTTGCGGTTTTAGACCTTCATTAATCAATTGACAATTGCTCAAGATCGTTCCAAGATTGGAATAGGTCCTCAATAGCATAGAGAAGGTGTGTGCAAAGTTTCGTGAAGTTTGGAGTTGAGAATCAAAAGTTAGACAACCGTCGTCGGTGATTTCTTTGTTTGAGATCGGTTACGTAGTAGGTCGACCGCCCGTCTGCCGGTCAAGACAAACCGATTCGGAATGGTCCGACCGCTTGATATATTGATCATCCCACCTTGTGTTGCTTTGACTCTTCTTGATTATTGTCGCATTGCTTAGATCTAGATCTTCATTTGTCTTGGTATATTGATCTTCATAGCTTTCTAATAGCATAATTTGATTCACGCCTTGAAGATCTTAGTTCAATCTTGTGTCATTAACTTTAGCGATGGATAAGTTTTCTACTAAACGCATATCTTGTTTCTTGTACGGGACGAATCTTGTGATGTATTCAAATTGCGACCACAAGAGCACGAAATACATCTTTACCGGAATGACTTGAACTTGAGAGGTTCGAGGAGATGGTTAGAGTTGATCAAGGACTATGATCTTACTATTCAATACCATCCGGCAAGGCTAATGTGGTAGTTGATCGATGCCTTGAGTCGCAAGGCGACACCTCCTACCCTCGCTTGTCTTATTGCCGACTTTGAGCGTATGGATATTTCCTTACGCTGCGGGTACCGCATGCATCGTGGTGAGACTCATATCGCAAATTTCTTTTAGAGTCGGCTCTTCCAAATCAAGGATCGGGTCCTTGCAGCTTTTGAGGATCAATCCTTGGCGATGTAGCACAGAAAAAGAAAGAAGATCGGCATGCTCCAACGAGTGAGGAAGCATTGTGCTTATGAGGGCAAGCAAAGTCACTTGGTGTGGACAAGTTTGATTGACAAAAATAAGAAATTAGAGTCAAAGATTTAAAGTAGAGCTTAAAAATGCTAAGACTCTTGAACTTTGATGAATGTTTATCTTGTCATGCTATGCACTCGAAATTACTTTTGAATCTAGCCCTTGCACTTCATGTTTAGAAAAGGCGTGAAATCAAAGATATCTTAGAAATTTGCTAGAGTCAAATATGCTAAGCTTAAGGACAATATTGAAAATACTACTTGTGCTTCATGTTCGCTTTTAAGCTTGAAATTGCTTCGTATAAGGAGAAATCTATGAATAAAACTTGTGATGCTTGTGTTAACTTGAGAAAGAAAATGCTTACCTTCATGATACATTAGAAATTTTCTAAAGGTAAGAAACAATTAAACATGATTCTTGACAAGTCTAAAACTCCTTATAAGAAGCAAGGTTTAGGATTCAATTCTTTTCAAGACAATTCAAACCCAAAAGTCATTCAAGTCTTGGAAAAGGTTTAATTGAATTCAAAACCCAACTTTAAAAACATCTTTTAAATCTGCGGGTTTGCCCAACCTTGTATTAATTCAAATGGTGCTTCTTCTAGTGGTACCAAGTACCATTGCACTTATTGCAAAAAGGTGGACATTTGATTGAATTACATTGGCGTAGGTTGAAAAATGATAGGAAAAGTTTTGATAGAATCTCATTCATGCAACCTAGAGCTTCTATGAGACATGGTAACATTGAAAAGAATAAACACGGATTAGGATTTGTCTCTCATGCAAATCATTATGTTTCTAAATATCCTAATTCTAATGTTTATCGAATTGGCGGTCGACATTTGGTGATCACGAGATCGACCGTTTTGGTCGCCGGTCGACCTTGATTAATGCTTGATCGAGACCGCTCATGGACGATTCAAGTCTCATTTTAATTTAAACATTGCTCATAGCAGAATGTTAGATGAAATCAAGGATACTACTTACGGTTTGTATACTCCTTGCGGAGCGTGTGTCTCGATCTTTGGATTCCTAAATCATGTTTATCTAATCCCGATATTGAGACACATCGTTCTTGTTCCTTGATTTTCGGGATTATCGCGAAAAGGGAAGAACACGTGGTTCGTTGATTAGGATGTTCACGCCACATGGCCAGGAACTCAAAATGGTTTACCTCTTTCACGCGAGCAACGGTGATGACTTCATCACTTTTGGAGATGATACACAGGCGAATTGAAGGCAGGATCAATTAGGGTAAACAACAAATTCATTCTAAAGGATGTCGCTCTTGTGGACAAGCTTAGGTATAATCTTCTTTCTGTTTCTCGGCTCCTTGATGATGGTTATGAGGTGTTTTTAAGAAAAATGCTTGTCGTGTGCTTGATTCTATTGGTGAGCTTGTGTTTGGAATCTCTAGAGTTGGTAGAATTTTGGGGTGATTTTGAGAATCTCTTCTTGGATCTCTTAAATGTTTGCTTACATCTTCTTGATTTACGGCTTTGGCATCGGCGTTTGGGGCACATTGGTTTTGATCATCGTGTGAGTTAGCAACCTTGATCTTATGAGAGGTTTGCCCAAACTCAAAGCTGTCAAAGATGCGATATGTAATACTGTAGGCATGGCAAACAAGTTCTTTGCCTCACACCATACGTGACTATGGTTATGGTGCCGGACCGGGACGGTTGCTTCATATGGATCTTTGTTGGTCTGCTAGAGTCCAGATCGGTTGGTGGAAAATGGTATATTTTAGTCATAATCGATGATCTTTCAAGATATACTTGGGTGTTCTTTCTTACTTCAAAGATGAAGCTTTTGGTTATTTTCATGACCTTGTTCTTCGTTTGGCTTGAGCTTCACGGTGCTTTGAGAAGCGATTGCGATGATAATGTACGGAGTTCAAAAATGCTTCTTTTGCTTCTTTTGTCTTTGGCGTGGTATTGAGCATCAGTTCTCCTCTCCACCGTCCCTCAACAAAATGGCGTGGTGGAAAGGAAGAATAGGACCTTAGTCGAAATGGCTAGGGCGATGCTAGGCAGTATAACACACAGGAGATTTTGGGCGAAGCTATTACTCTTGCTTGTCATATTGCCAATCGTGTCTTTTGTGACCTTCTTTAGGCAAGACTCCTTATGAGCTTCGTTTTGGTAGAAAACCCTCATTTAGCATTTTGAGTTTTGGATCAAAATGTTTTATCCTTAAGACAGAGCAACTTAGATAAATTTGAATCAAGAACTTTTGATGGGGTATTTCAGGTTATCTGCTCATTCGAGGGTTTTCGAGTTTTTATCTTGAGACTAACATTATTGGGAGACTTGTAATGTCACTTTTGATGAGACTAGCCACAGGCTAGATCAATTACTCTGAGATGATTCTGGTGTGAAAGCATTTTGTGGAGGAAGATGAGGGCCGAAGCTAATGTCATTCCCTCATCTGCTTCTGTAGAAGCGCCCATATTGATACAAGAACACCTCGTCTACTTCACCTTGATTGAGGCTCTGTTTGCATCATCATCATCGTGATACTGCGGAGGTCGAAAAAGCGACATCTCACCCGGCGCTCCGCCGCATTGAGAGGCGGCATCCTCGGAGCAGATAATAGGTAATCTACATGGCGAGTCACTCGCTCCGGTATAATGATCCAAATCTCTACTCTCATTCGGCTTTTGTTGCTTCTTTTGAACCCGCGATATATCACATGCTTTATCGATTCTATTGGGTAAATGCCATGCATGAGGAGTTAGAGAATTTTGAAAGAAACAAAGTTTGGAACCTAGTAGAACCTCCTAGTGGTCATAATGTTATAGGAACCCGTTGGGTGTTTAAGAATAAACAAGGTGAGGATGGTTACGTAGTTAGAAATAAGGCAGTTAGTAGCTCGGGGTTTGACCAAGTTGAGGGTTAGATTTTGATGAGACATTTGCTCTGTTGCTAGACTAGAAGCCATTCGCATTACGCTTGCATTTCTTTGCATCAAAAGGTTTTAAATTATATCGGATGGATGTTAAAGTGCCTTTTAAATGGTTTCATAGATGAGGAAGTGTATGTTAAGCAACCCCTGGTTTTGAGGATCCTAAATATCCAAATCGTGTTTTCAAGCTATCTAAAGCATTATATGGTCTTAAACAAGCCCCTAGAGCACAGTATGATAGACTTAAGACCTTCTTGCTTAAAAATAATTTTGAGATGGGTAAAGTGGATAAAACTCTTTTTATTCTTAGGCGTGACAATGACTTCTGCTTGCTCAAATTTATGTGGATGATATTATCTTTGGTGGTTCCTCTAATGCTCTTGTTTCGACTTTTACGACACTATGTCCGAATTTGAGATGAGTATGATGGGAGAGCTTAATTACTTTTGGGACTTCAAATCAAGCAATGCAAGGAAGGAACTTTCATCCATCGGACGAAGTACACTAAAGATCTACTCAAGCGCTTCAACATGGGTGTTTGCAAGCCAATTTCCACTCCATGGCAACCATTGTTTGGATCGGATGAGGAAGGAGAAGTCGTGGATCAGCAGTCTGCATGATGATCGGCTCCATACATATCTGACGGCCTCGAGGCCGGACATTCACTTCACGGTATGTCTTTGTGCAAGATTTGAGCGTCTCGAGAACTTCCCATCATGAGCCGTTAAGCGCATATTCGGTATTACACTCTACCCTTTTATATGGCATTTGGTATTCTGCTCTTGACTTTGTCCATTAGAGGTTTTGATTACGATTTTGCGAGTTTGTCGGTTAGATAGGAAGAGTACCTCGAGCACTGTCACTTCTAGGCACTTCTCTTGTATCTTGGTCTTCTAGGAAGCGGTCTTACATTGCACAATCCTTCTTTGACGAGTATGTAGGCTGTCGCTGAATTCTTTGTAGCAGATTTTGTGGATGGCGTCCACTTTGAAAGATTATGGGTTAAACTTTGCTAGTGTTCCTCTTTTACGTGATAACATACGCTATTAATATTGCTAAAAACCGATTGCAACATTCTAGGACTAAGCACATAGACATTCGCTTTCACTTCCTTAAAGATCATGTTGAAAAAGGTGATATTGTGATGCACTTAAGTCAGAAGCTCAATTGGCGATATTCTTACCAAGCCTTTAGATCAAACCAGTTTTCCTCCTTAAGAAGCGAGTTAGGGTAATTTATCCTTATGGGTTGGTTTGAGGGAGTTTGATCTTTTCTTATCTTTCCTTGTTCTTTTGATCTTTTATTGTTCTTTTTACGAACTTAGTGATCTTTTGAACTTTTTAGGTTTTAGGCTTTTAATTGCATCTCATTGTGTCATATTGCATTCATATAGAAACTCCATCAAGTGGTTACAACAAATGGTATGAAAAATCCAAAAAGATGCATTGTAATATAAGATTTTGGCTTATCTTTTAAAGTTGATGAAGCTTTGCCTATTACCCTTTAGAGCTTTTGTATTTCAATTCTTGCTCAATGTCATGTCTAGTTCTTTGACTTGCTAGAATTATCATGCTTTTACATGTGTAGCTAAGTCTTTGCTATATGAGCTAGAACCTTTTAAACAACTCAAACTAAAAATTGCAATTTGTGGATGTTTTAGCGAGTTGCGTAATTAGTGCTCCTCTTGTGACATTGGCCTGTCGATTGCTTTGTTAGCTCTTTGATCTAGAATTGACCATTACTTGAGCTTTTGTGTTCTTGAGATTCTAAAAGTACTCATGTGAAAAATGAAAATCAAGATTGTCTTATGCTTAAAGAAACTTTACGAGGCCTTGTCAAATGACATGAACTTGGAGATAGTTCGCACGATCTCATGGGGATGTGGAACCTCAAGATTTATCGGGTAGAAGCTTATGTGGAAAATTGAGGATAGTCGCATCAATATGTGGCAAATCATGAGCAAAATGGGGTGATTGACTCTTCTTGTGGTCTTTGTTAGATTTTGATCTCACTTTGTGATTTGACATGGCCAATTTCACTTTAGGATCCTGTTGATGAACTTCTTTGAATTTGAGCGTTGCTTAAATTGATCAAATCTCTTGCTTTATTTTTGAGCATTTGTGCTTAGCTTTGATATATATGTCTTACCATGATCTTGCTAAGCTATTGTCGGGCTTGATATACTTTGTTTGTGCCATATTACGAGATACTAGCTTGTTGTGGTTGGTTAATCTCAAAGCTTCTTGTAATCAAAAATTGGAAAGCCACTCCATGCTATTTGGGTAATTGTGGACCTTGATGAATCCATTGTCAAAGGGGAGAAGATGTGTTAAATAAGACATTTCATTCCTATTCGAGTTGCACAACCAATTCACAATGATCAGCGATTTGGCTCCTCTTTTATGTACGAAATTGTGCGCTTGTGCATGGTCTGCTTCGTGCCCTCTTAAAGACCATTGTTTCGAGATTGAGATGCCAAGTTCGCTTCCAAATTGGGGAGAGTTTGCGAGTGCTTTGGGCACACAACTCCGTCTTTATCGGCCTTTCATCCCCAAACGGATGGGGGCCCGATGTGAATGCGCACCATTCGTGACATTAGAAGACATGCTCTTGTGTTTTGGAGTTGATGAAGTTCTATTGGAAGTTTCGGAAGGTTTGGTTTTAGCTTGAATTTGGCTAAGTCCTAAGGCGGTCGGCCAGCTCACGAGGAGCTCAGGCCGGCCATGGGAAGCGGTCGGACCGGTTTCTAAAGGGTTTCATGGCATATGATGGGAAGAGCATTTAGCTTTGGCGGTGGTTTGCTTATAACTTGAAGAGTTGAGGTCGAGCGATCGGCGATGCGGGTGGTCAACGATGGACAATGGTGACCTATTGGCAAATCCATGGCGCATGGTGAAGCGGTTTAGGTCAAAAGGTTAAAACGGCGCTTGCGGCGTGCATATGTGACCCGTTTGTTAGTGGGCCTTAGCAGGGCCAATTAAGTCAAACCCTAAGAGTTTTAAGCCCCGCTATAAATAGGAGGAGATGGTGGTGCACCTCTCTCTCTCGCTTTTTATGTTTCAAGACGAGATTTGGAATTCGAGGTGGGAAATGAAGTTCATTGAGAGTATCGCCATCTAAAGGCGTAGTGCGTTTCGGCATTAAAGGAAGCTTAGTCCAAGGTATGTTGGACCCTTTCCAATCGTGGGCACGAATTGGAAAACTAGCTTACCGTTTGGACCTTCCCGATTCCATGAGTGGGGTTCACAACGTGTTTCATGTTTCGATGTTGAGAAAATTTCTGAGAGATCCAGATCATGTTATTCCTTTGGAACCTTTGATTGTCAAGCAAGACCTTACCTTCGAGTCCCGGCCAGTCAAGATATTAGAAGAATCAGAACGGGTTTTGAGGAACAAAACCTTGAAGTATGTTAAAATCCTTTGGTCTCATCAGTCTGAAAGAGAGGCCACTTGGGAGTTGGAGTCCCGCATGCGAGAACAATACCCTGACCTGTTCGATTAAGGTAAATTGTTTAAGCTGTAATTTCCGGTATTTTATTTCTGTTGGATCGTTGAATGGATTCGAGGTCGAATCCTGTTAAGGGGGGTGGACTGTAATACTCCGGAATCGATTCGGTAAAAAGAAAGAAGTCGGAGGGAGTAAAAGAAATAGTTTTCGTCGGATTTTCCAATCAGCGGGGTAATTGTTATTTTACATCAACTTTGGGCCGTGTCATGACCTGTGGCCCAAGAGGGGGGCCGGCCGGCCCATGAAGAGGCCGGCCAAAAAGCGGGGGCGCCACTCCCCCCCCCCAAAACCCTAGCCGCCACTTCCTTCCTCCCCCTTTGGCCGCCACCTTCCCTCCCCAAAGCCGGCTCCATTGCTGCTCCTTGGTGCCTCCTCGCAGTGGTGGTGCCATCTCCGGTGATCCCCGTCGCTCCTCCTCAAGGTCCCCTCCAACATCTCCGTTCCCCGCCGACGTCGACGGCCGTTCGTCGTCTCCCGGTGGCCGGCCCTAAGAGAGGGAAGGGAGGGGAAGGGAGGAAGGCCCGTGTGCAGTGGATCATCGTCGTCCTACTGGTCTACAAGGGTAATTAGACATCCGATTCGTTGTTTTATTCCATTAGAGTTGAGGATCCGATTGGATTTGTAGTTTTGTTTTAATTCTGTCAGTAGATTGATTCTATCTAGTACGTTGTACCTCAGTTTTGGGTGTCTTAGAGGCCGAATTGGACATCTGTGTATTCTGGATAATTGATCCTGGTTTCATTAGCTTTCTTTTGGCACCTGGATCACGAATTTTTACCCAGTCGTTTAAAAGTTATGACTGTTTTACCACGTACTGCTCTGTCTGACAGAAATTCTGGGTATAGTCGGTTGCACCTAGGTTTTGATCTAGGTAGAGTCAGAACCAGGTCGGCCACCCAACTAGGTTTATGAGGATAATTTCACCATGTTTCCAGGCTGATAAATATCACTTTATTTGGATTAGTGGTTTAAAAGTTAGAGCCTTTTCTTTGGGGCTGTTCTGAATTCTGGGCAGACTGCGGATATAGTTTTTCGTTGGATGGTTAGACCCCTGTTTTGGCCGAATTAGAGTTTACCATCAACTAGAGTTTCGTAGCCAGTTA
Source organism: Hsuehochloa calcarea (assembly GCA_036346395.1). Taxonomy (NCBI): domain Eukaryota; kingdom Viridiplantae; phylum Streptophyta; class Magnoliopsida; order Poales; family Poaceae; genus Hsuehochloa; species Hsuehochloa calcarea. The sequence continues at coordinate 16,169,898 of CM070594.1, forward strand.
CGTTAAGAGAAGTTGAGCACTGGTTTCAGGTCTTTTGGACCTACGGTTATTTACTGATGAATTTTCTAGTAAAACTGCCAGTTTAGGGGTATTTGGAATGTTTGAGCGAATGGATCAAATTGAACCTTTTGTTTGGTTGGTTTGGTTAGAGATTGTGGGAGGGCACGTGTAGCAATGTCTTACTCGTTTGTCCTCATTTCGATTATTTTATATTGTAGGCGGTGAAGCGGTGAGTGGAGGGGTATCTCAGTTACCTCCCAACCCGTCGTGTGTGTGCAGTAAGTACTTGTATGCTATTATTGATACAATATGTGATGTGTGTGTACATGGTTATACTTGTTTGCATGTGTAGTTGAATACCATGTGTATTTCTTTCCATTAATGCTTGATGTTCAAACTTACTATGAGATCACATCATATCATGCATGAATTCATAATGACCACGAAAGTGGATTTCTCTTGTAAGACCCATCAATTCCAGTATGGGCATCTGAAACCCCATCAATTCCGAATGGGTGCGTGTGTCCACCATTCCAATGTGGGCCACGTTGACGGCCGTATGAAACGTTCTTCATACGGAAACTTTTAGTGAACACCGACGGGTGTTTCACTCGCTATCTGCGATATCTTTGCGATATGTCCACTTCCTTCATTGCATCATTTCATTTCATCCATTCATAAGAATTGTTTCCAATAAATATTCGATCTGTGATAGTGTATATGGTTCATTAGATGTTGATTGTTACTTTCAAGTACTTGCTGAGTCTTTGGCTCATTCTTGCTTTGTTGTTTTATTTAGGTAAATGACAAGGAGGAACGGTTTCATAGAGGGTAGTTCAACACGATGCACTCACTACCATAATCCAAAATATTTGAGAACTTAATATTGCTTTCTATTTATGCCTTGTGTTGAATTGTAATAAGCCAACTTGGCCGTATTTACCATATCTCCCTGAAATGTTTATTTCCACCCCGTTGATTAAACTTGTTGATGATTTCCTGTTCACGTATATCCTTGTGGTACGCCACATTTAGTAATACTTATTGTTGTGAATTTCCTAAAGATTAGTGATTATAGGTGACATCTTGACTTCCTTATAGTCAGGGTGTTACAGTTGGTATCAGAGCGGGCTTCAGGTTCGTGGTTATAATATTAAAATTACACACTGTGCACAATAGGAAGGGTTGGGTAAACCATTGTTTTCCGCAATTGCCTGGTTATGTTCCAATTATTTTGTTTATCAGTTCGTTGAGCTAACTGTTTGGTTTCAATACAGCTGGTGAGTTTTCATTAGTCTTCCTTGGTTCCATAAAGCCATTACTTGTTCTCCTATCTGCGTACCTATTGTTGGTTTGTGTGAACATCGGTTAACAGCCATATTGATCTTTTCATGGGAGTTCTGCCCTTCTTATTGGAAAATATAATTTATTTAATCGCTTGGTATTCTGGATACTGAAAGTTTTCTATTGCAAGTTCTTTAACATGAGAAAGCTTTGGCTTTATGTATTTCTTTTGGATTATTTCGAGTGTTAAAGTTTAATGCCTCTTCTTCTTAAAAGAGTTAAAATTCTTTTCTAATTGTAACACCCTGGCTATTCTGAAGCCAAAATGTTAACTAAAGAATCTACATACAACCACAATGCGGAAGAATTTAATCTGAACTTCTATAATCAATCGAAGAGTTCAATGGTAATACTAGCATAACAGGAATAAAGAACGAATCCATCGAAGATATAAGCGGTGAGAACTTGGAGAAGCCACTAACGACAATTACGTAACTAAATAACAGGTAGTCTTAACCTTATTTATTATAGTTCCTCATTTGACAACTGAAAGACATAATCGAACTTATCAAGGAAGATGAATAATGGTGAACTGAGTGAAATGTGCTTGACTAATCCCTTCCCACAAGGCCATCATCAACGTTCACCTAAATGAATACAGAAAGCAAGAATAAGCCGAAACTCAACAAGTACCATACAAGATAAATCAAGCATAGAGTGGACAAGCCAACTCAATTGAAGTATGAACAATTCTTGGAACACGTACATGAATGAATGGAATGAATACATGAATGAATGGAATGAAAGGATGCATTGAAGGAATGGACTGCTCAACAGCTTATACCGGTATAGCGAGTGACACACCCGTCGGTGCTCCCTTAAGCCCGTACTTAACAAAGTCCGGGGATCCAATCACCGTATGAAGAACGTTTCATAGGGTGTCCGAAATTGCCCACATTGGAGTGGTGGCCAACATTGCCCACATTGGAGTGGTGGGTCTTACGTGCCCATACTGGAATTGATGGGACTTACAATTTTCCACTTCCATGGTCAACATGAAACAAATGCGTGAACGGAATGAACTTCATGCAATGAACTCTTATCACATCATAATGAAGAAATATACATGGCATACGACCGAATGACTTGAAACCATAATTAAATATCTGTAACTCGGAATGACTTGAAAACAGTGCTCAATGAATCATAACGAACCAGGCTATGAAACTCTAGTTGACGGGGTTCTCTGATTCGGCCAAAACAGTTGGCTAAGCGGTAGTTGAAAACAAGCGACGGACATCATCGAGATTACGAACAATGATAGATAAAATGCAATAACTTTCATTCTACTGATCCAATGGAGGTGATCTTTATCAACCTGGAATCATGGTGAAATTATCTTCAAAAATTGTTTTGAGTGGCCATCCTGGATTGTAGCGTCCCGTTTTTCGGAGTTTTTGAAAATTTTAAAAGAGAACCGTTTGTTTCTTTTTGCCAAAAGCTTAATTTGGAAATTTCAGAAATCCATTTGCAGTTTAATATGAGTTAATCAAACTTCAATTAAATTAAAGTTGGTTTAATTGAGTTTTCTTGAATTTAAAATCAAAACTTATTATTTTAAGAATTTTCTTGGATTTATTGGATTTTAGAAATTGATTTTTGTTTTATCCGAAATGGAAAAATTATTTTATTTGCAAAGGAAAAAGAAAAATTTAAAGTTAAAAGTATTTTTATTAAGTCAAGAATAATTTAAGGAATTTCTGTGAATTTTTCTAGAATTTTTGGAGTCTATTTGCTATTTTCTAAATTGCTTTTTGAGTTATTTGAATTTCTAAAATCAAAAAGGTATTTTAATTCCTTTTCCTGTGCGTGGGCCGAAACCCTAGCCGGCCCACCACTGTTCCTCGCCTCAGGCCACTCCATGACCGCCTCCGCTCACGCCTTCGCCTCCGCGCTCATCGCCTCGGCCGTCCGATCCCCATCCGCGTGCATTCGGACGCGCCACCACCCTTTCTTCTCCGTAGTCGGATCTTCATCCGGCCGCATCCTTTCGCCGCGCCTCTTCCGCTCCCACCGTCCGTCGAAATCGGACGGCGCCCGATCATCTTCCTCCGCGCCTCCGTCTTCTCAGCCGTCCGTCGAATCGGACGGCTCTCCGTCGCCAGCGCCTCCTCGCTCCCCCACCGTCCGTCGAATCGGACGGCTCCCGCTCGTCGTTCTCCCCGCTGCCGCTCTCTCTCCCGTCGCCGCCCGGCGCCTCCGCCGCCGCGAATCCGCCCGTCTCGTCTCGTCGTCTCCTCGCCTCTCGCGCGGATCCGCCGCGAATCCGCCGCCATCCCGTTCGTCGCTGCCACCACGCCGCGCCCATCCGCGCCGTCCGTCGCCTCTCGCCGCCTCCGCCGCGCCGCGACTCCTCCGCCCCTTAAATAGCGCCGGTCTTCTCCCCTCTCTCTCTTTTCCTTCGGCCGCCTCCGTCGCCGCCGTTCTCCGTCGCCGCCTGACCCTCCGCCTCCGCGCGCCGTCTCCCTCGGCTCGGCCGCCATGCCTCCTCCTCTCTCTCTCTCTCTCTCTCTCTCTCTGCCGTGGCCTGAAGCCCACGTGGCCCGCGTCGTGTGTACCGGGTCACACAGTCGGCACCTCGGCAGCGTGGCGTACCGCGTGCAGTGTGCTGCAGCATAATGACAGCGTAAATCGGAATTTCGGTTGGAAAATAAATCCGAAAATCCGAAAACCTAATTCTATCATTTTATGTGATTTTGAAACTTCTTTTGGCCATAACTTTCACATCCGAACTCCGATTTGGGTGATCCAAATTTCTAAATTTATATAAATTCATCCTCTTTCATTTGGTACTGGTTTTGTAATTTTTGGAGTTCATTTGGTGCTGTTTTATTTATTGTTGCTATTCTCATGCGTGTAGATTAGGCGTTTGGAAGATTTCTTCGACCCGACGACCGAAGAACCTCTCCTCGCCAACGAAGGCAAGTCGTAGGCCTTTGACCATGTTGAACCCATTTTACAAATGTATATTGCTTTAAAGTAACATGCATGGCTAGTTTTATTAAAAATAGTTTTGGGAGTAGATAATTACCAAATTGCCATTATGCCTCCTTGATGAATTGAAAATGAAATGTCTCCTTGTATGACATATATCCTTGGACACCTTAGATGGTTAATACTAGTTGGACATAATTGTATACCAACTTGGGAGCGTAGTATTGCTTAGACATGCTTTAGTTACATGAGACTTTCGATCACATGTTCAATGATTATTGAAATTTGACTAATGGAACTATGGAGCAGTGGTGTGAGGCCACTTTTATTAAAGATGTTGTGCCATGGCGGGATTGCCATTTGGTTGGGAATGAACAAAATGATTTATGCTCGGGCTTGAGGTAGGGAGCTAGAGTGGGTGCGTAATGCACATTGGGTTGTGGTAGACTTGTCCGAGCGACCAACTAAGGACTTAACTTTGCAAGTCATTGATGCAGGTCACCTCGTGCAACCATAAGTCCGGTATGGGACGGACTGCCAATTAATTAGGAAAGTTTTGAGTCGGTTCTGTTGTGGTGTTTATTGGCGCAAGAGAGGTGTGATGGCGAAACCTTAAGCGAGCGAACAGAGGCAAAATGGAACTTTGTAAAAGCCTTGTCACGTGCTCTAGACTACTCACCAAAGGAAGTGGCGGTGGTATCGACGGATGCCAAACAAACTAGAGAATTCGTGTCTTGTGGGTAAAGTGTACAACCTCTGCAGAGTGTCAAAAATCTATTGAATAGCCGTGTCCCGATTCACGGACATGCACAGTGATTTCGCGCAAGGTAGTATTTTCAAAAATGTGGTTTGGTTCGATGGAAGCGTTCGGTTGGAATGGTTGGGAAGTGAGCGGGATGTTCACCGCTTGATTCAAAAGAACTTGATTATCTATGTATTATTCTTTTAAAATCACCTTTGCAATCTAATTATTGTATTTCTTTATTAAACTTGCTTTACGCAAATTAACCATAAAGCCATCCTTGTTTAAGCTGGCATGAATACTATGTGCATACATTTCTCTCGACTTCTTTGAGTACTCTATGTACTCACGGCTTTATGCCCTTTGTTGATCGGTCAGCAGAAGAACCAGAAATGTTGAGTACTATGAAGAAGGCTACTTTGAAGACTTTGCGAACTAGGTCGCGTCCTCCACTCGATTGCTGTGGGCATGTCGATTGGGCTCCACGTATTTTTGAGATTTCCATTGCGGATACTCATTGTTGTTAAGCCACGTGTGGCGACTTTTGTAAGAACCTTGACCATAAGGTCTTTCTTTGTTTTAATTAATATTACTTTATGCGCTTCATTAGTTAAATCGTTGAATGGTTATGAATGCATCATTGTTGCAATGTGCAAGCTAGCTCTTGATCATGGGACTAGCTTGGTATGCACAGAGGGTCTCGGGGTTGTGTGACACCCGGGGTTCCGACATGGATCTGACTCTAACTAGATCAAAACCGAGGAACAAACCGACAGTCCCCATTTCTCAGACAGATAGAACAGCGCGCGATTAAAATTTCATAACTTTTGATTGCCAACTTAAAAATTGTTTTATTTATCAACTTGGAAATATTACTGAATTTTATACAATATTCATTTTGGGTAGCCTTTCTGATTCGGCTTCTAAATAATTCATAATGGCCATACAAGCAAACTGCCAAATCCCGTTAGCTCTCCTGAATAGTCGCACGAAAACGGCCATATCTCCTAAACCGTAACTCCAAATCAGATGTTCTCAGTGCCTAAAGAAAGCTAAGACCAAGGGCTATAAGTTTCTAACAGGTGGACAGATCATAAAACGTACGGAATTTACCCAAATCTGACGAACAAATATGGCGTAGGGGGAAGGAGAAAGTGGCGCACGGCAGGGAGGAGGGTGGCGGCTCCAAGTGGGGGAAAGGGGGAAGGGGGTTTAGGGTTTTTGGGGGAAGGTCATCCCCCCTTTGGCCATCCCACTCTTGGGCCACATGGGCCGTGGCCCAATGCCCAGGTTATCGCGAATTCGTGAAAACCCCCTTAAGATTACTGAAAATTGTAATCACTGTTTAACTCTTTCGCCCTAATACTCTCCTATTCGTCGGAATAAATTTCGGGGTATTACATTCTACCCCCCTTAAACAGAATTCGACCCCGAATTCTATCTGCTGTTCTACCCAAAGGGCATCAACAATTAGCTTGCGGGACTCCAGCTCCCAAGTCGCTTTCTGCTCGGTCTGATGCGTCCACCGCACCTTTACTAACTAACGTTTTACACTGTATTATTAATCCCGATCTTTTTGGAACCACCCCACAGGCAGGACTCGATAGCACAGTCTGACTCGTGGTTCGACGGTTCTAATGAAACCTCACGCTCCAGATGCCTCAAGTACTCTCTCGACACCGGGTTGCACAAAAGATTGTATACCCTGCGCCAGGACACGAGACGGTCCTAGCGAAACTCCGCCTTCCAAAATCACTACATCTTCCAAAAATGAACCTTTGTACATTAGGCCACTCTTCTCTTCGGTACCAAATCACACAACCACACAAAACACCTGGAACTCTTGTTCCACGTCTCAATCAGTTCTTTCACCTTAACAAGGAACACAACCGTAAACCAGGAAGGTAAAACAGAACTCGTCTTTAAACAACTATTTTGCAAACAGAACCCAACTTGAAAATAAAATATTCTCAACGTAACCATGCATTAACAACTCTCTACCAATAGAATCAAATACAAGGTTGAAGATTTATCTCGAGAACCTTTTCCATTTCCCAAGTAAACAATTTGCAAATAAACACCACAACAACCAAAGGAGAAATCACTCGAATGACCAAACCAAAAACTTCTTGCGGTTTGTCTGAGTTGGAAAGAATCAACATGCCAATACAGTATCAACTCAAATTGCAGAAAACACCAGTCAACAACACAAGACTCGAATGAGAATCAAGAAAACACCTCATTATCCGATGAAACATCCTTTTCACATTTTCTCTCTTCTAGGAACAAACTTTCTCTCGAACCATGAAATTCGAATTCATCGCATACCACATGAGCTTAAACCTTTTAATTGAAAAACCTCAAATTAGGCTCAAACTGAAATACATCATCCACACTATTGTGGAGAGGCTCTATTGAATCCTCTGAATACTCTAGGCATCTCGTTCTGCTAATCAACATTAATTGATTGAAGGCACCCAAAGCACCACAAAATTGATCCCACCCAAACACATTACCTCTAATTTTCAAGAACAACTCAGAATCCTTAGCATGCACGCTCATGTACTACATCAGAAAGGTTCTATCAATGATCATTCCACTGCTAGGGAAACTTCATTATTCCACTCTCTCTACACACAATCATTGTGTGACCAAAGGTCTAGCGTAAAAGTTCAGAGCCCAGATTTAACCTCCAACACCTCTACAATAAATTTTCAATCGTAACAGATAGGAAAATATTCGGATTGAATCTCCAACATTACCACAATTCTAACATACTCACTTATTGACATCCTCAGAAATTCCCCACATAATCTTGCAATATTATCCAATTGTGTTACTCTATAAAATTAATCAAGGTCTCTATGCCTTTGATAATCCCCAACCTTTTAACATAAATTGAAGTTCTGGAATTCTTCTATACCATAGGTTCTACTCAGTCGTATCACTCATTAGACTTACTTCGAAACCAAACATTCCATATGAATCAAATTTCCTCCAAGAGGTACAGATCAAAATCCATTCATCTTCTACTGCTCTTCCAATACCTTGGTAGAAAAATCTCACCACTATCATTACTTAACCACCACCAAACAGTTGCCAAATTACACTTTGTAAAACTTTGCAACATAAAACTGTTAAGTCTTTCTCAAAAGAAAGAGGCGAATAAGGATAATTTTCATCACATAAGAAAACGTTGCCCCTCACAGCGAGCATGAAACCAAAAGAAATAATATGGTAACGGAATCTTGGAAATACAAAAGTTAAGTTTACAGATGAGGGTATACATCCCTCGAAAAGAGAATTAACAAGTACCGACCAATAAGAAAATGACATTGCGATTAAAAAATCGACACCTCTTCCGCGGAAAGAGCAGAAAGTTTAGACCTGATTCAAATAATCATAAGTTACAAAACTTGACTCAAATTTTCAAATACTCCTACTGCACTCCTTCCTTTAACACTGAAATTGATCCTTTGACTAACAACATTTTGCCACAACAAACAAGGTAAGATTTTTTTAGTCCAAACCACAAGATCTAATTAAGAATCAAGAAAATCCTTCAACACGTCATATTTGCTCAGAACAGTTCAACAACCCATAAAACGTGGGATCCAAATGATCTCAACCACAAAAACTCGAAACTTTTTTTCCTTTGCAGAAATTCACGGAAAGCAATGGATTAATTTACTCTCGAAGAAATCAACGAAAACTTCCTTTGCTTGCAACCTCTATTTGTGAACTCAAACCAAGGACCCTTTAGAACTAAATCACTCGAAAATCTTAAGAAGAAATAGGATACCTATATGCACCATTTTATTTAGAATAATTTTAATCAAACTCACAACCACAATTAGGAAACACCTTGAAGGACCCGTGCGGAAAGGTTTGGTTGAATCTTTCTCAAAAGAAGAGGCACATGAAAACGATTTTCGCCAACTAGAAAATCGTTTACCACTCGCAATAAATACATAACCAAGGGAAAACAAATTAGGCAAAGGACTCGAAAAATATATGTGAAATCCACAGTTGAAAGCATAGACTTCACAAGAAGAGAATATCAGACTTTCACTGATAAGAACAAACGAGCATTCAAGATCAAAGCACTCGCACCACTGAAGAACCATTATAACTTTGCAACTTAACGCTTTACTCGACAAACTTCGTTTACCACATAAAACTTGAAACTCCCAAAGATCTTGAACACAAAACTTGAGATTTGACCATTTTAGAAATTTCACGAAAGACGATCAATTTTCTTTCTCTATAAAAGAATCAACATTACCCTCACATTACTGTTCATATCATTAAGACCAAATACATTCATGCTTGGTAACATTCAATTTACCTCACTGTCGCATAAATAAACCCTCTAAAGGGAACATAACAAATCCCGTCATATAAATCTTCAACATCAAATGTAATTGTAATGACGACTTTTCCTAAAAAAGAAACCTAGTACGAAAACCACAAAGCTGAAACAAACCTCTCACACAACACCACAAAATATTAGAAAGGGGGTTCGACACTTTTTGTCAAAGAGATGTTCTAAACTCCAACACTCCAACTACCCCAAAAGAAATGAGTAGACTCAAAATATTTCTTCAATAAACTTTGTAAAAGATAATTTCCGTTCTCCAAAATACCAAACGGTTAACCAAGTTCTCTTGATCAACAAGAGAGATAGGTCCCTCATAAAAGAATGATCCTGACAGTAATAACGTTTACAAGCAGCAAAGGGAGCTCAGCAGTCAGAAAGATAAGAATTGTTTGAAAAAACAAATAGGGACCAGTAGAAACCCGTAGCCAACCATTTTGTTTGATTACAGTCTCCGACTTATCCGCAACATAGCACCACAAAAGGGTTTTATCACTATTCTTCAGAAAAGGGATGCATTAAACTTCAACAAGCGGAATGATCCAAAAGAAATACATGGAGCCAATACTTTCTTGTGTTAACGAACTTTGCAACAGAAACTCTCATGATACAAACTATCAAACGAGTAAATGAGTTGCTGTTTTCCAATGAGAAAGAAGGAACAACCATGGAAATATCAATATTGCCAATTGACGAAGATCACTTGTAGTAAAAGCAGTTCAACAACCGAAAAAAAAACATTAATAGTTTTAAAGAACCATTGAATCTCATCAACTACCAGGAACCATGAACTCAAGAGAAATTCATCCACCACCACCGGACAAGAATTTGTCAAATTTAGAAATCAAAGAAGAGAATAACTTTCTAAAGTAACCCCAAAAGAAATATGCAAGGTCAATGCACACTTAATAAAGAACTTGCAAAAGAAATCTCCCAATGCCCGAAATTCCAAGCGAGCAAATGAGTTAAATTTTCCAACAGAGGTAAAACAGAACTTCCGTGAAAAGATAAATCTTGCAATTTAACTACGCTCACGTGGAGCAGAAATATCACAATAATCGAAAGAACAATAATTATTTCAAAGAACGGTCAGAGATCTACTTGAGCTTGCCCACTTCATTAAGTCCCCTATTCAAAAGAAACTCATGAACTGCAAGAAACTACAACCAGGAAACCAGATATAAGCTCGAGAAAGACAACAAATTCATCAACGAGCTCATGCTCAACCCAGAACTTATGGAACAGGGGTAAGAACTTCTCTAATTTCATACCACGAACAGTGGTGTAGCCTGGCAAAACCCAGGACAACAACCACGAACTCAACTGCTCAACGTTCGCTACCGATACGCATAACTAATGCAATCAATTATGAATATATAGGATCATCCCATGACAATCATACATTAAATTCATATATATAGGATATCACATCATATCATAGATTAGCAACAAGAAAGATAGCACAGAAGCAATTCGATACAATACAATATAATGAACCACATTACTAGAAATGCGGAAGCAATAGATTTTCCAAACCCCACCTACTGTGCACAGTGTGTCATTTTAATTCTTAACTTACCACGGACCTAAAGCACGCTCTAATACCAACTGTAACACCCTGGCTATTCGGAAGCCAAAATGTTACCTAAAGAATCTACATATAACCACAATGCGGAAGAATTTAATTTGAACTTCTATAATCAATCGAAGAGTTCAATGGTAATACTAGCATAACAGGAATAAAGAATGAATCCATCAGCATATAAATAGTGAGAACTTCAGAGAAGCCACTAACATCAATTACCAGAACTAAATAACAGGTAGTCTTAACCTTATTTATTATAGTTCCTCATTTGACAACTGAAAGACATAATCGAACTTATCAAGGAAGATGAATAATGGTGAACTGAGTGAAATGTGCTTGACTAATCCCTTCCCACAAGGCCATCATCAACGTTCACCTAAATGAATATAGAAAGCAAGAATGAGCCGAAACTCAACAAGTACCATACAAGATAAATCAAGCATAGAGTGGACAAGCCAACTCAATTGAAGTATGAACAATTCTTGGAACACATACATGAATGAATGGAATGAATACATGAATGAATGGAATGAAAGGATGCATTGAAGGAATGGACTGCTCAATAGCTTATACCGGTATAGCGAGTGACACACCCGTCGGTGCTCCCTTAAGCCCGTACTTAACAAAGTCCGGGGATCCAATCACCGTATGAAGAACGTTTCATAGGGTGTCCGAAATTACTCACATTGGAGTGGTGGCCAACATTGCCCACATTGGAGTGGTGGGTCTTACGTGCCCATACTGGAATTGATGGGACTTACAATTTTCCACTTCCATGGTCAACATGAAACAAATGCGTGAACGGAATGAACTTCATGCAATGAACTCTTATCACATCATAATGAAGAAATATACATGGCATACGAACATGAATAGCAAGACTAATAATTCATCCCCACACAATCATCACCATTCATTATGATAAGACAAGGTACTTGCCTTCCGCGCTGTGACGTGTTAGGAGGCAACGAAGGTGCCCCTCCACTCACCGCTTCACCGCCTACACAAATATTTATTCAAAATAAGGATAACAAGGTAAGACAAACTACAAGTGTTCTACCATAACCCTCTAACTATATAACCCAATAAACGAGTTCAAACTGACAATCTAACTAATCAGCCAGGTTACAGCCCTAGTGGGCAGCGGTACAATAAAAACCATAATTAAATATCTGTAACTTGGAATGACTTGAAACTAGTGATCAATGAATTATAACGAACCAGGCTATGAAACTCTAGTTAACGGGGTTCTCTTATTCGGCCAAAACAGTTGGCTAAACAGCCGTTGAAAATAACTGACAGACATCTGTCCAGATTACAGAACAACAATAGATAAAATGGCATAACTTTCATTCTACTGATCCAATGGAGGTGATCTTTATCAACCTGGAATCATGGTGAAATTATATTCAAAAACCATTTTGGGTGGCCGTCCTGAATCTGAATCTAACTAGATCAAAACCGAGGAACAAACCGACAGTCCCCAATTCTCAGACAGACAGAACAGTGCAGTTCAAATTCCATAACTTTTGATTGCCAACTCTAAAAATTATGTTCTTTATAAACTTGGAAATCTTACAGAATATTCTACAACATTCATTTTTTGTAGCCTTTCTAATTCGGCCTCTAAATAAATCATAATGGCCAGACAAGCAAACTGCCAAATCTCGTCACCTCTCCTGAACAGTCGCACAAAAACGGTCATATATCCTAAACTATAACTCCAAATTAGATGATCTTGGTGCCTAAAGAAAGCTAAGACCAAGGGCTATGACTTTCTAAGAGGTGGACAGATCAGAAAACATACGGAACTTACCCAAATCTGATGAACAAATATGGCGTAGGGGGAAGGAGAAAGTGGCGCACGACAGGGAGGAGGGTGGCGGCTCCAAGTGGGGGAAAGGGGGAAGGGGGAAGGAGGAAGGGGTTTAGGGTTTTTGGGGAAAGGTCATCCCCCCTTTGGCCAGCCCCCTCTTGGGCCACATGGGCCGTGGCCCAATGCCCAGGTTGTCGGGAATTCGCGGAAACCCCCTTGAGATCACTGAACAAATTGTAATCCCTGTTTGACTCTTTCTCCCGAATACTCTCCTATTCATCCGAATAAATTTTGGGGTATTACAGTAATGTCTTGTTATGTTTAAGCGAGAGGTGGTAAACATAGAAGGTCATTGATAAGTTATGAATTACCAAGTCGGATTTGTAGCGTGATGCATGATTGGTCTTAACTCAGATCCTTGTAGTTAAACTTGATTAATTTGATGTTGCCATAGAGTAATTACCTGATGAGTAGTGACCTAGAGTATGCCTATACCTAATTGGAGTCATAGGAGTTATTAAGAAGTATGGAATGTTGATGAACTAGTTTGGACATTAAAATTATTTAGTTGGCTAAACTTGTTGGGTTATTTGGTCTCAATGGATTAATCTAATCGTGTAGAAAGGAAAAGACAATGTTGTGTTGGATTGCTGTCCTAGTAGATAATAATCTAGAAATTTTCTTTAATTGGTCATTTGATGATGTTATACTTGCTCGTCGGAATGCAAATCGAGAAAGGGCCAACAATTCATCTAGGATTGGACAATCGTCAATGGTTATGATAACCTCTAGATTGCAATTAGTGTGTACTATATTAGTGTGAGCATTGTTAAGAGGTGAAGGGTTGAAATTTAAAATGATTTATTCATGTGTGTTTTTTGAGGATGACTTGTGGTTCCATGCCCTTGTTAAAAGAGGTTTGCTTTGATAGTGTGGTTCGTGTATCAGATAATCTCTAGGACAGGTTGACCGCTGGGATCTTATTGAGATAACATAAATATTATAAAATAATCTATTGTGTTTCCTTTAGAAGGGTTTATGATAGGACTTAATAGGTGACCTGTGTTTGCATGATGGTAAAATTGTCGGATAATAGTATGCCTTTGATGAAAGTGTTTTGGTATAACCTTTTAAATTGTGCAGTAGATTCCCTTTAAAATAAAGTGGTTGTTGTAGTGAGGTTGTAAGATTTTAGTATAATCTCAATTTGAGCATGAGATGATAAAGTGGTATATACCCATTTGGTGAACTTTTAGAGTTTTATAATGGAAGAGTTGACGATAAGGAATCATGTTAAGAGTGTGTTATCCTAAATATTAGTAAGTATGACTGCGAAGGATTGTGACTTGTGGGAGTGGTGATGATTCTTTTGGAAAGAAGGTAATTTAATCGCCTTTCGTAATATCGGTTAGATGGAAAAGGTTGGAGTTTTGCATTCGTGATCTTTTAGAGCTCATGATTTTTAGGGTAGTTGAACCTGTTTCAAGCAAAGTGACATGTTGAAAGATCTTATTGGTTCTTAAGTGGTACATGCGATTTGTTCTTAAGAACTTACCTTGGTAAAGCTGACAACGTGGTGTAGTAATTATTTAAAAAAAAGCATTCTTTGTTAAATAAAAAAATGAAGTAGAAGTGCTTGAGACTGAAGTCAAGTTTTGTAACACGCGGTTTATTTGAAGGGTGCCTAAACTTTCTACTTTTGCCCATATGAGTTTTTCGATTTTCAAAGGTAATACTTCCTTCTCATTTGAGATTTGATATTCTCTTCGTGCAGAATTTGTGCCCTCAACTGTTGACTCCCCTTATGTTTTCTGAGTTCATTGCCTAATTAATTATTTCCTTTAGTCATATGCTTATTGCGAGTGGCAAACGTTTTTCTTTGTGCTGGAAATTGCTTTCAATTGTCTTTTACTTTGAGAAAAGAATAATAGATTTGTTTTACAAAACCTTATAGAGCGTATAGTAGCAGCTGGTTGGTGGTGATCAACTGAATGGCTTTGTGAGACTTTGGGAGTCACGTTGTTGAGACGCATTGAGTGATAAGTTAATTTCTTGAAGTAATTCTTGGAGAGTGTTTGACTTAAATAGAAAGCTTTGTCTTGGGACTAAACTGATGGTATTATTTCAACTAATAGAACATATAGTGGTTTGTGGTCCAAGATCTTTTCTTCATGATAAGTTGAACATTAGAATTGTTTAAAGTATGAAAATTTTTGGTCAGTTTATTAGAGCACCACGATTGGGTACCTTACACGGTTGTGTAGAAGAATTGTGACGGTATAGTTTGGTGAGGATAGAATTGTGAAAAAAATATATTTCCATGTTGATGTTAGTGAGTAAGTTTGTTTAGGTTGTGGGAATTTTTAGGAATTTAATATGAGGATTTCCCCGTCTTTTATATGAGAGGTTCGATGCAGGAATCTTGGAAGTTAATTTTTGGGCTTTGAATTTTTATGCTAGAACTTTGGTCACCCAATGATGATGTGTAGAAGTAGAATCAAGGTGTATTTCGAACAGTGAAATGATCATTAATAGAACTCTTTTAATGAAGTACATGAGAATGTGTGATGTGAATTCAAAGTTGTTCATTCTTAAAGGATTGAGGTGACACGATTACGCGTGAAGATCCATTTTGGAATGCATTTGGAAGTCATCTGTCAAAGTAATTCTATCAGTACAGGAGTTAGCTAGAGTATATTTTTGTGGAAGTCATTAGAGTCTCTCTACAAAGGTGGGGATGGTGAGTTCGGTTTGAGCATAGCGATGAGGTTGCCAATTTAAGAGAAATGAGTTAGTGTGATATACAATGAATTGGAATTCTATAATTTGGGAGAAATTTTATTCCTAAAAGGGAAATTGAGAAAAGAATATTTTCTCGAGTAGTGAAACACTCTCTTGATTCTTGTTTGAGCTATGTGTTTATGACGAATATTTTCGCAAATTGATATTGACTTTATGATTGGCATGTGTGGTTCTTATCGGTTTAGAAAGAATAAAGGAAAATGATGGTTTTGGCCATTCGAGTGATTTCGCAGTTGGCTTATATGGTGTTTTTCTCCAATTGCCTACTTGGAAAGCGGAAAAGTTTTCATGATGAATCTTTTGATTTTGGATTGGAGTCTTTTGGATAAAAGCTGGTTGTTAGTAGGTTCCATTGTGAATCCTTTATTTTTAGCTGGGTTCTGATTATAAATAGTTTGATTAAAAACAAGTTTTGTTTTGCATTCCTAGTTAACGGTTGTGCTCCTTGTTAAGGTGAAGGAATCGATTGAGACATGGAACAAAAGTTCCGTGTGTTTTGTGTTGGTTGTGTGGTTTGGTACCGAAGGAAAGATTGACCTAAGGTACATTGATTTATTTTTTGGAAGTTGTAGTGATTTTGGAAGGTAGAATGTTGTTAAGACCGTCTCGAGTCTTGGCGCAGGGTACACAACGTTTCTGTGACCCAGTGTCGAGGGCCTACTTGAGAAATCTGGAGTGTGAGGTTTCATTAGAGCTGTTTACCCACGAATAAGACCGTTCCTTCGAGTCCTGTCCGTTGAGTGGCTCTAAAAAGATCGGGACGAGTAATAAGGCGTAGTACATTAGTTCGTCAACGTGTCAGACCGAGCGGAAAAGCGACTTGGGAGCTAGACTCCCGCATGTGTGAGCGAAATCCAGAAATGTTCATGTTGGGTACGTGTTTATCATTGTTAAACTCCAGTCGTAGATTTCTTTCGAGTAGATTGGTGTGTAGATTCGAGGTCGAATCATGTTAAGGGAGGTAGAATGCAATACTCTGATTTATTATAAGAAATAAAGCATTCAAAAGAGAAATTAGACATAAGAAAAGGAGTTTTCTGTAGTTTTTCGGCAACCTGGGCCTCAGGCCTTGGGCCAGGAGGCCCATGAGGGGCCGGCCACGTATAAAAGGAGAGGAAAAACCTAAAATCACTGTAGCTACAGTGCACCATCACTGTTCACAAGACTGTAGCAACCCCATGTTGCTCTACAAGATGAGGAGAAGAGGAGAGAGGAAGGAGGAAGAAAAAAAAAAAGGAAGAGGTAGAAAGGGAGACGCAAGAAAGGGGAGGAAGAAAGAGGAGATGAGAAGGGCATCCACACGCAGCGAGGTGTCGTTCTCAGTGATTCATCAAGGGTAACCTCGATCCCCGATAGTTCGGTAGATTATTTGATTCAATTTGATACTGTTAGTAATAGATCAGTTTGGGTCAGCGACGTTGCTTGTCAGTGTTGGGTAGGTTGCGTGCATTTTATGTTCTGACAATCTCTTATAAAGTTGTAGGACTCGTCCTTATCTCTCTTTTAGCACTGAGATCACCTAATTTGGACTTACGGTTTAGGACTTATGGTAGTTTTACTGCGACTGTCCAAGAGAGCTGACGAGAATTGGCAGTTGTCTTGTCTGGCCATTATGAATTATTTAGATGCCGAATTAGAAAGGCCGCCCAAATTGAATGTTGTAGAGAATTTAGTAAGCTTTCCAAGTTGATAAAGAACATGATTTTTAGCATTAGAAATCAAAAGTTATAAAATTTTACCACCACTGTTTCCTAACTGTTAGACTTGCAGAGACAGAAACTTTACCTGAACACAAGAATTAGTAGGATGCTGAATCCAGGACTTTCCCAACTAGGTTTTCGTAGATGGTTTTGTCGTGGTTCCAGAGAGGTGAATATCACCCTGTTCCGAGTTTCGTAGTGAAAGTTATGATGTTTTTATTACTGCTGTCTCGGGAAGTTTTATGCTAGACTACCGGGGGAATTGGGTAGAAAATCCCGTAATCGGAGTCCTTTTTCTCAGCGTATTTATTGTTAGCACGATTCTTGTGTAGGAGGCGCAGTTCCGGAGTAGAGGCACCATCCCTGCGTCTTCGCGCCTCGTAGTGGGAAAAAGGCAAGTACAGTTAGTGGTAGACTATTTATGAGCGATTGTTAATGCTGTTACATTATGGGAATATTGCGCTGTGCATAGAAGCTAGAATGCTATGAATGTCGATGATTATGAATGCTAGAGGTACAAGTAATTCTTATTTCTGTATGATGATTTAAAGTTCTGCACATGTGGATCAGGCCATCATATTGGAGGCTTGATCACGTGGTGACCAAGCATTTATTGAGGTCCCCGTCATGAATATGACGGGCTTTTGGTCCCCATACTTATGGAGTATGGGTTGTGGTCCCTATGCTAGAAGGCACAGGCATGTGTATGCATCGACGGATGCATACTCCACAATACCTGTATATGCAAAAGAGAGAAAGAAAAGTGCATTTGAACAGTTTGCATCGCATAAGCATGTGACATGTCTATTATTGAGAATTGTCGATGGATGTTGATGGCTACAGTTGCATATGTTATTGTCTTACTAATTGTACCTTGATGAGTCTTGGACTCACTCTTGCTGATGTTGTGTTTTTAGGTACTTCGTTTGAGGACGGCATGCATGGGAGGCAGTAGAATTAAGCTTGGTCGCAAATTGGCACAAACAAACTTTCCGCTGAATAAACCATTTGAGCGATAACTTAGATTTTGAATAAATTGCTTGAGATTTGTTTCATTACACTTTACGTCTTGGATAACTTCTGTTGGAGTTGGATAGCGTATTATGGATGTTACTCTTATGATTATGTTTTAAACGATGCGTTTGGATAATTGCTTATTATTATTGTTCGCTGCGCGGACTTTAGGATGGTTAGTAATTCAAAGGAGATTCTGTCGAAAATTAGAAAGAAATGTCTTTGTTTAATTTGTAGTTATGCTAGTGTGGTAGCATTCGAGCTTAGGTTGAAATTTGAGTGTTATTCTGCCGCCATGTAGCGCAGAGGAGGAAGAAGGGAAGAGAAGGAATATGAAAGAAGAAAGGATACCGAAACGGTAAAATGGACTTTTTGCTAGCTTTATCTCTTCTCTTCAGGCCAAAAATGATATTGTATTAGCCTCAGTGTAATGTGTTTTTACAAAAAAAAAATCAAAATTTAAATATTTTATAGATAACGTCACTAAATTGTACTGTTGTGTAGCCAATTTAACCATTAATAAGTCCTAAAGTTGAATTCAACTCACACACTTCTTTATAGCGTCCATCTTTGGCATCGTTCTAACCCGATGCAGCGTTGGGCGCCCTAGCGAATAGCCTGCACGACATAGCAGGTATACCCAAACAGCCACCCGCCCCACCCAATGCGTTGCCACCTGGGTAAATTCCCGACGACAGAAAATCCAACCCAACAAGTCCCTCTGTCTGCCCGGTGGGCACCACCGCCGCCGCGAGGACCCTTCCACGCTACTCCACCCACCGCCTGCCTCCCCCACGGCCCATCCCCGTATAAAGCTCCAAAAAGTCCATCACTTCGCTTCTACTCCTCCCCTCTCTCTCTCTCTCTCTTCTCTCTCTCTCTCTCTCTCTCTCTCTCTCTCTCTCTCTCTGTTCACTTCGCTCCGAGAGACGGCAATGGCGGTGGCGGCGTTGGAGGGGGAGAGGCCCGGGGAGGAGCATGTGGAGGAGGTGATCATTGTGGGGGCAGGGCCGTCGGGGCTGGCTGCGGCGGCGTGCCTGTCGCTGCGCGGGGTGCGGAGCCTCGTCCTGGAGCGCGACGACTGCGTGGGCTCGCTGTGGCGGAATCGCACCTACGACCGTGTCTGCCTCCACCTCGCCAAGCAGTACTGCGCGCTGCCGCACGCGCCGCACGGCGACGCCGCGCCCACCTACCTGCCCCGCGACAACTTCGTGCGCTACCTCGAAGGCTACGCGGCACGCTTCGGCGTCCGCGCGCGGCTCCGTCGCGAGGTCCGCGCGGCGCGGTTCGACGAGGAGCGGGGGCGGTGGGAGGTCGAGGCCATCGACCTCAGCAACGACGAGACGGAGCGGTACGCGGCGAGGAACCTGGTGGTCGCCGCCGGGGAGAACGACGAGAAGGTGGTGCCGGAGGTGCCCGGGCTGGAGGGGTTCCCCGGGAAGGTGATGCATGCCAGCGAGTACAGGACGCCGGAGGGGCTGGAGGGGAAGGCCGTGCTCGTCGTCGGGTGCGGCAACTCCGGCATGGAGATCGCCTACGACCTCGCCGAGGCCGGTGCCGCCACCTCCATCGTCGTCCGCAGCGAGGTCAGTGCCTCCTAGCTAGCTCATGTTTTGATTCCCTTTTCTGTACGTGTGCCATCGACCCCCTTCCCATCCGTGTGTCCTTCTTGCCTGCGTGCTCGCGCACGTGTGCGTGCGGGCCCAAGGTTCGCACAAGCATGAAGGGCCGTTCCACGTCCGGCCGGCATGGTTCCATTTCATGCACGGTTCGTGTGAGTTTTGCATGTTTCCTCCGGGAAACGTATCAAGGGCTCTACCGCCCGCTCTGCGTACGACCGTTGGATGCCTAATGGATGGCTCCGATCGAATACTTTTGTACATGGCCTTCTCTCACTTTAGTTTGATCTGAGCCGTTCATTTACCTGATGGCGTTGTTTGGAGCGGCTTCGGCTTTTCGCTTGAAAAAGTGAGTTTTGCATGTTTTCTCCGGGAAACATATCAAGGGCTCTACCACCCGCTCTGCGTACGGCCGTTGGATGCCTAATGGATGGCTCCGATCGAGTACTTTTGTACATGGCCTTCTCTCACTTTAGGTTTGATCTGAGCCGTTCATTTACCTGATGGCGCTGTTTGGAGCGGCTTCGGCTTTTCGCTCGAAAAAGTCGAAGCCGTTTCAAACGCTAAGCTTTTCTTCCCCGCTTTTTCCTGAAGCCACGTTATATTTTAACGTGCAGAAAACGAAAGCCACATGCGTGGAGCTTCCACGACTTCGTGCAACCCTAATTTTACATTTACCCTCGAAGTTAGAGATAAATTACATTTCATTTGCTACTGAATAAAACTCCCTAAAACCTTAGCACTGGCTCCCCGCCACCCATCTCCTCCTAAGCTTCGTCCTCCCCCGCCACCCTCCTCCCTCCCACTCCTGCCACCGCGAAAGACAGATCTAGACTATCAGTGTTTACTGGTACTAGTATATTAGATAAAATTAGAGCAAGATTACTTGCAACTAGTCACGTTTTCGGCAATAGAACAGTACGCCGAGCAAGATTATCTATCCTTTAGTGGGAGGCAGGGAGAGATCGATGTGCTTCATGTGGGGTCTGCCTGTCTCTTTAATCGCAATTAGTCGATCCATTATTAGCAAGATTCTGCTAGTACTACTAATTAAGATAGGACACTAAGATGATAATTAAGACAAGACTAGAGACAAAAAAGCAGGCTGTACCACACAAACAGAGAAAAAGAATTAAATGGAAGAAAAAAAACTGTTACTACTTTATCTCATCATTTTGTAAGTACGTCGTGATTAACCCTTTACAATAATCAATATCCCCTAGCGGCGGCATGTCGGATGTCGCCGGCACATGGAAGAAAATGCGAGATGGTATAACCGAGGTAGTCGAATTACCTTACCTATTTAATAGCACTGCGCCTTGACAAAATATTGACCGTTGAGCAGACGGCGACGGGTCCACGGGATCACCGAGAGTACGAATCACTTCACCTATTTAATAACACTGAACGCGGGAAGCTTTCTTATACGAAATTCCTATGGAATTCCCGCGATTCCTATTTTGCAGTTCGTACAGAGTGCTAGAAGACAAAACATGGTTGGCACACAAAATTTACTGCACCCACTGCAAAATCAGCAATAGACAGTTAAGACACAGCTTGTAGGGCCCTGTCATATAGCTTTGGATCCTTTTTCTTGTGTGCGTTGCTTGCCCACATGTGTGACGCATAACCAGATGCGAGATTATCGCAACATAGCACCTTCTTAACCGCAGAATAATAGTCTCAGATCTCGTGCACACAGCATGGTAGTATGTAATTAATTAGTAATAATCAGTAACCGTAACGGATTAATTAACGAGAGTGGCAGCATACGATCTGAGTAAGCTCGCGTGGTCACTCATGGCGCGCCTGGCGCGGGAGGTGGATCCCGCGGAGGCTCATGCCTGGTGCCTGACGTCCCGCCGCCGTCGCCGGAACGTAAGCTAGCCAAGATTGTTGCCGGTGGGGTGCTAGAACTAAGATTACATCACGCGTCGGGTTACATAGGGTTAGGGTTAGAGTATCTCTAATAGTATATTTATTGTCGTCTCTTAATTATGTTATATCAATAAAATTATATGTAGAGAAGAGAGGTCGTACACACACAAAATAAGATATCTTTGGAAGGCACCGCACGCCTATCTGGTCCTAGGTGGTTTGTGCATACCCAAAGGCTATTTCCGTTGTCTGGGCAGATCGGCAAGTGCATGAATGTACATGGCAGTGGCACCAAACGACACGATATTGCCGGTTCATTTATGACCTACCCGATTGGTCGATGCGACACAGCACCTCTTAGTTTGAAATCCAGTGTCTTGAGTCTCCCGCCTTATACTCTCCCTCCTCTTACACCAACAGACGGGTCCTACTCCTTCGTTTCTTAAAATAAGAAATTATCAAATAACCCTAAAAACTATCAATCGTCATCCACGTCAGTCACGGCTGCACCCGATTTTCTTTCCCCAACAACAATTAAACACGCATTGATTGATTGACTGGCCTGCAAATTAATCAGCCGGATAGTATCAACATCCATAGTCTGTCTAGCTCGTTGATTGATTGGCTGAAATTGCATTATCGTGGCTGCAGCTTCACCTCGTGACCAAGGAGATCTGGAACGCGGCGATGACGCTGTCGAGGTACCTGCCGGTGTGGATGATTGACAGGCTCGTGCTGCTCATGTGCGGCCTCGTGTTCGGGGACACCTCCAGGTACGGCCTCCGGCGGCCGGCCATCGGGCCCTTCTCCATGAAGCTGCAGACCCCTGTCTACCCCGTTGTCGACGTCGGCACCTACACCAAGATCAGGACCGGCCAGATCCAGGTCAGTACGTTGGCACATGGGCGGACGGTGATGAGTTCGAGTCGGTAGGACCGGCTTATTTGGGAGCCCATCTCCTTCGTCTTAAGTTGGAGAAGATGACCGGATTTTCTTCTCTTTTTTTTTTGCATGTCAGATCATTAGCATAATATATACTCCTAACTAATCCATCTTCTTTTCCCGTTAGCACAACAGACTGTGCTTACATGTTTTGCCGCAAGCAGAACGTACGTATGGGTGATGTGAATGTGCCGTGCAGGTCCTGCCGGCCATGAAGAGCGTGCACGGGAGCGTCGTGGAGTTCGCCGACGGCAAGCGGTACCCGTTCGACGCCATCCTCTTCGCCACCGGCTACCGGAGCACAATCAAGCAGTGGCTCAAGGTATTTATGTGTCTGCACATGTACACATCCAGCCCATGCTGCCCCGTGTAGCCCTAGCTAGTACACATACACTACTACTACATCAGCACACACGCCAACTTGGGCCACACTGCTGTATAAAATACTCGTAGCTACATCATGATTCACACCGACACAAGCTTGCATGCGTTGCATCCATCTATTCCTTGCAACAACAAAAAAAAAAGGTTGCGTCCTTAGCTAGATTGGAGGTGAGGCTTTGCCGAGAAGCAAAACTCAACTGGTCTCATCTTTCAGGAACATGACTACTCCATGTACTACCGATCGAGTACGCTTCCTCAAAGTGTACATGCCCCCTGGCTAGCTAGCACACCAATAGCAGCAGCCCTCCATGGTACGGAGGCACATATATACCTGTTAGAACATTGGGCAGAGTCGGGCCTAAAAAATTCGGACTCGAACGGCCCAGCTGGCCCGAAAAATGATTTTCATAATAAAATTGTTTTGTTTTGGAGTAAAAAATATTTAATTCACTTCAAGAATTAAAAATAAGTATTATTATTATTATTTGGTTTTCGGGTCAAAAATCAAGGCCCGAGTCTGATCTCGGGCCACCCACAAACAGGTATAGGCGTATTTAACAACTTGCACGTATGATATTTTTCTGGCCTAGTTTTAGCCGATCCTAGTTAAGTAGGCATGTCCAATCAGGAAGTATACATGTTAGGATACGGATTCAAGCAGGATTTTCACAGAAAGAAATCAGTTTAGTTTCCACGGGAAGCTATGAAATTTCAAGCATCGCATATGTGATCTTAATTAGCATGCACAGCAAATTCTTCATGTTGTTTTTCTTCTTCTTCTTCTTTGTGTTTTCTATTTTCTAAGAGCGACGACGGGCTGATCGGCGACGACGGGATGGCGCGGCGGAGGTACCCGGAGCACTGGAAGGGGGAGAAGGGGCTCTACTGCGCGGGGATTGTGAGGAGAGGGATCTACGGCAGCTGTGAGGACGCGGAGTCCATCGCCGAGGACATCAGCAGCAAGCACCAAGGCAAATCTCAAAACGGGCAGAGCAACGGGTTCTAGAGCATCCATCAGATGCCTGAGCAATGGCCGCGATTACCTGGAGATTCGTGTTCATGCATGGACGATTGTTCGTGTAGGAGCAATAAACAAACAACAAGATGCTGTTCTCAGGGCTTTTGGCTGGAAAAATAAGCCGTACCGTGTTTATGAATGGATGAATGAAAAACGATACAAGTGATTTGGTCTCGGGGGCAAGCTACTTTTTAGTATTCCCTTCGGTCACAAATAAATGTTGTCTCGAGGTATGTGCGGTTAAATTTTAGTTATTGATACATTTTTAAATGTTTAGACTGGATACATGAAAATCATACACGTAGATTTGTTTTTAAAAAATATTTTTATAGTATTATAATATTATTGAATTTCATAAATGAAAAATACTAAAGAACATTATAGTGTTTGTTAGCAATAGAACGGGGTAGCTCGCTACTATTTGATCTTATGAGTTAAACGCTCCACATAGGCCTTTGTTCCTCTCGCGCAAAGTCATTTTCCCTCGATATCTCGACGCAAATACTCGATGGATCACTAGTGGCTTGCAACAACCAGTGCAATCACACTCTAATCGCACGGTCTCGCATCTCCCCAGCCTTCTCCTCCTACTGCTCTCTCTCCACTTCGTGCAATCAGACTACAAATTCCAAAACCGGACACCCCAAGCTCCCGATTCCCAAACCAGAAGCTTCTAGTGTGATGCAACAAGTCCTCCGCACTGCAGCCTCGCTCCATTCAACCGCTTCGCTAGCGGTTGCGTATTTATCGACCATATCGAAAAGCTCGACAGTCGTCCGTGGAGGATTCATAGCGATGTCCTCCGTAAACCCTCGATTCCTTAGACCTACCATGAAAGCTTGAATAACAGAAGATTCTGCGACCTCTAGAATTGAATTACGAACCTGACTGAACCTTTTAATATATTGACGAAGAGTCTCATTAGGTTCTTGCCGGATTCGATGAAGGTTATCCTCCTTTCCAGGGCGGTCGTACGTACCTTTGAAAATTACAATCAGGAGGTCGCAAAGTTGCTCCTAAGTATAGATTGATCTGACCGGTTTGTTGAGTAACTATGACCGAGCAGACCCTTCAAGTACCATAAGTAGATAATTTACCATCACATTTTTGTCACCACCAGCAGCTCTGATGGCAGTAGTATAGATTTGGAGAAATTCTAACGGGTTCTAGGTCCCATTGAAGTTGTCCATATTGGCTGGTCGGAACCTATTGGGCCAACGTACAGCTTGGAGCCCACAGCTCGACAGTATGTGATTGATTCATGACGCCTTCTTTGGAAGGGTGTCGTATTGTAATCGGTCGGAGACCGGTTTCTCAAATTAGAATACCGGGGCTCCGGTGTTCCGATTTGGTCTTGGATGTTAGGATGATGCCTCCGACCACTGCTTGGCCTAGACGATGTCGGAGATCATCAGGGCCAAGGGATTGATCCTCTCGTCGAGGAGAAGGAGTGACTGTTTGAAATAGCCTTCTTCCCTCGTGACTCCTTAGTCGGAATCGTCGAGGAGGTCTTGGTATCGACTGATCCCCAACTCGACCATGTTGCCCCCTACTTAGGGAGGAACGTTGGGATGAAGCCATAGTTTGACTTTATGAACTCCTTTGTTTCTGGTACACTTTTGTACGCTGCATGGTTTGCTGGAGGATCTCTGATACCTGATCTACAAGTTGAACAAAACCTAGAGCATCTGCTAGAGCAAGGTCAGTGTTATTTAAAATACTTTGAACACGCTGCAGGTTTTGTACCGTCACTAAAGGTCTTGGAGGATTCATAGTAATTGTAGGCGTTGGTAGATCTGAATCTTCCACCGACCTTGTGTTTGGTCCTGTCCGGACCATTAAACTAGGTGGGGCATAACCAAGCGAATTAACTGATAGACGTCTATCAGTTCTGTTACCTCTGGCATTTGGTGCTTGATTATCCGTACCGTTTCCATCAATATGTGGTGACGAGGTAGTCTATGCGACCGTACATGGCATTTTGATACGTATTTCCGATCGCATTGACCTCGTGCTTCCAGCAGCGATCTTCCGAAGAACTTCCAATGTAACCAGTGGAGAGCCCTCCAGTGCCTCTACCAGAAGTTTCCACGATGAAGACCGGTCGAAAATTAGCACCTCTTGAGGCCTTTGGGGCGGACTCAACCTGATCCGGCAAATAGCCGATCGTATGTTGAGTCTTATCATCCCCACTTGGCCTATAGCCAGTGGGGGTTTCATCGACACCGTTACCAGATGTTGGTTGGCTCCTGGAATGTCCAAAAGCTGTTGGTGAATACCTGTCAGCCATGATCGTATCGAGAATATATTGATTCTCAGATTGCGGGGCTGAAGTTTTATCACCTTTTTCGCTGGTCGGAAGGACCGAACTTGGAGAGATCTTTGGACATTCCGAATTGGTCGAAATGATATGTCCCTTTGGAAGCACCACTTGTTGTGGTGATGCATCTTCATCTATTCGTTCGATTTTGCTGATGTCTACGACATGCGAATCTGCAGAGGAGGATGATGATGACATACCATTCTCATCCATGGCGCGGATGCATTCCTCCATGTCGAGGTTGGAGTAGTCGTCCAAGTCGAACCAGTTCTCCTCGTCCCAACTCCTTACCATAGTCACATGAGCGATTAAGAGGAACGAGTGAGGATTTGATGAGCGAAGAATTTTTTCAGAAAATTTGCAACTTCTTCCCCACGGATGGTGCCAGCTGTCGATGATCAAATCGCCGATCTTATGAAAATATATAAAAATAGAGGAAAATGATGTGTATCTCTTGGAAGAGAATGGAATCGCTCTTTATTACTATGAACTGGTTGTTTACAAGGAATGCCTATGATCAAGCAAAGGACTAATCCTGATTACACCGAGTATGATGTTAGCTATGCTCTTGTTTTCTTTGCCTCCCGGAGTCTTATTATCTGTCTCGCTTTCCCCCCCTCCTCCTTCCATGCTCCATCTTTAAATAGCTTCCGAAGAGGTGGCAGTTGCTTTTGGAGAAGACGCATGTGCGAAGTGTTGCGTCTGGTCGGAGGGAGGTGGCAGTTGATTAAAGTATCAACCGCTATGCGGTTAAATGTCAGTGAGACATTCAACCATTAGTCAGTGTCTTAGTATTGTGTAACGTCGTGTGGTATGGAGTATATAACACGTGTTCTATTCATCACACCGTAAAGGATATACCTGGATTTGGATCCAGATATCAGTTCATAGCTTTACGAGCAGTTAACTGGTCAGGGACTAGGTGTAATACCTCATAAATCCAGCTAGTTCGTATAGTTGGAAGTTAGTCGAAAACGAGATTTAAAAGTTCCGGAATCGCATTCGGTAAAAAGAAAGAAGTCATAGGGAGAAAAAGAAATAGTTTTCGTCGGAAATTCTAATTAGCAGGGGGGTTATCGTGATTTTAAACAACTTTGGGCCGCATCGCGACCCAGGAGGCCCAAGAGGGGGCCGACCGGCCCATGAAGTGGCCGGCCATAAAGGGGGGGGCGCCACTCCCCCCAAACCCTAGCCGGCCCCCATCCCTCCCCACCTAGCCGCCACCCCCTCCCCTCTCCCCTGGTTGGGCGCCGCCTCCTACCTTGGTGGCCGGCCTTTGGTGCTCCCGAAGTTGGTTTCCAAGATCCACGGGCGCTTCTCCTCCGATCTGTCCTCCGGCGGGTCGTTTCTTCGCCGGTTGTTCGCTGTGGTGTGGCGGCCAAGGAAGAAGAAGGAGACCAGCGGGAGTGGTTCTTCGTCGTACTCTGGGTCTTCAAGGGTAACGAGCACCCCGGTTATTTGTTTGATCGATTTTTGTTGCGGTAGAGATCAATTGATTCGCGTCGGATTAGAGTTCCAGAAATTACAGATTGGATCAGAATGTTGCGTGGCATGTTACGGTACTTTAGAGGCCGAATTTGGGGTTTTGCCCTTCTAGAGATTTGTTTCTGGTTTCGTTAGCTTTCTTTTGGCACCAAGATCAGGAAAATCCGATCAGTAGTTTGGGAGATATGAATTTTTGAATACGAACTGTCCAATCTGTCTGAAATCTGAGGTCAGTAGGTTTGTCCCTCGTTTTTGTTCAAATTAGAGGACGAATCAGAATCTTCACCCAACTAAGTTATTGTAGATCTCGAAATTATCTTTCCAAGTTGATAAAGATCATTCCAGTTGGATCAGTAGGCTAAAAGTTACATCATTTTCTTTACTGCTGATCTGTTTTCTGGACAGACGTAGATGGGTTGGGTTTAGCAGTTAATTAGCCATCTGTTTTGGCCGAATCAGGGGATTCCACCAACTAATGTTTTGTAGCCTGATCAGTTAAGAATCAGTGAGCACTGGTTTCAGGTCGTTTAGAGTTACAGATAATTAATGGCGAATTTTCTTGTGCAACTGCCCGTAGAACGATAATCTGGACTTTTGGAGTAGATGTCAAATTGAACCCTTGGGATGAGTGGGTTGATTAGAGAGTATCGTAGAACACTTGTAGCTGTGCCATATTCGATTATCCGTGTCGTGGCAATGCTTGTGTAGGCGGTGAGACGGTGGGTGGAAGGACACCTTCGTTGTTTCACAACACGTCACCACCACGGAAGGCAAGTGCAATGTTTAATTTGTGTGAATTCATTGATTGCTTGCTAACTTGGTAAATTATGAATATTCCCGTGATTTGAGTATGATGTGGTAGAGTTCAATACCTTATTCGATGATACATTGAGTTATATGCCAAGTTATGCTTTTCATTCCATGCATACATAATTGATTCTTGTCACGGGAGTGAAACTTGATTAAGTCCTATTAATTCCAATATGGGCATGTAAGACCTACCATTCCAATGTAAGCGATTTGGACATTCCGTATGAAACGTTCTTCATACGGACTTGGATCCCCGCTCTTGGTTAAGAGCGGGCTTAAGTGAACACCGACGGTGTGTCACTATTTATCTGCAGTATAAACATGTGGAAAGTCCATTCTCCTTCAATGCATTCATTCATTCATACCATGTTTTCTTAAATTCATGAAGTAAATGATGTACTTGGAAAATTGTTACGATTGATATTCTTTGTGAATGTATATGTTGTACTTCTTTGAGTTTCGACTCACTCTTGCTTTTATTTATTTTAGGTGAATTCGGTGAAAGCTGTTGCTAGCGGGAGGTGTAGTCCAAAGACGTTCCATGCACAT
Organism: Hsuehochloa calcarea; assembly: GCA_036346395.1. NCBI lineage: Eukaryota > Viridiplantae > Streptophyta > Magnoliopsida > Poales > Poaceae > Hsuehochloa > Hsuehochloa calcarea. The sequence goes on from CM070594.1 coordinate 16,199,218, forward strand.
GAATAAAACATTCATTCGTTAAAATTCCATTTACGTTTCTTCAGTTTTATTTATAATGTAATGGACTGTAATAAATGTCACTTGGAGGTTCATTATTATCGTTTTGGTTAATTCTCGTTTAAATTTATAGATGAACTGTTATTAAGCTATAGATTGTTATCATGGTTAATCGTTTCTTTAGCATTGAATGCGATGTTAATCTTATGAATTGAATAGTAGGTTGTCTTGTTAGGTGACATCTCGTCTTCCGAATAGACAGGGTATTACACTAGGTATGAGACCTTATCCGACCAGGGTATTTATTATGTAATCTCTGGAATCCTTACGACCAGTGAGGTCGTTAGCCTTAGGGGTTACGACCACGAAGTCGTATGGTCTTTTCTTATGTATTAAAGTAATACATAGAGGTTTTAATCCTCGTCAATATTTCAACCCTTTCAGGCGTATTGCGTGCAAGCACATGCAACATGGTCACGCAATTCAAATTACTAAAGTGGTTAGGCAGTTGATTCACTAATGCTTGAAAATCAGTTATCTTCTGGACTTCTCTATTTGCTTCACTAGGGCACGGGTCATGTGCATGAATTCCCGTGGCTTGCCACGTCATTTCTCGATATTTTTCATCAATGGGTTGATTCCCCCTAATGACGAGAAACTATCCTCATCAAATATGTTGTTAACGAAGCGGACTGTATGCAAATATCCAGTCATGGGGTCCAGATATTCGATTATGGATGTTGTCTCATGACCAACGTATATCCCAGACTTTCAAAGAGGGCCCATTGTAGTTCGCTGCGGTGGTGGTATAAGGTATATAAACCTTGCAACTAAACCTCGTAGATGAGAGATTTTCAGTGAGTTGCATAGCTGAAAGGATGTTATATGCTGACGGTCGAAAATTGATAAGAGTTGTTGCGTGTAGGACTGTGTGTCCCCAACATTTAGTTGGTAAATTACAATTCCGCAGGAGCTGCCAAGCAATAAATTTAATTCTTTTAATTAATGCCTCTGTTGGTCCTTTCTGGGTGTGGACATGTGCTACGAAATGCTCAACGGTAATTCTCATTGCCATACAATAATCATCAAATGCCTTTGAAGTAAATTCTCCGGCGTTGTCCATTCTGATGTACTTCATATGATGATCTGGGAAATTATTCTTAATTTTAATTATCTACGAGATCAGCTTTGCAAAAGCATGATTTCTCGTAGATAATTAGCATATATGCGACCATTTCGAGGAAGCATTGATGAGCACCATAAAGTACATAAATGGCCCTGACAGGGGCTGTATAGGACCACAATGTCTCCCTGGATACGGTCCAGGAATGCAGAGATTTCATCCTTTACTTTCATAGTAAAGGGTCTAGTAATTAGTTTTCCGGTGTCACATGCAGGGCACACAAAATCTTTCTGATTTGAAAATTTCTTTACATTGACATAATGGCCTTAATAATTAGTAATTATATTTATCATCATTCTAAGACCGGGGTGGCCTAATATATCATGCCAGAGACAGAAAAATTCAGAGCTTCTAAAAGTAGTTTTCAGGACAGTATAGGCTGCAGGTGCCTTAATGTGAGTGTAGTATAGCCCAGATTCATATGAAGAAGTCGTTCTAATACTCTTTTTTCATTTTCTTCACTCTTTGTAATGAGCATGTATTTCTTATCATACTTTTCTTCAGTCTCTACGTGGAGACCGTTAACGCGAATATCTTTAAAGCTTAAGAGAGTTCTAGTCGATTCTGGGTACAACAAGACTTCTTTAATGACAAGTGTTGTGCCCATCGGGAGTATAATTATGATTATTCCTGAGCCTATTATACAAGTATCGCTACCTGCGATTGTCATAAGACTACCAGTATTCTTGTTGATCGACTAGAAATTTTTTCTCTCTCTTAAGATGGTATTCATTGTGCCACTATCTGTTAAGCATACTTCCTCCATAGGGTGCCACACGCGTTCTGATATATAAAGTTTTTATTAATATGGGTTCAGAAGCAATCCACACATAAATAAAATACTTTAAAACAGAATATAACTTGCTATTATTAATACGGAAAAAAAGTCTTATAGAACTCATCATAAGAATTTAATATTTTGCTCTCTTGGAGTTTACAACCATTATTCAAAATTCAATGTTCTATCACAACCATAAACCACAAATGACAATAAAATCTAAGTGCAATTCGTGCACTAGATCGAATCAGCGAAGTATGAAGAAATTTTTGCCTGAATCTGCTCCAAGTACAACTTCTCTTCGTCGACAACTACAGCTGTTGCAACTGCGATATCCAAAGAAGGTGTGATGGAGGCTACTACTGGCTGTCCACATCCATGGTGCAACCCATGACTGTGGATCCTCTGTGCATGCAATGGCGAGGTGTGCCTCATGCTGTCCTTTGCCCTCTTCTTAGACGAAAGCATCAATCACGTGATGTGACTCATGGCAAACACGCGACCAATGTCCCCAAGTGCCACATTTATAGCAACTTTGGTCTTGCTGACCATAGGGCTTCTTATTGCAGTTCTTTTGTTCGCCCTTCTTGGCTTGAGCATTCTGCTTGGTTTTGCGACCCATGACCTTACCCTCCTTGCCTTTGAGTTGTGTGCGGATTACACTGCGTTTGGGTGAAAGCTAGAGAAAGTTTTCTCAATTTTCTACTCATCTATTGTTACCTTACCACAGAGTTGAAGACTTTATACAAATTCTGTGCAATACAGAATTATACCCCACACGGTCTTGTAGTCAACAAAACGTAGTCGGTTCTATTCCTACTCTGTTTGAGAAAGAATGGTGTGCTTTATCTTCTCGAACCGCTTCTTTAGTATGGTCCATAAAGCTAGTGTGTTCTTTTTCGCCATATACTCATTCTTGAGCGTTAGGCAATGATGGTGTCTAAGGAAATGAAGTGCTTGATCATTCTCCTCAGCAGTTGGAGTGACATACTTCAAGGTGCCAAGTCCAATAGGAGCACAGAGCTTCTTGACTCCAAGTACGATTTCGACATCTGATGCCCAAGTCAGGTAATTGGGGCCATGCTGGGCCAGCTCTTCGAACTTCCGGTTTGTAATGTCAATCATCTGCATATTCATGCAAAGAGTTCATAAGATTACCGTTGATAATTTGCAAAAAAATGGTTGAAAAAATTATCATAATATTCTGTATTTTTCTATGCATTTTTCATGATTTACTATTATTTTTAGTGATTAAAAGCAATATAAACAATCACAAATAATCAAAAATAGTAAATACAATACATAAATTGCATAGAAATAATAATAACAAAGTTAAATGTGCTTCAAATGCAAAAAATGATTCAAAAATTAAATTCCAGAGCCCTTTTTCTACTAGAATATGAATTTTTGGTGAATTATGCAATTTTTCAGGGGCTAAACTACTAATTTTATGTTCTGAGAAAATTTTTGTGTAATTTTTAGAATTTTCAAGGGCCTTTTTGCAAATTTTGGGATTTTTTTTTCTTTTTCCCAATTTTTTCCTTTCTTTCGGCCGGTCGGGCCGATTCGTGCTCCTAGCCCAAACTGCTAGCCCACTTGGTAGACTCAAAGCGCCGGAGGGGTAGGAAACATGGCGGCGGCGACATCGCCGCCCGTCAGGTCAACAACGCATGCAGGAGCGGCGTGGCGTGACAGCGTTCCAGCGTGTGGGTCGGCGGTGGCGTAGTCTGTAAGAGCTTAAGGCGGACATGGCGGCGCTCCCATGCGGCGGCGGCGCCAGCGCAGCAAGCGGCGGCCATGGTGGCGCCGTGGGGTGTCTTGTGAGGCGGCCATGCGGGGTGGCGGAGTGGGAAAGCGTGGTGCGGCGGCACCGCTTCTGGCGAGGTGGTGGGGAGGCGCGCGCGACGACGCCGCCTCTGTGGGGCGGGGCCGCCCGGCTTGAGCGGCCCGGTAGCATGAGGTGGTGCGGCTTCTTACGCGCGTGGCGGGAGGTTGTTCTAGGCAGGTTGCCGGAGGCGAGCGAGGCCGATGGTGCGACAGCCGTACATGGGCGGTGAGGGCGCAACCGTACAGGGCCGTGCCCCCTTTTTTCTTGTGTTTACTGTTCATGCAATGTGTGTACTGTTTATCTGAATTATCGTTCATGCAATTACCAATTGGTTTGACCAGCGACTTCAAGTCGGTTCGCGACAAATTAGAACGTATTTACAATTTCCAATTTACGATACAATCAACATCCACTTTTTCATGCAATCTACCGATTGACATTGTGCCAACGACTTCAAGTCGATTCACAGTAGATTAGAGCAAATTTGCATCGTATGATACAATCTAGAGAGCCAAATTTCCAGAATTGAAAGCAATATAGAAAAATGATTCAATCTATGAGTGTCGTGCTACGACAGTTATATTTTGATCCAAGGAGTGTCGATCGTGTTGATAACGTGTTGAGAAACCGTCGCTGACGAGTCCAGTTCAAGCGATTACCTCGTGGACAAACTCAGAATCGTAAGAACAATACAAGAATACAAGAATAAAAAATAATAGATTGGACACAGAGATATACGGGGACTTCTGGTTTCTCTTTATTACTCGTTTGAAAACTGTAGTACGATAGTTAAGATCATCTCTTTTATATAGACTATTGGATGGATGAAGAGCCCACTTTAAATCAAAACTTTCGCCCTGAACCCTATGTCTTAACAGAACTATCTTGTCTCTGTGCCGCTGCATTGCCTGTGCTTAGTGATGTGATCCTATGGAAGAGAGAGAAATTGGCAAGGCCCTGGACCCAACAAAGCTATCTTGTCTCGGTGTCAGCATTGCCTGTGCAGAATGATGTGATCCTACGGAAGAGAGAAATTGGCAAGGGCCCGATCGTATCTAACACAGAGGAAGAGGAAGGAGCAAAGCTTCACTCGCTACGGCGAAATCTTGATTCCGCGTGCCGATAGGCCATGGATTAGTGAATGGCGATGCAAAGAACAGGTTCAGACCAGAAAGGCCCAAAAGCCCAATACTGGTGGGCCCAAGTCGTAATACCCGGTTATAAGCGGAGGGCCGACGGCCGGCAAAACCTCGCCCGCCGCCCACCTCGGTGCCAGACCGATGCGCTTCCCATGGCGCCGTCCAAATAGCCGCCGCGTCCCTTCCTTCTCTCCCCTCCCCGCCGCCGCCGCCGCCCGCCGCAGAAGTGCTTTACTCTCCACAGCGGCCTCCGCCTACCCCGCCCGGCGCTCCCATCCACCCGAAGCCGCTGACGAGGCCGCCGGAGGGCCCCTCCCGTCCACCGCGCGCCTCAACCGCGACCTCGCCTCGCGCGCCCGGTCCTGCCCCGTGGGCGCCCTCGCGCGCTTCTCCAGCGCGCTCCGCGCGGGCGCCCCTCCGCCCGACGCCGCCACCTTCAACGTCCTCCTCCACTGCCTCTGCCTGCTCGGCCGCCTCGCCGCCGCGCGCAACCTGTTCGACGCAATGCGCGGCCTGGCGCCCGGGCTCCCCAGCGTAGTATCCTGCAACACCCTCGCCAAGGGGTACTGCCGCGGCGGCCGTCTCGCGGACGCGCTCGGCGTCCTGCGCTGGATGGGTGGCGCCGCGCTGCGGCCCAACAAGCGGACCTACTCCATCCTCATCGATGGCGCCTGCGGCGCGGGCGATCCGGGGCTCGGGCTCGGCTTCCTCGTCGGCATGCTGCGCGGCGGGCTGTTCCCAAGCGTGCCCACCTACAGCTGCCTGCTCGCTGGGCTGTGCACGGAGCGCGGCAACGTGAAGCAGGCGGTGGCGCTGTACGGGAGGATGGTGAAGATGGGAGTCAGAGGGAATGTGGTGTCGTACTCGGGTTTCTTGACTGCTTTGTGCCGCGCGGAGATGGTCGCTCAGGCAGAGGTTCTCCTCGGCGACATGCTGGCGATTGGGTGTTCGCCGAATGTCGTGACATGTACTGCTTTAGTGAAAGGCTTTTGTACAATCGGACAAGTTCATCACGCAAGGAACGTAATGGAGCGGATGGTCAATCTTGGAATTGCCTCCAATGTTGTCACGTACACCACGCTAATGTCCGGACTCTGTAAGGAAGGGAGAGCAGGGGAAGCTGTATGTCTCCTAGGGAAGATGCGACAGCAGGGAGTCAAACCTAATGAATTTACGTATAGCACATTGTTGAATGGATTGTGTAAAGAAGGAAGGCTTGAGGAAGCAGTCGATCTTTTTGGCCAAATGGACAAGGATGATTGTGCGAACAGAATGTTTGCCTATAATGTTCTAATAAGTGGATTCTGCAAAATGGGGAACATGGAGAAAGCTCTCAAGTACTTTTATTACATGGGTGAAAAGGGCTTCTTGCCTGATATAGTTACATATAACACATTGATGGATGGGTATTGTAAGTTAGATCAGATTGAAACTGCAAAGGGCTTGCTGATTGACATGGAGAAGCAAGGCCTAGAACCAAACATAGTTAGTTACAATATATTAATTGCTGGTTTAGCAAGGTTTGGAGATGCTGAACAGGCTGCTAGTTTAGCAGAGGAGATGTCTAAGAAAGGAATTGAGCTTGACCACATTGGTCACTGTATAATCACAGAAGGAATGCAAAGAAAAGTTTAAATTTGCTGTTGGCAGTGCACTGGTTGTTCTTCTCTGGAGCCGCAGGCGGGGCTTGCAGTTATACAATTGATTTCGTAAGGATGATTGTGTTGCAGATGATTTGGGGAGAGGCAATGAGTTTTGATTTGAAATCAGTTGGTGATTCATCTTCTATAAACGTACTGATTAACCTGAGGTTTGTTTGTCTATCCCTTTTCCCTTACCTTTTCATTCCCGTCCCAAAATTTGCTGCTTTCCTCCATATAATTGAGTTTGTAAATCAATGAAAAAGAAAGGTGTATCGTGGTGCATGTTGAGGTGGATCTTTCTCTTTGTTAATTACTGCCCAATTAACCCAAATATGAGGAATCTTTAAATTTCCATACTGTAGTTTAGGCCAGAGCTTCCTAGTGGGAAAAAACATATCTGCCAAAATTATCACTCTTATGCGGATTTTCTTTTCACTGGTTCGGTAACTTAATTTTTTTATCAGGAGCTCCTGAAAATATCTAGCAAAAGCAACAGCTGAATCACTGAGTTAAAATTGACAGTCCGTGACATGTTTTTGCATTGCTATGTGGCTAGTAAAGAATCGCCACAGGATGTTATGCAAAGTAAAGAATTAAAGATGAAGTAAGCATGCATGTAGAAACTAGCAAGAAGTCAACACCTGTTTGGATAGCAACATGATTCTAAAATATGTGCAGCAATTGCTTCTACTGGTTTGGTTATACCGCGATGTAGTTTCAGCGGCGTGCCGGCGTTTCTGCTAGCAGAAGTCATCACATTTAGATTTTTATGACTGGTTTTAGCATTAGATGCCTCAGCATGATTTTGGCGGAGACAGTTTCTTTGATCGTTGTGAAAACTCAGCTAGCATTTCTAGTTGTAGTCAGAACACTGAACCCATCAACTATATTCAAAAGATCCTGCACTCAAGAGTTGAGGTCAGGTAGTGCTAGTAGTGTATACTGTATATGCCATTCAATATATTGAAATGAATTAAACTGTATATGCCATTCAATATATTGAAATGAATTAATGAAGTTACACGAAAAAAAATGCCATGGTCAATTAGGCAATTTCTTGTCCATATATAGAACATTAGAACACAATGAACAAATATGGGTCAAGTTTATAGTTATATAGATTATCCGTGGTTCTTCACATAATCCTTTAACGTTAACTGGAAGTGCTCTAATTGTGAATGGCTGCTTGTTTACTATAGGTCACTGTACCAATATTGTGAGGTCTGCTTATGAGCAATTATCGCGTATAGTGGCTTCACTATGAAGCCTGTGATGACCCTCATTTGAAAGTTAAGTAACTATGCTCGTCTACAATATGCTTCTGGTAAGCAACTTCTTTTCTGGATAGTTTTTTAAGGTTATCTTTGTTAGATATATATATTGTGTAGGGTGTTATTTGCATTTGTTCCATCCTTGTACATGTATATATATTGGCCTTTGGCCCATTGGAATATACAAGTTGCTATATTCAAACATGGTATCAGAGCTAGGGTTTTGAAACCCGACCTCTCCCGCCGCCGCCGCTCCCGTAGCCATCGCAGCCATGCCGCCGCTCCCATAGCCGCCGCTCCGTAGCCATCGCAGTGGTTGTCCTCGTATCCACACCGGGTCCTCGCATCCACGCGGGTCGAGCACCGAGAGACGCCGGGTCGCGGCGGCCGACGCCGCTCTAACCAGAGACGCCGGGTCGCGCCCGGCCGCCGCCCTCCGCGCGCCAGAGGCCGGGTCGCGCAGGCCGCGCCCTCTCGGGCCGAACACCGCCATGCCGTGCGGTCGAGCTCACTTTCTTGCCGGGTTGGTGTCATGTAGAAACACGCTGCCGCCGCCTCGCTCGGCCCGCCGCCGCCATCTCCATTCGTGCCGCCGCCGCCTCCGCGCTCCTCCGCCGCGCCATGCCCGTCGCCGCTCTGCTTCGCCGGCGGCCTTCCTCCGGCGGTAGGAGGAACCCTCCGTCGTTCTTTTCTTTGGGCGAGTCGGCCCGAAAAAAATAGAAAGAAGAAGAAAAAGGCAAAAAAATCATCGGTCGATGGCTTTACCGAGGCTCCTTCGCCATCCGCTCCCCGATTCGTTTTGATGGGGCGAACTTAGGGAGTGGGCCGTTCACCTCAAGATTCACCTCAGCGGCCCGGCGTCTGGGGTCATCTCGGCATGGCGACCTGTCGCCTCGTCCTACACTTGACCTACCGGCTATCTCTGCTTTGAGTGCGGGCGAGGCGGCCGAGGTCAACAATCTTTGCCTTGGAGGCGCTAGAGCTCTACCGATCCGAGGTACCGCCTCTGGCGCCGGCGGAGGTGAGGCTCGTGCTCTGCGCTATCCTAGTGGGTAGCATGCTGTGACCATCTCTATGGATGTGGCGGGCCGCCAGCGACACGGCTTATGTGGGGCGCCTCAGGAGCTCACTACCGGTAGACGGCGATGCTATGTATCTCTCGGTTGTGCACGGGCACATTCTCTTGACTTGATGCCACCGTTGATGACTTCTACGGAAGTTGTCGGAGGTGTGGCGTCGGCTTGACTCTCTGGGCGGATGTGCACGGACTGTCCTGCTGTGTGTCGCGGCCAGGCGCTCGCGGAGACTCACCGCCTCTACGACTTCTGGCGCGTGCACATTGCTCATTTGAGTCTTCTTTGTTGGTGATAGCAAGATCCTTACTCTCATGGAGAGGATGACACTTGGAGATGGGGCAATTTTTGTTACTATTTCTCACGCAATGCCATGCCAACTTTGAGGGTTGGGGATACATATTTATAAGTGCCAACCGACCAAGCATATGCTAATATGCTAGTCTAAGATCTTGTCCTATGGCGATCAAGATCTTGTCTAAGATGCTTGTCAAGATGTTGTCAAGATCTTGTCTAAGATGCTTGTCCTATGACAGTCAAGATCTTTGTCTATGATGATTAAGATCTTGTCCTAAGATGCTTGTCCTATGATAGTCAAGATCCAGTCAAGATGCTTGTCCTAAGATCTTTGTCCTATGACAGTCAAGATCTTGTCCTTAAAGGCTGCTGCTCAAGATCCATGTGCCCACCCACAAAGACCACGATCGAGGACTTATTCATCATTCTCCCCTAAGTCTTGTGCGTCGTCTTGTGGGAGAGTTGAACCATCCGATCCTAGAGCATTGCTCGAGGAATTTGACCCTCCCAAGAGGCTTGGTGGCGAGTCCGCAAGGCGATCCGTGGTGTTGATGTAGCTCGCCTTGATCTTGCTTTCATCAAGCGACCTCGGATGAAGTGGTACTTCACCCGGATGTGCTTGCTCGCTTCGTGGAAAACGGGTTCTTTGCGAGCAGGCGGACTTCTTTGCCCACCCCGGCGCCACCGCTTGAGTGTCTCTGCCGAGGAGTTCACCAGCGATCGAGCGAGCGAGTGCAGAGTCGAGCGGTGGAAGCCGCTATGTACTCGGCCTCCGGTGACAGGCCACCACCTTTCTTTGCTTGATTGATTGCTAGCTAACGAGGCACTTGCCGAGGAAGAAGAATCCGCTTGTGCTCTTCTTTGGTGTCGATGTCGCTGCGTGGTCGCCGTCATTGCATGCAGATGAAGTCGCGTGGCGGACACCTCGGGTAGTGCAAGCCGTGGTCGGAGGTGCCCGCAGCGTAGCGGAGGATCCTCTTCTGACTTTCTTGATGCTCGTCGTCGGTCATTGCATGAGCCGTGACGTGGCCGACGGCGACGCCAGATCTGGGCGCGTGTGGGCGAGGTAGCGAAGGCGCCCACGATCTTGCCCGATCTGCGTCGCGTCCGCCTCCTCCGCCGTGCTCTCACGACTCGGCCTTGACCTCTCCTCCATAGGAGTGTGGGGTGGGTTGCGATCGGTGAGCCCGCCACTTCGGCGGTGCGCTTGGCGTGGCGGTCCGGCGAAGGAGATCTGGGCCGTCTGGTGGACCTCGATCCCGTGTAGAAGGAGAGAGCCCCAAGTCGCTCATCCGGAAGGCGGTCTTCATCTCGCCTTGAATGCCTCGACCTCGGCCTCCTTGGGCCGGTGATCAACAGTCGTCGGCGTAGGCGCCCGCGGCGAGGCGTTGCGCCTTTGCCCCGCCGGTGAGACCGCGACCTCGTGTGCGCTCTGCTGGAACCCGTTTGCTTGAGGTGGAGTCCAGCTTGGCGTTCGGGCTCGTGGTGCCTACCGCATGAAGCCATAGAGGGCCTTGCGCGGCGGAGAACCTTGCCTCCTTGCGGGGATGGCGAATCCGGCGGTGACGGACGTGGGCCTCCTCCTTCAAGTCGCCGTTGAGGAAGGCGGACTTGGCGTCCATGTGATGGGCGCGCCAATCCTCTGGGTTGCAAGTGCAAGGAGAAGGCGAGCGGACTCCATGCGCGGCGGGTGCGCGGCGTCATCGAAGTCGACCCTGCTGCCGCATGAAGCCTCGTGCCACCAAGCGAGCCTTGTGCAGCGATGGCGCCGGCTTCATCCGCCGGCTGAACACCCACTTAAGGGTGATCGCTCGGTGACCAGCGGGAAGATCGCCCGGCTCCCACGTCGGTTCCGCTCGGCGGCGTCCATCTCTCGCTTCATCGCGACCGCCACGCCGCGTCTCCTCGCCTCGGCGAAGAGCGAGGCTCGCCGTCGTCGCCGCGCCAAGTCGCGCTCGCCTCGAAGTCGTCTTTGCGCCGATCCGAGGATGGGCCGCCTTTCGAGGATGTTGTCCATGGTGCGATAAGCGCGAGGCTCGTCGTCGTGGTAGGCGTCGGCGCGTCCTCGTCGTGAGGCAATGAGTGCGAACTCCACCATCGCGCTCGTCGTGGGCCAAAAGCTATTGGGGCGATCCGGTGTTGTGGCCTCGGTGCGAGGAGAGTGGTGGTGGTGCGGGAGGCGTGGAGTGGCGGTGGTGAAGAGTGGGCGTGGCCGTCTGCGAAGGTGGTGGAGGACTCGCGGGGCCGTGGCGGTGTCGGGGTGGGCGAGCTCGGTGAAGGCGAGTGCTAGCTCCGGTTTCTCGAAGTGGGCGTAGTCGACAACAAAGTCCACGAGTCGAAGTCGAGCGTCGTCCCACCGCCTTGTCCCGTCCCGGCCTCGCCGCCGTCGAACACAACGTCACGCGAGATGCGGGCGTCTTGTGTGGCAGTCGAGGATGCGGTGAGCCTTGAGCCCTTGGCGTGGCCGATGACCACTCCCGGTGCTCTGTCGTCGAGCTTACCGATGTGACCAAGCTCCTTGGCGAGCGAGGGCCAAGACCGCAAGTGGGAGACCGCCGACTTGCGTCCATGCCAAGCCTCGTCGGCGTCCTGCCGTCGGCGCCTTGGTAAGCGGCGGTTGAGGATGTAGGCGGCCGTCACCGCGCCTCTCCCGAAGGCGGCCGGCATCCCTCGCTTGAGGAGGGCGAGCCATCCCGCAACCGTCTGTTGCGTCGCTCGACGACACCGTTCTGCTGCGGTGTGCGGTAGCGGAGTAGTGGCGCGAATGCCCTCATCGGTGCGATGACGACGCGACCGGCCGCCGCGCCGCCGCCGTTATGCATGCGCGACCGCAGCGCGCATCTTCGCGCGCTCGCCTCCGCGGCGACTGCGTGCGCCTGATGGCATCCGCAGCCTCTCCCTTGCTGCTGAGGACCATCACCCACATGTAGCGGGAGAGATCGTCGACGGCGGCGAAAGTAGCGTCGCCTCGGTGTGGCCGGTGTCACCGGGCCACACAAGTCCCCGTGCACAAGCTCGAGCCTCTCCTTGGCTCGGAAACTCGCCCGCTGGGGAAAGGGGAGTCGCCTCTGCTTCGTCAACACGCAGACGTCGCAGAACTGCTCCACATGGTCAAGGCACGGCAGGCCTCGCACCATTTCCGTGGCACCGAGCAGCCGGGGCCTCGAGTGATGGTGCCCAAGCGCTCGTGCATCGCCACGCCTCGTTGTCCCGACGAGCAGCGAGACAGAGGGGTTGTGCCACCGGCACGTGAAGAATGTAGAGTCGATTCGCGCCTCTGGTTACCTTGGCAAGAAGGCGGCGGCGAAGATCCCAAATCCGCAGCACCCCGTGCTCGATCTCGACACGCGAGCCGTTCTCATCCACCGCCCATCGCGATGATGGAGTTGTGCGGTCGGGGATGTAGTAGACGCCGGTGAGCAACTTTGTGCTCGCGATCCGCGGTGGTGAAGATGACGGAGTTAGCGCCCTTGATTTCCAGCGGGCGTCCCCAAACAGCGGAGCCTCGGGCGCTAGAGTCAAACTTGGCGAAGAACTCCGTCGGCCGGTCATGTGATGGGTGGCGCGGTGTCGAGGCACCACCCGTCGATCTTGTCGTTCTGCGTGGCCGTGGCCAGGAGGGCATGTGCTTTGACTCGTCAAGGTGGAGAGAGCCATGCGGCGGTGCGGCGGAGGTGGTTCGATGCTCGCATGAGCAATGAACGGCCGCTCCTCCTCCTCTGCTGCGCGACGTGGGCTGGCGCGTCGTGGTATCGACAATCCTAGCCCAATGACCAAGCTTGCGCGATTGTGGCAAGAGTCGTCTCGTCTTGGCTTTTGCTTGCGGTGGCGCATGCTGGCGCCCACGATCATTACCCTCGGCCGTCCTCGCGCCCATGCAGGCGTCTTTGCGCGACTTCTTGCGCTTGCCATGCTGCGGCCGCTTTGTCGTGGAAGAAGGCTCCCTTCTTCCTGTCACCTTGGCCGGCGACCCACATTCCCGAGTGAGGAGTTTCCGCCAATGGAGACGGTCCCGAGAGGCGCCGTGGCTCATCGCCGCCAACAACCTTGAGGCGACCTAACGCCTCCTCGATCGTCATCGTGGAGAGGTCAGCGAGACTTCGATCGGCGGGCCGTCGCTTGTACTTCTGGGGCGCGCGGAAGAGCTTTCCACACTCTCTCCTCGCCGTAGGTGTCGTCGCCGAATCGCACCGGCTTACGCAGCGAGTGTTGAGGCGGAGAACAAAGTCATCCACGTCCTCGCTTTGGCTTGAAGGCCAAGTGCTCCCACTCCGTCGCGGCGCTCGCAATGTAGACTTGCGGGCGCGGTCGCCTGCCGTCGTCTTTGCGGCGATGGCGTCCCAAGCCTCTTTAGCGATCCGCTTGTTGGTAGCGAAGCGCATCTCGGGCGGGGCTGCGATGATGAGAGCATCCGGCGCCGTCGATCTGGTCGTGGTCGGCGTCGCCGTCACCGGATGCATCCCATATATGCCGCGCTGAGTTTTACCCTCATCACCGCGACCCGCTCGACATAGTTGGTCTTGGTGAGGTTGGCCACCGCGCCGCCGGGGCGACGTCCTAACGACGACTGGTACCGTGGTGACCACGATGCCGTCTGAGAGAGAGTCGCGTCGCTGTGAAGGCCGCGCTCTCCGTCGACCGTCTGCCGCCGTCGTCTTGCCTCCTCGAGGCGCCACCGTAGCGTCCGCGCTGTCTGGTGTCGCCGCGCGTGGGCGTCTTGTGGTTCGCCATTCTGCCGCTTCATCCTCATGTTGCCTCCTCTCCAGTGGCTCAAGGTCGCGTCGGCTATCATCGGCGAGAGATGGAGCTGCTGCTTCTTCTGCGCAAAACCTTGACCTCATTGCGGTGCCTTGCGCCAGCATCTGCCGCCGCCGCCGCTTCCACCTCAGCTCTGGCTGCTGCCCGCTCCCGCCACCCGACCTTAGCGCCCTTCCGCCGCGCGCCGGCTCTGCCGCCTTCGCTTCGCATTGCTCTGCCGGCTGCGAGCTCGGCCGTCTTGACGCGCCGTGTGCTCGAGCTGACCGTGGCCGAGATTGCCTGCGGACATGGCGTGCTCTTGAAATTTGTCGCGTGGAGAGAGGGTCGCTTCGACGGCCGCTTGCCGTCTCCGGAGAGGAGGCCGGGGACGGTAGGAGCTGCTGCGACTCTGCATTGGGCTGCCGCTGAGGCCGGAGACGGAGATGGCGAGGAGATGCTCGGGCTCTGAGGATAGTATGGCTCGATACCACTTGTTACTCATTTGGAGTCTTGTTGTTGGTGATAGCAAGATTCTTACTCTCATGGAGAGGATGACACTTGGAGATGGGACAATTTTTGTTACTATTTCTCACGCAATGCCATGCCAACTTTGAGGGTTGGGGATACATATTTATAGGCTACCAACCACCAAGCATATGCTAATATGCTAGTCTAAGATGCTATCCTATGACACCAAGATGTTGTCCTAAGATGCTTGTCCTATGGCAGTCAAGATCTTTGTCCTATGATATCAAGATCTTTGTCCTAAGATGCTTGTCCTATGATACTCAAGATGTTATGTCCAAGATGCTTGTCAAGATCTTGCCTATTAAAGATCTTTGTCCTTAAAGCTGCAAGATCCATGTGCCCGCCCCACAAAGACCACAAGATGAGGACTTATTCATCCAGCGTCTCGGCTGAGTTCGAGGCGCGCGCGCTCGGCTCTGACTCGCCACCGCGCCCGAAGCTTGGTGGAGGCCCTCACGAGTGTGCGTCTTGAGGAGACTCGCCACCGTGGCTTTGCTCGAATCACGATCTGTTTTGTCTACTTCAAGATCTGCTCCTTTGCCCCCTCTTGGCCGATGTGTGACCCCTTCTCCGGCTCCTCCGATGGTTCTTTGTTTCTACTCTGGTCTCCACTGCACCTCTTGTCGTCGTCTTGGCCACAGTGTATCGAGGATTGTTACAAGCGGAGGAGGACCCAGAGTCGTCGGGCGGGCGTCCCCGAAGGGCTCGGAGGTTCCTCTCCTCGAGGATGGCCCTCTCGCCGGGCTCCTCTGGTGGCGCCACACAACAGCCTCTCTCATTTGCTTGGCGCCTCGGTGTCGGCTCATCCTCGGACTCCTCGGGTTCTGCTCGTCTGGCTCTTGCTTCTCAGCAGTCTTCCTCGCCTCCGCCTCCTCCCTCGTCAGGTATCTTGTCTCCGTGGATCTTGGACTCTGGTGCTTCTTTTCACATGACACCAGATTCTACCCACCTTATTTCTGTGCGGTCCACCGATTTTTCTTCCACTGTTCAGATTGCAGATGGTACCTCTCTTCCGCACGGTAGAGGCATCCTTTCCACTTCTTCTTTTCATGTTCCTGCAGTCTCTCATGTTCCTCAGCTTACTATGCAGCTTATGTCGGCTGGTCAGATCACTGATCACAACTGTCGTGTTGTTCTTGAGTCTGACTCTTGTTGTGTTCAGGACCGCCGCACAGGGACTCTGCTTGGTACTGGCCCTCGGCGCCGTGATTCGCAGCGTCTTTGGGAGCTCGACTGGCTTCATCTTCCTTCCACGACTCCGCTGACCGATCGGCCACTACCACTACCTCTGCTCTTGCTGCGTCCTCCACTACATCTTTTGCTCAGTGGCACCATCGTCTCGGTCATCTCTGTGGCTCGCGTCTATCGTCTTTAGTTGGTCGTGGTGTTCTTGGGTCTGTTTCTGGGGACACATCGTTACATTGTATGGGTTGCAAGCTTGGCAAGCAGCTGCAGCTCCCCTATCCCACTAGTGATTCTATTTCTACTTGTCCTTTTGATCTTGTTCACTCTGATGTTTGGGGTCCGGCTCCCTTCGTTTCGAAAGGGGTCATCGCTATTATGTGATCTTTATTGATGATTATTCTCGTTATACTTGGATCTACTTCATGTCCGAGCGCAGCCATGTTCTTTCTATTTATCAGATGTTCGCCACCATGGTTCGCACTCAGTTTGATTCAGTCATTCGTGTTTTTCGTGCTGACTCTGCTGGTGAGTATCTCTCTCTTTGCTTATGCGTCGTTTTCTCGAAAGCGGGCACTCTTCCTCGATACTCTTATCCCGGTGCTCACGCTCGAATGGTGTCTCGGCGTAAACATCGCCACTTGCTTGAGACCGCTTGCGCCTCATGCTTGCCTCCTCTGTTCCCCTCACTGGGTGAGGTTTGTTTCTCTGCTTGCTTTTACGATCAACCTCTGACCTTCTCTGCTCTTGAGGTTCTACTCTGTTGAGCGTCTCTTTAGTCGAGCTCCGTCAGATCATCTTCGCGATTTTGGTGTATGTCTGCTTCGTTCTTCTTCCACCTCGTGGCGCACTGCCGATCGCCACTCGGTCGATTGAGTGTGTTTTTCTTAGCTCTGATCTTGAGCATAAGGGTTATCGTTGTTATGACCTGTTGCTCGTAGGATGAGATTTCTCGGGATGTCACTTTTGACGAGTCCCGTCCTTACTACCCTCATTCCCCACCTGTCGGCCGATTCTCTTCTTTGAGTCAATCTCCTTTCGATTTTCCGACTCTCGCCTTTCCACCACTGTTTCGCCTCATCCTCCATCTACTCCCCTCGGCTCCATCTATTCCGCCTCCACCGGATTTTCCTTCTCGCACCTTTGTTGAGGCTCCATCTTTACCCTTGCACTACTCTCGCCGTCCTCGGCCTCCTCCTTCCTCTCCATCCTTGCCGGGTCCACTCGTCTTCTCCTTCGGATATGCTCTTCGTGATCGTCACACTATCGGCCGCTGCGGCACTTCGGCTTTCTTCCACGCTCTTCTCGAGCCTCGACCTATCAGTGAGGTCTTGCACCCCGAGTGGCGGCTTGCGATGTCTGAAGAGATTCTTGCTTTGGGCGCACTAGCACTTGGGATCTTGTGCCCTTGCACGCACATGTTACTCCTATCACGTGTAAATGGGTGTACAAGATAAAGACTTCGCTCGGATGGTTCTCTTGGCGCTACAAGGCTAGTCTTGTAGCGCGTGGTTTTCAGCAGGAGCATGGTCGCGACTACGATGAGACTTTCGCCCCTGTTGCTCACATGACCACTGTTCGTACTCTCCTTGCTGTGGCCTCTGTTCGCCAGTGGCCCATCTCTCAGTTGGATGTTAAGAATGCCTTTCTCAATGGCGAGTTGCGTGAGGTCTACATGCGGCCGCCACAGGTATTCTCGTCCTCGATGGTGCAGTTTGTCGCCTTCGTCGTTCTCTCTATGGGCTAAAACAAGCCCGCGTGCTTGGTTTGATCGCTTCTCCTCTGTTGTCACCGCTTGCGGCTTCTCTGCGGTGCTCACGACCACTCTCTTTGTTCACACCTCTCCACGGGCCTGGACGCTCCTCCTTCTATATGTGGATGACATGATCATTCTGGAGATGACTCTCGTTACATTGCCTTTGTGAAGGAGCGTCTCGATGGCGATTCTTGATGTCGATTTGGGTCCTCTTCGTTACTTCCTTGGGATTGAGATCACTTCTACGCCTGAGGGCTACTATCTCTCCCAGGAGAAGTACCTTCAGGATATCCTTACTCGTGCTTGTCTCACTGATCAGCGCGTAGTGGATACTCCTATGGAGTTAGGTGTTCACCTTCGCCCTACTGATGGTGAGCCTCTTGAGGATCCCACTCGCTATCGCCATATTGTCGGGAGCCTCGTCTACCTTGGGATTACTCGACGACATTTCTCACCCGATTCACATCCCGAGTCGGTTTGTCTGCTCCCACTCGGCTCCACTCTGGTCATCTTCTTCGTGTTCTTGATATCTTCGTGGAACCCTCACTCGACGTCTTTTCTTTTCTCGTTCCAGTTCTTTACAGCTTCAGACGTACTCTGATGCGACCTGGGCTAGCGATCATTCTGATCGTCGGTCTCTTTCTGCCTATTGTGTTTTCCTTGGTTCCTCCTTGATTGCCTGGAAGACTAAGAAGCAAACTGCAGTTTCTCGTTCGAGCGCTGAGGCTGAGTTGAGAGCCATGGCACTGTTGACAGCTGAGATCACCTGGCTTCGGTGGCTCCTTGCAGATTTTGGTGTTTCGTTTCAAAGACCGACTCGCTTCTATCGATATAATCTTGGTGCGATCAGCATTGCTCGTGATCCCGTGAAACATGAGCTTACCAAGCACATTGGAGTGGATGCTTCATACATGCGATCGCAGGTGCAAGACCAAGTTATTGTTCTTCAGTATGTGCCTTCGGAACTTCAGTTAGCAGATTTCTTTACTAAGGCACAGACTCGAGCTCAGCATAACTTCTACCTCTCCAAACTCAGTGTTGTTGATCCACCATGAGTTTGAGGGGGGGTGTTAGATATATATATTGTGTAGGGTGTTATTTGCATTTGTTCCATCCTTGTACATGTATATATATTGGCCTTTGGCCCATTGGAATATACAAGTTGCTATATTCAAACACTCTTACTTCTCCTGAGTCCCTATTCTTCCTGTTGTAGACTTAGGGTGCAGGATATCTTTTGAAAGCTGAAACATAATTCATTGAATTACTTTGTGCTGTATCTTATTGAGATTCATTTGGCCATTCTACTTTCATTTTCTTCACTAAAATTGGCCTGGATATTTGAGATCATGTATCAAAATATAGACCTGCAAAGGCATGATTTATAACCTCATTTAATGAATGTGCATGAATATTTTTTGTGCTAACTTTGTTTAGATTTTTCAAAAGTTAGCAAAAAATATTTTGTACCCAAATTTACACTGAATTGAGTGTGTTATTTGTTCCATTTTTGCAATGTTCCTTACCATGCATGCTCTGAAACTCGATTCTTTTTGGGCTAAATAAAATAAAATTATGCTGTTTCAAATCTGCATTGTACCGAAACATTCAATTTTGTTAGTGCAGATACATCCATTGGCTTCAGTGGTTGCAGTTTAAAAGGCTTACTTTTGGATGTAAAGCCTAATTTGAGCATTAATTGAAAGATATGTGCACTTGTCAGACTATTTGTGAAGTGGAGGTTATTGTATTGTGGTTCCCTGATAGTTTTTTAATCATAAATCCTCTGTTCTCAAGGACTACAATTATTCTGGAATTTGTGAAATATTAGAAACCTCATAATTTTCTATATTTGACCAAAAGTGGACCTTTTCAGTCTTCTGAACATATGAGCATGTTCTGCTTGCTCTTAAATATTTATGTTTCACAGAGGCAAATCTCCTGAATATTTAGACTCTAGAGATCATTGTTTGGACTTTGGACTGGTTTCTTACTCACTTTTAGATATACTTTGACCTTTTCTCACCTTTTAGTTCACAGATTCACTTCACCACCATTAATTTTGAATTAGGAGATTCTGTGATAGTTTTGTTGAAGTTTCTATTATCTCCAAAATGTGTTTTGAGAAGCATCTTAAAAGTTATTTTGACATTTTTTTAAAATGAAAATCTTATGCTCATAGTGTTTTCAATGTCACAAAATGCACTTGCCACCTGCATAGATCAATTCTCCGAATGTGCTTAATGATAAGTTTTGTTCATATTTTGTTGACCATATTAGGAGAGAAAATCACCATAGCTCGCGCTTTTTACGCAACCCACCATTGGCTATTTGGGAATCTGGCATTGTGTTTTCTTTTTTATCATTCAGTTAGATGGAGGGAGAGTGCAAGTGTGATTGATTAGTTGTATTGCAATGGCCTAATGGGTAATATATAGTATAAGAACACACACAAGAGTAAACTCTAGACTACAAGTGGAATACCACAAATACCTTTAACACCCCCCTTTTCAAATGCAAGACATATACAATAGAATTGCACTTGAAAGGGTTGATACTACAATAGGGAAAATCCGAAGTCCAAGTCTTGATAATATCATCGTAGCATGCTCTTGGAAAATATGCCGAGTAACAAAAGATCTCCCATCCAGAGTCATGCGACAGCTCATAAAGTACAAGGTGCAGAGGTTGAGAAACTAGAAGCAAGTGGGAGAAAAATCGACCGTGATAACACGACGACGAAGAAGAAGAAACTGACAGGAATAGTGAGAGCTGTCAAATCAAGCCGAAGAGTAATGGATATAAGTATGACGGCGCAGATCGAAGCCTGAGACGGCGGCGGTGCAGTGCACAAGATGCACAGCGGGGGCGCAGTGCGTAAGAAGCGCGACAGCCTTAGAAGTTTAGGACGGCGGTTCAGAGAGAAGTTGCGGCATCATAACGACTTCTACGATCTATAACATCTTGAAGAGAAGAGCGGCGGCTGCTGCTGTGCGAAAGGGAAGGAATGGGCCAGGAAGCAATTGACTGACTGGCAAGGACTTTATGAACTCGCATGGTTTAGACGAACTCAAAGATAGTGTTACGGATTTGGATGGACGCAACAGAAAAATAACTCAAATGAGCAGGAGATACTACCAAAAACACTATTTAACAGCGGAAGAAGCTGGAAGAAGCGGAGAAGTCAAAGCCAGCCGTACTAGAGGAGAAGCCAGAGCCAGATCAGTCGGAGCTAGAGCCGATAGAGAAGCCGAAGCGGCTCTGGCCAGATCTGGATATAAACTCCTTTTTGCTCCCATCTCATTCTCATTCCCTCTATCTTCCTCTCTCCACCGAAATAGCGTTGGATCCGAGCGGCGACCTGAGCAATGTTATTAAGTCATCAAGTCGAGTCTAGTCGCTAGGGAGGAGACTTGCCGACTAATCATCTAGTCGGCCGACTAGACGGAGACTAGTTGGTGACTAGTGACAGTGATGGCTAAGGTTGCAGCTGGTGGTTCAAGGAAGAATACTTGTATGCCTACAACTAATGCTATATGCCTTCATGAAAGATTTACTACTGTACAAGACTACAACTGCTAATGCTAAACATTAAAGAGCTTGTTACCTTATTGTTTGTGCTTGAAGCATCGAGAATGAAGAGCTAGTTCCCATCCTCTTCAAACAAAGCCTTCAGAATGCAATGATGCCTGGCAGGGCTCCTCTTCTAGTATCAGTATCAACACATGTTGTGTATATATTGTACAATTATACATGTAAAATTGCAAACAATATCATTGCATCAATAAATGTAATCTTGTATGTTGTATCAAACTATCAATGAATGAAAAGTTAGTCATTTACCTGTATGTTCTTTCTTGCAGTGCAACATGTTATTCCACATTGTAACATCCCAACTTTTTGAGCCTTTGAAAATCTTTCAATTAGTTGCTAGTTGGAAATATCACCATTTGCATTTTATTTGTGAATTTAAATTTAAAAGCTTAATATAGACTTTCATGACACATCACACATAGTGCAATACATGCCATCAACGAGTAATAGCACACATCACACATAGTTCCATAATCACTTAGTCAAGTTTATATTTGCAACTCACATGAGATGATGACTCGTAGCATGGCTAAGCAATCTACTCGTATCTACGGCTCTACGACGTTCAATCAACATAACTCGAAGCTTGATTACTCGACTTGCAAAGGTATACGCTTAGAAAGATATCCAATGATTCAATATCCAATTAACAACTCTTTTTCTTCGTAACTTGTATACAAAAATATCCATTATTTTTGCTCTCAACAAAAGAAATGTTGCAATGATTCTCTAACTCTATTGCTACGAGTGGAGGCATAACACTGCATAATTTGGTATCACCCATCTAGGCTTTCTTGATAGCATAATTGCACAAACTTCTCTTCTTTGACTGCTTTGTTGGGCAAACAGATCCTGCTGCTTTACCACCTACTCTGGGTGTTACAAACTTGACTGAAATTACTTCTGGCATTCTTGCGTCTGGAGTGAGTGATTGGTTCTCCTGAGGGCACTGGCGGCTTGTAGTGACCTTTTCCACGACAGTTGTAGTATAAATGTGTTGAACCTTGCGACTTTTCTGACAGGGCAATAGCAGAACGACTATCCTCCTTGAGGGCTGAAGCTTGTCGCCTTGCAGGGCATCTCTTGGCATAGTGGTCTTGCTTACCACACTCAAAACACACTACTGACGATACTGGCTGGCTTCTCTCTTGGGACTGGTTACCAAAGTCAACCTTCTGCTTTTGTGATTCTTCATCTGACAAATCCGCATGGTACCGTAGCAGCCGAGAGGAGAGAGAAAAGATAGATTTTCATAATTAAATAAAATACCAAAAATCAAGGAAATCAAATAAATAGCAAACGAATTCGGAAAAATCTCAGAAAATACCAGAAAATTCCTTGGAACACAAGGAAACCAAATAACATAGGTTTTTATTTAATTGAGGTTTTGTTTAGTCCAATTAAATATTTTTAAATTTAGAAAAATTCCAATTAGGCTTTATTAAATCAAATAAAATTGGTGGAATTTTTCAGGGATCTAAACTACTCAAAAGATTTTTTAAAAGCCCAAGTTTGGGATGTTACAGCCTCCTTGGTCGGTTTGGGCTTGTCGCTTGCTAATTTATGATGTTGGGCCCGACCCAACATGGTTCTAGTCGGACGCCCAGCCGGCTGTACTCGCCTAGTCGACGAAAGTCATTTCTAAGTCGATGAGTCGCTTGCCTGGCAAACTAGTCGAGTCGAAGTTGGCCAGTCCCTCGCTGCTGCCGACTATACGACTAAGCGACAATTAGTCTCAACTAATTGAGCGACTTGATAACATTGCGCCTAAGGGGGGTGGGGAGCAGCCGAAGCAGAGGAGGGAGAGGTGGCTCCCAAGCCGAAGGTCGTGGCTGTGACCAAGACAAAGGCGACCTCCGCATCAATACGGTCCCGCCCGGCCTAGGCAGCGAAGACTTCGGCCAAGGGCCAGCAGCCAAGCCAGCCACGAAGCCCAAGGTGAAGGCACTGCTCCTCCCCTGCTCGGATCTAGGGGTGAAAACGGACAGGATATGGACGGATAATGGCTCTGCCATATTTGTTTTCTGGATCCGGATATGAATATGAATACCCCGATACGAATACAGATACAAATAATATCGAATACGGAGCGAATACGAATCAAAACGAATACGGTAGCGGATATTTTTTGGAACATGAAAACCCTTTAAATTGTATGTCATAAATTAATGAAAACAAATAACTAGTTTATTTGATGCAAACATTCATGAATTGTTCATATTTTAAGTAACCACGTATAATATTGGCACTAGCAAGCTGCATTAACTAGTTCATCACAAACATAATACTTAGTTTACCATATTTAGCTCATAAGTCATAACTCACAAAGTAACAAGTTATCACGCATTCACACTTAGTTTATCACATACATAAAACTTTGTTCACACTAACATTGGTCAGGTTAGATCGTTAATCTATACGCAAATGACTGTAACATCCCAAAGTATGTTACCAAAAAAATTACTGGATTTTCTAAGATTTAAAAGAGTTTTATTGGTTAAAAAGAAAAAATAATAAAATAAATTTAATTATTTAATTTCCTAGTTTTTAATGTCAAAAATAAAATTTATTGAGTTTTCTAGGATTTATTGGATTTAAAGTGAAAAGGGTTATTTTAATTAATTTCTTGAATTTTCTGGATTGTAAAAAGGTTTTTCCTATTTTTCAGAAATTTAAAATAATTTATGTGCAAAAATAAAAACTAACTTTAAGTTGGAATTAATTTTATCAAGTTCAAAATAATTCAAGGAATTTCTTTGTGTTTTTCTAGAATTTTTTTAACTCTATTTGTTATTTTCTAAAAGGCTATTTGATTTGTTGCATTTTCTGAAATTCGGAAATCAATTTAAAGCTCCCTTTTCTTTTGGGCCGAAATCCTCTTTTGGGCCGAAATTCGGATATCCGGACTTCATCTTATTTGGATAATCCTTATTCATATCCGTGTCCGCCGGATAGCATGCCTACCGTAGTTGTTTCTGTTTCCGACAAAAAAATTCGAATTCGTTTTCGATCCGAAAATTATTCGAGAAAAATCCGATCCAAGATAATCCGAATCTGTTTCTGTCCGGATCAGTCGGAAACTATCCGATCCGTTTTCACCCCTACCCGGATCTGCTCCTGAGCGAGCCGCGATCGAGGCGACCTGCCTCTCCACCGACCTCATTGCCACTCCTCCCACGGCAGCCAGTAGCGTCGCCTCGCCAGAGGGCGAGCTCAACAAAGAAGAGTGAAGATCCCCATATCCAACCGGGACCGAGTTGGGTGTGCGGCGGCAGCGCGGGATCTTGCCGGATCTGGCTCAGGATCGAGGCTCGCGGTGGTGCAGGTGCAGGAGACGGTGGTTGTGCAGTTGTTGCTTCTATTGTGAAGAAAAAGACTACCGGTAGAAGGAGACCGCCCCCAGGAGTGGAGATTGCTCCTCTCGGGACAAGTGGCATCGAGGAAGGCAATCCGATGCGGACTACTTCCGTCGGCCGACCGAAGCGAGAATCGGCGATTACTGCTTCAAATCGGATAAAAATCGTTTGAATTTGATTAAAAAACAGCCGAATTTCAAAAATTCAAATTTGAACTTGTAAAACTTGAGAAAACCGGCTAGGATTTTTTTCCCATCGCCCAGCCTGTAACTGGTAACCGACCGGGAATTTTTTTCCTTGGTGGCAGCAGAGGACGAGCGGAGGTTAGGAGAGAACCTAGTGCTCCGATACCAAGTTAGATGGAGAGGGAGAGTGCAAGTGTGAATGATTAGTTGTATTGCAGTAGCCTAATAGACAATATATAGTACAAGGTCACACACAAGAGTAAACCCTATATTAGGAGTGGAATACCATAAATACCCTTAACACATTCATGCCAGTTAGGGTATACTGTAGGGAAGTTTAGGGCGTAAGCATAACTACGATCTATGGGGCTTTGGATTGAAGGAAAGTACATGAGATAATAAGGGGATGCTGATTCCCTTTGTACTTGGCATGTGATAGCATTTCGTTTATATATTTCAGGCCTGATTTGGCATAAATCATCGTGTGCTAAGCCTGTGATTATGGCAAGCCTTGAAGGATTTTACATCTGCCAATTTGTGCCAGAATCTGCATCCTCACACTTCAGAAATTGACACACTGGAAGGGACAATGGACCAAGGCTGAAAGCCGAGTATGCAGCGTTGTGCATTATTGGTATGTGGCCTCTCTGGAATACTTAACATTTTTTTTCATGGTGAGGGTCTCCAAAACCCCCCAAAAGCAGTGCGCTGTATTGGGAACCTACCTTATGAAGTTGGATGTATATACTGTGTACAGCACTGACACTTCAATTTTTCAGGCCACAGAACAATTGTCGTTGCTACCACCCTGAACTTATGGAGCTTTATTTGCAATAGACGGTAGAAGTTCAGTGTTGAGGGGACATCATTCGTGACTGGTGCTGCTTGTCTATCACAGAAGCAAAAATGTGGTATGAACATATACCAGACCGTCCTATCAAAACTTGGGGGTGTTGAGATGACCTTTTTTAACTAGCCAGACGGTTGGAACTGAAGCAGACGCACATCATGTTTGGAGATAGTCTGCTTGAACTTGGTGCATGTTTGGTGACAGCAGGATACAAATCGGTCTGGTATATATCGTGCAATTTTGCCAAGTTCATCAGCTGAGCGAGTATTTTGTCAGGGTTTTCAGATTGTGCATGCTAATCGAAGCAAGCAAATGCTTCCAAGTTCCAACTTCCGATCAGAGGTTATCCAGGTTGAATGCTATTTGTGAATTTCTGATCACATGCCTACATAAAACTTGTTTGTTATTTATTCATCTGAATATATTATTCAATTCTTTTGGTTGATATAAACATAAAGATCTTCAGCCAAGCTTGAGTATCTCGTCAAACCCCAGATATGTTTGACAGCCCTACATTCATGAACAGTTAAACAGGGTGATAATTAAATCACCAGTGCTTTCTAGCTTCCGTCCGTATATGCGTGTGCTGCACATGATTTTGCCAAATCTGTTAGTTTCGCAAGCTAGACAGTTTGGCTCAGTTGCCCTGCCCAGACCAACCTGGTTTTGACATGTGATCTTCTCATAGCGACCATTGTAGCAGGAGAAGAGCAAAATCTAAAAGAGTTTAATAGTCTTAAGTACTGTTTTCTAGGTCTTAAGTACTGTTTTCTTTTAGTTATTTGGTGAATGTTAATATGTACCTGTGCTATTTTAAGATCACTAGGCAATTTTTAATTCCATTCAAAATATCAACCATAAAAATAACCTCACTAGTGTTTGATGTAAAACCTCTACTCATGGAAATAGTTGAATAATTTTTGCACTTAGCCAATTACGAGTACTTTAACATGGTGCTTCTCCCAAAAATAAAATTTGCATATATAGTACTAATAACAACCAAAAAATAACCTTTTTTTTCATGGTACACGAGCCCTTGTGGTTCTAAAAGTCTAGACAGTGATTCACATGCGATCGCTTGGGGAGAGTTTACTTGAGAAAATTTTATTGAACACCAATTTTTTCTAAATTGATGGCTTAGTTAAATCTATCTAGAGTCTAATGGATCCCGTGGCCATGTGCCTGAGCATCTGATCCGCATCTTGCAGGCCGTGCCGTATCGCCAAACAAGTGTTCTTTTTTGGAACCACTAAACGGGTGTGTTCTTGATTGTTGAACACTGTTTCGGCACCTTAGAATAACAAGTTCCTTGCGTGAATTCTCTGTACATAGTTGCTGTTATTTTCGACTAATAGTGGTTGTTTAATTGGTTTTGCCCTTTCGAGGATGGGGGACAAATCGCTGTCAAACAAAAACATTAAACAGAAAAAATTGCAACCATCAGCCTGGTACCACTGACCGACTGCTTCCAACTACTGCTGCTAGTTTACTGCAAGAAAAATAGTTCATCTTCCTTTTATAACAAGAGATTAGATCAAGGTGCTCCCCGTGAGTTAATTATATATTTATTAAGTCTTGTGGGAGAACTTGTATCAATTTAATTAAGATGATTATGCACCCAAATCCAAGCCAAAGAGAACTTTGAACTTGGGTGGTGAGGAGTGTACATCCTCCTACTTAAGTCTTAGCTCAACAACTTCATCAAGGAGTGTGTGCTCGATCCTTTTATCCTAGCTAGTACTTCAAAAGTTCAGCGTCTTACAGCTTAGTTATACCAACTATTCGAAGTTCAGCATATTTCAGCCTAGCTACATCATAACTATTAGACAAAATTATTTATTTGTTATTGGAACTTGTCACGGTCCTTGATATATAATTAGGAATTTGTCTCTCCCTTCAGTGTCATATATCTCAAATTTCATCCCTTATTTGTTATTGCCGTCAACTCCATTAGAATGAGCTAACGTTAACCCCAGTAACTTGTCAGATTTCTTTTTTGCCCCCCTCTTTTTCTTCTTTGCCTCTGGCCATAGCCGTCGCCCCTCCAACTCCTCTCTTCCACCATAGATCCTAAGGCTGCTCGTGACCAAGGGATTCGTCGTCGTTGGCGGCACCAACTTCACCGTTGGCTCCGTGCTCCACGTCTAGAAGTGATGATGGCACCAAAGGTAACACGACGAGCTATTGGCGACGAGAGTGGCATGCAGTGGGGTTGGCAAGGAACAACGTGCTAGGGCGCTGCTGGTGACACGAACAGCGGGCAAATGGAAGTCGTGGTCAACAGGGTGCCTACGGTAGCTGGCATGGCTTTTGGCGAGGGGCTTTCCGGTGATGAGGATGGCGGAGAAGAAGCTTGGTGGAGTTGCACGGAGGTGAGGGAGGTGGTGGAAAGCTCGATTTGGAGTGGGCCGGGGTCGACCAGGATGGCAAATCTTGATGAATTGCAGAGAGCCAAAGATGGACTTTGGGGTAAACAGAACTGGTGGCTCGCTGGACGCGATGAAGACGGTGAGGGGACCCTAAGAATCGTCTTGAAGCTTTGAGAAAAAACCCTCCCCTTATTGTAGCCCAGCACCACCGGAGCACCATCGCCACGTCCCCCTCTTCAACACCGGCTGCACGATGTCGACCCGACATAAAGCTCCTCCGCTCGTGTTCGCTACTCCGGTGAGTCCCCCTGACTCCCCTAGAGCCCATGCACAACCCTAGCGCCGCTGCCCCTTTTTCCTTCTCAGCGTTGTGGCTGCACACCAGGGTTGAAAAAAAGCTCGTTAGTGGGCCTCGTTGGCTCGGTTTAAAATTGATCCAATTACACTCGTTAATTGGTTAAACATCGAAATGGATCGATTTTGAATGAAATTGGATTTCACTTTGGCTCGGCTCAGCTCGTTAGTTCAGTTCTAAAAATACTTCTAAACTATAAATAAAATTATATTAAATCAAACTGTGTGAATTTCGAGAAAAACTTGGTAAAACATGTACCTAGCTCGATATTCACCCTAATGTGCACGGCCTGGAGTGTTTTCTGAGCTCCTCGAGCAACGCTCACCGCCTCCATTAGCCTCTCTCCTATGACCCCGTTAAATTGGCTTGAGGATGGAGGCTGACTCCCTTGGAGCGGTTGTGACCGCCTTAGCTCCTCGTTGGCTAGAGCAAGAAGAGAGAGAGGAAGAGTGGAGGAGGAAGAAGATGAGCATAACCTTCTTTTCACACACCATTTAACAACCAACTCACGGGGGAGAGACGGGAGGCAAATTAGGGATGAAATTTGAGGTCGAATGATGCTAAAGGGAGAGGCAAATTCCGAATGGAATATCAGGGATTATGCTAACTTCCAATGACAAATAAGGGATTATCTCTAACTATTATTGTTTTCCCTCACACTTTTTTCCTCTTTAGATCATAGGAACGTTGTATGGTCCTCTTTGCCATATTTGCATGTCTAAAGTCTCTGGTATAGTCCAAATCTGTCATATGTTACGTTGCAGACATGCCATTTTAACGGCAGCCGACATGCAAAACTACCACATGAGACACTCGCTTCAAACTGAAGTGAAGCGAGTTTGAAGTCGAAGTGAGCTTGGAATTGGCGCCCATGGCCAAAGTAAAACGGTCTCAAAACATTTTTCTCTCTGCCCTGAACTCGCCATTAACCTATCTATCACGGTGTCGCCTCTCCTTGGTAGATGAGAAGTCAAAGGTCTTGTTACAGTTTGTTAGGGATACAGTTCTGCACAGGTGCCCCCCCAACTGGCCCATTTGCCCATGTTACCAAATAACTTATTCTCAACTATTTCCCGCCAAAATGTCACTTCACATGCACATATTACCAACGAATCTTTTCTGAAATGTTCCATTATAACACCGACAAGTGGGCCTGACCATTCGAGTTTACAATATCCAACATGCAGTAATATAATTTTTTGGTAAGAAAAAAAAATCCATTCGTACACGTAGCACTTTCCTTCCCACGACTTCCGATGCAACACATCCCGACGTGCGCCTTTATATTACGCCCCCAGCTTCCTCCTACCATCCTCGCGCCCCTCCCAACATCTCTGCACCTCCAAATTCGAGTGTTTGAGCTAGCAAAGCCTGGTTGCTTAGCACTGTAAGTACGTACGTAGATAAAATCATAAATCCCTAGCTAGATCAATCTATCTAAACCAGCTTGTACTAGATCTCCTTTTAATTCTTGGCTGCCTCTGCTAAACCACTCTTTGCTGCTTTAATTTTCAGAAGGATTCTATATATATATATATATGGAGCTGCTAGGCTTGCTAGTTCTTGCCGTCGCCGCCGTGGTCGAGCTCGTCGCCGCCGACTCCGGCTGGAGCAGCGCCCGCGCCACGTTCTACGGTGGCAACGACGCGTCAGGAACAATGGGTAAGCATTAAAGCACACCGCAAAGAAGGTTTAATTAGACGACTCATTTTCAGCTGTTGATTACTACATGTTAAGTAATCTTTGTGGTGTGGTGTGGTGTGTGCAGGAGGAGCGTGCGGGTACGGCAACCTGTACAGCGCCGGGTACGGCACGAACACGGCGGCGCTGAGCACGGCGCTGTTCAACAACGGGAAGAGCTGCGGCGCGTGCTTCGAGGTCCGGTGCGTCGGCGGGGGCAGCTGCCTGCCGGGCTCCACCGTCGTGACGGCCACCAACTTGTGCCCGCCCAACTACGCGCTCCCCAACAACGACGGCGGGTGGTGCAACCCGCCGCAGCCGCACTTCGACCTCGCCAAGCCCGCGTTCACGCAGATCGCGCAGGCCCGCGCCGGCGTCGTGCCCGTCCAGTACAGAAGGTAACAATCGATGATCGAACTCAACAACTCGCCGGCCTGCTTGTTTGTTTCAAGCTAGCTAATGTGCGTATCTGTACTCGTTGCACTGTGTAGGGTGGCGTGCGTCAAGAAGGGCGGCATCCGGTTCACCATCACCGGCCACTCCTACTTCAACCTGGTGCTCGTCAGCAACGTCGGCGGCTCCGGCGACGTGACGGCGGTGTCGGTGAAGGGGTCGCAGACGGGGTGGCAGTCCATGAGCCACAACTGGGGCGCCAACTGGCAGAACGGCGCCCTGCTCGATGGCCAGGCGCTGTCGTTCCAGGTCACCGCCAGCGACGGCCGCGCCGTCACATCCACCAACGCCGCGCCCGCCGGCTGGACCTTCGGCCAGACCTACACCGGCGTCCAGTTCTAGCAGGCCGGCCGCCCGCCGGCGCAGATTCGATCAATACGAGTCACACCTGTGGAGGGCTCTGTTTTGAAGTGGCCCTCCTGGGAGTGGCAACAAGTCTACACGGTTGTGGTGTGGTTACGTACTTTGGGGGTTTACGTTTTTGCGCCCTGCAGGGCCTGTACTCCTTCGGCAGCCACCGAAGAGATGGCCGAGGGCGTTTTTACTTTTGGTAGGCGTACTTTGCAGGGATGCTTAATTAGTCAGGGTTTGAGCTCAGAAATTAAGTAATGGATGGCTGTGGTGATGAGCAAAAATTAATGGCTCGTCACCCGCCCGTGGGATCAAACCAATGGCCGTGTATCTCTGAATGCTTGAAAATTAATGGAATTGGGAATTTGCAAGGATGGCGATGTTAGTAATTTTACTTCTCATCTTGTTATCTTGAATACGAGATTACGAGCTCCCTTCCCATCTATGTAGAGGTTAAAACAGTAAATCACTCTTCCTAAAAAATCCATTATCGAGGAGGGCTTACATGCTCTTGCATTAAAATTTGCGCTATTTTGAATGGTAGGCTTGAGCGCTGGCATGTAACCTTAGAATCTGATTTACAATACTGGAAAAAAATTTATCTGCCATTACAAAACGCGGCGTCGAGGACAGAGCACCGCCGAGCCGAGCACTCATGGGTGGGTGCCTGAGCGGAGGGAGGCCGCGCTGCCGCGTGAGCCAGAGGGATAGCCTCCGCCTATGGCAGTTCGTCGGCGAGACCGGCGAGCCCGTGGATCAAGCACATGGGTGCCCTTGTGCAGAACTGCAGACCCTCCTCCGCGCGCCAGATGCTCGCCGAAGAGCTTGATGTCGGTGTAGGAGGCAGCCGGGTCATCTTCGGCGGGGCTTCGCGGAGGACGAGTTTGTGGGCTTGGATTTGGAGGAGGTGGAGGGGAGGGGGCAGAGGGAGGCGAGGATGGAGGCGTCGGGGTGGAGTTGCGAGCGGAAGGACTCAACGTCGGACGCGGCTGCAGTTTGGTCGGGGGAGTTGCCGTCGGCCTTGACCTTTCCGCCGTGGTCGAGGCGGAAGACGATGGAGGTGGCGTCAACTTCCGAGGACGGTAGCTTCCAGGCAATACTGCACTCCTAGATCCGGTGGAGACGGCGACGCTGGTGGGGTGGGGGCGGTCCAGGTGAGGAGCGGGAACAGGGAAGGGTACACACACACGGAGAGGCGTAGGGACGGAGAGGGAATAGAGAGAGACGAGAAGAGGACGGTGGAGGAAGAAAGGGTAGTATGGTCATTCTGGAAAAATATGATGTGAAAATTTTAACGGAGCTGACGGTAGTAGCTTAAAGTGATAATATTTTGAAAATATAGTAACATGTAAGAAAGGACGTGTTTTGCATGCATCTCAGACATCCAGAAACTTTATAGTGGCATAATGTAATTTTTCCCTGTAATATTTACACTCATTTAGTTCAAGCAACATGAATAATAGGAGTATGTCTATTTATAAGGTGATTTTTTTTGCTTTCTTAAGTATAAGTTACATTTTTAAATCATTGAATCAAACACACACACATCT
This sequence comes from Hsuehochloa calcarea, assembly GCA_036346395.1. Taxonomy (NCBI): domain Eukaryota; kingdom Viridiplantae; phylum Streptophyta; class Magnoliopsida; order Poales; family Poaceae; genus Hsuehochloa; species Hsuehochloa calcarea. The sequence continues at coordinate 16,231,373 of CM070594.1, forward strand.
GATAGCAAATCCAAAGGCTAGTTTGCAAAATCGACTAATACATATTACTCCATTCGGTCACAAAAGAGTGATATTTTTTACTTTTCAAAGTCAACGCGATGCTTCTTTCACCATAAAATTCTCTTCTTATATATTCAAATTTTTTTTGTTAAAATCCAATATTTATGAAATTGTTTTGTATGACAAACCCACACATATCATTTTCATATATGCAAACAAAACGTTTCAACCAATATCTGCGTATTTTAGGACGGCCACTCTTTTGTGATTGGAGAGAGTAATTTATAACAACACTATACAGCCCACCTAGCCACCCCCGTACCTCCAACCCTAAAAAAGCTTTCAATTCGAATACGAGAAATCAACTTTCATCTCGAGAAACATTTCAGCTTGGGTTGATCCGACTGCTTGGGCTACTCTGGTCGGAGGGGAGGAAGAACGAGGTCGGCAACAGCTCCTATGAATACAGAGTGGAACCAATGAGAGAATCCGCCTCTGGGTCAGGGAACAAGAGCTGAGGTGACTAAGAAGATGAGGGCTTCACTGATGGCACCAATGCTGCTGGCGACGTCGTGGAGGCACAGGTAGAAGTGAGCGCTCAAGCCTTACCTGGAGCCTGAGCTCCCCTGAGGAACAGAAGAACTAGCTCTCGTGGTGCGGAACAACAGCGGGAGGGCCCGGCGTTGCTATTTATAGGCGGAGGGGGGTGGAGGTCGACCGGGCATATGCTGCATCTAGCGCTGTGCAGTACCACAGGGTGGTTGGCGATAGCGATGGAGTCGGCAGCACAGTGTAGCGATGTGACATGCTGAGCGATGGCGCTTAATGGCTGAGTGACCGTGGCTGCCAGCGCATGCACTATGTCGCATCGGGGCGTCTGGACTTGGCAGGTGTCGGCGCCAGCGGGGGAGAGGACACACTGACCCTGGCCCCACATAGGAGACCACGACCAGTGGAAGTCTTCGGTCGCACCCGACCTGGGTCTGTTCAGGCGTCCACAACCAGGGTGCGGTCTCGACTGCACCGGTTCGGCTGGGACACTTGTCGGAGGAACAATGCACATGGACATGCCCAGCGAATCGCGGCAGCACGGGAGGGAGGTGGCTGCCACGACCAGCCAAAGGAGCTCAGGGGCTTATGGCGTCATGATGGCTGTCTGTGGAGGTAAGGAGAGATTTGGGAGGGGTTGGAGACAAGAAGAGGAATTTGCTTTTAACAATTTCTCTAGAGATGATAGATCTCAGTCTGGTATTTTGCTAAACATCTCTTACTAGTTTTTAAGCATTCTTTTGATTCTTGGGTTTGTATGCTTTAGGGTTCACTTGTGTCGGCAAGAAAAGAAATGCTGATCACATAAATCTCAGAATGCTGGTAAAAATAATGACAATAGATGCCACATGAAAAAGTTTTAAAATTTCGTATTTTTGCATTCAAGCATTTTGGGGTGTTACAAACCCTACCCTCCTTAGAAACAATCTCGACCCCGAGATTCAGCCAGTGTTATCGAACAACTGGGGATATTCGGATTTCAACAAGTCTTCCCGCTCCTACGTAGCTTCTCCGATTATGTGGTTGCTCCATCTAACCTTACATAGGTGGTACATATCGTTTCTGGTCTTCTTCTCTTTTACATCTAGGATTTCTATCGGGTGCTCGATGTAGGTCAAATCTTTGCTGAGTTCGATGTCTTCTGGTTGAGCTTGTTCTTTAGGCACTCAGGGGTATTTCTTGGGTTGTGACACGTGAAACACGTTATGTATGCCAGACAACTGTTCGGGCAGCTCTAGCTGGTAAGCTACTCTTCCCATCTTGGCGATGATTGGATAGGGTCCTACATATCTTGGCGCGAGCTTCCCTTTGACCTTGAATCTTGTGCTTCCTCTGAGGGGAGAAACTTTTAGGTAGAAGTCTCCTATTTTAAAATCTAGCTCTCTGCGACGATTGTCAGGGTAGCTCTTTTGCCTTAATTGTACTTCCTATAGTCAGTCTCGGATGAGACAAACCTTGTCTTCGGCCTCCTTTAAGATGTCTGGCCCAAAGAGATATCCCTCCCCAGTTTTTGACCATCACAACGGTGTTCGGCACTGCCGTCCGTAGAGAGCTTCAAAGGGTGACATTTTTAGACCAGCCTGGTAGCTATTATTGTATGAGAATTTAGCATAGGGAAGGCACTTCTCCCAATCAGCAGCGAATTCTATCGCACAAGCTCGAAGCATGTCTTCCAGCACTTGATTCACACTTTCAGTTTGACCACCGGTCTATGGGTGGTATGACGTGCTAAATGCCAGATAGGTGCCCAAGGCCTCATGAAGACTTTCCCATAAATGAGAGGTAAATTGGGATCCCCTATCTGAGACGATCCGCTTGGGCACACTATGCAAACTTATTATCAGGGACATGTATAATTCTGCTAATCGGTCGCTCTTGTAGTTGGTTTTCACTGGGATAAAATGGGTTGTCTTGGTCAATCGATCTACTATGACCCAGATAGAATCATTAACCCACCCGGGGTCTTTGGTAGACCAGTGATGAAGTCCATATTGACTTCTTCCCATTTCCATTCGGGGATTTGTAATGGTTGCAAAAGACTCACTGGCTTCGATGGTCAGCTTTGATCCACTAGCACACATCTCAGCAGGGTATGTATACTGCAATGTCCCTTTTCATATGGGGTCACCGGTAACGTTGCTTCAAATCTTGGTACATCTTGGTACTACCCGATGGCTAGAATAAGCTGATTTGTGGACCTCCTTGAGGATCAAATCTTTCAGATCCTGTTGGTGGGGTACGAAAAGACACTTTCCATACCACAAGATGCCCTGATCATCTTTCTCTATTTTGGAGGCCTTCCCTTCCTACATGAGTTGATGATCCCTTTCAGTGCTGGTGTTTTCCAACTGTGACACTTGATCCTTTCTTTCAAAGTTGGGTGCACCTCCATGGCGGAGAGGCTGCCATGTGGAACTATTTCCAAGTTAAGCTTATCAAATTCCTCAGAGAGAGAAGGCTGCAGTTCTTGGGTCACAATCTGGTTGCAGTAAGACTTTCTGCTAAATGCATCAACCACCACATTGACCTTGTCTGGGTGATAATGAAGGTCTAAATCATAATCCTTTATGAGTTCTAACCATCTTCGCTGCCTTAGGTTAAGATCTGACTGGGTGAAGATGTATTTGAGGCTTTTGTGATCCGTCTATATGTTGCAATGAAGTCTGATGAGGTAGTGGCGCCATAATTTCAGTGTATGTACCACCGATGCCAATTTCAGATTGTGAGTAGGATAATTTTCTTCATGTGGCCGCAGCTATGAGATGCATATGCTATCACCTTCCGGTCTTGCGTTAGCACGCTGCCTAACCCTTGGCGAGAGGCATCACAATACATCTCGAAATCCTTGCGGATATTTGGAAGCACCAGAATGGGGCTGAGGTTAATTGGACATTCAGCTCTTGTAAACTCTTCTCGCACCCGTCTGACCACTCAAATTTCTTCTCTTTCTTCATTAGGTTGAGTGAGAGGCCGAGCAATTTTGGAGAATCCCTCAATAAATCTGCGGTAGTATCCTACCAATCCGAGGAAACTCCGAACTTCAGTCAGCATGGTAGGTGTTTGCCAGTCAAGAATGGCTTCCACCTTTGCTGGAACCACGACTACCCAATTCACAGAGATCACATGCCCCAAGAAGCTAACGTCAGATAGCCAGAACTCACACTTACTATACTTGGCATACAATTGGTGCTCCCTGAGGGTTAGAAGCATCAATCTTAGATGTTGTGTGTGTTCTTTGGCATCTCTGGAATAGATGAGGATATCGTCAATGAACACCACCACGAATCTATCTAGGTATTCTATGAATACCCTGTTCATCATATTCATAAAATAGACCGGGGCATTGGTTAGCCCAAATGGCATAACTGTGAACTCATAGATGCCATAGTGGGTAGAGAAAGTTGTTTTGGGGATGTTTTCAGATCTGATTTTTAGCTGGTGGTACCCTGAGCGCATATTTATCTTAGAAAATTTTGTTGCCCCTTTGAGATGATCAAGCAAATCATCAATTCTGGGCAATAGATATTTATTTTTGATAGTTACTTCATTTAGGGACCAATAATCCACACACATCCAAATACTGTCGTCCTTCTTTTTCATGAACAGTACATGAGATTCCCATGGTGAAGAGCTTGGTCTAATAAACCCTTTCTCTTGCAATTCTCGAATCTGCTTTTTCATTTTCCCTGAGTTCATTAACTGGCATCTTATAAGGTCTCTTAGAGATGGGTGCTGTCCCAGGCATCAATTCCATGATAAACTCTATATCTCGATCTGGTGGTCCCCTTGACAGTTCTTCTGGAAAGATGTTAGGGTATTCTTGGACCATTGACATTCCCTCCAAAGGAACGCCCAAGGCATAGTAGATTGCACTTTTCCATTGGAAGGGTTTGTTTATCTTGACTTCAACGACCCTCCCGGGGCATTTGGTGAGGCTCACTGTTCTATTAGCGCAGTTTATTACCCCTTGATACTTGGCCAGCCAATCCATCCCTGGGATAACATCTAGGGTCTGGGCTTTTAGCACCATCAAGTCCGCTGAGAACACTATCCCATCAAACTGTATTTCCACCCTAGGGCTTACTAATTTGTCCCATAAAAGCCCCTAGGTGAATTGAGCTCTAAGGGTCTCTTGAGAACAAAAGTTGGTAACTGCCAACGATCCACAAATTTGCTGGATATGAAAGAATGAGATGCTCTAAAATAAAAAAGAACGCATGCTGGCGAGGAATTAATTGAGAACGTACCCATCTGTACTTCGGGTGCCTCCTCTGCCATGATATGGTTCACCCGCCTTTCCCTTGGGACAAAGCTACTCTGGGTGCTGATAAAGTATGGGTCCTCCCTCTTGCTGCTGTCCCAGGGGTGTTCGGTCCACGGGCTGGGGTACTCCCAAGATTGAACTTGACGGGGTGTTAGCCTTGTGTGGGCGTGCGGCGTAATGCCCGGTTCGCTGCGCTTAAAACACAACCGGTCGGGGTGAGAGTCTTTGGCTTGCTGAGGTTGGCTAGTTCGGCCAGGTGTGGCATATGAGGCACCACTAGGATAGTTTGAAGGAGCTGAAGTCCGGGGCAGAGTGGCCGGCTGAGAGCCACTACCCGATGGGGCACCATAGAATGGTCGAGCACTAGGTGTCGGACCCTTTGAGGTACCCATCTTCTGCTTGCGATTGGCCTCGAAGGTCTTGCGTCCGTTTTCTAGGAGCAAGGCCTTATTGATTAATTGCTGGAAACTATGGAAGTCCTGCATAATTAGCTGCTCTCGCAGCCCATCGCGTAGTCCTTCCAGGAATCAGTCAATCTTCTCTTCCTCCTCAGCTATGTCATTTTGGGCATATCGGGCCAATTGGTTGAACCGGGTCAGGTACTCCACCACGGAGTAGTTGCCCTGTTTCAGTGTCCTGAACTCGTTCCTCTTCAGGCGCATGACACTTGCGGAGATGTAGTTGCTCCTGAAGGCTGCCTCGGTTGCCACTGGCTCCCCAACTTCTACAGTGGTTGTCTCAGGTTCCTCTTCGACCCTTGCCACTACATAGTTATCCCACCAATTGGCGGCTGGTCCTGTAAGTTGGTGTGTTGCAAACATCACCATGTCTTCCTCGCGACATTTAGCCAACGCCAGCTTCTTTTCAATAAAACAAAGCCAGTCTTCAGCTTCGAGTGCCTTGATTGCACTTGAGAAGACTGGAGGCTTCGTGCGCATGAACTCTCCCAGCTTGGACCCATGGCAAGCCGCCCCAATTTGTTGTCCGGTTGCTATTACTTGTAGCAGCTGCGTTTGCTGAGCCATTACTTGGGCCAACGTTGGATTCTCAGGAGGTGGTGGCGGTGGTGTCGGGCTACGACCACGACCAGCGACTGCTCTCCTGAGAGACATCTGTTATAAGAAAAACTACTATTGAGAGCAGCACACAACATTACCGGTCGATACCTACAGCAAAAGAATTGTAACAGCCCAAAATTTCAGTTTCAGTTGAAAATAAGACTTTAATTATTTTTGTGGATTTTCTGGAAATTTTAAAAAAAAACTTTTCCCTAATTATTTTAAAGCTAAAATAATTTATGTGCAAAATCTATTACCAATTAAAAGTTAGAATTATTTTATTTAAGTCCAGAATGCTATTAAGAATTTCTGTGAATTTTCTCAAAATGTTTGGACTTTATTTGATATTTTCTAAAGCTTATTTGAATTTCTAGGATTAAATAAATTAGAAAAGGAATTTAAAATCCTCAAATAAAGATCGGGGCAAGCTCAAGACTATCTGCGCCTCGCCCATTCTCCTCACAAGATGATTAATGCGGGCCGTCCGATCGAAATAGGACGGCCGACATCAATCCACCTCGCCTCTCCTCTCTGTCTCACCGCTGCTGGGGCCCCAGCCAGTCGTCTCCTTCCTCCCTTTCTTCCCCGCGCGCCCGCGCCTCTCGCCGCCATTGCCGCTCGCCTCGGAGCTCTTCACTCCCGCGATTCCCTCCCTCTCTTCACTCGCCATCACGCACGTTAACTCCCCCTTACTCCGCCGCATTCACCCCTGCCGTTTTTCCCCTCCATTACTCGCCCTAACGCCGCCGCACCCATTGCCACCGCCATTACTCCCCGCGCAAAGCTCGCCTCCCGGCCTCGCCCTCGCCCTATAAAAGGGAGCACCGGGTGCGCCTCTCCTCCCTCAAGCTTTCGCCCCAGCTCCCCTCGCCTCCCTCGCCCCCAGTCGCCCGCATTTGGCCTTTCCCACTCGCCGGCCGAGTGGTTCACGCCCCTAGCGCCGGCACCGGTGGACCTCCGGCCGCCTTGACCGCACCACCGCCTCGCCTCGGCACCGCAACTCGTGCGCACTCTCCACCTCTCGAACGCCACCGGAGCTCCATCACCGTCGCAAGCCCGAGAGCGTCGCCGCCAAAATCGTTGCCGCCGACGAGCCGTGCAATTTCCTGCGCCGCCTCGGTAAGCCCAGGATCCCGCACTTCCTCTCGCGTTGCACCCTCGCCGGCTCGCCGACCGCTGCTCACGAACGCCCGTCGCGGAGCCGCCGCCAATGCCGTGCTGATGTGGCACCACCACATGGCCGCCACCGTGTTGCCACGATTGCGCCACCTCAGCGTTTTTGCCCACGTGGTGTACCTGCGTGTCGCGCACAGGTGGCAAAGTCACTGTTTCATGCACCCGGTTCATGGTGGACCATTAGTGATTCCGTGGACTCAGTCCATGAACCCGGGCCCACCTGTCATAGAGACAAAAGGTTTTTCTTTTAGAAAATAATTCGGCCGGTAATTTAAATCGGCCGCTGACGTCAGCTGGCGCAATAAAGATAATTTCCTTTAGAAATTTAATTCGGGAAATATGGAAATTCTGATTTTAGGATTTAATTTAGGTTTTAAACTTCGAGGAGCTCGTATTTCTTCATACAAACTCCGATTTAGGTGATTCAAATTTCTAAATTTGTATAAAATTAAGATCTAGCTAACTAAACCAAAATTATTTAATTTGGAGTTAATTTGTATTTTCATTTGAATTTATTTAAGTTCATTTGAATCTGCTTGAATTTGGGTTATTCTCACAGATAGATTTTGACGACTCCGGAGAGCTTGACCCTATCGAAGAAGTAGAATACCAAGATTTTGAGCAAGGCAAGTTACACCATTGACCATTTTGCACCCAGTATTTAAAATTATTTAATTTATGTTCTAAATCATTATTGCATGCATAATTGTATTTAATTATTTTAAATTCCTGTTTTAAATACTTAATTATTCCAATTCCTTTGTATAGCCACATTTGAAAGTTGTATTACCAATTCCTTGTCACCTTAGTCAAATGAATTTTAAAATAAATATATGCTTAGCAAATGCTTAGACCGGGAAATATTTGATTTTGGGAGAATTTAGCCAAAACTTCAAAATTTGATAAAAAGCCTATGACATTGTTATGTCATGGTGGACTTTTGCAAATGTCTTTAAAAATTATAAAAATAAAAGAAAATAGTTTGTACTTGGGCAAAAATGGACCGTTGGTGGGTGCAGGTTTATGCACGGGCTAGTCTGGTTAGGATTGAGACCCAGGGTTTTTATTGAAAGTTGCCCAAGCAGGTTAAGGACCGGTCTTTGAGCCGCATCTTGCAAAGCTCCACCGTACTACCACATGTTCTGTATGGGCAGAACCAGGCTTAATAATTTGTCTTACCTCATTGTTGTTTATGCCATTTTTGTTGTGTGGGTGTCGGTTAGACTTTATTCCCACTTGGCGCAAGAGGGGGCTTCTGGCAAGTGGTTAGTCTAATGGAAGTGAAACCTTAGCGGGCATATTGGTAGTGAGGTAGTGCATTGGAAACGCTTTGTGATAATTGCCTAGTCACACGCCTAAGGAAGCGTGCATTGGCCGACATAACGGGCAAATTATCTCGTGTGGGTAAAGTTGTACCCCTCTGCAGAGTGTAAATCTATTCGAATAGCCGTGTCCACGGTCATGGACATGCTGAGCAAAGCCACTCTAAGTTAGATTTTGTTTTTGGTTTTAAAATAAATTTGGACATGATTTGAGGATGGTTAATCCTTATGTTAAAATTGGGTGGGTAGCCTTGTGATAGGAGGGTATCCTTCGCCATGTTTCATATGGAGGTTATCCACTATACAATGATAAATTTTAAAATCTGATTTTAGCTATGGAATAAAAATGTGCCTTGAAACTTAGTATAACTATTTAAAACCCAAAAATGCTGAATTACGCAAATAAACCTTACAACCTCCCTTTGAATAACTTATGCATGCATTCTAAATTCTGTATTGGGTGTAATTTGCGAGCACTGTTGTAGTGCTCACTCTTGCTGAATATTATTATTCAGGAGAAGACTACTATCCGGAAGGTGAGGAGCAGGACGATTAGGCAATGACCTCCGACGATTTCTGTGGCGATCGTGTGGCTTACCATTATCTTTTGCTTCGCTTAATGTTTTATTTGGCCTCAGGCCCAAATTGTAATAAACTCTATGCTTATTAATAAACACGCTGGATATGTTTGTGATAACATTTTTGTGACTGTGTACACTGGAAATCCTGGACTAGTGTATGAACACAAAGAATTCGGGATCCTTCGTTCCCGGGTTCGACAAAAGTGGTATCAGAGCCATATCGACTGTAGGTCGTGACCTAGAAGGAAATCAAACCCCTAAGGATTTATTTTTGAAAATTAAAAATAACTTGGTCTTCTGGAGTCATTTCTCAACTTTTCTCTTGAAAAATATTTATTAACTCATCTACTTCTCAAAAATTGTAGATGGCTGAAGTTCCGAATGTCATTTCCTATGGTGTCTTTGCTGGTCATTGGGCCGCAGTTCTCTGGAAGATCATGCAGCACTTGGACTTTGAAGAAAGACCGACGTATCAAGGATACAAGTATAAGGTGGGAAATCAGGACTTTGAAGAAAGACCGACGTATCAAGGATACAAGTATAAGGTGGGAAATCAGGGTCGGTGGAGGTTAGAAGTGATCCTCTACTCCAACCTATCGCCGAACACAGACTTCCATATCTTCGATGCCCCAATGCGACGAGACACCTTCGCCGAAGGCATCCAGGATGCAGCCAGGGAAGCAACCCGCCGACTTCGCTACATCTACGATCACCGCCTCAACGGCACTGGGTTCCACTATTACCCGATGCACATTCCAACCCGGCATGACAGTACCTTCTGCTCAACTAGAGATGAAGACTGTCCCGATCTCACGCATCAGGTGGATCTGGCCAGAGCCATGGATTATGCCTACGGGAATACCCTAGATGAGTTGTCTCTTATACAGGGGAAATTACAAGACGTAGAAGAAAAGTTGAAGGCTGCAGAAAAAAGAACTGGCCTACTACAAGGCAGGCGAGGCTAGTTCTAGTGAGCCAGATTATACCCCAGTAACACGATACATATGTCCTTAAATTGTCCTTTAGTTGCGAATTATGAGCTACAATACCTTTGTGGTAGCCGTAATGAATTAATAAAATAAAATAAAATAAATTATTTTGACGAAGTGTTCTTACCTTGCATTTGTTGATTTTGGGCTATTGTAGACCTATACCCCTTGGAAATTCCTGTCTCTCTTGTCTAATCTGTGAAGAGTCCACCAGATGGTGACCACCCGCACTGGAAGTGGGAGTGCCAGAGGGCAAGGAAATGAGAATGCTGATTATCAAGAAAACCCAGTTCAAGAACCGCCACCTCCTCCAACTGAAGCCCCCGACTGGCGCCAAATGATGGCCAATCAGACTCATCTGATTGAATTGCTAGCCCAGTCTCTCCACAGCAACCAGAGTACTCAAGCGTCAGCAGCCCATCATGCTCCTCCACCTCCCGCAAGAGTGATTTTGTCAGAGTTCATGAGGATGCATCCGCCGACGTTTTCTAGTAGCACGGAACCCATGGACGCAGATGATTGGCTCAGGGCTATTGGTAAGAAGCTGGATATTGCTCAATGCACAGATCATGAGAGAGTTTTGTTTGCCTCTCATCAGTTGATTGGTTCCGCATCGAATGGTGGATAACTTCAAAGATGTCCCATGCTAATGCCCAAGAAATCACTTGGGATGGGTTCATGCAAGCTTTCCGCCGATCTCACATTCCATCTGGCATGATTACACTAAAGAAGAAGGAGCTTCGCTCTCTTCGCCAAGGAAACCGTTCAGTTGGCGAGTATCTGCATAAGTTCAACCAACTTGCTCGCTATGCCCCGAGGACGAGCAGAGATGAAGACAGCACGAGCGATTTTTGAAGGGTTGAACGACGAACTCTCTGCTCGCTTGATTTCTCCGGATTTCACCGACTTTCAGCAGTTAGTAAATAAGGCCATACGCCAGGAAGGCAAACATCAAGAAATGGAGAACCGTAAGCGGAGGATGGCCGCTCAGAAGTTTAACTCAGAGGATCGCCCAAGCCTCGCTTTCACTCGGCCTCACCACCTCAACATGAAGATTCCATCTACTACATCGAGTTCCACTCGTGCCGCCCCAAATACTCCGGATTCTATAGTAGTTCATCCGAGGTCGGCCCAGCAGGCGCTTATTTCCACAAAGAGAATCACTTGCTTTCATTGCAACGAGTTGGGTCACTATGCCAATAAGTGTCCCAAGAAGCAGCAGACTGCCACCCCCGTCAAGCCAACTCCCGGAGCTTCAGTCTCCGGCGGTTCCTCAAAACCAGCTGGACAGTTCATGAATGGACGTGTGAATCACGCCACCGCAGAGGAAGCCTATGCAAAGACCAGACGTTGTCCTCGATGACGTTCCTTGTCAACTCAAGATCAAAGATCGCCTATTTGATTCCGAGCTTCACATTCTTTTGTGTCAAATAAGTTTGTGGAAAAGTATGGGTTATCTACCTCCCCTTAGTTAATCCCATGTTAATCCATTCCCAGGCTCGTAAATGAGGGCTAGTTTCTTTTGCCCAAATCTTACCTTTGAAATCTCTGGAGTAACTTTCTCGGCAAACTTAATAGTCTTGCGTTCGCAAGGATTGGACGTAATTCTTGGAATGGACTGGCTTGCCAAAAATCAAGGCAGGATAGATTGTGCTAGTAGATCTATCAACCTCACCAATGAACAAGGGATTTCAGTAGAGTTCCGACCCAAGACTTCTACGGGAAGAAGTTCTATCTTGACCAGCTTAAAGGAAGTAAAACTGGAAGATATACCCGTGGTACAAGAATATCCAGATATTTTTCCAGAGGAATTACCTGGTATGCCACCGGACCGGGACATAATGTTTTTAATTGATTTAGTCCCAGGGACTGCTCCAATTTCGAAGCGACCTTATAGAATGCCAGCCAATGATCTAGCAGAGTTGAAGAAGCAGATCAAAGAATTGCAAAGCGAAGGTTACATTCAACCAAGTTCATCCCCTTGGGGAGCTCCAATACTATTTGTCAAAAAGAAAGACAATAGTATGAGAATGTGTGTGGACTATAGATCACTCAACGAGGTAACAATAAAAAACAAGTACCCGTTACCTAGGATAGATGATCTGTTTGATCAACTTAAAAGAGCCAGTGTTTTCTCCAAGATTGATTTGAGGTCAGGCTACCATCAGTTAAAAATTAGACCGGAAGATATTCCGAAGACATCCTTCACCACCAGATATGGACTGTACGAGTTCACAGTGATGTCATTTGGACTAACAAATGCCCCTGCTTATTTCATGAATATGATGAACAAAGTATTCATGGAATTCTTGGATAAGTTTGTGGTAGTCTTCATAGATGATATTCTCATCTACTCAAGAGATGTGGAAGAACATGAAAAACATCTCATAATTATTTTGGACAAACTCCGAGAACATCAACTTTATGCCAAATTCAAAGAAAAGTGGATTTTGGCTCACCAAGTGGCTTTTCTTGGACACATTGTGTCACAGGAGGAGTTGCAGAGACCCTCAAAGGTTGAAGTCAGAATGGATTGGAAGCAACCCAAGTCCGCACGAAGTGAGAAGTTTTCTGATTAGCTGGGTACTACCGCAGATTCATTGAAAGTTTCTCCAAGATCGCCAAACCCATGACTCAACTTCAAGAAGGAAAAGAAATTTGAATGGACAAGTGCATGTGAACATAGTTTTCAAGAATCAAGAAAAGACTAGTCTCGCACGGTGCTAGTTTTACCGGATATACGTAAGGATTTTGAAGTTTTCAGGACGATCACGCCAGGGCTAGGATGTACCGATGCAGAAGGAAAGGTCGTGGCTTATGCATCTCGCCGCTTAAGGCCACATGAAGGAAATTATTCGACTCACGATCTAGAGTTAGCGGCAATCGTGCATGCTTTGAAAATCGGCAAAGATTATCTCATTGGTAATCACTTGTGAGATTTTCACAGATCATAAGAGTCTGAAATATATCTTCACCCAGTCAGAACTTAATCTCAGGCAAAGAAGATAGTTGGAGCTGATAAAGGATTATGACCTTGGAATTCATTATCACCCGGGTAAAGCCAACGTGGTAGCGGATGCTCGAGTAGGAAGGCATACCGCAACACGATGTTAGTTCAAGAAAATCAACCGAATTGTATGAAGAATCAAGCACTGAACTCGAAATTGTCACCAAGGTCAGATCAACATAGTGGAAGTCCAACCAACCATACAAGGTCAGATCAGATAGAAACAGCTAGAAGACGAAGATATCAAAGAAATCATGAAGAACATGAGAAGAGGCAAAGCCTCAGGATTTTCTGAGGACGAGCAAGGCATAGTATGGTTTGGCAACCGTGATCCGTGTACCTAATCATCATGAAACAAGACAACCGATTACGAAAGAAGCTCATGAATCACCTTACTCTATCCATCCCGGAGTACCAAGATGTACCAGATCTCAAGGAAAAGTATTGGTGGGTCAAGATGAAGCGAGAGATCGCCGAGTTTGTTGCACGCCAGATGTATGTCGACTTGTTAAGGCGTAACATCGAGACCGCAGGATTGTTACAACCATTACCAATTCCCGAGTGGAAATGGGAGGAGATTGGTATGGATTTTATCACCGGACTTCCTAGGACCCAAACAGGATGTGATTCCATTTGGGTGATAATTGACCGATTAACCAAAGTGGCTCATTTTATTCCATCAAGACCACTAATGTATGCGATAAGTTAGCGAATTGTACATGGCTAGGATCGTCTGTCTACATGGTATACCCAAGAAAATTGTGTCTGACAGAGGTTCGTAGTTCACATCAAGATTTTGGCAGAGTCTACATGAAGCTTTGGGAATCGACTCAACTTCAAAGACAAAGATATCATCCCCAAACAGATGGCCGACCGAACGTAAATCAGTCCTAGAAGATATGTTTCAGCTTGTGCTATAGATTACTAAGAAGCCGATAAGAATTTACCCTATGCGAATTTTCCTACAACAACAGCCTTTCAAGCTAGCTCAGATGTCGCCATTCAAGCATTGTATGGCGAAAGTGTAGAACCCTCTCCTTTGGGATCAAGTAGGAGAACACCAATTCTTTGGACCAGAATTAATAAAAGAAGCTGAAAGTAAGGTAAAATCAATAAGAGAACGCCTGAAAGTAGCTCAATCCCGACAAAAGAGTTATGCCGACAATCGACGGAGAGAACTATCCTTCAAGATGGGAGATTTTGTCTATCTCAGGGTAACTCCACTCCGAGGAGTGAGGAGATTTCTGACTAAAGGAAAACTCACACCCAGGTTTGTCGGACCCTATAAGATTTTGGCAAAGAGAGGTGAAGTTGCTTATCGCTTGAACTACCAACATATCATCACTGCTCACAATGTCTTCCATGTATCCCGCTTAAAGAAATGTCTCGAGTACCAACAAGAAACACCGCTGAGAACATCGATCTTCGTGAAGATCTCACCTATGTGGAGCAACCAATCAAGATTCTCGATGTGGCGTAACACGCCACCGTAAGCAAAGTCATTCGTTCTTGTAAGGTTCATGGAGCAATCATTCAGAAGAAGAAGCTACCTGGGAGCGAGAAGAAGTTTTGACAGCCGAGTATCCCCACCTTTTTGCTGACCAAGTCTGAATCTCATGGTCGAGATTCCCTTTAAGGGGGGTAGGTTTGTAACAGCCCAAAATTTCAGTTTCAGTTGAAAATAAGACTTTAATTATTTTTGTGGATTTTCTGGAAATTAAAAAAAAACTTTTCCTTAATTATTTTAAAGCTAAAATAATTTATGTGCAAAATCTATTACCAATTAAAAGTTGGAATTATTTTATTTAAGTCCAGAATGCTCTTAAGAATTTCTGTGAATTTTCTCAAATTTTTTGGACTTTATTTGATATTTTCTAAAGCTTATTTGAATTTCTAGGATTAAATAAATTGGAAAAGGAATTTAAAATCCTCAAGAATAATCTCGGGCGGCTCAAGATCAGGCGCTGCCTCGCCCATTCTCCCACAAGATGATTAATCCGGCCGTCCGATCGAAATCGGACGGCCGACATCAATCCACCTCGCCCTTGTCCCTCTCCTGTCTCACCGCCAAGTGGGGCCCCCAGCTCCGAGTCGTCTCCTTCCTCCCTTTCTTCCCAGCGCGCCCGCGCCTCTCGCCGCCATTGCCGCTCGCCTCGAGCTCTTCACTCCCGCGATTCCTCCCTCTCTTCACTCGCCATCACGCGCGTAACTCCCCTTACTCCGCCGCATTCACCCCGCTGCTTTTCCTCCATTACTCGCCCTAACGCCGCACCCATTGCCACCGCCATTACTCCCGCAAAGCTCGCCTCCCGCCCGCCACGCCCTATAAAAGGAGCACCGGTGCGCCTCTCCTCCCTCAAGCTTCGCCCCCTCCTCGCCTCGCCTCGCCGCCAGATTTGGCCTTTCCTCTCGCGGCCGAGCAGGCTCACGCTTCTAGCGCCGCCACGGTGGACCTCCGTCCGCCGACCGCACCACCGCCTCGCCTCGGCACCGCGAACTCGTGCGCACCTCCACCCTCTAACGCCACAGAGCTCCATCACCGCCGCAAGCCCGAGAGCGTCGCGCCAAAATCGTTGCCGACGAGCCGCGGTGCAATTTCTGCGCCGCCTCGGTAAGCCCCGATCCCGCACTTCCCTCTCGCTTGCACCCCTCGCCGGCTCGCCCGCCGCTCGCCGAACGCCTGCCGCCGAGCCGCCGCCAATGCCGCGGCCGATGTGGCACCGCCACATGGCCGCCACCGTGTTGCCACGATTGCACCACCTCGGCGTTTTGCCCACGTGGTGTACCACAGAACACGCGCCGCAGTGGCAAAGCCACTGCTTCATGCACCTTGTTCATGGTGGATCATTAGTGATTCCGTGGACTCAGTCCATGAACCTGGGCCCACCTGTCATAGAGACAAAAGGTTTTTCTTTTAGAAAATAAACCGGCCGGTAATTTAAATCGGCCGCTGACGTCAGCTGGCGCAATAAAGATAATTTCCTTTAGAAATTTAATTCGGGAAATATGGAAATT
Source organism: Hsuehochloa calcarea (assembly GCA_036346395.1). Taxonomy (NCBI): domain Eukaryota; kingdom Viridiplantae; phylum Streptophyta; class Magnoliopsida; order Poales; family Poaceae; genus Hsuehochloa; species Hsuehochloa calcarea. The sequence goes on from CM070594.1 coordinate 16,247,334, forward strand.
CTGATTTTAGGATTTAATTTAGGTTTTAAACTTCGAGGAGCTCGTATTTCTTCATACAAACTCCGATTTAGGTGATTCAAATTTCTAAATTTGTATAAAATTAAGATCTAGCTAACTAAACCAAAATTATTTAATTTGGAGTTAATTTGTATTTTCATTTGAATTTATTTAAGTTCATTTGAATCCTGTTTGAATTTGGGTTATTCTCGCGTATAGATTTTGACGACTCCGGAGAGCTTGACCCTATTGAAGAAGTAGAATACCAAGATTTTGAGCAAGGCAAGTTACACCATTGACCATTTTGCACCCAGTATTTAAAATTATTTAATTTATGTTCTAAATCATTATTGCATGCATAATTGTATTTAATTATTTTAAATTCCTGTTTTAAATACTTAATTATTCCAATTCCTTTGTATAGCCACATTTGAAAGTTGTATTACCAATTCCTTGTCACCTTAGTCAAATGAATTTTAAAATAAATATATGCTTAGCAAATGCTTAGACCGGGAAATATTTGATTTTGGGAGAATTTAGCCAAAACTTCAAAATTTGATAAAAAGCCTATGACATTGTTATGTCATGGTGGACTTTTGCAAATGTCTTTAAAAATTATAAAAATAAAAGAAAATGGTTTGTACTTGGGCAAAAATGGACCGTTGGTAGGTGCAGGTTTATGCACGGGCTCGTCTGGTTAGGATTGAGACCTAGGGTTTTTATTGAAAGTTGCCCAAGCAGGTTAAGGACCGGTCTTTGAGCCGCATCTTGCAAAGCTCCACCGTACTACCACATGTTCTGTATGGGCAGAACCAGGCTTAATAATTTGTCTTACCTCATTGTTGTTTATGCCATTTTTGTTCTGTGGGTGTCGGTTAGACTTTATTCCCACTTGGCGCAAGAGGGGGCTTCCATTTGCTCCGGTGGAGTTTCGTCCATCGGCTCGGGAGGAGTTTCATCCATCTGGTCAGGAGGAGTTTCGACCATCCGGTCGGAGGGAGCTTTCACCATCTGGTCGAAGGGAGTTTAGACCATTTGGTTAGAAATATAGGTTCGACTACATCATTAGGCGGGGAGGAGTTCGATTATCTAGAGATTCGACTATACTCCAAGTTGGAGGAGTTCGACCACTTGGTTTGGTTTGACTACAACTTGGGTCTACAATGCATTCTTCGCTCTGGCAATACTTTCGCACATCAAGAGTGACAATGAGCATCTACTGGCCACTAGGAACGTACCGGTAGAAAGTGGAAGAAGCAAGATAGCTGAAGATGGTCTAGCGACAAAGGTCTGCAATGGTAGAAGAGGCTCCAAGTGGTGTCAATGGCCGGTGGGGTCGATCCGATTGCTTGGGCTACTCTGGTCGGAGGGGAGGAAGAACGAGGTCGCGGCAGCTCCTATGAATACAAAGTGGAACCAATGAGGGGATTCGCCTCTGGGTCAGGGAACAAGAGCTGAGGCGACCAAGAAGAACATGGCTTCATTAATGACGCCAATGATGCTGGCGACATCGTGGAGGCACCAGCCGAAGCGAGTGCTCAAGCCTTACCTGGAGGTCGAGCTCTCCTGAGGAATGGAGGAATGGAAGAATGGAAGAACTAGTTCTCGTGGTGCGAAACGGCAGCGGGGGGGGACTAGGGTTGCTATTTACAAGTGCACGCGGGGGGGAGGGCTGCATCTGGCATTGCGCAGTACCAAGGGGTGGTTGGCGATAGCGACGGAGTCGATAGTATAGTCTAGCAACGTGACATGCTGAGCGATGGCGCTTAATGGCTGAGCGACGATGGCTGCCAGTGCATGCCATGTAGGATCGGAGCGTCGGGACTCGGCAAGTGTCGGCACCAGCGGGAGAGGACGCACTGACCCGGGTCCACATAGGAGACCACAACCAAGGGCGGTCTTCGGTCGCACCGGCTTGACTAGCACCCGACCTAGGTTTGTTCAAGCGTCCACGACCAGGGTGTGGTCTCAATCACACCGATTCTACCGGGCCACCGGTAGGATGGACGTGGATAGGACGCGCTTGCGCCCGATGCATCATGGGTGGGGCTGCCACGTCCATCCAAAGGACTCAGGGGCTTATGGCGTCTTGCTGGCTGTTTGTGGAGGTAAGGGGAGATTAAGGAGGGTTGGAGACAAGAAGAGGAACTTTGCTTTTAAGAATTTCTCTAGAGATGATAGATCTCAGTCTGGTATTTTGCTAAACAACTCTAACTAGTTTTTAAGCATTATTCTGATTCTAGGGTTTGTGTGGTTTAGGTTTCACTTGTGTCGGCAAGAAAAGAAATGCAGATCACATAAATCTCAAAATGCTGGTAAAAAGCATGACAATAGATGCCACATGAAAAAGTTTTGAAAATCCTGTATTTCTATCTTTAGGCATTTTGGGGTGTTATAGTAAGCTAATAAAATTCGAAAAAATGGGGAAAAAAATATGAAAAGTCGCCTTCGGTTCAGAAGAAAATATCTTTTCTCTATTAGAAAGCGTAAGTCTCACAGAACTCAAAGGAAAATACAATTTGTATGTTAGAAAGCGTAAACCTTAGAGGATATATTTTTTGACGTAATCCTTTTATTTATTTATTGGATTTACAAACCGTGTAAATTTAAAACGTTAATATATATATTTTTTTACATATGAACTCCAAATTGAATTAATATTTTTTTTATAAATTCATCTAAAATCATGCTCTGTCTGAATATGCAAAAATATTTGGATTTTATTACTGTTTAAATTATTTTCTTTAAATAATTTTCTCTCGACTCTTTTTGTATAGACGTCGATACCTCGAATGAAATTTTCGACGATCCTCCATCCTCATAGTTTAGATACCAGAGCAAGGCAAGAACCTCCTTTTATCATGTTGATCCCATTATTTCAATTATTCTATTTGTTTTGCAAATTCTATTATGCATGCGTGTATGTTTGAGTAAAAATATATATATTTGTTGGTATCGTTAGTTAAAGTCATATTCAATGCTTGATACTCCTTGAAATATTGGTATCCTTATTGTTACAACCTTTAGGATATAGTTTAGACAATGAATGATGTCGATTTGGGTATTTCAAATAGGAATATCAAATAGAGGCTTAACCGGCCTTTAGTCTCGCTAAAATTGAATAAATATTGAAATTGTGAGCATGAGTTTGCGAGATTTTGAAATATGGTCCAGAGGGGTTACCTCTGTTATTTCGTATAAAAATTAAATGAAAAACTTAGTTTGTGATGCGAGCGAGTTATATTCTAATCGGAGGAGTGTGAGAGGTGTATCTCACAAATAGATAGGGGTAGATTCTCGCCTGGGTCGATTAAGGGCTGAATGCCAATATATCCAACCTAAGCGTAATAGTACAGCCACACGACTGAACTGGAGCGGTCTTAGCTAATTAAGTTGTCTAGGCCTAGTCTTGCATATTGGAAGACCGCTGTAGTACGAGCATGACTGGATATGCTTACTCGAAGGGCTCCCTTCACCGAGGTGTTGGAAACAAAGCTTGCCGATATAATGGTGAATGCCTCACTTTGACAGGAGGTACCTGGGATCGAAGTGAGGGTTGTCATTCGCCGGGCTTGTGCAAGGTTAGGTCTAGGTGATGTAAAGGCTTCGTTGCGAACTCTAGACTGCTTACTAAAAGATCATGAGCGGTGGTGTTGACGAATGGAAAACAAACTAGAGAGCTTGCATCATGGGGGTAAAATTGTACAACTCTACAAACTTAAATCTATTTAAATAGTCGTGCTCGCGGTGATGAGCGTGCTAAGTGTTATTTTGCTAGGTATAGACTTGACTTTTGCAAAATCTGGGCTTGCTGGAAAATGTTAGGATGGTTTGTTATTGATAACTTGAGTGCCATGTCTATGGCAAAGAATGAAACAATGATCACAACCGAGGAAGGTTGTGAGTTTAGTTTTGTGATGTTACTTACTTGTTATTTTAGTATCAGTCAATAGCTCTTCAAAATTTCTGTTGCAAAGCACTACTTATTGATATTGCAAATTAAACGTGCTTAATATAGAAAATAACTTGTAGTGTAGAGCCTCATCTTTTTATAGCCTTGTATTTATAATTATGTTGTGATATACTATAAATCTTGCTAAGTACAAAATATACTAATTAAATCTTGCTTAAAATTGTTGATCAGAATATGAGGATGAGTCTATGCGCATAACATGTCCTTTTCACCGCAATCGGAGGGTTCGGTGATGGGTCTTGCTAGGTCTTATCCTTATCGGTTGTCTGAGGGTATGGATGGGCACACCGCTGGACTTTTGAGTTTTGTTTAATACGCTTCTACTGTTTAACTTGTCTTTTAATTTGGTCGGTCGGCCGTGTAATATAAACTTATTTTGTAATCGCTTAAGTTGATGTACTATATTTGTTTCATGTTGTATGTATATTGTGTATGGATGTGTACGCCAATGTTACAGATGTGTGTACTAGCCATGGACTAATATGATACACACACGCGGGCTTCAGATATTCAAAGCCCAGGGTTCGACAATTGTTATATAAGTAAAACTGTCGTATTGATATCGAGCTTGCACCCGTAGTCTTGTGTGTGCATGGATAATGTTTCAAATACAAAGTATGTGGACTCATGAAGCTTGCCTTAACCTCTTACGACCCTCTAGTTCTCCACTTCTCCCCTCCTCTCCAAAGCTCTTCCTTCCTCATCGATTCGGCTCCTTACATTCCTCTCATGAGTCATTGTCATGTAGATTTAGGTGAGGGACCCATCTCTTATATAGATGTAGCTCTAGATTTGTCTTTCTTCTTATCCTTGGGAAAATCCGAGCTCGATTTGCCGCCCTTCTCCACGAGTAGGAGGCCCTCTTCCCTGACACCGACGGGATCTGCTCCCTCTACCCTAAGTATTGAGTTACATGCACTAACCAGTTCAGCAAAAAATTAAGTCGGTGAAGAAAACTGGGCAATATACTTTAATACTTCCCCTCACATCTAGGCTCTACCAGGCTTAAGACATTAATCAGGCCTTGAACTCAAGATTTCTTGTCTCTGATATTATGTTGAGTTGCATGTACCAACCAGTTTACATAAAAACTTAAGCTGATAAGAAAATATGTATAATATACTTCAACACTAAGTAGAGACTACCCGTTGTGGTGTTTACAGATTGTTCCTCGCTCCCTAGCCTCCTTCGGCACCAACGTCTTCCACCGCTGAGGCTGTGGAGCGGATCTGGAGAGCTAGGAGGTCAGGTGTGTTCGTGTGTGATTGATTCCCCATCTGGTTGCTTTGGATCCGATGGTTTTGGCTCAAACATACGACGGTTTGCCCGCTGACGATTATCGTGCGACCACGACTCTACTTCAACCTGTAGAGTGGAGGCCCTCAATTAGATGATGGCGTCTAGGCGACTTAGATGGACGCCACACATCACTGGGTCTAGATGAGGCGACGTCCTCCGCATCATTGGTGCAGGCAGCCCGACGGGCACTGCTGTATTGTCAATGCCACACACCAACTTCATCCGGCGTGAAGGAAGCCTCGAGATCACCGTCATCCTGTTCGGCTAGGCTCCTTGAATTAGATGAATCCAGAGACATACCTTGTGATTTTGGTTTTTTTTTTCCTCCAGGATTCTTCTTGTAAAACAGTGGCAGATGTACCAAATTTTTGTACTCGCCACTTCACCGGTTAATGCGAAAGTTCTATGCCCTTGGGGCCATATTGCCTTAATAAAAAGCTTCAAATACAATTCTTTTTCCTTTTTTTTTTTGGCCTGCTAGCTGTTGCTCCGATTTTTAGTCTCCTTTCAGAGACAGATAGAGCTAATGCGATCTAGTACATTTACACGAAAATGTTGTAAAGCGACGTATGCATTTAACATTGAGAACAACTTAAACAGTACAGAAAACTTACATCTCGAAACTAAAAGGAGACTAAAACTCGGGGAAAATTAAAAGAAAATCGGGCACGTCAGAAATTTGGGAAGACCTCTTGCGAAAGAGGAGAGAAAAAGAGAAAGAGGCGCTAAATGTTGGGCCAATAAAAATAAGGGAAAGGCTTATTGGGATACACGGCTGACCGAGGTCGTTGGGGGCCGAGGAGAAAAGCTTGACCGTAAGCACGAGATGGCAGAAAGGCCCATATCAGAGGCCTAGGAGTTTGTGGGTGAAAAAAGAATGATGGATAGCTTGCTAATGCGTTCAGAAAATATCTGCTCTGTACAATGGCCAAGAAGTTACACAATGCATATTGCATGCCATGGGTGGGCTCGTTCAGCCAGCCTTCGTTTGGATGGATTTACTAGACACTACTATGATATTTCGACCCCATTCACGTGGATATATATTTTAGCTCAAGATATCCATGAATGTTATCTGAATTCTGAAACATCAGTAGGTTCAGAATGAATTGCTTACAGATTCTTAGTTTCTTTTTCTTTCCTATCCATCGCATCGGCCGGTACGTATAGCTGCATGCATACATGAAGCCGTCACTCTTGATGCCGATCGATCGAGGACACGAGACAGGCCAAATCGATCAGCAAGATATTTTTCTGCCTGCCTGTCAGCCCCTGATGCATGTCCAGTCCAATATATAGTCCAACAAAGACGTGATCAGGGATGCGACACGTTAATTTCATGCTTTAGTTTTCTCCATGCATGCTCCAGACACATGTTGTGACTCCATCACTATGGACAAGCTGCTAATTTTACCAGCTCGATCAAGGCCTGTATAGTTAATGCATGTTGATCGAACACGCCGAGCCCCTACATGTGTGGCCTTAGTTTTAACTATACGAGAATTATATTTAATGCTAATGATTACATCGACTCGATCCCTGCTCATTCCAACCTTTTGCAATATTCGTATGCATCGATACCTGAAACCGGTATTTTCCCGAGTGCCCCAAACCCGTAAAATATAAAAAAACACTCGGGAAATATATTCCCGAAAGTCCACCTTCGGGAGAGAACATTCGGGATCGTTTCGTCGAGTAAAAAATGGTTTCTTGAGAATTACACTCGGGATACATAACTTTCCCGAGTGCAACTATGTACACTCGGGGAAAATAAAACACTCGGGAGAAAAACGGTCTCAACAGCGTAAGCCACCGTAACAGAAACTTTTACAGAGTGTTGACACTTGGGAAAGTAGAAAAACTGTTACTCGGGAAAAATTCTTTCCCGATGAGCCCCGAAAGTTTTCCCGAGTGTAAACACTCGGGAATCGTTTTTGTTTCCCGAGTGTATTGCAAACAACCACACTCGGGAAAGTTTTCCCCCGGTGAGTGCGGAAATTTGCCCCGAGTGTTTAGCTTAGCCACGTGTCCATCCTTTCCTGACACTGTCACAAAAATTTCCCCGAGTGTATGCAGACCTAGAACACTCGAGCAATTGTATTTGTTTCCGAGTTTGTGTCAAGCAAGGCACTCGGGAGTTACCCGAATAGGGTATGCTCCAATTTAATTTTGCATTTAATTTTGCGCCGATTTTGCAATCAAATAAACCATAATTCTATAGCAAAAAAATACCACAAATCATTACATATATAGATTGAACAACATTGGCATAATTCCTGAGCATTCGAGTTCAAATTCGAAAATATAGGGCATCATACATATAACAGTTCCAAGTAGTAATTTCATTACATATATAACCATTTTCTTCGGAAAACAGGATGTTACATCCACATTCAATCGCTCCAGCTTCTTAATCTGAGCAACACATTTATTCATTCTCTTCAGTACATTGGGCATAGCAGCAATAATAGCCTCAGTCTTGGATTTGAAGATCTTTATAATTTCCAGTTTCGGCAAGTGATGTTCCAGCGTCAAACTATGGTTCAGTTGGAACTTCCGCAATACGAAATATTGGTGTCAGCCTTTGTTGACCTCTCAAAATTAATTCTCTATTGGTAGTTTATGTCTGTGTATCCTTTAAGTTACAAGGCATGAGTATACCATGGACGAATAGAGTAGCCAAACAAATCAAACCATTGTGCAAAGTGATGCATGCTCGCGTTAATTATGTCCTGGAGCTAGCTTCTTTTGAACTAAACCAATTATTGTACCGAGAGGAAAATTGAAAAAGAAGCTGAAGATGCATGGCCATTGGAAGTGCATGCATGACAAATCATGGCCATCGTACCTTTTCCGGATTGTAGCAAAATAATTACTATTATTAGAACTATGCTACGTTACTAAATCATGGGCCGCGTCATAGTTAGAACTATGCTACTGCAATATTTACTAAATCATGGGCAGAGGCGGTGGAGGAGGGGGAGACCGCGGTGGCAGAGGTGGTGGAGGGTCGAGGGAGAAGGAGGAGGAGGAGGACGGGGAGGCGGCGCGGTGGTGGCGAGGGAGGGGGGGAGGAGGCGGGGATTGGGGATTGATTTCGAGTGGGTATGTTAGGACAGGTTTTACTTGAGGTCGTTGGCGTTTTTAGTTGCGGCAGCGTCGGCAGATGAGGAGGAGGATGGAGGCCTTGGCTGCTGCGGCAGTGGCAGACGAGGAGGATGCGACGGTGGAGGAGGATGACGGCGGTCGAAAGAGCTTCGCGACTAGTGGGAAAGGTTTCGACTACATGGTTGGAGGGAGTTTCGACTATCTAGTCGAAAAGAGTTTCGACCATTCGGTCGAAAAAAGTTTCGACCACTCACTCCTAAAGAGTTTCGAACATCCGGTCAAAAAGAGTTTCGACCACCCGGTCAGAAGGAGTTTCGACCACTCGATTTAGAGGTGTTTCGACCACCCAGTCGAGAGGAGTTTTGACCATCCGGTCGAAAGAGTTTCGATCATCCGGTCAGAAAGAATTTTGACCACACGATTGAGAGAAGTTTCGACCATCCAGTCGGAACAGAGGTTCGTCCATTTGCTCTGGGGGAGTTTCACCCATCGGCTCAGGAGGAGTTTCATCCGTCTGGTTGGGAGGAGTTTTGACCATCCGGTCGGAGGGAGCTTCGACCATTTGGGCAAAGAGAGTTTCGACCATCTGGTCGGAAATATAGGTTCGACCACACCATTTGGTGGGGAGGAGTTCAATTATCTAGAGGTTAGACTATACTCCAAGCTGGAGGGGGTTCGACAACCTGGTCTGGTTTGACTACAACTTGGGTCTACAATGCATTCTTCACTCTGGCAATGCTTTCGCATATCAAGAGCGAAAATGAGCCTCTAGTGGTCACTTGGAACGTACCGGTAGAAAGCAGAAGAAGCAAGCTAGCCGGAGATAGTCTGGCGATGAAGGTCTGCAACGGCGGAAGAGGCTCCAAGTGGTGGTGATGGCCAGCGGGGTTGATCCGACTGCTTGGGCTACTTTGGTCGGAGGGGTGGAAGAACGAGGTCGACAACAGCTCCTATGAATACAGAGTGGAACCAATGAGAGGATCTGCCTCTTGGTCAGGGAACAAGAGCTGAGGTGACTAAGAAGAAGAGAGCTTCACTGATGGCACCAATGCTGCTGACGACGTCGTGGAGGCACAGGTAGAAGTGAGCACTCAAGCCTTACCTGGAGCCCGAGCTCCCCTGAGGAACAGAAGACTAGCTCTCGTGGTGCGGAACAACAGCGGAAGGGCCCGGGGTTGCTATTTATAGGCGGAGGGGGGTGGAGGTCGACCGGGCATATGCTGCATCTAGCGTTGTGCAGTACCATGGGGTGGTTGGCGATAGAGATGGAGTCGGCAGCACACGGTGCTTAATGGTTGAGTGACGGTGGCTGCCAGCGCATGCACGATGTCGCATCGGGGCGTCTGGACTTGGCATGTGTCGGCGCCGGGAGAGAGGCCTCGACTCGGGCCCCCAGGAGACCACGACCGGGAAGTCTTGATCGCCCCGCACAGGTGCATTCGGCGTCCACAACTAGGGTGTGGTCTCGACTGCACCGGTTCGGCTGGGACACTTGTCGGAGGAACAATGCGAGGGCGTGCCGAGCGAGCTACGGTCGCGGAGGTGGCTGCCACGACCAGCCAAAAGAGCTCAGGGGCTTATGGCGTCATGATGGCTGTCTGTGGAGGTAAGGGGAGATTTGGGAGGGGTTGGAGACAAGAAGAGGAATTTGCTTTTAAGAATTTATCTAGAGATGATAGATCTCAGTCTGGTATTTTGCTAAACATCTCTTACTATTTTTTAAGCATTCTTTTGATTCTAGGGTTTGTATGCTTTAGGGTTCACTTGTGTCGGCAAGAAAAGAAATCGATCACATAAATATCGAATCTTTGGTAAAAATAATGACAATAGATGCCACATGAAATTTTACGTTATATAAGTAAATTCTCAAGCTATCAACTCGGAGAATGGAGACTTTTAGTATGAAGAGAGTGGTAGGAGTCTTCCAGGACAGTTCGAAGAGGTTAGGGCTAGTAGCACCTTACTCACCTGTGCCGTACAGTCTCTCGCTAGTCTTTGGCGTTGCGGATTGAAGACATGATCTAAGGTTCTGTGCCTCATTTCGGAGGTACTTGCGTAAATGGGCAAGCTAAGTCTCATTGAAGCTGCGAAGACCTGATTCGAATTAATACTCAATTCCGGAATCTAGGCTGTATCAATGGAACGACACAAGGGTGCAAATCCAAGTAGGAAGGAGCGGCAACAGTGAAGACTAGCTAGTATCGACAGCAGGGTGGTGCAGTGCAATCATGAGAGAAGGTAGCGTGGCACCAACATTGCAGATATGATGATCTGGCATGGGCGGAGTGGAGCCATTCGAGTGGACACACGGGTAGCTAGGGAGAAGATTTGTCGAATAGTCTGCATAGCGAGTGAGAAGCATGAGAGTAGCTTGATAGTTTGAACGATTGGAGGTGTATACATGAACGGAATGAGAGAAGAGGCTTAATGGCTAGATAATTAAAGACATGTAGTGCTGGTAGTCGGACCAATAAGGATGGTTAAGGATCATAAGCTCCCTATTAGCATTCACGAGATGTGCTCAACGATTGGAACTTCCACTATTTGGCAATTCTGAGTATATTACCTCTAACTTCTGAGGAATGTTCGGTCGATATATCGAAATTGCAGATTATTGAGTTTGCAGAAAAATAGCATGAATTGAATCAATCTGAGAGTCGTGAAATGTAAGTGTGGATTAATAGAAACAGTAGAAGGTAGTTGTATATGGTCGAAGTAAGGCAGATGTCAAGTGATCCCATGTCATTCAAGTACCAAATGATTAAAGTTAACTAAGATATGGTATACTAATCACAAGTGAATCGTATAAATTCTATATATAATAATAAAGTACTTAATTAACATCAATGGATACTCATAGTCAGTCGATAGTAGGCACATTAGACATCTAAGTCCATTTCATCAAACATATCTGTACATATAACGTTAGCCTACGACTTAATGAGTGACAATGCATAGCTATATAATGCACATTCCTTCGATATCGTAATGTCAACATAGATATTGTAGTGGACATAATAGATGTAAGCTATGCTTGATCTTGTCATTACCATTAAATTTGAATATGATATAAGGACTAGTAATACAGTTCTAGATAACTAAATTGAGGCAAAGGTACTACGCACTTAACACAGATCTAATAAGATCATAAGATACGTGTATAATCTATGTCCACATATGATATTGAAATATCCTCTAGTAATTAGCTTCTAATGTGATTAACGCTAGCTGTATCATCGATATTTGAATTCTTAGTTGTCAGAATTACTGCTGTTCTCGATCTAATATTACTGTGCTTGAATAAAATATTCCATAATATTACCTTAGTAGAAAGTCTATCTAAATATGTAATGTGAAGAGGTGAATTTCGCCTTTGACTGATCCTAGGCAAAGTAATCTCAAAGTTCACTACAATTGGATACATAAATTCAACTGAACATCCTTACGATCATCCATCAATCTGTCTCAATGATTTTCAACAAGCACATATACCTAATATCATCTAAGATAAATTAATTTTACAAAACATGTACTTAATTTCCTACTACTAAAATCGAACAATCTTAAGCAAAGAGGATCTGATGTAACATGCACATTCAACACGAATTCTTAGACTGACTTATACAAGATGCTCCATTGATCTTTCTGATAACAATTGTACATAAACTAATCCTGACTAAGTCTCTGATCATGCCACTATTGGCTTTCAAGTCAGTCTATTGCAAGTTACGTACTATGATTCAGTTATATCGTTTAATCAAGATACGATGTAAATGATTCTTAGTCTATGTCACTAGGCTAGCTGTGGACATAATTGAAGGCTTTGCTTATCTATCTTGCTCAATTCAGAGCAGTTCCTAACTGTTACAGTCCGACAAACTTTAACAAAGTGTTACAAGTGGATGGCGATTTTCTAGGAGTATAAATAAACTTGGAGTCTAATTGTTTATCAATACATATGCATGTTGGACTATGTCAAATTCATGCGACCCATATACCTACAGTGACTTGGATTAAATAGGTTATTAGCTACTATGAAATAGCTTCACTATGTTAAAGATATAAATTATTCAAGAACATTCTGATTGGAGTCAATTTATAATTCGCTAGTGGCACTTCATAGTGGATCAATGGCTTAGATTGTCTTACTGATACATTGAACATGCCTTGATGATGCTGTTCCATGCTGAACCTCAGGTTCTCAATGGGATCCTAGGAGACTTATCTAAATCTATTACTTGTTATTAACATAGTTGCGTAGTCAATCATAATCTCAGCATTAACTTGAATGAGGTCAATTACAATCGCTGATTGTACTAGTTACCACATTATTAATACGCATTATTGGTCTGACCTAATTCAAAGATAAAAATTAGATATTTCAATTATTGAACTTTGAATGGTACACATTAATCTTTAACGATCAATTTCTCTATAGTGTTCTCACTTTCCATTTGTAGCCCGTCTTTTCCACTATAAGTTCCAAATGCTACACATTTGGTTAGTGTCGTCATCTGATAGTGAAGCTATTCTTCTAGGAGATTCACTCTAAGTGTCTAAAATCATTAGGTTTAGATGAATTCGATATAAAATTCGAAAAATTCAGCTAATTTATCATTATGCGTAAATCGCATTAAAATTGTATGACATGTAATGCTAGAACTTTCTTGGAGTTCATATGATGGTAAAGATGGTCAATATGACTTATTCGATCACAATCTGTGATAGGGGTGAATACTTGATCTACATTATGTGGGCGATCATACTTAGCTAAGGTTCTTGAATCCGATTTGATCAGTGGGACAAATTAAGAGGCTCCGTCAATGAAGCTAAATTCTTACTCGTGTAGGAAGAAGTGTGATGCATATCTGAGGTACATCTAGCATAGTATGTTTTATGGAAAATTACGAAATTAACCATCAGTGAACATTAGTGAAATTTATAATGGAGAAATATAATATTAACATTCACTATTAATTATCTTCAATTAACTATTGAAATAAATCATTAATCAGAAAATTGTAGAATTCCAAAATTCCAAATAGAAAAAGGTAAAATTCCACTTAAGGACATAAATTATACAAAGCTAAACTATAACCTATTATTAATCTTATGAATAAGAGAAACTAGTAAATTCCCATTAATTACAGAATAAAGTAAGATCAAATATTAGTATAATGATGGAATCTAACAATTAAATGAGATATCAATAAAAATGTAATCTTAATCATGTTCAATAGAGTAATAAATAAAATTGATCAATATCACAATAAAATGAGATAAGAGAATTTAAAAGTTCTATAGATTAGAGAGGATAATTAAACGAATCTAAGCATAAATTAATTCATCAAGAAAAACCAATTATGAATAAAATTCTAGAATTTAGAGTTAATTTAAAAATTAAGAATTCATTCAATTTGAAGAAATATTAAGAATAAAATCCATAAAAAATAGAAATTCTTGAATTGCAGAAACAAAAAGCAAATTAATCATGCGATATTCTACATAGATTAGAATCTAACATAATTAATATAGATACCAATACAGACTAGTAGAGTAAATTATATAACAAATTAATGATATGAAAACTTAACCTAATGCAATCTATGAAATAAGTACTTAAATATACTCACAAAATCGAAATTAAAAATTTCGAATGTAAAAATATTTTGAGCTAATTCACAAAATAATTTAAATTATATAATTCTATAATTGAATGAAATAAATTAAAATTATTAAAATTCATTATAATTAATAAGTTATAATTGGATAAGCATAACATAGGTATGATATGTTAAAAGTAATGGATGGTATCAATTGATGTGAGGTAAAGTTTATCAACAGTCAACACATTTACTCTAGATTCCTGCATTTTGAAACATTCAAGCATCTAATTCTAGCTGTAATGATAGAAACTAAAGCCATGTTTTCTATGTATGCTTGCACTATAGTATTGATTGGAATCATAATACTGTATAATTATTGACGATTGATTATGAAGATTTGGTATGTTAGAATTTATATCATTGCATATTGATTCAAACGAGTAAAATTCTGACTTTTTAAATTATATTAGTATATGAATTTGTGAATATGATAATATATTGATATATTATTTATATATAATATAGCAATGTTGGTTGTTGAGCATTGATTGAGTGTTTGTGGTAGTGATCAGCTATTGTCCAGAACAGGGTAGCAGCTTCAATATCAAAAATGCGAGATCACATAAATCTCAAAATCTTTGGTAAAAAGCATGACAATAGATGCCACATGAAAAAGTTTTAAAAATCCCGTATTTCTGCCTTTATGCATTTTGGGGTGTTACAGTAAGCTAATAAAATTCGAAAAAAGGGGAAAAAAAATGAAAAGTCGCCTTTGGTTCAGAAGAAAATATCTTTTCTCTATTAGAAAGCGTAAGCCTCACAGAACTCAAAGGAAAATACAATTTCTCTGTTAGAAAGTGTAAACCTTAGAGGATATATTTTTGATGTAACCCTTTTATTTATTTATTGGATTTACAAACCGTGCAAATTTAAAACATTAATTTTTTTTTTTGCATATGAACTCCAAATTGAATCAATATTTTTTTTATAAATTCATCTAAAATCATGCTCTGTCTGAATATGCAAAAATATTTGGATTTTATTACTGTTTAAATTATTTTCTTTAAATAATTTTCTCTCGACTCTTTTTGTATAGACGTCGATACCTCGAATGAAATTTTCGACGATCCTCCATCCTCATACTTTAGATACCAGAGCAAGGCAAGCACCTCCTTTTATCATGTTGATCCCATTATTTCAATTATTCTATTTGTTTTGCAAATTCTATTATGCATGCGTGTATGTTTGAGTAAATATATATATATTTGCTGGTATCATTAGTTAAAGTCATATTCAATGCTTGATACTCCTTGAAATATTGGTATCCTTATTGTTACAGCCTTTAGGATATAGTTTAGACAATGAATGATGTCAATTTGGGTATATCAAATAGGAATATCAAATATAGGCTTAACCGGGCTTTAGTCTCGCTAAAATTGAATAAATGTTGAAATTGTGAGCATGAGTTTGCGAGATTTTGAAATATGGTCCAGATGGGTTACCTCTGTTATTTCGTATAAAAATGAAATGAAAAACTTAGTTTGTGACGCGAGCGAGTTATATTCTAATCGGAGGAGTGTGAGAGGTGTACCTCACAAATAGATAGGGAGAGATTCTCGCCTGGGTCGATTAAGGGCTGAATGCCAATATATCCAACCTAAGCGTAAGAGTACAACCACACGACTGAACTGGAGCGGTCTTAGCTAATTAAGTTGTCTAGGCCTAGTCTTGCATATTGGAAGACCGCTGTAGTACGAGCATGATTGGATAGGCTTACTCGAAGGGCTCCCTTCACCGAGGTGTTAGAAACAAAGCTTGCCGATATAATGGTGAATGCCTCACTTTGACGGGAGGTACCTGGGATCGAAGTGAGGGTTGTCATTCGCCGGGCTTGTGCAAGGTTAGGTCTAGGTGATGTAAAGGCTTCGTTGCGAACTCTAGACTGCTTACTAAAAGATCATGAGCGGTGGTGTTGACGAATGGCAAACAAACTAGAGAGCTTGCATCATGGGGGTAAAATTGTACAACTCTACAAACTTAAATCTATTTAAATAGTCGTGCTCGCGGTGATGAGTGTGCTAAGTGTTATTTTGCTAGGTATAGACTTGACTTTTGCAAAATCTGGGCTTGCTGGAAAATGTTAGGATGGTTTGTTATTGATAACTTGAGTGCCATGTCTATGGCAGAGAATGAAACAATGATCACAACCGAGGAGGGTTGTAAGTTTACTTTTGTCATGTTACTTACTTGTTATTTTAGTATCAGTCAATAGCTCTTCAAAATTTCTGTTGCAAAGCACTACTTATTGATATTGCAAATTAAACATGCTTAATATAGAAAATAACTTGTAGTGTAGAGCCTCATCTTTTTATAGCCTTGTATTTATAATTATGTTGTGATATACTATAAGTCTTGCTGAGTACAAAATATACTAATTAAATCTTGCTTAAAATTGTTGATCAGAATATGAGGATGAGCCTATGCCAGACAACATGTCCTTTTCACCTGGTACTGGAGGGTTCGGTGATGGGTCTTGCTAGGTCTTATCCTTATCGGTTGTCTGAGGGTATGGATGGGCACACCGCTGGACTTTTGAGTTTTGTTTAATACGCTTCTACTGTTTAACTTGTCTTTTAATTTGGTCGGTCGGCCGTGTAATATAAACTTATTTTGTAATCGCTTAAGTTGATGTACTATATTTGTTTCATGTTGTATGTATATTGTGTATGGATGTGTACGCCAATGTTACAGATGTGTGTACTAGCCATGGACTAATATGATACACACATGCGGGCTTCAGATATTCAAAGCCCAGGGTTCGACAATTGTTATATAAGTAAAACTGTCGTATTGATATCGAGCTTGCACCCGTAGTCTTGTGTGTGCATGGATAATGTTTCAAATACAAAGTATGTGGACTCATGAAGCTTGCCTTAACCTCTTACGACCCTCTAGTTCTCCACTTCTCCCCTCCTCTCCAAAGCTCTTCCTTCCTCATCAGATTCGGCTCCTTACGTTCCTCTGCGAGTCATTGTCGGCGAGATTTAGGGTGAGGGACCCATCTCTTATATAGATGTAGCTCTAGATTTGTCTTTCTTCTTATCCTTGGGAAAATCCGAGCTCGATTTGCCGCCCTTCTCCACGAGTAGGAGGCCCTCTTCCCTGACACCGACGGGATCTGCTCCCTCTACCCTAAGTATTGAGTTACATGCACTAACCAATTCAGCAAAAAATTAAGCTGGTGAAGAAAACTGGGCAATATACTTTAATACTTCCCCTCACATCTAGGCTCTGCCAGGCTTAAGACATTAATCAGGCCTTGAACTCAAGATTTCTTGGCTCTGATATTATGTTGAGTTGCATGTACCAACCAGTTCACCTAAAAACTTAAGCTGATAAGGAAATATATGCAATATACTTCAACACTAAGCAGAGACTACCCGTTGTGGTGTTTACAGATTGTTCCTCGCTCCCTAGCCGCCTCCTTCGGCACCAACGTCTTCCACCGTTGAGGCTGTGGAGCGGATCTGGAGAGCTAGGAGTAGGGATGGCAATTGTGCCCGATTACCCGCGTACCCGTGGGCGAATACCCTAATGGAGGCGGGTATGGGCGTCTTTCTTTGCCCACGGGTATGAAAACGGGCACAATTCCTTACCCATCGATAATGTGGGTATGGGTATGGGTAAACTCCACCGTGCACCGCTTCATACACATAATCTACCCACATGTGTAAGAAACTATGCCAATTTGTATTTGTATTTTATTTGTTAAACTTGATTAGTTGTCTTGTCGAACATGATGTGTGAATTATGATGAACTTTATTAGTTGTTGAATGTGTGATGCATCATTGATGTGTGAATTATGATGAACTTGATGTATGCATTACTCGTGGGTAACGAGCATGTCGTGGCGATGGGTACCTACGGGGCGATGATTATTTGCGGTGTGGGTATGCCGCGGGCGGCGGGTACCGTGAGCGCGGGTATGGGCGAGGTTTTTCGCCCGTCGTCCTTCGCGGGTATACCCGTGGGGGGAATTCGGGGTCGCGGGTACAGGTATGGGCGAGCACTACCCGTACCCGTCGCGTCCGATTGCCATCCTTAGCTAGGAGGTCAGGTGTGTTCGTATGTGATTCCCCATCTGGTTGCTTTGGATCCGATGGTTTTGGCTCCACATACGACGGTTTGCCCGCTGACGATTATCGTGCGACCACGACTCTACTTCAACCTGTAGAGTGAGTGGAGGCCCTCAATTAGATGATGGCGTCTAGGCGACTTAGATGGACGCCCCCACATCACTGGGTCTAGATGAGGCGACGTCCTCCGCATCATTGGTGGCAGCCCGACGGGCACTGTATTGTCAATGCCACACACCAACTTCATCCGGCGTGAGGGAAGCCTCGAGATCACCGTCATCCTGTTCGGCTAGGCTCCTTGAATTAGATGAATCCAGAGACATACCTTGTGATTTTGGTTTTTTTTTTTCTTCCAGGATTCTTCTTGTAAAACAGTGGCAGATGTACCAAATTTTTGTACTCGCCACTTCACCGGTTAATGCGAAAGTTCTATGCCCTTGGGGCCATATTGCCTTAATAAAAAGCTTCAAATACAATTCTTTTTCCTTTTTTTTTTTTGGCCTGCTAGCTGTTGCTCCGATTTTTAGTCTCCTTTCAGAGACAGAGAGAGCTAATGCGATCTAGTACATTTACACGAAAATGTTGTAAAGCGACGTATGCATTTAACATTGAGAACAACTTAAACAGTACAGAAAACTTACATCTCGAAACTAAAAGGAGACTAAAACTCGGGGCAAATTAAAAGAAAATCGGGCACGTCAGAAATTAGGGAAAACCGCTTGCGAAAGAGGAGAGAAAAAGAGAAAGAGGCGCTAAATGTTGGGCCAATAAAAATAAGGGAAAGGCTTATTGGGGTACACGTCCGACCGAGGTCGTTCGGGGCCGAGGAGAAAAGCTTGACCGTAAGCACGAGATGGCAGAAAGGCCCATATCAGAGGCCTAGGAGTTTGTGGGTGAAAATAGAATGATGGATAGCTTGCTAATGCGTTCAGAAAATATCTGCTCTGTACAATGGCCAAGAAGTTACACAATGCATATTGCATGCCATGGGTGCAGGGGCTCGTTCAGCCAGCCTTCGTTTGGATGGATTCACTAGACACTACTATGATATTTCGACCCCATTCACGTGGATATATATTTTAGCTCAAGATATCCATGAATGTTATCTGAATTCTGAAACATCAGCAGGTTCAGAATGAATTGCTTACAGCTTCTTAGTTTCTTTTTCTTTCCTATCCATCGCATCGGCCGGTACGTATAGCTAGCTGCATGCATACATGAAGCCGTCACTCTTGATGCCGATCGATCGAGGACACGAGACAGGCCAAATCGATCAGCAAGATATTTTTCTGCCTGCCTGTCAGCCCCTGATGCATGTCCAGTCCAATATATAGTCCAACAAAGACGTGATCAGGGATGCGACACGTTAATTTCATGCTTTAGTTTTCTCCATGCATGCTCCAGACACATGTTGTGACTCCATCACTATGGACAAGCTGCTAATTTTACCAGCTCGATCAAGGCAGGTATAGTTAATGCATGTTGATCGAACACGCCGAGCCCCTACATGTGTGGCCTTAGTTTTAACTATACGAGAATTATAGTTAATGCTAATGATTACATCGACTCGATCCCTGTTCATTCCAGCCTTTTGCAATATTCGTATGCATCGATACCTGAAACCGGTATTTTCCCGAGTGCCCCAAACCCTTGGTAAAATATAAAAAAACACTTGGGAAATATATTCCCGAAAGTCCACCTTCGGGAGAGAACACTTGGAATCGTTTCGTCGGGTAAAAAATGGTTTCTTGAGAATTACACTCGGGAGACATAACTTTCCCAAGTGCAACTATGTACACTCGGGAAAAATAAAACACTCGGGAGAAAAATGGTCTCAACAGCGTAAGCCACCGTAACAGAAACTTTTACAGAGTGTTGACACTTGGGAAAGTAAAAAAACTGTTACTCGGGAAAATTTCTTTTCCGATGAGCCCCGAAAGTTTTCCCGAGTGTAAGCACTCGGGAATCGTTTTTGTTTCCCGAGTGTATTGCAAACAACCACACTCGGGAAAGTTTTCCCCCCGGTGAGTGCGGAAATTTGCCCCGAGTGTTTAGCTTAGCCACGTGTCCATCCTTTCCTGACACTGTCACAAAAAATTTCCCCGAGTGTATGCAGACCTGGAACACTCGAGCAATTGTATTTGTTTCCCGAGTTTGTGTCGAGCAAGGCACTCGGGAGTTACCCGAATAGGGTATGCTCCAATTTAATTTCGCATTTAATTTTGCGCCGATTTTGCAATCAAATAAACCATAATTCTACAGTGAAAAAATACCACAAATCATTACATATATAGATTGAACAACATTGGCATAATTCCTGAGCATTCGAGTTCAAATTCGAAAATCTAGGCATAGGGCATCATACATATAACAGTTCCAAGTAGTAATTCCATTACTTATATAACCATTTTCTTTGGAAAACAGGATGTTACATCCACATTCAATTGCTCTAGCTTCTTAATCTGAGCAACATATTTATTCATTCTCTTCAGTACATTGGGCATAGCAGCAATAATAGCCTCAATCTTGGATTTGAAGATCTTTATAATTTCCAGTTTCGGCAAGAGATGTTCCAGCGTCAGACTACGGTTCAGTTGGAACTTCCGCAATACGAAATATTGGTGCCAGCCTTTGTTGACCTCCCAAAATTAATTCTCTATTGGTAGTTTATGTCTGTGTATCCTCTAAGTTACAAGGCATGAGTATATCATGGACGAATAGAGTAGCCAAACAAATCAAACCATTGTGCAAAGTGATGCATGCTCACGTTAATTATGTCCTGGAGCTAGCTTCTTTTGAACTAAACCAATTATTGTACCGAGAGGAAAATTGAAAAAGAAGCTGAAGATGCATGGCCATTGGAAGTGCATGCATGACAAATCATGGCCATCGAACCTTTTCCGGATTGTAGCAAAATAATTACTATTATTAGAACTATGCTACGTTACTAAATCATGGGCCGCGTCATAGTTAGAACTATGCTACTGCAATATTTACTAAATCATGGGCAGAGGCGGTGGAGTAGGGGGGGACCGCGGCGGCAGAGGTGGTGGAGGGTCGAGGGAGAAGGAGGATGAGGAGGACGGGGAGGCGGCGCCGGTGGCAGGGGGAGGAGGGCGGGGATTGGGGATTGATTTCGAGTGGGTATGTTAGGACAGGTTTTACTTGAGGTCGCTGGCGTTCGTAGTTGCGGCAGCGTCGGCAGATGAGGAGGAGGATGGAGGCCTTGGCTGCTACGGCAGTGGCAGACGAGGAGGATGCGACGACAGAGGAGGATGATGGCGCTGTTGGGTCTGAGCGTCTGGCGACGACGGCGTGAAGCATGTAAGAGGCGGGATGTCGATGTTGGGTGCGGCGGCGGCAGTCGAGGAGGCCAGCGGCGTCGGGTGCTGCAGTGGCCCCGATTTGAGTGGCTCTTCTACGGGCGGCGTTGGATGAGATGGCGGTGGATGAGGGGGGCGGCAGGGTCAGGTGTGGCGATGAGGAGGATGCGCTAGATCTGAGAGGGAGGTGGAGGAGAAGGCTGCGATGGAGGTGGGGATATTGGGGAATGAGTGCGAGGGTTCGAGTGCTAGGGTTAGCACTACGGGGTGGGCGCGCAACGGAAAAAAAATGCGGTTGGGAAAAAAATTGGCGCCGCTACTAATTGGTATACTCCTGGTGCCATATGTTTTCTGAGTGTACGCAACACATATGCACTCAAGAATATATTTCACCCCGTTCTGACTGCGTCGATATCCCATTTTCGAGCCCATTTTCGAGCGAGCGAGTGCTCCCCATCTTCGTCTCCCAAGTGTACTATAGAACACTCGAGAAATTAATATCCACCGAGTGCCGTCTTCCTTTCCCGAGTGCCCTAGTAAGCACTCGGGATAAGCCCAAGTGTTTCCGATAAGACACTCGGGGTAGATATAAACACTTAAGAAATAAGTGGTTTCGGTAGTGCATACATGTGAAGCATTTCCCTTGATCCCTGCCTCTTAAGTAGGTACCTACGTTATTCGGCAGAAATTAAGCATGCCACGTCTGTGAATAAATGACCTTTTAAACCACCGATGTCAAAGCTTTTATCTACGCCTTTTCACGCCCCGTGGCTACGGGCCAAGGCCATTTTTATGACCCATATAGCCTAATTTACTTGTTAATAATAATTTACCCGGCCAGTACTGTAGCTAATATCATATGTGGACCCACACCTCGCTCGACTAATATGTTCTCTATATATATATATATATATATATATATATATATATATATATATATATATATATATATATATGATTAATACTTTCTACTCCCGGGTGTAGTTACTCCCACCTATGATATACTACCTAAAAGAACTTGATATACTCCTTTATCCCTTTGGGTATACTCATATACTAATTATAAGATACTTCAATGAGAATCACATGAAAAAATTGCAAGAGAGTCCATAGTTTTTAGCATATTTGTAAATACCTTCATACTCGTATATAAAAAGAAGTATGTCTAAA
Organism: Hsuehochloa calcarea; assembly: GCA_036346395.1. NCBI lineage: Eukaryota > Viridiplantae > Streptophyta > Magnoliopsida > Poales > Poaceae > Hsuehochloa > Hsuehochloa calcarea. The sequence goes on from CM070594.1 coordinate 16,269,947, forward strand.
AAATGTACATACTACCCCTAAAAATGTATAAATACCACATAGTGATCTTATATACTCGTATACTACACATACATACTCTCGGTTGCACAAGATACTCCCTACATTATGAGATACGGAATAGGGAGTAACTGCACCCGGGAGTAGCAAAAAGACTTTATATATATATATATATATATATATATATATACACACACACACACAACTAGGTGTGGATATTTAGCCGATACTCGTCTCACCAAGGTTCTCTCGAAATTGACACAGTTTGGTTTAGTACTATTTTATTTATAGTTTGGAAGTATTTTTAGAACCGAGTTAACAAGCCGAGTCGAGTTAGAGCAAAATCTAATATCATTTGAAATCAACTTATTTTAATATTTTACCAATTAATAAGTGTAATTAGAATAATTTTAAACCGAATCAATGAGCCACACTAACGAGTTTTTTTTCCACCACTGCGTGCAACTACTACTAGCTAGATAGCGAACAATTAGTCGGAACCGACCCACTTGCACCGTAACCCAATCCCCTACTCTGTAGTACATATTAATGGCAATATTAAGCCGGTAACGACATGCATTTAGGTTAACCATGCACGCACCTAACGGCCACTAACACAATCTTTCTAAGTTGGAGCGCATTGGCATCAAGGAAAGGGCCTATTAGGTAGACAGAATATGTGTAGATACCTTCCTTGTGGTTGTGGAAGGGTATAAAGCAGGAACTATATATGTACTCTTGAAATAGGATAACGATAACCGTGGGAGTAATTGAAAATAATTCATTTTTTAAACTCGATATTAAATATACCTACATTCTAAACACAACTCGGTATCACAAAGTGGTAAATAATGGGAAAATACCTACGATGTAGCATAGCCAAAGCTATTTCAGCTACAAGCTATTAGCTGTTAGCTATAGCGCTAATTTATTCAGAACACTGTTTTCAACTAATCGCGACATCCAAAACGAGAAATAAATAAGCGCCAAATGGAGCCTAAATATATACATATAGATTAATTAGTTATTCTGCGGTTCCATCGTCACATGCAATAACGGAATAAAAGTGGCATGTATACACGTAGGCAGACATCTTAGTGTGCGACATGCCAAACTTTCCGTCGACACATGGCTGGTCAGAGTTCCGAGTCTTGTCTTTTTCTTTCTTTCTTTTTTTTGCTTGCTTTAACTAAACAAAGTACGTACGTCACATTATAACTATAGTGATTAACTAAGTGGTAGTGTAGCCTTTTCTTAGGTCAAGAATTGCTGCGTTTAACTCCCCCTTCTCTCGATTGGATAGCTAGTGCGTAGGTGCTAGATAAGCTTGTAAACAATGTGCTAATTAAAGGTGATCGATGGTTTAGTCTTTGCACAGGTAGAGTTGTGGTGATTCTCGTGCAGTGCAGTAGATCGATGCCTTTTAGTACGTAGTAGCAGCAGCTTAATTCGATCTTTTTGACCGTCCTTTGAATTTGACAGTGTAGGTGCCATTAGTTTGGTGCCTTAATTAATTTGATCGATCACCATCAACTTCATATTTTGTACGCAGTGTGTTTCTTAACCTCCTCTTTTAAAGGCAAACAGCTCATGCAAGCATATAAATGGGCCTACTGCGTATATGCTATAGATGTGATCATGTGGAGATGCATGGAAATGCACGCTGTGACTAGATGTGACTAGCTAGCTTCCATCACTACACATTGAGAATATCATGGGAAATTAAAGCTGCATAGTTATTGCATTGCTGTGACTAAAAGTGTCCTAATCTGAAAGGATTTGTAAACTAAATTGTCGGAAAGACTCAACTTTTCGTACGTGCAGCAGTCACACGGCAGCGCAAACACACACCAAAAAAAAAAAAACACACCATAAACAGTACGAGCACATTATGACAGTTAGTCTATGTTTTTTGTTGCTTAATTCGATTAGTGGGTACTGTACTTTTTAGAATAGGCACATCATGGTGTTAAGTTTCTTGCTCGTCATGTATACTCCTGTATTCTTTTTACTTGACGTTTTAGAATCTAGGTTGTCAAACTTTTTAATGAGTTTAAAACCATCTAGATTTACTATATAAAAATTATATAATTGAATTTGACTTTAACATTACTTTTATAATACTATAATTTTACTGGTACATCTTAATGTAAAGTTATAAAAAGTAAAAGTAAATATCGTATCTCGAAGGCCGTAAAAAAAAAAAAACCATCAAGTGAAAAGAACAAAAATGCTAGTAGTTCACAGTATGAGTGTTTATTTAGCCTAATCAAGTGAGTCACTCTTATTCTAACTATTACAATATAATTGAATGGGATAATTGGGTTGGTACCACCAGGAACTACAGTTCAGTTTAATACCATCTCATTCTTCATGTTCAGTTTAATACCACCACCCCTTTTGCTCTGTTTCGCGAAATACCATGCTCGTCACCTCTGCTAGCTTTGCCGTTAGCTCCCATATGAAATGACCCAAATACCCCCAAGAAATAGGTTTCGTCAGGCTGACTCTCTCCCTTGTTCGTGAAGAATGGAACTCAGGTAAATTCACTACATTAAACTGGCTAGACAGCATGAAAACCGACAAATCTGAGTAATTCCCTAGCTCCAATGGTACCAGTCCACTTAATCTATTTCTCGATATGTCCAAAACTCACAGCTTCCTCAGACTTCCAATCTCTGGTGGAATGGAACCGTCCAACAAATTTGAGAACAACCGCAGCGAGCGGAGCTGAGTGCAATTCCCCAACCCAGAGGACATGCTCCGAAGAGAAGGTTACGGGACAAGTCAAGCCGCTTCAACATGGGTCGGCCGCCAAGAACTCCTGGCACCGGCCCGATGAGCCGGTTGCCGGAAAGATCCAATCTTTTCAAGTCCTTGCAGTTGGAGAGGGAGGCGGGGATCTCACCATGAAACAGGTTGGAAGCGAGGTTAAGCACCCTCAGCTGTGGCAGGAAGGTGGCAGGAAGGGCACCCCAGAGCAAGTTCCCGGCAAGGTTGACCATCTCGAGCTTTTCCATCCTCCAGATCTCAGGGGGATCTCACCGCGAAGGCCGCGCGAGGGAAAGGGGGGCTCTTTTAGCTCAATGAGTAGTCCGACCACCGGGCGGCTCGCCGGCGAGCTCCCGCCCGGGTCGGGAGCGCGGGAGGTGCGAGGGCACGATGAGGGCGACGACCCATGACCTTGCATCGTAGGTCAATCCCGGCCAGGAGCAGTGCTCAGCGCCACCGGATTATGAGGACCACTGGCGGAGCAGCTTGGCGAGCGGCCACCATCTCCGGCTAGGCGTCGACCTTGGCGTGGGAATGGGGCGGAAGAACGACAGGAGGAGGCTTCACTTCCGTTTGGTGCAGGCGACAACCGACGAGGAGGAGAAGCTCACATGAGGGAGATCGGACTGGAAAGTAATTTGGAAAGATTTGGAGGGGTGACAAATGAGAACAAAAGGGGATGAGGGAGAGAGGTGACGGAGTTAGATAGGGCAGATAATAGAGAGGTGACGGGCGTGGTATTTCACGAAACGAAGCGAATGGTGGTGGTATTAAACTGAACATGAAGAATGCGGTGGTATTAAACTGAACTACAGTTTTCATTATGGTACCAATCCAATTATTGCTAATTGAATAAATATTCTCCTGCATAATATATACCAAAAGTAAGTTGGTTAAGTTTAACTTGAGGAATGCCATTTGCTACATATGTTGCGCAACATTTGCAGAAAATTAATTAGCTTGTATTTCCAGGACAAAGCAATTAGCTCGTTGGTTTCATCACCGATGATAAGAGGGAATTTGATTGAAATGATTGCAAGAAAAAAGAGGGGCTTATTAATTAACGAAATTGAAAGAAATGAGTGTTGGATATATATGAAATTTGGTAAAAGGTAAGGGAATATGGTGTAAGTATTATTCCCCTGTTCCTTTTGAAGTGACCTTAGAATTCGTGCTGTCAAGTGTTCTAAAGTTTAACCCTCTAATATGATTAAAACTATCTAGATTGATCACATAAAAATTATAACGTTAAAAATACTTTCATAATATTCTAATTTATTACTATATAATAAGATAAAGTCACAAAAATAACCATTAAAATCACATCCCGTCAGAGACCGTAAAAGGTCAAAAAAAAAATTTCACTTAAAAAAGAACAGTCGTACACTTTAATGTGCTCTGCCCTATCGACTTCATCGATGTACCAACTTTCTTATAATGACAAACCCTATAAACAAAAACGTATAAAGCTCAATCGAAATGAAACATGTGACGGAACTAAAATCAAAGTTTGCCACAATGATGCTTGCGTTAGCATTGTCATTTCCATCATTCATGTCACCTAAATAATGTAGATAGGGGCATAATTTCCGCTAGCTTTTGTGGAAGCCTAGTAGGACCGAAAGGTACACATCTAAGTCTCACTCTCACCATCCAAAATAATGATATATATATAGTTAAGGCCTAACGTATAATAAGATCCCATCCTATGGAATTGAGACGACTCCTATGGTGAGGTCATGCTTCAACACAGCAGCTAGCTAGCTGGCTATACATAAATGATTGCTACTGTTTATATACTTGCTCCCTTCATTCTGTGTCATTCATGTTACTTATGTGGGAAAATATCCAGTGCTAATAAACTCACCTCTTAGTGTCAACAAGAGGATTCTTACGAGCTTTAAAGATTTAAATGATTTGGATGGACTGATTTTAAGTAATTACTTGAGATGGTGAGAGTCTCACAAATGATTTTTCTATCCATGTGGGGTTATTCACATAATATCTACCCATGTGGCACTCAAGTCCCTCCACGTCTTATCCATCATTTTGGCTTTGCAATGTAGGTGATCAAATTCTCTATGACCATATCTATTCTAACAAAATAACGTTGTATGAAAAAATCATTCTTAATTTGATGTAGCTAGCAATTTGGAAATAAATTCGGCGGGGGAGGCTGAGGCCCCGTCGCCTGCACCGCTCATCCCCCCAAAACCAACGGCCGCGGCAGCGAATTTGCTTCCTTCTACCACACTGGCCCACACCTTAGTTAACAGCCAAACCCCCATCTCCATATATATATTATATTTGTGAACAACCAAATCATGATACTATGCCTGAGATCCTCGAGGAAGACATCTGAATAAACAATACGGAAAGCGATTGGCAGAGCTCCCTTTTGCCGTTAACTAGCTAATCAGCATGTATACTTTGTAGCATAACGGAACAAAATGCAAAATGTGACATGTCACCCTAACTAAACACCACTTAGAGCTAGGACTAGGACTGATTAATTAATCAGGTTTCTTTTTAGGCTATCCTTTGATGAAGAAGAAGAGTACACACGTTAACCATAAACAATTATACGGTTCTGCCAAACTTTCCCTTGACATCTGGTGGTCACACTCATGGGATGGCCTTTTTTTTTTTTCTAAGAGAGATCAGATTCTTATAGTTCTTTGTTTATATGTATCATTGTGTGTTGCAGTTTTACTATGCCGGAACCTTTCCAAGGTCAACAAATGCTGCCCCGGATTATGTTAGCCACAGGTCGGTCACCAATGGTGTTAGCGCCTTTTCTGCGAGAGTGTAAATTAAAAAGGCTATATAATGTCTTGATTAAACAAACAAAGTGGATGCATGTTGGGGCTCATGATGCCAAATATTATTCTTTTGTGACCTGCATATAAAATAAATGTCTTGGGACTTAATTAGTAGTTACATATATGCATATGATATGCGCTGCACTTGTTTGCATGTCCGGATGCGACTCCTATTGAGAACTAACGATGATTGTTTATAATTACTTCTAAATATGATTATTGACTCTATATATTGAGAACTAATGATGATTGTCTATAATTACTTCTAAATCTTATCAACTCTTGTAGTGGCGGTTCAATTAACAACTCGTGTTTTCCCCTAGGGTTCCGTGGCAGTGCCGCGTCCCCTATGGTTGGAACTTCTATTAATTGCGTTTGTTTCCATTTGAAACGTATCACATTTGAATCCTTACTCGCCTCTGGTCCCGATCGGCGGTGTGGTTTTCTCCTTCCTTTGGTTCCTCCTCTCATTGGGTGTTACCTAAGGAAAAACTTATCGACGAAATTTAAGCGGTTACTGGTGTTATCGGTGGAGTCCGATAAAATTTCAAACCAGGCAAAAAATTTAGATATTTCTAATTTCCATCAACGTGTAAAGGAAATCCAAATTTCTATTAAAAAAAATTAGATAAATTTCGTCTTTACATCTGAAAAATTCGTCCAAAATTTCACCAAAATTTCCGATAACCACAAGTTACCGATTCTATCAATGGGGTCCTATAAAATTTCCAGACCAATAGAGTTTTCCCTAGTGTTACCGTCTTGGGGTGAATTAGGGGAAGACCTTAGTGCTTTTTCCCACCCTTGGGGATTCGATCAACACTAGGATTGTGAGCGGTGCATGATGTCGAGTGGATCCAGTTTGAGGAAGACTTGGAGTTCTAAGGTTGCTTTGAAATCTCAGATTTCGGAGACAGTGGCGGCAGACAAAGAAGAAGGCATGGCAGCAATGCTAGATCGCCTAAACTTGTCGGTCAGAGAGGATGAGAAAGTGGTGATGAGCGATGAGGAGGAGGATGACAATTCGCAAACGAAGTTGTTGATCATCGGTAAAGTATTGTCCTATTATGTTATGCGTCTGCAAACCATTATGGGGGACAATGAGACCGACATGGGGAAATTATAGAGGTTTACACGCAATGTCAGCTAGTTATAATATTTTCATTGTTGACTAATTGGAGGCTCTCCTAGAAGCTCTGATATTAATCTTAGGTGGTAAAAAGGTAGAAATTCTCATATTAATCGGAGAAAAAGAAAAATAGCTAGAAATTTCCACATTAATCAGAGAAAAAGGAAAACAATCCTAACCATCTAATCTATCTATCTATATTTATACTAATTGGAGGCTCTCCTATAAACCTCCATATTAATCGTAGGATGTAAAAAAGCTAGAAATTCCCACATTAATTAGAAAAAATGGGAAAATCCTAACCATCAAATTTATGAAAAGGTAGAAATTCCCACATTAATCAGAGAAAAAGGGAAAATCATAACCATCCAATTTGAACGCATATAGCTTTACCAAATAACCGTGTAGGATGCAAATACTTACTAAATAATGACATCTGAACACATGAGAAATTAATATGACCAGATTTCTACATGAGATCTTAATGTTAACGTTAAATCTATAGCGTTATAATATGGACTAACCAAAAATCGAAGGTAAAAAAATATATATTTGTCACTTAATATAAAAACAAAATTTTAAATTGTATAAATTTTAAAATTTTAGAATTTTGAGAGATAATTTTTAATTAGAGAAAACGGGAAAATCCTAACCATCAAATTTATAAAAAGGTAGAAATTCCCACATTAATCAGAGAAAAAAAAAATGCTAGAAATTTCCACATTAATTAGAGAAAAAGGAAAAATCATAACCATCCAATTTGAATGCATATAGCTTCACCAAATAACCGTGTAGGATGCAGATACTTACTAAATAATGACATCGAACACATGAGAAATTAATATGGCCAGATTTCTACATGAGATCTTAAGGTTAACGTTAAATATATAACGTTATAATATGGACTCACCAAAAATCGAAGGTGAAAAAAATATTGGACACTTAATATAAAAACAAAATTTTAAATTGTATAAATTTAATAATTTTAGAATTTTGAGAGATAATTTCAAACTAAAAAATATATGTCAAATTCATATGAGTTAGGAGCTAAAAGTTACAAAAGTTATTAGCCCTGAAAATAATATTTAAAAAGTATCATGTCCGTGCGGATACACGGGTTGATGACTAGTGTCTACAAGCAAGGAATCAAAAGCTTACATGGAGGTTTTAACTTTTGCAATCTCACGAGACCAATCACCATTCTCTCTTTCTAGCAACTTCATTTTATTCCTAAGAGCATGCAATTGAAGATAACAAAACAACAAGCCATCAACATGTTTTTCTTTGCTTGCCTTGCTTAGCTTAAGTAGCGGTTCGTCATCAGATGAGTCATCATGATCATTGATGAGGACATGACCCCTATGAAACAACCACATTTGCTATGCTTGCAATTCCAATTACAAGAGCCAGTACGATTCACTTAAATTATCTGGTGAGCTCGTTTTTAGGAGTGTGTTTATATTATATGAACTATATGATGCTACATAATGATTATATATATATATATATGTGTGTGTGTGTGTGTGTGTGTGTGTGTGTGCAGCTCCATGCCACTTTTGGTCCAAGAGAAGCAAGCAATTCGAGCTGGACCCGTTTTGGAATCGATTCGGCCTCGGAATCGACTGTGGCACCAACTTAAAACAGACGTAACTTTTGCAAACGGAGTCCGATTTGGGTGTTCTTGGGCTTGTTGGAAAGCTTATTCCGAGAGATTTCCAATGGATCAGGAAGCTTATTACTAGAGATTTCCAATGGATCAGGCCTCACCTTCAAATTCTTTCTGTAGACTTCAGAATCATCAAAAGAAGATGTTATATCACCTATTTGGGCCAATTTGGGCTTTGTAATCATACTCAACTTGGCCCATATGCTGGCGGCCCACCTAGGGGTGTGGTTACTGTTCACATGAACAGTAATCCGTGGGTTTAGTCCCACCTCGCCATTTCTTTTAGATTTATGGCTTCTCCTTCCCTATATAAGGAGGTCACACCCCTCTAGTTTTCTGGGATTTCGTTGAGTTAAGGTTTAGCCCTTGTGCAAACTATTGTTCTTCAGTTGTGTCGAATGACCACCTGTTAAGACATCCTTCGGAATCCCACCTTATCAAATTTCATAAATATTTGTAATACATTAGATTGTTTTTTATCTTGTTCTTGCGTGTTCTTCGATTGCATGCAGGAATAGACCTTCGTGGTCAGGTTGATCGTGCTTCTAGCAGGTCAATAACATCTCGGAGTTGGTTCAACAATTGCTAAGGCGCAAGCGTCGTCGTACGGTTGTAGTCGGATCGCAAGAGTCGCCTCCACTAAAATCGATATTTATCAATCTCATCGAAAGATCGGGCACCCCGTCTTCATCAAGTGGTATCAGAGCTGCAGTTCATCGGTGAGAGTTTCTAGTTTTCTAGTAGTAGATTTGTTTTTCATACCTAGAGTCTAGAAAATTGCCTAAATTTTTTTTCGCATCATCCATACCGAGCCCGTTGAGCCATCGTAATTTTTTCTTTTCAGTTTGCTTGTTGAATCTTTGGTTGCATTGTCGTGTCTAGTTGCTGATCTTTAGTTCTAGTTATTGTCTAGTTGGTCATTGTCTAGATTTTTTCTCGTGTCTTCCTTCGCGTCGCTTAATCGTTCGTTTAGGGTTCTTAGTTTTTTGCATCTAAAAAAAAAAAATTCATGGATTAGAACTCCTCTAATTTGCACTAAAAAAAGAGAGAACACTTTGTTCTTATTTACTACTTCTGGAAAACCCTAGGGCCGGCAAATAGGAGAAGGAGAAAGAGGCAACCGCAAGAACAAAAGCCGCGGTAGAGAAAAAAAATTCCAAAAGAGAGAGAGAGAAAAAAAAAGAAGAGTGTCCACATTTTCAAAAATTGAAAAGCATTCAAACTTTCGCCAAATCTAGTAAATATTGGTGGAGTCCTTCTACATATAGCCACAAGATTGCACAAAAAATTTCAGTAAGTTTGGCTCACGGAATCAAAAGATATCGCAGTTTCAAGATTGAACCCGACTCGGTTTCCAGTATGAGTACGATTCTGTTTCCGAGAGACCTTTAGTAAAACGGGCATAACTTTTGCATGTGGTGTCCGATATGAACTGTAACACCCTGACCCAAAATCGGCTCAATGCCCAGCCCACCGTGGGACGGACCCGCACACACATAGCACCTCACTTACACTTTCGTCCTCGCTTCGTGTAAAAGGGTTAACCCGGAGGTGCTATGTTTGGATCTAACAGGCATTATATACTACTACAACTCACTTGAGACAAGCAATGTGGGACTAATCCCACCACACAACTCCTCATGGGCCACATGTGCCACTCTGGCGAGACATCGGTATTACATTCACCCCCTCAAGTGGCGCCTCGACGACATACGCATCTGCGGCAAATGCCCAGAACCACCCCTCGGTACCGTCCGTGCGTCCGGTCTTAAGCACATATGCCATGCCATGTGTCCACTCGGGCCCACATGTAACATCGCCATATGCTGCGCCCACATCCCTTGCGCCCGTCTGTGAGTTGATGCTCGATACCATCGTAACACCACGACCCAAAAATCGGCTCAATGCCCGATTGCACGTGGGACGGACCCGCACACATAGCACCTCACTTACACTTTCGTCCTCGCCGTGTAAAAGGTTAACCGGAGGTGCTACGTTGGATCTAACGGGCATTATATACTACTACAACTCACTTGAGACAAGCAATGTGGGACTAATCCCACCACACAACTCCTCATGGGCCACATGGGCTCACGCTTCTGGCGGTAGGGTATTACCTCACCCCCTTAAGTGGCGCCCTCGGCGACATACGCATCTGTGACAAATGCCCAGAACCACCCCTCGGTACGCGTCCGTGCGTCGGTCTTGCGGCACATATGCCATGCCATGTGTCCACTCCGGGTCCACATGTGCCATCGTCATATGCCGCCCACATCCCGCCTTGCGCCCGTCGAAGAGTTGATGCTCGATACCATCTGTAACACCACGACCCAAAATCGGCTCAATGCCCGGCCACGTGAAGGCGGACGCCACACATAGCACCTCACTTACACTTTCGTCCTCGCCGTGTAAAAGGTTAACCGGAGGTGCTACGTTTGGATCAACATGCATTATATACCACTACAACTCACTTGAGACAAGCAATGTGGAACTAATCCCACCACACAACTCCTCATGGGCCACATGGGCTCACGCTCTGGCGAGATTCTGAGATGGTATCGAGCATCAACCTTGTTGCTGCAGGCGCGTGCGGGGCGAGTGGGCATATGGCGCATGGCACATGTGGACCGGAGTGGACACATGGCATGGCATATGTCTTGCAACCTTTGGGCCTGCAGGGCGTGTCTGGGGGTGGTTACGGGCATTTGCCTCGGCCCTTAAGGGGTGAGTGTAATACCGACCTTTCGTGGCGTAGCCCATGTGGCCCATGAGGAGTTGTGTGGTGGGATTAGTCCCACATTGCTTGTCTCAAGTGAGTTGTAGTGGTATATAATGCATGTTGATCAAGCGTAGCACCTCGGGTAACCACGGCGAGCGAAAGTGCGAGTAGTGCTATGTGTGGCGAATAATGTGGGGCATTGAGCGATGAATTATTCGAATGGTATCGAGCATCAACTCACGTTTGCTGTGAAGGATGATGGGCGTGGCATATGGCGCATGGCACATGTGGACCGGAGTGGACACATGGCATGGCATATGTGCGCTGAACGGACGTACCAAGTGATTACAGGCATTTGCCACGTATGCTGTATCTTGCGAAAGTCGACAAGGTGAGTGTAATACCCGGCTGCTAAATGGCGTAACCATGTGGCCCATGAGGAGTTGTGTGGTGGGATTAGTTCCACATTGCTTGTCTCAAGTGATTGTAGTGGTATATAATGCATGTTGATCAAGCGTAGCACCTCGGGTTAACCCTTTTACGGCGAGGCGAAATGTAAGAGAGTGCTATGTGTGATACTTAGTAAGTGGGCATTGAGCATTTTGGGTCAGTGTTATGGCGTTCTTGGACTCGTTGGAAAGCTAACGATGAGGTGCATCTTTTTGATCTAAGAATAAGGTCACCCTCCAGGGACCCCAAAATCGGCCCTCTTCAGCCCCGAATTTGCGTCGCAAGTTTTCGGTTTCTGTTTTTGCCTTTTCTTTCAGTCTTCCCTTCGGAATTTGGGCTTCGCCTCAACAGAAAAGTTTTAGATATCGTCAAAACCTTTCAAACGAGCATATTTAGGCCATATAAATTTTTTTTGTTTATCTTTTGAGACTAGCTGTTGTATACTGCTTAAACTAGAGGTTGTTTATATTGCACGTTATTCTGATTTTGTGCTCTACATCGTGTGAACAATTTTGTGCTCCTACAAATAAGTTGAGTAGTTGGCTAGCGTCTCTTCTAGCACTTGGTGTGAGAATTTCCTTTGCTTACATCAAGTCGCATTGATCTTTGCGTGTGCGTTCATACACTTCTCTGGATAGACTTTGATTAGCTAGCTCTTTCTAGACTAGGATCAGCAATATTGACTAGTACTTTGAGCAATTTTTCAACTTGCATTTGCTGAATTGATTGTTGCTAATCCTTGCTACCATATTTGAGCCTTCCAACACTACTACAGAAAATGTCATCACAGACGGTTCGTATACGGTCATCACGAGCGGTTTTGAACCGTGCGAAATTTATATGCGAGATAACGGCGGTTATCACGAGATCACGAGCGGTTCCAACCACGAACCGTGCGTATCACAGAGCGGTTGTTGTTGGAAAAATACTTATCACGAGCGGTTACAACCACGGACCGTGCAGTGATTACGTAGAATCACGAGGCGGTTCGTGGTTGGAACCGTCTGCAGATTCTATAATCTCCTGAGCGGTTCGTCGTTGGAACCGTCGTGATAATTCATTATCACATACGGTTTCAACTACAAACCGTCTGTGGTTGTCGATATCCGCAGACGGTTCGTAGTTAGAACCGTGCGTGATAAATCCTTTAACCTAATTAAATTTTTTCGTATTTTCACTAGCCTCGGGAATTGCTAGCCATGCCCTCTGAAAACTAGCAAGTAGAAACATGTCACATAGATAATTCTTGACAACTCAAAGTGATCATTTAACTCAAAATCAATTACAAAAGAATGTTTCAAGTATATATTGTCGCTAGAGTTACAAATTGAATTACAACCAGTCAAAGTGAATTACAATATTGAATCAATTGTTTCAAGGTCGTTCATCGGTGTCGACGGCGTGAAACTCTCTGTTGGTGTTAACTATATGCGCCTTGATGAAGCCACGAGCTCCTCTCGAATGTGCGTGACTGGTCCATCTCGAGTGCATTTAACTCTATGTTCAAGCCACATAAGCTAGCGAGTAAAGTAGTAAGCATATATATTTAAATTTATAATTAGGAGATAATTATTACGAGATTGACAAACACAGGGATCGTTAGTCCTAGAAGCAATCAATAGTCGCATATGATGGCATCGTAGAATGCGCATAGGTGATCTCGTTTTCTTTGGCGACCTTTGCAAAAATAGAATTACATATATATGTCGATCGATTCGAGACGCAATATTACGGAGTATGATATATGATTATTGTGTTGTAGCGCGTACCGGAAATCGCATCCTGTGAGTCAGTGTGGCGCTCGTTCCCTTGTATAAACCTCCCTCGGCAACATAGCCGATGAACACCCTACATGATTCAAAAAAGTTATCCTTGTCCATTTAAAACGAAGGAAGACTACAATAGAGTTATGTGCGGAGGAAATGAACATACCTGTCGAGTATTCCTTTAACAATGGTGAAGTCGTGATTTTTGTTGAGTAGAGAATCAAGGTACAATACCATGTTCCTCTTTGGCACAAGAATCAGAAGAATCCAGTGGAACCTACTCGTGTATGTCGCTATAGTCATAAACCTATGTTGAAACGTAATTTGTATAGCAAATATTGAAGCACTTACTTCTGGTTGTAGGGCACCATTATGTACTCCCCTGTCGTTGTGAGCAAGCAATCCCATTTTATGTAATTCTCGGCGTAGGATCGTCTTGGTTGATTGTTTGCTCGGAGACCACGTGTGGGTCGAGAAACCCACGGTTCTTTGATTCGGCAGACACGTTTCATAATGTATATGTACATAAGCAATGAGTTATGATATTTATCGGTATCACGTGAGTGTAGAAATTGATTGCACACACTTACGATGTCGGCATCGTAGAAGTGAGGCGTCGAGGCGATTAGGTTGTATAAGTCAAATAAGTCTTGAAGCCCACGGCGAAGTGGCGAGCTCGTGGAGAAAATGCTCCCTCCGTATGTGACGGTGATTCGATATGACCCCCTTCGCTCGGTCTTGCGCAAGTACCAATCATGCAAAGCTTGACAAGCTACTCTGAGCTCTTTAGTTCGCGCAGGAGACCAGCGGACTTCGAGTGAGTATCGGCGGGGTTGGGAGGTACCTTAATGTTCTTGATTTCAATTTCTCCTTAACGAGGCGGTGAGGGCGTCTTCCGTGTGATGCCTCGGGGACCGATATGGTGACACGCTTTTCTTGTCCCTTTGTCGTCTTCTCGGCGAAGCGATGTGGCGGCCTTACGAAGCTTTGGTTGAGGCGGACTCATCAAGGGTCCTATTGGAGAGGAAGGGTCCTCTCGATGTCAGCGTCCTTGAAGGGTCGGTGTGATGTCCTTCTTGGGCCCTTTGGATAAAAGTGTGCGTGGTATCCCTAGTGTTACGATTTCTTCGTTCGGGAATCTCGGTAGGATGGCCATGAAATTGTCATGGACCATGTCCACCGCACTGGGCGTAACCTGCGCCCGGTGGGCACCGCCGTCTTTGCCTTGCCCCTTCTGGTATGGATACACCATACCCGCCCGACCTCAATAGGAATCGACCCTACTATCCTCACTTGGAGCTTGCGGGCGTCGGCTCCTACAAGCGTACACAATTAGCTAAGGCGTCCTATAGGTCTATCTTTGGAGCACTCGGAGATGTACATTACCTCGATCCGTCGATCGGTAATTGCGTCGTCATGTCGAAATTATGTGTGGGCGCGGCGCTACTCGATGTCGGCGGGACTTGCTCCCAAATTAACGAGGCGGCTTGCGCTGCATGAGTTGATTTACTTGGTTACGCAAGTTTGTTATTTGTTCTTGAAATTGTGCAATAATCACATGTTCCAACCGGCGTCGTCTGGGTCCTTGGATCTCTTCCTACTCCTATCGTGTCGGAGTTGTGTGGAATCCATCCTCCAAGGTACGTAAACCCCAACGCCTCGCGTGCGACCGGGTGCTCCTTGTTTCCCGGTAGTAGGCGGTACATCCTTCTCCTGTCTACTTGAAGGAACCTTGGGAACATGCGAAGTCAATGCTTCTGCAAGAGAACATCATGTTATTGTAGACACCATGAAGTTATGGACTTATTAACAATTAAGTGGTTCGAGAAATTTACGAGACGTTGAGACAACGCCTCGTCTGCCGGGTTTGTCGGAGATGTTGCCCAAGGCGTGGTGATGCCCTCGCTCTTAATCGAGATCGGCGCTCGTCGAGATCATAGCAAATGGTCGTGCGGCGGTCTCGTCCTCCGCCGCCCATCTGCGTGGCTTTACCGCGTACTCGGCGGTGCCGAGTCTGTGGGGTGAGTGTTTTGTGCTGGATAGCTCATGCGCGCACTTTGCTCTGAAATTCGCCGTCGTCTTCATCGCGCGAAGGCGTCCCATGTATCCGCGACAAAAATTGATCGTCGTGAAGGCGTCGACCGTGTTCACGTCTTTGCGTGACAAGCGAGCTCTTGAAGGTCCTCCACGCGTGGGACATCGCCGGCCGCGCGTGCCATCGCCACGCGTGCAGTGCGCCGAGGAAAGTGAGCGAGGCGAAAGTTCATCCACAACCGGTCTCTCTGTACATCCGTCGAGACTTCGAGTTGGGGTGGTGATGAGGACCCGTTCCTTGCAAGTACCCATGAGACGGTCGGAATCTCGCGGTTGCTTTCTTGGGACTCGGCGGGATCCGGCGTCGCGACCTCCGTGATCGTCATGCGGCCGAGGGCAATTTGGATATTCCTCGCCTTCTCGCTGCGTACCACCTTGATCGGAGATCGGACGCATTTAGCGGCGTCGATGGCGGCGGCGAAGGCGGTGCCTCTGCCATCTAAACTTACTTGCTATCTATATAAGTTACGTGCGCAATTATTACATAGTATATAATATATGGGAAATTGCACAAAAATATAAACAAATATAATCAACGTTTGCCATCTCGAGTAAAATAAAATAAATTGCCGTCGGTGTACCATAAGAATCATCACGGTTCCCGAGTTTACCAGTTAGTCGGCACCTAAGTATCGAGACTACCCATACCAACCTAGGTTAACCGGCATCTTGGTTTTCAAGTCACCTAGGCTAACCCAGTTAGTCGACACCGGATACCCATGATACCTAGGCCAACCTAGTAAATCGGCACCGTCTTACTTCCATAGGTTTTCATCATTCGGCACTATACCTCAAGTTTCATATCACGAAAATTAATTAAGAAAACACAACCACGCTACCAACTAGGTATCTTGATGTTTATTAAGAAAACATAGTAAAATGTTGATCAAGAACCGACAACTACAAGAGATATTTTTCTTAATAAATGCAAAAAGTGAATGAAATGAAATACAACGATTATAAACTAAAATTCTCGGAACATCTAGGGTGCACACTTAGTCAATTTCACTGGTTATTTAAGACAAATCACAAAATCCAGTATGATAAAACATAAGGAGT
The DNA here is from genome assembly GCA_036346395.1 of Hsuehochloa calcarea. Classification (NCBI taxonomy): domain Eukaryota; kingdom Viridiplantae; phylum Streptophyta; class Magnoliopsida; order Poales; family Poaceae; genus Hsuehochloa; species Hsuehochloa calcarea. Next base: position 16,286,421 of record CM070594.1, read on the forward strand.
GCAAACAAACTAGCGCATAGATATGACCTAAAGATGGGTCACCCAAGGGAGGGTGTCGGTTTGCAAATATCTAGCACTTCCTCCAAGTCTCCAACTAATGAACCTTCACACATTATTTGATCGAGCATAAATGATGAGCAAAACCACAAGCAAGAGTTCTGAAGGTGGCCAAGTGCTTGGCTTGCCCTTGAGTGAGAGGAAACATACTTGGAGAAAAAGCACTACACACCTAGGAGCAAAAATGCAATTGCCTCAATGCTTCAATTAATCTCGGCTTTCGATTTCGATCGGACAGTGGAGATTGCTCCTAATTCCCGTGCACTGCAGCATCTTTGTATCGAGAGCACTAATGCAAAGCTATGCAGGGAGGTCTGCATTTGGTATCCCAAAATTGCTTAGCAATAGTCGGATTAGTAGGTCATGTTGGGGTGAACTAAAAAGTTTGGGTAGAGTTGGATCTAAGTGTTGGCTAGGTAAGCGCCCGTAGTAGTAAGATGGTAGTTATAAACCACATGGACCACCCCTATGGGAGCTAGCTATTAGATCACAATTTGCGGGTCCCCAATCCATGAACAATCGGGCAAAATTTGTATTTGCGTCTAAGGCTACGCATGACTCCCATATATAACAACGTTTTTAGTGCTCCTAAATCTAATGTACACGCATATATACTTTCTAATTCTAATATAATCGGCCTTATTTAGTTCTTTGCGGTGATGATAATAAGCATATTCAACGATCAAGAGCCATACATCATAGTCATTTCCATGAGTCTTCTTTTCCTAATGTCACCCATTCCCATAGCATGATGATAAGCATTATGGAGTAGCAAGTTGCATAATTAGGGAATGGGAAGGAAACAAAAAATCACCCCAAAAAGTTCTTGCACCACAGGCTACACTTTGATCGATTTTTCATGCCAAGAGACTAGTGTCTAAGCGTGATTTTGAGGAAAATTTATCTATGGTGAATGGATATATGTAGGCATTTTCTTTGGAGAGATGCAAGCTAGCGATAATGAAATGTGTAGTTGCTCTATACACATCTGAGGCCATAGTTATGAAGTTATTAATTTGGCTCGAATTTGTCCATGTAAATGAACCGAAATGGCTCTCAAGCCCCACATGGAATACTTAAAAAAAATCCTATGAACAACAATTGAAGCATCTATTGCATGGACCCTCACAGCAGGGACGAAGGGAGGCGGCGCTGGTCGGAGGCGGGGACAAAGGGAGGCGGCCCTGGTAAACCCTCACGGCAGAGAAGGGAGGCGCTGGAAACTCACAGGGTGCTCGGCGGCGGGGCGGCGGCCCAGTCGGGACGGCGGGGCGGCGCTGGCCGGAGGCGGGGCGAAGGAGGCGGCCTGTAAACCCTCATGGAAGAAGGGTGAAAAAAGCATAGTGTGCACAACCGTTCGATGATAGAACAGACTTAGGTGAAAAAAGCATAGTGTGCACAACCGTTCGATGATAGAACAGACTTATATACATGGATATCACAGATGGTTCTATGATAGAACCGTCTGTGATAACATAGAAAGGGTTCCAAATAGAACTAATTTTAATATCACGACGGTTCCATAATGGAACCGTGCGTGATATGAAACCCTGATATCACGAGCGGTTCATTAATAGAACCGTCGTGATATGTTGATATCACACGGTTCATTAATAGATATATAAGTATCCGACGATTACGTGATATCTGATATCTCGATGAACCGTCCATCGCTAGATCAACGATCCAAGTTCATCCACGTCGATTTAATTTTGGATTTTCCGAGAAGGCTTATTTGTTATCTGAAAAATACAATTTAATTCAAAAATGCATAACTTAACTAATGAACTAAATGTGAAAAGTTTACTTATGCATTTTACTTTTGCTCATTTCAAGACTTTAAAAAATTGTACAAAGTGCATCATAGCTCGAAATGAGATGAATCCAATTGGGTTGTTCATCTCATGAGGTGCTTGATTCAACGTATCATAACTCGGATGAGGTGTTTAATTTTCTCATATATATCTTTTGCATTACAAGTCGATAAACGGGGTCTCACCACGATCCAAGAGGCAAATTGACCGATTTAGCGGCCCATAACACGTGGCGCGTTTCCATGTTAACATCAAATTAATTACGATGGAATATATACATGCTTAATTGAAATACATCCTTCATGATGATCGATGCGCATATAGCTAGCTTCCTCACCGGGTTCTTCCACGATCGATCACGTCTCCGAAAGGAGCAACTCGTCAAATTGATTGTACTCTTCCTCATCCACGACATTCTCAACTCCGATAATCCTTCTTTTCCCATGAAGAACTACGTGGCGGTTCTTATTTCTTTGGGTCCGTTACATAAAAACTTGAACAACTTGCTTAGCGAGTACGAATGGTTCGTCCTTGTATCCGACACGTTTGAGGTCCACAGTAGTGACACGTGCTTGTCGACCTTCACGCCTGCGGAAGTTTAACCCGATGACATCGAAGCAGGGGATCTTGAAAAGTACATAGTCAAGCTCCCAAATCTCCTCTGAACCCATAGTCACGAGTTCAACCCGCGTGCCCTGCGATATTGAACCCTCGTGAAATGCATCTATCACGGACACCGCTGTTACGGGTGTGCTCTTCATATCACGAGTGCCGTATAAAATGTGTACCCATTTATGTCGTATCCTTGCCATGTCACAATTGTAAATTTTGGTCCTTTGGCCAACCATAGCGGCGTTCATCACTTGATGCCCTCCCGGTGAATCGCATCTTTAACCATTCGTTGAGCAAGCGGTTGTGCTCTCTCGTTATCAAACCTCCGGCCGGTCGGATTACATTGGCGTAACATGTCTCGTGCTCGTCGGCGTGCACGGGACACTTGGGTCATGTGTTGCAAGACCGTGAAATGGGCCTACATGTATGTATCTAGATTGGGAGTGATTGCTTTCCTCCCGATGGTCCGATACCCTCCGTCTCCCCTCGTGGCGAGATAGAGGCCGCCTATCGGTTCCACAGAGCCATGTAGTCCACGCAGAACTCAATGACCTCTTGGTTGCATAACCTTGATGATCGCCCTCGTGAGATCGATTCCGTCGTAGGACTTGAAATTCCCATGTATCTCTCGAAATGGTACATATGGCGTAGGAACACGGGGCGCATATCTTTATCTCTTTCACAAGGTGAACAATGAGATGGACCATGATATCAAAAAAGACGGAGGAAATACATCTCAAGATGACATAGAGTCGTCACCACCTCGGCTGCAGAGCGTCGAGTCCCGGGATCGATGACCTTACGAGCAATTGAGTTAAAGAAATAACACGACCTAAAGATTGCCACTCGGACCTTGTTTGGCAAGATACTCCTAATTACAACGAGAAGCATCTGTGTCATCGACACATGACAATCATGAGACTTCATACCAATTAATTTCAAATCTTTCATGGAAACAAGTTTCTTAATATTGGCGAATGCTTGGACGGAACTTTCACACCATGCAAACTTTGACACAGTTCATTTCTCTCGGCCTTGGACAAAGTGTAGCAAGTTTGGGAAGGTGCGTTAAATCGCTATCGATCTCTTTCGGTGCTAACTTTCGGATCTTATGTTCATATCAACCAAGTCACGCCGTGCGTTAACGCCGTCTTTTGTTTTGCGGTAATGTTGATGAAGAGGCCAATCAAGCTATCACATACATTCTTCTCCACGTGCATGGCGTCGATGCGATCTTAGAACTTCTAAGTTCTCCCAATAAGGCAAGTCCCAAAAATTGACCGCTTCTTCGGATATTTTTACGAGGGTCCTTAATTTACCTCCTTTCCAAGCACAACATCGATATCCTTAACCATATCATAGACCTCTTTCCTCTAGAATCCCTTGAGTGAACCGTCCTCCTTATTTCCGTCGAATTGTTTCTTCATCTTGTGGTATGGGTGAATCACGGGAAGGAACCTACGGTGGCGATATACACGATTTTGCGTGAGTTGTTCACCATACACTCTCGGTACCATCTATGCGGTGCGGACAGGCTTTGGCTCCTTTTGTACTAAACCCGACAGTTACCAAGGGCGGGAAAATCATTGATGGTGCGAGAATAACATGGCGCGTATAGTGAAGTTCTCTCGTTTATGCGCGTCCCATACTTGTACCCCTTCGTTCCAAAGTGTCACAAGATCTTCCAGCAATGGTGCTAGGTACACATCAATATCGTTCCAGTTGCTTGGCCCTTGGATAAGTAGTGTCATCAAAATGTATTTCCGCTTCATACGACCAAGGAGGAAGGTTGTACATACATAGATTCACGGGCAGTGCTATGTCGGTGCTCATGTTACCGAAAGGATTCATTCCGTCCGTACTCAACCCTAACCTTATGTTCCTCGGTTCCGCACCGAACTCTTCGAAGCTCCGATCGAAGTTTCTCCACCGGCGAGAATCGTGAGGTGTCCGAGCTTCCCATCTTTCTTACGCTCCTCAGTGCCAACACATCAATCTTGCCTCCTTTCGGTTCGCAAATAAGCGCTTCAAGCGTGGGATCACAGCGGATACCACAACATCTTAGCAGGAGGTCCTTGCTTCGCCTTAGCAGTATTCTTCCGCTTGTATCGGGATGCTCTGCACACGGGACATGCATGCATGTCTGCATACTCTTTACGGTAGAGGATACAATCGTTCGGACATGCATGCATTCTTTCTACTTCCATTCCCAATGGACAAAGAACCTTCTTAGCTTGGTAGGTCGTGCTGGGCAACACGTTTCCCTCCGGAAGGATGTCAGCTAAGAGACCAACAACGCCCGTAAAACTCTTGTCGGACCAACCATTGCTTGCCTTCAATTTCAGCAGTTCAAGCACGGTTGACAACCTTATGTATTCCGGCTTGCAGCCAGGGAACAAAGGTTTCCCCGAGTCCTCCATTAAGCCCTCGAATTTACAAAACTCTCTCTCACCGTAGTTCCCTTCTGCATCGCGTAGCATCTGATCCAGATTGTCATCATGCGATCTATCCTCATCAAAAGCACATTCCATACCCTGCATATCGTTGACTTCCTCGGCGATGTCGTCATTACTGACTTCCGGTATAATCTGCTCTTCACCGTGTCTGCTCCAACATGTATATCCTTTTTTGAAACCTCTTCGTATTAAGTGAGCTTCGATCTGCGTCGGGTTGTTAAACATTTTCATATTACATAATCAATGCATGGACGAGTACATATATTTTATCCCCTTCTTCAACATATCACCTTTCGCGGCTCTTCTAAAAGCAAACACGCCATTAATATACTCTTCACTCACACGGTTCTCAATGTACATCGGTTTGGTCCATCTACACGTATCGCACGTAACAAATTAATTAGTGTTAAATTATATATTAATAAACCGCAAGTACCCTTTATAATGACCAAACACATTAGTAGTACTCTATAGCAAATATAAAGGGTTCTGATCGTTACACATTAGTGATTAGTGCGAGTAAAAATAAAGGGTTCTGGTCGATCGTTACCCTTCTCTCCAAAGTGGCGCAATGTGGGAGGAGGCGGCAGAGTGCCGCAATGGGCGGGGAGGAGGAGGCAGGGTATGACTCAAAATGGGGAGGGCAGGAGGAGGTAGGGTGGCGGCGGTTCAAATGGAATTAATAGAAATGGCGGAGGGTGGCGGCGCTCAAATATAATGCTAATATATCAATGGCGGTTCTTTTAAAGAACCGCTGCAGCGATAAACTTAACATATCACGACGGTTCTTTTATATAACCATGCGTGATACTTCCGACGGTTCGTATTTTAAAGAACCGTGCGTGATGAAATATTATCACGAGACAACGGTGCGTGACAGAACCGTCTATCAAAGAACGGTTCATTACGATGAGAAGAGTATCACAGACGGTTCGTGTAAAGAACCGTCTGTGATACTTATATATCACAGACGGTTAACGAAGAACCGTCTGTGATAATTTTGTGATGGGGTGTCTAGTATAGCATGTTTTGTAGTAGTGCAAGCTACACATCTTCTACACCGTATAGTCTGACCTTCACCTGGCAATCGTTCCATCCAATCTTTGGAGATACGTTGACACCGCTGGTTGCTGATCACCCCTGTTGTTTGGTAACAATTGGTAAGAATTCGATAGAAGGCTTGAGTGTGAGCAAATTTTGAACCACCACATCCTAGTAGTTGCTAGGGACATATGCTTGGTTTCTACTAACCATGACAGGTTGAGGATCGCATAGTTGGATGTTTCGTGAGATCAACAACACCATTGATTCATTTCCTGTGCTTGAACGAGGTAAATTTAAGTATGCATTTCCATCCTTTGCTGGTAATTTTGACCCTAATGCTTATGTTGTCTGGGAAATAGCATTAGACAAAGAATTTGAATATCATGATTGGTATGATAGGCAAAAGATTAGATCTGCCACTAGCGCTTTTGTTGAGTACGCAATACTTTGGTGGAAGTATTTAAATAGACATGAAAAAGTGTCTCAAACTTGGAATGCATTACAGAAACTTTTGAGAGATGAATTCGTTCCTAAATATCATGCTGATTATTTACTAGCTAAATTACAACGTTTAAATCAAGGTAGTAGAACTGTAATGGAATACTATCATGAATTGAAAACTCGTTTGTTGCGTTGTGGTTTAGAGGAACATGTTGAAGCTACAGAAAATATATTCTTAAGTGGGCTTAATCAAGAAATTCAGGACCTTCTTGTTCATAAAGAATATAATTCTCTCTCTCATTTATTTATTCTTGCTTGTAATGTTGAGAGTCAGATTAAGGAGAAATTGAGAATGCTTGATGTTAGAAAATATGAGAACAAACATGTGTTTGTAACTTTTTCTGTGACTAACAACATGCAGAAAGTTGAGAACTATGCTGAAGAGGATAATGAGCTGATTGAACCATCGACTCCTTTGGTTGAGAAGAAAGATGAGGAGATAGATGCACCTACATCATTTGAAGGAGAGCCAGAAAGGTAAACATCATGGTGCAATCATCACTCAAGGTGAGTATGCTTGTGAAGAACTACAATTGTCTACTGTTCATGCCATTTTAGAGCAAAAATTAGTGGAAAACAATTCTGATATGCACATATTTCACGAAGAGAATTCAGACTGCATTGATTTTAGTGCACCATGTGATAAACTTATTGATTTACCTGTTGACTTGAGTGCACCATGTGATAAACTTGTTGATTTACCTGTTGAATTGAGTGCACCATGTGATAATATAATTGAATTGCCTACTGTTTTGAGCGATTCATGTGATGAATCAATCACATACAATGATACTGTGGAATTGGTTAGACATAAAGAAGTTTTGACTAGAATTTATCCTACTGATTCTTTATGTTACATTATGTTGGAGCCACCGATGAAATTGTCACATGCTATGGACAAAGTTTATGAAATCGCATGTTTGAAATCCTTGTCTAGTGTGTACACCCCTGGATATAAGTTTAATTTGATTGAAGATTATGGTGTAGACAATCAATTTCATGTGTATCGAATATGCATAACTTGTGATCACATAGATGAATTGGAGCTTACTGTTTTGAACAAAAATTCTTGTGTACCGAATCTTGTTCGTTATGAGAGGAAAATTAACTTTAGTGATCATCCAATGCCTAGGTGTTCATCTCTTATTGCACCATCTTGTATTAACAATCTGCATAATAAAATTGAAGTATGGAAGAACTTTCAAATCTTTTCACCCTTGCTAGATGAATTTGCTAACGCTCAATTGAAATATGATTATATGGATAAACTTTGTTTGATTCCAAAGGTTGTAGATTTGCCCATATGTACTACCACTACAAGTTTACAACTTCGGAGATTTCTATTGTGTAAACGCTTCACTTATATTTGCAAAACTAGTTGCAATAATTGTTGTGTGAGAAATTTTATTTTGCTCATTAACATATATGATTATTCTTGGGCTAATATTACAATGAGCTTTTATGATCGCTGCTGTGTTATAACATTAATTGTGCAACAATGAAGAACAGTTAAAACAGATGACATATACATATACCATGCATACACCTTAGCTTTTTTGTTACCCTATTTTCAGCTTATTGAAAGCCGAGGACGGCTTTGTTTTCAAGAAGGGGAGGATGAGGACATGACCCCTATGGATACAACCACATTTGCTATACTTGCAATTCCAATTACAAGAGCCCGTACGCTTCACTTAAATTATCAGGTGAGCTCGTTTTTATGAGTGTATTTATATTATATGAACTATATGATGCTACCTAATGATGAAATATATATATATATATATATATATATATATATATATATATATATATATATGTGTGTGTGTGTGTGTGTGTGTGTGTGTGTGTGTGTGTGTGTGCAGCTCCATGTCACTTTTGGTCCAAGAGAAGCAATCAGTTCTAGTTGGACCCGTTTTGGAATCCAGTTCGGCCTCCGGAATTAGCCTGACAGCACCAACTTAAAACAGACGTAACTTTTGCAAACGGAGTCCAATTCGGGTGTTCTTGGGCTTGTTGGAAAGCTTATTCCGAGAGATTTCTAATGGATCTTGCCTCACCTTCAAATTCTTTCTGTAGACTTCAGAATCGTCAAAAGAAGATGCTATATCACCTATTTGGGCCAAATTGGGCTTTGTAATCATACTCAACTTGGCCCATATGCTGGCGGCCCACCTAGGGGTGTGGTTACTATTCACATGGACAGTAATCTATGGGTTTAGTCCCACCCCGCTATTTCTTTTAGATTTGTGGCTTCCCCTTCCCTATATAAGGAGGTCGCATCCTTCTAGTTTTCTGGGATTTCGTTGAGTTAAGGTTTAGCCCTTGTGCAAACTATTGTTCTTCAGTTGTGTCGAATGAACACCTGTTAAGACTGTAACACCCTGACCCAAAATTGGCTCAATGCCCAGCCCACCGTGGGGCGGACCCGCCCACACATAGCACCTCACTTACACTTTCGTCATCGCTTCGTGTAAAAGGGTTAACCCGGAGGTGCTACGTTTGGATCCAACAGGCATTATATACTACTACAACTCACTTGAGACAAGCAATGTGGGAATAATCCCACCACACAACTCCTCATGGGCCACATGGGCCACGCTACGAGCAGGCCGGAGTATTACATTCACCCCCCTTAAGGGCTGACGCCCTCGGCAGCATACCGCATACGTGGTAAATGCCCAGAACCACCCCTCGGTACACGTCCGTGCGTCCGGTCTGCGGCACATATGCCATGCCATGTGTCCACTCGCCCACATGTGCCATCGCCATATGACACGCCCCATCCCGCCTGCACGTCGTGAGTTGATGCTCTGATACCATCTGTAACACCCTGACCCAAAATCGGCTCAATGCCCAGCCCACCGTGGGGCGGACCCGCCCACACATAGCACCTCACTTACACTTTCGTCCTCGCTTTGTGTAAAAGGGTTAACCCGGAGGTGCTACGTTTGGATCCAACATGTATTATATACTACTACAACTCACTTGAGACAAGCAATGTGGGACTAATCCCACCACACAACTCCTCATGGGCCACATGGACCACGCTACGAGCAGGCCGGGGTATTACAAAGACATCATTCGGAATCCCACCTTATCAAATTTCATAAATATTTGCAATACATTAGATTGCTTTTTATCTTGTTCTTGCGTGTTCTTCGATTGCATGCAGGAATAGACCTTCGTGGTCACGTTGATCGTGCTTCCAGCAGGTCAATAACATCTCGGAGTTGGTTCAACTATTGCTAAGGCGTGAGCGTCGTCATACGGTTGTAGTCAAATCGCGAGAGTCGCCTCCACCAAAATCGATATTTATCAATCTTATCGAAAGATCGGGCACCCCGTCTTCATCAATCATCCTCCAAAAGCTCTCCATCACGATCATCCTCGATCGCCACTCCACACAAGCCAATGGGTTCCTTCTCCTTCTTGGGATCCAAGCACATCTCATGTCTGGAACTAAGACAAACAAAACCAATGAGATCGCCACAACTGTCGCACATAAATTCCTTCTCAACTAACAACATATACACCGAACGCTCAAGCTTCTTGTCACGATGGACAACATCGGCAAAAGAACCACGACAAGATACAAAGAAGCACTCACAAGTCCATATACTATCCACGAAGCTCAAAGATCAGTGAAGATCACAAATGAGCAAACCTTGCTCTCAAGGGGGGTCAAATTGGCGCCACAGAATCAATGACATGTTTAAAATATTTTGCTTTAAATAGTTCGATGTTCTTTCACTCCAATAGCTATGTGGAGATATGAAGATCAGAGAGAATCATTCAAACAAGAACAAGGCAACAAGAAGATCAATACTCACCAAAATCCTCACTGGACCGGACAGACCGGATGAACAGTAGCGGTTAGATCGAGTAAATAGTATAATAAGCACAGAACTGAATTTCGGCACGATTTCGAAATCACAACTTGATCCAATTTGTGATCCACAACTCCAAACTTCATGAAACTTGAAACACACCTTCTCTAGGACGTTAGGAATCTGTTCCAGTCAAAGATCTTGAAGATCATTGCCAAAGTTATGATCTTTTTTCCATTTTAGTGAGGATTGCGTCAAAATTGGGCCAAATATGAAAACGATGATTGAGAGGAGCTCGTGGGAGGAATCAATCCAAGATGGCTAAGTATGGTTTCACGCACGTTCTAGCACCCTCAATCACAGCAAGAATAAAGTCAAAAGTCCTCAAGAGCAAAACCCCTAAAATCACCCTGTCTTCCACCAAAACCAGACAACTCAAGAACTTGCTATAGAAAGTATCTAGATGAATGGGATTTAGTCTCCAAGAGATATATCACTTACACCTACTAGGTACAAAGCAAGATCAGAGGGGAGGAAGGAACACCAAAAACCAAGCCAAATCAAGAAATCAACACTTGAGCATATGAGAGGAAGACTTGAACAAATTTGGAGATTCGACTTCTATTTGGAAATGAATGTTTGCAGCCACTTCCTTGGGAGGACAAAGCCACTAGGATAACACACACACACACAAGTGTTATCATCTCTCTCAATACATCTCTCAAACTCTATCATCCTCTTTTCTCTACTTTTCCTAATTTTTCACATTTTGGTTCCTTGGCTTAGGTTGGTGTGCAAATCCTCCATCACCCCCTTATATAGTGGATGCTATGTCTAGAGAGAAAACCATAACGGGTACCTGTTAAGCCCACACACAAATGGGTCTCACTCACGCATGCTTCTCAAAGCATCGTCTTTATCTCTAACTCCATTAGGTCAAATCCATCATAATTTTCCCTCCATGGAGTATCATTGACCTAATCTACTTGGTCTACCATTGTGGTTTCTCACACCACCATTTTCCAGTATTGGGCAATTTAACAAAATGTCCCGTCACCGACCTTTCCCGATTCCTTCATATCAAAGTATCGCCCATGCTTCGCTATCATCCATGTGGCCCCAAAGACTTCTCGCTAATCCTCTCAAACGTCTGGATCCAACTGAATTGTCCTCGTTTGCAAACAGGTCCAAATCACTTGACGCAGCACATGCCTTACCATGCACCATGATGGCACCCAGCTTCCTTGACTATTATGGAGCTTCGCTCCTCCATGAGCTTAGTCCCGGTCGACCATTCTGTTGCCCGTCATGTCCATCACCGGTAGCTCCGCTCTGGATCCTTGTCTTCTCTTCTTCTAACGACCCTGGTAGCCTTGGTCATTTTCCAGCGGCACCTTGATCATTCTAGACCTTAGCTCTCCTAGCTTAATCCTGATCTCGTCAGCCCCACCATGACGTATCTCTGGATTCCTACAACCATCACCGACAACCAAACCTTCATGTAGCACTGCTCAACACACAAAATCATCAATTGACACAATTGACGAGTCACGAACACATACTTTCAAAGCTTCACTCTCGGAAGCATCACTTTACCTCAAAAAGGTCTTTGCTTAAACTTTACCTTCCATGGTTCTTGTCTATCTTGCACCTTGTTTGAGTCTAACCATCTCACCCGGCATCCAAGACCATTCTGGACCTTGGTTCCCGTAACCAAGTCCTGGTCCTCCTCATTATTGATTATAGTTGACTCCAAGCCACCTTGCATTACACAAGACAAAGCAACCATTTCCTGGCATAAGTTTTTTTGCAACTTAACCCACATCAGTCCAAATATGCAATATGCAACACATATGCAATATTTCAATGACCCCTAGGTCAAAACCCCAAAATCAGCATAACTCACTGTGTTGAAACCACCATGGTCGGTCAAACCGTAGCCTAGGCTAGTCTGACCGACAGCCCTTGGTCGGTCTGACCAACCTAGTCGGTCTGACTGCTACCCTGGTCTGACCACTAACCCATGGTAATAGGGGACTGGTCAGACCGCTACTGGTATGACTGCCAACCAACGGCCAATCAAACCGCTTCCAAATTCAAGAAAACACCCCTATCTGGACTTTTCCACAAAACTCTCTAGTTTAGCGTCCAGTCTCCATTTTCAATGGCACCTGGTGCAAACACATCACTAAACACCCCCACATAAGTGTTTGGTGCCCATTCCTCGCATGCTTTAACTGTTGGCCTTATCACCACCTGAGGTCGGTCAGACCGCCAACACCTAGACAACAAGTATGATAATTTACTAAACTGAGGGTTTACTCCCCAAACTCCTCAACACCGATGCCTATTGTTCAACACCTTGATTAGGACCATACCATATGGTCTCCACAATCACCCTCTTGATGAACACATTGGCAAACTACCAAAAATGTAATTTGGAGGTTGTTATATAAATACTCGCTCGATTTTGCAAAAAATACCTCAATTTTGTCCAAAAGTAAGAGAAAGACACGAAAAGACCAAATTGGCTTGAGGAATGCAAAAGCAAACAAGTAGAGGCAATGAAGTGTATAAAAAGCTTCAAATCTACAAGAGGGATTCAAAAACTCACTTAACGACCATATGAAAGAACAATTATTCAATTTGACCTTTGATCATAGTGATAATCCAATTTTGGAATTGAGAGCATAAGAATGCATATGGGATGCGCCCCTTCACTGAGATCTACCATTTTTTAATTTTATCCCTCTGTTTGTATTTTCTCCGCTGAATACAACAATAGCCCTTTTCTAGCATTTTCGCCACATGCTTTCCCCTTTGAAATTGGAGTCACGAAGGAATCACGTCTTCCTCTCATCCATTTTTTCCAGATTAAGGAAGTAGGGAAGAAGCATAAGAAAGAGCATGAATAAAATGCAATGGAGTGACTTCATTTTTTATTTTCAATTTTTAGAAGCAAGAAGCTTTGAAGATTACCCAATACGAAGAAGCTAACATCCAGTAATGCACAAGATATGTCAAGTATGAAAGCTAACATATTACGAATGGCAAGCTACAAATTGGCATCAAGACATATATCCAAGAGCCATCTAATCTAGCGAATAATCTAAAATTACTATAGGATAATCCGAAAATACACAATATGAATATGAACCAAGCCACAATAAGCATGTAATCCAATATAGTGAAACAAGCATTGACTACTAGCACTACTACCGAGAAGGCTATATTGTACGCCTCATCATAGACGATTCCCCAAAATCCGTCAGTGTTGTAATTATCATAAACGGTTTTACAAGTGCGACCGTCTATGTAACTAGCGATAGCTAGAACCGTCTATGATATGTAATTATCACAGACCATTTTTAATAAGAATAGTCTGTGATAATTCACAGACGGTTCTTAACAAGAACCGTCTATGATAATTACAGACATCACAGATGGTTTTTAATTAGAATCATTTGTGATAATTCACAGACGGTTCTTGACAAAAACCGTTCGTGATAATTCATATACGGTTCTTAATCTGAACCGTCTGTGATAATTCATAGACGATTCTTAACAAGCACCATCTGTGATAATTATAGACGTCATAGACAGTTTTTAATCTGAACCGTCGGTGTTGTAAGTATCACAGATAGTTTGAGGTTAGAAGTGTCTGTGATATGTATCTCTTAAACGCATCAATGACCCTTCGGCTCCCCGATGCGTCTCACGTGCCAAATTTATTCTGCGTTTTATAAAAATGATCATCCACCGCCAAAAATGAATCCCCACATCGCTCTACTCTCTTTCGCTCCCTCCATCAAAAACTAATATAGCTAAAAAAATGGCTCCCCACTCTTCTCCCTGACGCCGGCGTTGATGGCCTACCTGGCCATTTTGTACGAGCACCTCTCCAGCCGTATGCTGGCGGATGCTGTGGAGGGGCACTGCGCTAACAGTGTTATCCCTCCTCTGCCGGACGTTATACCGAGGCATGTGTTGGCGACATTCCATAGTATGGACGTCCTACTCTGTCATGTCTTCCGGGTCATCTCTAGCTTCCAACGAGCTAATGTGGGGACCCCAAATCAGACCCATTTCAAGTCAACTGATTGCGCCGGAGGCATGACCCTTAACAAGAGACGAGAACAATTCTAAGTTCCCGAATACTTGTCTCATGTTAGCTCCTAAGGATCAGTGGCTAATATGCACATATCTAAACAACATTGTTCACACCCATAGTCAAAATTGAAGAAAATCTTACAAGCATTATTACAACATCAACAAAAAATCGCAACAAAAAATAAATAAGGAAATAACCAGGTTGGCATACCCAAACCCACAAGAAACCAACTGGAGCTAAAGCCATCACATCTACCGTTATCGCCCAAAATTAGTACGATAGCTAAAACCAGTTTGTACGAAGTTCTCACGTGCAGCATGGACAATCCGGTTGTGTAATACTCCAGAACCGGTTCGGTAAAAAGAAAGAAGTCGGAGGGAGTAAAAGAAACAGTTTTCGTCGGAAATTCCAGTCAGCGAGGGGGGGTAAACGTTATTTCCCGTCAACCTGGGCGTAGTCTGCGACCCAGGTGGCCCAAGAGGGGGCCGGCCGGCCCATGTAGGAGCCGGTCAAAAAGGGGGGGCGCCACTCCCCCCCCAAACCCTAGCCGGCCACCTCCTCCCTCCCCCTTAGCCGCCACCTCCCCTCCCCATAGCCGGCTCCCTTGCTGCTCCTTGGTGTCTCCTCGCAGTGGTGGTGCCATCTCCGGTGATCCCGTCGCTTCTCCCAAGATCCCCTCGACATCTCCTTTCCTGCCGACGTCACCGGCCTTTCGTCGTCTCTCGGTGGCCGGCCTTAAGAGAGGGAAGAGAGGGGAAGGGAGGAAGGCCCCTGTGTAGTGGATCATCGTCGTCCTACTGGTCTACAAGGGTAACTAGACATCCAATTCGTTGTTTGATTCCATTAGAGTTGAGAATCCGATTGGATTTGTAGTTTCGTTTATTTACGTCGTAGATTGATTCTGTCCAAGATCGTTGTACCTCGGTTTTGGGTGTCGTAGAGGCCGAATTGGATATCTGCGACTTACGGAGATATGATCCTGGCTTCATTATATTTCTTTTGGCACTTGGATCACGAATTTTCACCCATAGTTTAAAAGTTATGACTATTTTACCACGTCTTGCTCATCAGAGAGAAACTGCAGATGCAGTCGGCTGTACCTAGGTTTTGATCTAGTTAGAATTAGAACCAGGTCGGCCACCCAACTAGGTTTATGAAGATAATTTCACCATGTTTCTAGGCTGATAAAGATCACTTTATTTGGATCAGTGGTCTAAAAGTTAGAGCCTTTTCTTTGGGGTTGTTCAGATTACGACAATTTGTGGATATAGTTTTCAGTGGATGTTTAGACCCCTGTTTTGGCCGAACTACGGTTATTTATTGGTGAGAAGCCTGTTACGTTGAGAGAAGTTGAGCACTGGTTTCAGGTCTTTTGGAGCTACGGTTATTTATTGGTGAATTTTCTAGTAAAACTGCCAGTTTAGGGGTATTTGGAATGTTTGGGTGAATTGATCAAATTGAACCTTTTGTTTGGTTGGCTTGGCTAGAGATTGTGGGAGGGCACGTGTAGCAATGTCTTACTCGTTTGTCCTCATTTTGATTATTCTATATTGTAGGCGGTAAAGCTGTGAGTGGAGGGGTACCTCAGTTACCTCCTAACCCGTCGCAGCGCGGCAGGCAAGTAACTTGTATGCTATTATTGATACAATATGTGATGTGTGAATGCATGGTTATACTTGTTTGTATCTGTAGTTGAATGCCATGTGTATTTTTCCATTAATGCGTGATATTCAATCTTACCATGAGATCACATCATGTCAAGCATAAATTCATAATGACCACGAAAGTGGATTTCCTTCGTAAGACCCATCAATTCCAGTATGGGCATCTGAAAACCCTATCAATTCCAGAATGGGTAAGTTTGTCCACCATTCCAATGTGGGCCACGTTGGACGACCGTATGAAACGTTCTTCATACGGTAACTTTAAAGTGAACACCGACGGGTGTTTCACTCGCTATACCGGTATAAGCTGTGATATGTCCATTTTCCTTCATTTCATCACTTCACTTCATCCATTCATAAAAATTGGATTACGATAAATGTTCAATCTATGATAGCGTATATTGTTCATTGGATATTGATTGTTACTTTCAAGTACTTGCTGAGTCTTTGGCTCATTCTTGCTTTATTGTTTTATTTAGGTAAATGACAAGGAAGAACGGTATCGTGGAGGGTAGTTCAACACGATGCACTTACTACCAAAATCCAAAACATTTGAGAACTTAATATTGTCGTCTATTTATGCCTTGTGTTGAATTGTAATAAGCCAACTTGGCCATATTTACCGTATCTCCCTGAATTGTTTATCTCCACCTCGTTAATTAGAATTGTTGATGAATTCCTGTTTCCGTATATCCTTGTTGTATGCAACATCTGGTTATGCGTATTGTTGTTATTCTCCTAAAGATTAGTGGTTGTAGGTGACATCTTGACTTCCTTATAGTCAGGGTGTTACAGGTTGGGTACAAAGTTGTACTCGCAAGACTTACAAACAACGGAATACATTCTTCTTAACATCTAAAATTGAAGTGACAACAAATCTAGCAATTACTTTTCCATTTTTGGCCTTTTTAAGCATATAGCATGACTCAAACAAGCCAATATATGGAACATTACCAATATTACAATTTTGTGGTGCATATCCGATTTTCTGACATTTATGGTAATACTTACTATTTTGCTTAACAAATCTTACAGGCTTGTTTAACGGTTTCTTACCTTTCTTGGGCACATACCAAAGTCCTTCCTTGTTGAATAAGCATATTTGCTCACTCAAAACCTTATCAAGGGTGGTTTTGCTCTTAAAACATCTTTCCAAGCTCTTACTTAGCTTGGTAACTTGCTCCTTTAGCTCATTGTTCTCTACAAATAGCTTATCACAAGATTTAGCATTTTTAATCTTGGAATCAACATTTGAGCTACATGGCATGGCAAGCAAATCTTCGCAAGAAGTTGATATGCTAGTTCTAGCAACATTTATACTAGGCATTCTTTCTTGAATATCACAAGTAATACCAATGCTAGTGCAAGACTTATCTTGGATAAGCAAATCATGAGCTTCTTTTAGTTCATTATAAGAGTCCTTTAAAGACGTGTTCTTTCTTTAAGACTCTAAATTTAGCTTTTTCCTTTCCAAGATATTCATTTAGTTCTTCAAGCATATCCATAAGCTCATCATGGGAGGGTTCTTCATCATCAAGAGATTTTATCTTTTCTCCTTTTACCATAAGGCAAGTAGGAGTGGAGAATAGCGATAGAGCCTCCTTGATGGCGATACCAACAAGTCCTCTCTTCTTGGAGGACCCCTCGACATCGGAGTCGGAGTCAGAATCCGAATACTCCCTGTCGGAGTCCCATTCTCCAATATGGGCTTCATTCTTGCCATCCTTGTGAAGCTTCTTGAAAAGCTTCTTCTTGCCATTGAATTCTTTCTTCTTTGACGACTTGCCCTTGTCGTCTTTCTTATTGGGGCAATGAGAGGCAATGTGCCCCTTCTCATCACACTCATAGCAACGAATGTTGCTATAGTGCTTCTTCTCACTTGATAATTGCCCCTTTGCAATCTTATCGAAGTTGAAGGTTCGATGAGGACGTCTCCTCATGAACTTATTCATTCTCCTCACATGGAGAGCAAATTCCTCTTCAGAATTTTCATCTTCATCTTCTTCATCACTTGATTCCGCTTTTGCCTTAAAAGCGGTAATTTTCTTCCTTGAAGAAGTTGACTACATGAGCTCTTCTTTATCTTTCTTGTAAAGCTCATTTGTGATGAGATTTCTCAAAAGCCCGGTTGGTGTCATTCTTGTCAACTTAGGAGAGTTGAGAAACAATGTCACCAACATCTCGTACTTGTCGGGAAGAACCCTAATCATCTTGCGCACAACATCAATGTCAAGCAAATTAGTACCAAGACCCTTGAGCTCATTTACAATGTTGTTAAGTCTAGAATACATCTCGGTGATGTTTTCTTGAGGCAACATTGTAAATATCTCATATTTGATCTTAAGCCTATGCAATTTGGCTTCTTTAACCGTGGATGTGCCCTCATGAATTTAAGAGAGCGTAGTCCATATCTCATGAGCGGTTTCAAGGTTGCTCACTCGATTGAACTCATCCGCGTTTAAAGCTCCAAAAAGAGCGTTCATCGCTTGAGCATTGAGATGAGAGTTTCGTTCGTCTTGATCCGTGGGGTGTGTGGGATCAAGTACCATGACGAAACCTTCACTCACAATTCTCTGTACGCTTGGGATCATAGCCTTCAAATAAATGGACATTCTAATTTTCCAATATGCATAATTTGATCCATCAAATAAAGGAACCTTGCCTATTGACATAACCTCACTAGCCATCCTTTCTCTCCTAGACGGTAAAGTCTAAAATTAGAGAGACCAAGCTCTGATACCACTTGTAGGATCAAGGATAACCGACTAGAAGGGGGTGAATAAGAGGTTTCTAAAAAATCTAGATCAAATTATACAATTTAGCAAGATACACCAAGCAAAGCTATCATAAGATATATGCTACAAAATTAATTGCAATAAGAAAAAATAAGAAATAACCGCAATTGGACAATGAGGTTTTTCTCGTGGTATCGAATATTTGTTGATCTTCACTAGTCCACGTTGAGGAAGCTTGACTCGATCAAGCCGGCTCCACAAATTAAGCATTCCCTCGTAATTACTTGGTTGTTCTTCCTCCTCTCCGGAGTTAGTGAATACCGACCAATCACAACCGGCGTCGGGCCTCTTCACAAACTTCTTGAAGAGATCACCGCACAATCTCCGTCAAGCCGTCTAGGTGCCGACAAGCACCAAGAGAATAGACCTTGACCTTCGCTTGATGGCAACCAAGAGCCAAAGGATCAACTAGAATGCAATGCTCTCGGTTTTGCTCACAACCTCACAAATTTGTGCAAAGAGAGTAAATGAGGAGTGAGGAGAGTGCTCTAAGCTCAAGTGTATTGAATGAATGCTCAGCAACCTACTCCTTGAGCTGGTGGGGGTGCATTTATACCCCCCACAACCAAATATGACCGCTACATGAAGAATCCAGAAAATTTCAGGGAAATCGGAACTTCCGCCATGTACCATGTGGAACTTCCGCCCTTGCATCGAGTGTACTGTAACGGTCATTACAGTGGCATTAAATGCTCTGATTATAGCCGTTGGACTTATGTGCGGAACTTCCGCCAACTAAATTTCGGTTCATCCGATAATCGGAAGTTCTGATCATATCATTGCGGAACTACCGCACTTGCGAAAAATGGTTAAGTCCCCAAAAAGGGTACTCTCTAGAAAAAATATTCCACAAGAAATTCAGAGCTACCGATAATCGAAAGTTCCACTCGTATCATGGCGGAACTACCGCGCTTATGAAAAATGGCTAAGTCCCGAAGAGATGTACTCTCTAGAAAAAAAAACGTTTCGTGTAAAAATCCGTGCTTCCGCGGTGCGGTAGTTCCGCTCCCATCATGGCGGTACTTTCGCACTTCAAAAAATCGGCTAAGTCCAGAAAAAGGGTACTCTCTGGAAAATACGTTCCGCGAAAATATTGGAAGATCTGCCGAGCAGAAGTTCCGCAGTTATCACGCGCGAAACTTCCGATTATGTACTGAGAGGATGACTTTGATTTTAAAACCAGACCAAGAGAGCATGTATGATCCTAAGTTGATCCAAAGGCATAATGAAGTGCTTTCAAGCTACTAGACAAGCTCCCCCTTAATAGTACGGTATTTATCCTAAAATCCGGTCTTCCACCATACTCCAAAGACCGATAAAATTCAAAAAAGGGGCCCTAGTCTATTTGTACCTTGCCCTTGAGACAAACTCCATCTTCTTGACATTCTTTGACATGCAGCTCCTTGATTTGACTTTGTCATTTAGGACTAAACCTTGTAATCGCTTCAACAAACATATTAGTCCTATATTCACATAATGTCATTAATTACCAAAACACATTTTTAAGGGCCTGGATGCTTTCACCCAAGAGGGCCCACATGTCAATCAAAGGTTAACAAGAAAGATTAACATCTAATGACGATTTAACCTAAACCTCCCAGCGGCGAGCTCTTGTGCGCGGCGGACGCGACGAGGTAGTCGATCTGGCGAAGGGATGACGCTCCAGGCTCGGGACCGACACGCACGGATGCGCAAGATCCTTGCGAGCCTGATGGCGGTGACGCGGGTCCTTGAGGAGGCCAGCGGCGAGCTGGCGGCGACCGGAGGCGGAGACGAAGACACGGCCCTCGCAGAGAAGATGCCTCGGAGGACGAGGAAGCTCGAGAAGGTGCGCCTCGGGTTCGCTTGGGCTCTAAGAACAAGACGCCTAAGACATTGTTGCCGATGGAGGTCAGATGTGGCCGAATTAGAAGTGACGGCGGTGGACCGTGCTTGGAGAAGAAGAGGGCGTAGCGGGCGAGAGAGTGCGAGAGAGGTCAATTGAATAGGCTTAGGGAGTAGATAAGATCCCGACGACGCTTCGAGGGCGGTCACGGAAGCTTGAGGTGGCGAGTGGTGCCATCATGGCGCGCATGCGCGTCGATAGCGCTGCCCGGCTAAGCAGCGTCGAGAAAGACGATAGCGCTGACCAGTGTCAGCGATTGACGCAAAGCGACGCGAGCCCGAGTCTGACTCGGGTCTGATGCGAACCAACGCGGTTGAGTCTAGCCAAGACAAAGTGGCTCAGTCGAAACAGTACTAGTCGGGTCCAGCCAGGGTTAGTTTTTGATTTAGTTTTGACCGAAATGAAGCTAGTTTGACTAAGCTACTACAAATAGCAATAAAATTCTGAAATTTTTGGAAAAAAATTGTGAGTTCTCTTAGGTTCAGCTAGGACTTAGGAAAATTTATTTTAGCCACTGTTAATTTTTCATTTGTCTGAAATAAATTCTTTTCCAAATCAACCTTAGCAACTTGGTTAGTATTTCGATGAGGTCAAACCATCTTCTAAAAATTTGTGAAAAATTATATTAATCTGTGATAATTAATCTAGTATTTTACAAAAATTATTTTTAGAGACTTTTATACACATGTTTTTCTGAAATAAATTAGAAACTTGAATTCAAGCTTAAAGTTTGAATTTCAAAGTCAACCTCATGAAATACAACAAAAGTTTTTGAAAATCCATGAACGCAACGCAACACCGCGAGGACCGCATGGCGCAACGGCTGTAGATAGCAACCATAAGAACCAGCCCATACATATCAACACGACGTACATGCACACACAGTAGTGGCGCAACAAAGAAGCTCTCTCTCTCTCTCTCTCTCTCTCTCTCTCCCTGGAATCAGGGAAGCATGCAGGTACGCACGCACGAGAACGGCAAGACGGTTGCAAACCTTTGCTTGCTCCCTGCCAAGCCGGCTGCGCCGGCATGATCTCACGAGATATACACGCATGGTATGTGATGCGTGCCCCCTGACGCTAGGCACGCCTCCCTGCCTGGCTCTCCGTGGCACGCAACGCTAGCCAGCTATCCTACTATCCTACCCTCGCGGCTCCGGGGGAGGGGAGTTGCTAGTTGCTAGGTGCACAAATGAGGCGGATAGATATGGTATCTGGCCGATCGATAACTAATCTGCGTGGGTGAGACCACGGCTTCGACGTGGGGAGAGAAGAATTGAAGGCATCGGTTGGGCAGCACACGTAGTGGTTTTTCTTTCCCATCTCAAGGGCATACAGTGGTGCTCGCTAACAGGGACGGAGAGAGTGGGAGCCCCGTTGATGAAGTATTTTATATAATTTTTAAATTATTTGTATCAAATAATAAAATATTTATACTTAACACCACTAAATATTTAGTTCTCACCGTATAAACTTATTGGCGAAAAAAATTATCGCTGCTATGGTAAATCCATGGATACTTGGGCTGTGTGTGTGCAGGGTGACCGTGACCTACCCTGCAGAATACAAACTTAATTAATTCTCCTTTTTGCTCCCCTCCCACTGACACACACAGAAGCCATGCATGCATCACAAGTTCACAACACACAGTTGCCAGTCAGGAATGGACCATGCAAATTAATCCCTAGCTAGCTAGCTAGCTAGCTAGCTTGGCGCCAGACGCCCTCGCTTTCTGCTAGCTAGCTTGGCGCCAGACGCCCTCGCTTTCTGTTAGCTTTCCATCAATCGCGCGCGCGCTTGCACGGCCAAAGGAAAAAAAAAACTTTATCCAAAAAGATTGCCTTTATACGTATCTTCCGTATGTATACATATGCGGCTATATACACGAATTTTTGGCTGATACGGCCGATTTTGATATCGTATTTGCAAATTTAACCAGTCCGTACATTAAATTGCAAATTTAACCGGCTCGGCGCCGCCTTCGCCTGCGCCAATTGCGGTGAAGCGGCGCGTGCGCGTCGCGCAGTAGTCGGTAGCCGCGCATACGCATGGCGCTGGCGCTGCCAGCCGCGCCAAGCAGCGCAAAAGCGCGTGTGGCGCGGCGCGGCTCGCTTTAACAAGCCGCGGCCACCAGGCGCCACGCCGCGCGGCGCGCCGCCGCCGCCAGGCGCGCGTGGCGTGAGGGCGTCTTGTGGCGCGAGGTGGTAGCGCCGCTTAAAAACGATGGTGGCCCTATTTTCCACCGTCCATCCTTCCTCTCCGCACATCATCGTCGCCTATCCGAAATTCCGACGCCAATGCTTACGAATTCCGGCGCCAAACGCGACTCCTCCTCCACTCGGCTATAAATACGGATTACGCTTTCGCTCTTGGTCATATCAATTGCGTTTGATTCTCGTTCTTGCGCTCGTCGTGAGAACTCGAAGAACATAACATAATTAATTTTTTAGGAGGTAATTGTTTTGTCGCTTCGTCACTCGGCCTTGATTTATGACTTCCTCAGAAGGGTGATTTATTACTTCCTCAGAAGGGTGATTTATTACTTCCTCAGAAGGCGGGTAATTTGTGTTATGCTTTTGCCGTTATTGCCGTAGTCGTAATTAGTTAGTCTTTGTTAGCTAGTCGTAATTAGATAGTTTATGGGTAATTAATTAGTAGTAATTAGTTAGTCGAGTAGTAATGAATTAGTTTAGTGCTAATTAATTAGTCGTAATTAGTTTAGTAGTCATCGTTCTGACATATGAAGTAAGTGGAAATAAAGTCTTGGTATTTTTAGTGGTAATTAATGAACCGTAATTAGTTAGTTTATAGATAGCTAATTAGTCGTAATTAGTTAGTTCACTAGTAATAAATTAGTTTAGTGCTAATTAATTAGTAAGTAATTAGTTTAGTACTCATCGTTCTGACATATCAAGTTAGTGGAAATAAAATCTTGGTATTTTGTAGTGGTAATTAATCAACCGTAATTAGTTAGTTTAGAGATAGTTAATTAGTCGTAATTAGTTAGTTCAAGAGTAATGAATTAGTTTAGTGCTAATTAATTAGTCGTAATTATTTAGTGGTTGTTGTGGGTTTAGGTATTTTCGAACATGCAAGACTTGATTGTATTTTACGGCGATGGCCTTATGCAGGCCGACACGATGGGTTGGACTGTCGAGATGCCGGTACAAGGTGGTCCGGCGGAGGGCTCCACGCGATGAATATTCACGAGTGCGGCTGCATCCGGAGGAGTTCCTCACGGAGCCAGGGCGAAGAAAGTTATGATTGAGGCGATCACTGCACCAATTATGTGTGGGAGCTCGTAAGGTGGATGGAAGCATAGCATGGAGGCGAGACATGGAGATTGTCTCCCGGCCGAGGCGGCCATTCACGGAAGCCTATGGTGTACGTCAATTTCGTACATAGGGCGTCTGGAAACCACGATGATGCCGAGGCACTGCACAAGCGGGCAAGCGCGGCCGAAGAGCTGAAGATGGCGGCCGGAATGTCTTTGCCTCGGAGAAAGTCCGTGCCTAATTTTGAGCCAAATGAGGCGGAAACATGGTGGTCGGCCCGCATCGGCCGCCACAGTATCTACGGACGAGACTCTCGGGTTGGAGTCCGACGAGGACACCGACCCAAGCTCGGATGGTGCAAGCGAGGGCGCACACGGCCGGTGGTCCTTCGTGGCATCGAGACTTGATGATATCGCGGTGCGTTCGCTCGTACTACCGCAAGAAGAAGGCTCCGGTGGGGTTTGAAGCCGACACCCTCTTAGTTGGCGCGCTTCCGAACAAGGTGGCGTGCAACAAGCTATAGCGCGATGCGCTTTGTCCATCGGTAGTGTGTGTACCGAGTGCACGGTCCAACCAGTCTGTACGATGAAGTGCATAGTAGAAGGCGCCTGGCAAGGTCGGCGCTCTCGAGCAAAGATCTTTGGCTCGGTCTTCACGGTCAAGGAGCGATCGACCACACTGCGAGCTCGGCGAGCCTAGCGGCGACATCGGGCGTGACTTCGCATATGTTGCAAACCTCATCACGCACCTAGTTGAGGCGGGCGTGTCATCTCCCCCAAGTGATGATGTCGGAAGTCGTCAATCGGGTTGGCTATCCGATTAGCTACTGACAAGGTTCGACGAGCCAAGCGAGAAAGTCATCGAGACTATATGCGGGACATACGAAGAGGCGTACAACCTTGTGTCGAGATTGCTTCACCGTTGCGGATCAAACCCGACACGCATACATAAACAAGCCGGACCGTGAAGATCTTTGAAAAGGGCCCAACCACTTCATCTTGGATAGGGTGTTACGGGCTTTCGCTCGGGCCATCGGGGCTTCAAGTTCTGCCGTCCGTGCTAACGATGGATGGCACTTTTCTCACAGGAAGTACAAGGGCACCATCCTCACGCGGTGGCGGCGATCGCGAATGACCAACTTCTCCGGTTGCATTTGCCATTGTCGAGGCGAGAACACATCCGGTGGTGTGGTTCTTGGAGAACGTGAAGAGGGCGTGGTGGGAGGCCGCCAACGTCTGTCTAGTCCGCAGACCAAATCTTTGGGTTGTTGGCGGCCATCAACATCATGCGGCGTGGGATGGATCCATCTCACGATGGAGCGGCGTGCAATCCGGTGGTGCATGAGGCATCTTGCATCTAACTTGTTCACGCGGTTCGCGATCGAGAACTCATGAAGGCGTTCAAGGCATTGTGTATGCGAGAACCCGGCGGGAAGTTTGAGTCTATTTGGAGAGACCTTGAACAGGACTACGAGACATACAAGGGAGTCCACTCGGAGAGGAGCAACCTAGTAGCGCCATAACCTTCTCCCGGTGGATTAACGACCACGCTCTGAATTGGAGAAATGGTCCCTCCTCTATGACAAAGGCGGTGCGAGTGCGGCGTTATGGCGACCAACATGTCGAGGTCTACAATAGCGTCTGAAAGGTGTGCGCGGGCTCCCTATCAACTGCGGTTGTCCGGGAGACATGGACTCGCACCGTTGGTTATTTCGTGAATAGAGCCACCGCGACCAGCGGCGAGATGGGCGAAGGCAGCGGTGGTCGGAGAACATGCGAGACACATGGATCGGAAGATGGAAAGGCCGAATGCATGACATTCGGGTGATCGACGACCTCGGCGAAATACGAGATCAAGCTTCGGCGAAATCGTCAATAGTCATGCTAGGGGAAAGAAAGCAGGCATGCACCACAGGTGATGTGGCGACATGCACCGCAACAAGCCAAAGCTCTTCCACAAACCATGCTCGCCGCGTGTACAAGGCATGTGCACAAATGCGCGATGGCTACACCATACATCTCTGAGTACTACGACATGCGGCACCTATTCGGTACATGGGCGGAGAGTTTCACTCGTATGGTTTGGAAATGAACTACAAGGATCTTTGGCCCGACATGGTGCAATGGGGTCCCAACAGGACTTGAAGAGAATAGGGAAGAGGCGGCGGCAGCGCGGCGCTTCCGGAATGACATGGATGCTAGTCAGCGTGCGATATTAGCCGCGGTGAAGTGCGGGATATGCAAGACCCCGGCACTCAATGAAGGATTGTCCCAGCAGACCTAGTTCGTCCGGCCGTCACTCGATGTCGTAATTTAAAGTTTTTACTGTCTTGCTTGTTATGTACAGCGCAAAATTATCGAGACCGGCTATGGACTCTTGGCAAACTTCTACAAGAGGATGTTGCGAGCGCAATCGCTTCTTGCAGAAGAGGAAACAACTAAAATACCGGATTTTCAATGAAAGATGCTCCAGTGCCACCACGTTTGCGGTCCGAAGTGTGTGTGGTGAGCCGGCGAGAGATCATTGATCCACACACCTGGTTCGGCCGCCGGGCGTACTCACAGTCGGCCACTACATGGTAAGCGTTTCTTTCGCGCATCGATTTTCCTCCCAATGTTTAATTCCTTCAATTTTAACTTCATCCCCACGTAATGCGGCCGAGATGCGTGCCACTTCTTCGATGGATTGACGGCCCGAGATATGCGACATGGCATTCATCCAAACAGAGTACATGCTAAACTACTCGGTGCGGGCGAGAACTTCTCACGGTGGAAACCTTACGTACGGATGAGGAGGCACCGAAGGACCCGATAAACTCCCGGCGTAATCCATATCGGCGACAAGGAAAGGCTCATGCAAGCGTCGATTATGAAGAAATTACATCCTTCTTATGATTTTCACTATCGGTGTACTTACATCATGCAAGCGCAGACATGGGCGACTTGACACACCGGCCCGCGTGGACATTCCGTAACAAGGGCAAGGAAAGGCTCATGAGGTGAGCCGGCCGCCACAGCGTATCCGTCGCCGGGCGTCATCCGTATCCACGACGTCGATTATGAAGAAATTACATCCTTCTTATGATTTTCACTATCGGTGCACTTACATCATGCAAGCGCAGGACATGGGCGACTTCGACACACCGGCCCGGCGTGGGCGGTCCGTGACAAGGGCAAGGAAAGGCTCATGCGGTGAGCCGGTCGCCACAGGCGTATCCGGTCGTCCGGGAGCAATCTACATGGACGGCGTGAGTTATGAACAATTGACATTCTTGTTACGTTTTGTACTTATGCGATGTACTTACATCATACAATCGCAGAATGCAGACGACTTGACATACCGGCCGACGTGGAGAGTCCGGCGATAAGGGAAGGCTCCTTCGGCCGAGACCCACCGCGTCGAGACAAGGCTCCTTGCTATGGCACCGCGGAGACAAGTAGCACACATCGTTAAGTAGTTGCTACCCACATGTTGTACGGCATCTTCATAATCGCAACAAGCGGTCTCCCGAATTTTAAATTATAGCAAATGAGGTAAAAAAAATGAAAATTTTGTGTTTGACAAAGTGTATTTGATTATGTAATTTTTCTATTATTTTATTTATTAAGAATCTTTTGATATAACGTTGCTTTAAATGCAGATCAATTAATGTACTTCATACAAAGGAGGTCTCGGGAGGCCACGAGAGGTCTCGAAGGTTTAATGTAGTGGAATCATTATACAAAAAGTTTATGCGTTTATTGATTAATACGAACAAGACACTCATCTGAAATAGCGATAACAAGCATGTAGTACAATGAAAATAGCATAACACGTGAAACTATCGGCTCACTCGTCGAGCCACTACTCTCTCCTACTGCTGCGGTTGCGTCGCGTCCTTGTTTTCTTGTAGAGCATGACCCGTGGAATCGTCCACCGCTCTCCGAGCAGCGTGTCGGTTCGGAGGGGGCGAGACCGTTGAGGCGGAGGTGGACGATGGTCGAGTCAGGAGCGAGTGCGGTAGGCGTACATGTCGTCTTGATGAGGCGTGCCGACACAGGGGACACTTCCGAGGAATTCATCCACGACGGAGGCTAGAAAACCACTCAGGGGCCACTGCGAAGTCGATGCACCGCAACTCCGATTCTTGCGCGGATGAACTCTCGCTGGAGTATACCGTGGGGCACCGAACCGGAGGAGCTACGCCTGCGTCGCTAAAAACCCGGGCGCCATTGTCCTTACCACAGGCGTCGTGTCTTGCTCCTGGTAGGAGTTGGGAGGCCCGTATCGTCGTCATCGGTCGATGTGAATGGCCGTCACCCGAGTGAAGGTCGCAAGGCGAGGCGATGTTAGTACAAATGAACACTCTGGATGTAAACTAAGAACCTCGTACCTCCGGATGTGCGGTCTGCGATGACCGAGGCGGCGGTCTGCGGTCGGACGGACGAAGTGATTCATCCCGACGGACCTCTGGCGAGAAGCGGCATGATGTTAGCGGAGCGTAAGGCATAATTACAAAACTTGATGTAAATTTGTACATAGCGACTTACGTGCGGCGCGACCGCCCGCAGATGACCGACGAGAACGCTACGGCGCTGCCGGACTCGCTAGGTCGTGGTGACCTAGC
This sequence comes from Hsuehochloa calcarea, assembly GCA_036346395.1. Taxonomy (NCBI): domain Eukaryota; kingdom Viridiplantae; phylum Streptophyta; class Magnoliopsida; order Poales; family Poaceae; genus Hsuehochloa; species Hsuehochloa calcarea. The sequence continues at coordinate 16,315,070 of CM070594.1, forward strand.
GGGTGAGCACGGCCCCACCGCGCGTGCCGTCGCAAGCGTCGTCCCTCGAGCGACCACAGGTCAAGTTCTTTACTATCTTCTTCATCTCCGCGAGATGTGCTTCAAAACTTTTATATATGCCGCGGGGTTCTATCGGCTTGAGTTGGGCCTCGTCCATTGCGCTTCAGGGCCAGCGCACCGCCGCTCAAGCGTAGTGACATATGTAGAGTTCATTAACAAAAGATACGAATATCGTCAACAAAGCTGCGAACGAGAGGTTGTAAGTGTCGTCGTGCGGTGTCGTCATGTCTTGAAGCTACCGTGACGGCGATCGTGCGTGCGGCGGAGGCTCTCTTAGTGCGTCTGAAATGTCACCTCCTCAGGCGCTCGGAGGAGGAATGGTGAGTCTTCTTGCGCGTTCGTGGCATGTACCACTCCATGTGCGCGCATCGTGACGATGAGGGTCATATGGGCGCGGCTCATGCCATACATCCACGTGCACCACAGTGAAGCCATGTCTCAATCCACTAGTCTTTGGTGCATTTGCGGTCCAAAATATGCCCACCCGACCTCGATTGCTGCATTTTGGAAAGATTAATGTTACAAAAGAAGACGTAAGGATTGCAAAAATTACTTGGATGAAATTTGACTCACGGTGTACGGCTCGCTCGAGGGCACGGCGTTCGGGGGCGCAGGTGATGCAAACAAAGCTGTCGCATTACTGCGGCTGCGGCGCGTAAAACTCCACCATATGTGAGAACACCGGTGGCGGTCGTCGTCCACAAAAATCGATCCACGATGCATGAAGCGAGCGGCCGTGCGGCGCAACCGCGAGGAGAAAATCAGCATGCCATGGACACGGATGATGTCGCTCTCGTGCAATAACTCGAACTCGTTGTGGTACAGCGAGTAGCACCTCGCCGGTCTTCTGTTGGCCCAGCAGACGACCGCCGCAGCGATCGTAAGCCCATGGTGGGCGCGTCTATGGGTCATGTGGTGGGTCGCCATGCGGGAGGGAGCAGGTGCGCCATTGTCTCAATGGTCGGACGCCAACAGGAAGTGCTCCCAACTCCACAGTGCGAGGAGCACGTAGCACACGACTAGGTTGCTACCGAGCCGCCGCTGTGCGGCGTCACACAACCCTCGGTATGTAAGCGCAAGGGCGGTGATCCCGGTGTAGTCGGCATCGGCTCGGCCCGCGTCGACCCAAAGACTTCGGCGGCGGATGAAGTGGGGTTCAAAATCGCCTTTGTGGTTGGAAGCAGGACCCAACCAAAGAGCCGGAGAAGGTAAGCAACGAGATCGTCCTAACGGCGCCCTCGGGTGCACCTGCGGGCATTATTTGACGCCTCGGCCAAGCCCGAGGGCGCCACGTGCACCCTCCGGCAGAGGTTGGCCAAACCATTGCTCGGTCGACCTTCGATCCGCTCTCGGAGGGCGGAACAAGCGGCACACCGGATCGGGAGACCCGATCAAAACGAGACATCCTCTAGGGTGATCGTCATCTCACCCCACCGAAATGGAAGGTGTCGTCTCGGCCTCCACCGGTCCACAAGTGCGGACAACGGTGGCGTCTAGGGTGAACCCCGTTGGAAGGACACCATCCTCGCAAAGGCAACAAGCCCGTCTCGGAGGAAAGCGGGGCGTAACGATCGTCTAGTGCCCACGATCCCTCCCGCCTGCGGCGCCCGAGCGGAGGGCCATCCACGCCAGGTGATGAGCCACTTTGCCGGTGGTCCTCATCGTAGAATTGTTCTAGTAGCTCGGTAGAGACATGACTAGCAAAACATACATAGCAAATATTCGCGACAATGTGGCTAATTAAACATAGAAGAATGTAGCTAAATTAAAAATTACGATAAACCTACTGCGAACGGCGGCGGCGGTTAATAACGTTGAAATATAATCGAGGAGCAAGCGAATGAAAAGAAAAGAATGAGCAGAGGAGGAAGCGAGTGGTGAATATGAACTTAGCGGAAGAACATTGCGAAATGAAATCGCGCTGGTCGCTCTCAAATATCTGTGGCGAAGCGGCTCGAAGTCTTGCGCTGTCGAGTCCAGCGTGCGGCGATGCCAGCGCCGCAGTGCGCAACAAATTTGGCGCTGCTAGCAGCGTGGCGTCTTGCCCGCCTTTGGCAGCTGTATGAGGCCAGCTGCTGCCAGCGCCCAGCGTGCCTACGCGCCCATGTATTGTGCCAGAGGGCAGTCTTGGCCTTGTAGCCCGCGTAGCCCATTGGCCATGCCTTGCCATGTGTGGCCTGTGAGGCGAGTCTTGGCCCAGCGTCGCGTGGCCAGTAGCCAGCGCCCGGCTTGGCGCGCGCGAACTGCGCCCGCCCACGGCCGCAGTAGCCAGCGCCCAGCGTGGCGCTAGTAATGTGCGCTTTAACCCGGCGCCGCTACACAGCACGCGCGTGCGCCGCACCGTACGTATACAACTCGGTTATTTTGTAAATTCACCCGTTTCAAAACCGCAAATCGATATCAAAATCGGCATGGCAAAAATTCCTATATACACAAAAGCTTGCGTCGTATACAATCAAAGTTTCTCCGCATGCTGCATTGCCCTGCCCTTGAAAATGGGCTTTCGGTTTCAGCTCAAGGCGCCGGTTCGATGGATAACGATCTGCCATGGCAATTGGCAGCTCACGGAATGCTACTGCTAGTGCTAGATGCACCGTTGGGACTAGGGGTGGAAAGTCTCGCCTCGGCTCGTTTTGGCTCGGATGAACAGAGCTTGGCTCGGTTCGGCTCGAAACAAGCTAGAAGGGTGGCTCGGCTCGTGATCAGACTCGAACCGGCTCGTTTGAGCTCGCGAGTCAAGCTCCAGAACAGCGGTACATCCAAAATGCATTACAAAATTTTCTATCATTGCTTCAGTTCATCCAATAGTTACAAGACTCATTGCATAAGTTCATCCTAAACAAGCACATCATATTCCTAACAAATGAAATCGCAAGAACAGCAAGCTCGGCGACCGCCTCCACCCTCCGCACTCACCTGGGCCGAGCCAAACTAGGCTCGCGAGCCGAGCCGAGCTTGGCTGTTTGTTTGGCGAGCTGAACAGGCGGCTCGGCTCGGCTAAAAAATTCACGAGCCCGAGCCGAGCCATGACGAGTCGAGCCAGACTTGCGAACCTCGAGCTTTTTTCAGCCCTAGTTGGGACTTCTAGGGGTGTACTATGTCCCTCGATTTGACCCCCATGTAGATCTTGTTTTGATATAGATAGATTAGAATCAATTCTTTTGAGTTAAAAGAGATTTTAATTCAAATTATGAGTCAACTCCAAAATAGTACGTAGAACTAGAAGGATTTCTTTACTCCCACGAGTCATTTGCCTGTAATCCATGGGCCGACCAACTCATTGGGCGTAACTCCGATCGATCGCCGCCGCCGTAGGTCAACTTCGACAACCGCTGCCCAAGTCCAACTGATCCCTACCGCCGCCGAATCCATGGCCACGCTGTAGCCTCACACTGCACCGATGACTCTCACGCCGCCACTCATCCGCTGCTCGACTCTGACGATCCTCCGCCAGCTTTGTTAGAAATTAATCCAGACTTTCTAAGTAATATGGTGTTAGAATTCTGATGCAATCAGCATCGGATCAAATTAGTTTGTTTCTTTTGTTAGGTTTTTCATGTTTATTTTTTGGCTTGATTAGCAAGTTGATTAGGTAGTCTTTAAAAGCACGTGTAATCAGATGTGTTTGATAAAAAGAATAGAGAAAATAAAACGCTTTGGCTAAGCAGGTTGCAGTCGAACACCAAAGTTCTGTGTGCGTATATTTTTTTTCTCTTCTACTGTGGTTTTTGTGTTTGTGTGATACACTAGAAGGAGAACCGATGAAGCTAGGCCAACAAGCTTCTCCTGTCGCGCGCAACCTCTCATCTCCCTCGCCGCCTCTGTTCAGGGCCCTTTTGAGCTGCATGCTGGATTGGACAGATCTGTGAGGGAGAGAAAGTTGGGGGCTTGCCCCGGTGGAAGTTGGCTCGGTGGGAGGTACGCGTTGATGCCGCTGGTGGAGAGCACGATGTCGTGGCTCGGCGGTGGCTCAACCTCGTCAGCGGCGACGGTCGAGGCTGTATCGGCATTTGTTCGTGCTAGATAATTGTGTTTTGATCCGAATCCCTACTACCTCCTCTTCGGCTTGTCCCCAGTAGCTAACGGCGTGCCGCTGTCAACCTTGCACCCGTACACTCCTGTTGCTCATCCTTGATACTCAATTCTTTTTTCCAATTCAAAATAGCACTAAAACAGGAAATTTGGGATTGATATTGGTCAAACAAATACAAAATCACTTCGATTAGAATTTGAATCGGTTTCCAAATACCAGTTCCATTTCATGGAAGCCAAACGGGGTGCTAGAGTATAATGGAAGCTTTCTCATCGTACGCTTCTCTTCATGGTCTGATCTAACTTGAAATATTCGATCTCAGTTATACGATTGGATGCAATAAAATCGTTGAGATGCAACAATTATTTAGTAAGCTGCGCAATAAATCCTCATCGGATGCAACAATAAAAGGCTTGCGTAGCAAATGCAACAACAACAATCCGAGATAGCCAAACAAAAAAATATAGCTACGCAACAAAACAAACCCTCTAATGCAACAAAATATCCAACAATACGATGCAACAAATGAAAAACTTTGTTGCAACATCTGATGACATCTACAACAACAAAAAAGAAAAATCGAGTGAAGCAAATCAAGATATCTGTGCGACACCCCAACTCTTGCCAAACCAAATTTTTTAAAAAAACATTGCAACAAACACCAACCTCACTGATATCGCTGTTTGCTGGAACTCTGGAAACACAACCGCAGCTCTCATGGCAGCGCGGTGGCCCCAAATTTCTTCAATAGCAACGGTATGTCATCGTTCGGTCTAGGCCAGGATATGTAGGGGGCGGGCCGTGGTGGTCACCGGATATCAAGAGCAGATCCGGTGAATCTCTTGGGATCTCCTGCTCCCCTATCACGTCGCCCCATGTGCCGCCTACCTCATCTTTGGCTCCGCCAGTGAGGACGGAGGCGAATATCGATAGTTGCGGTATTTGGGGGAATCGACAGTGGTGAAAGGCCGTTGTCGGAGTGTAACTAATGGGCTTGGCGTTGCTGGAGTGGGGGAGAGGTTGGAGGCACCAAAGTTGGGGCATGTGTGCCACTTCAGCCAGCCCGCCGCCACGCGCTGCCACCTTGGCCGTTGGCGCACGGCCGCCGTGCAGCAACGGATCCCGTGCCGTCACGTGTCCTCCCCACCGAAGCCACCCGCCGCCACGCGCCCTCCCCACGGCCATTGTCGCATGGCCGTCGTGCGGCAACGGCCCTCGGCCCGCCACGTGTTAGATTTAGTCGGTTAGGTTAGTTAGTTAGTTAGGGTAATTATGTTAGTTATGGTTAGTGATTAGGGTTTCACAGCGGTTTGTATGAAGTTTTAAATATAGCAAATGAGTTCAAAAATCATGAAATTTTACGTGAAGACTCCCGATACAGTGTACTTGCTCATGTAAATTTTTCATAATTTTATCCATTCAGAATTTATCTCGCTATTTCGTGTCAGTATATAATGCACACCAAATAACATGCGATACAATATGGCTCACTCATCTGAGTCACTACTCTCTGCCTGCTGCGGTTGTGTCCGCGTACGCGGCCTTGTTTTGTGCTGAGTATGACCCGTGTAATACGTCCACCGGTTCGGAGAGCACGTGTCGGTTCGGAGGGGGTACGGAGACTGTTGAGGCGGAGGTGGACTATTATGCTGACTCTGGAGCAGAGTCTGGTAGGCGTACATGTCATCTTGGGGGCCACGTCAGAAGAATTCATTCACGGCGGAGTCCATAAAATCACTCCGGGGATACGATGCATGCCACTCCAATTGTGTGGATGAGCTCTGGTCTTGGACGTACGGAATTCCCGCGTACCTGGAGGAGTTCTGTCCCTTGAACGTATGGTGGAACAACGAACCCGGAAGAGCTCTGCCCTGCGTATGCTCTAAATTCTGGCTGCCATTATCCGTACCCTGGCGCCGTGTACTGCTCCCTGGCAGGAGCTGGGAAGCCCATATCGTCGTCATCAGTCGACGTGAACTGGCCGTCACCCCCACGGCCGTCACGCCCATGGCCAACTGAAGGCTGCAAGACGAAACGATGTTAGTATAAATAAACACTCTGAGCATAAACTGAGAATCTCGTACCTCCCGGATGTGCAGTGCAGATGACCGAGGGGGAGCGCCAGCCTGCGTACCAGGTGCAGACGGCAAAAGTGATTGATCCCTGCGGCAGGAGAACGACATGATGTTAGCGAAACGTAAGGCATAACCAATAAAACTGAATGTAGATTTGTACATATCTTACCTCCCGCCGACTTGGGCCGCGGATGACCGATGGGGAATGATACGACGCTGGCCGAAATCACTAGGCAGTGGTGACCTAGCGGATGAGCACGCCCACACTTGCTGCCCGATGCGCAGGACGTCGTCCTTCGAACGACCGCATCTCAAATTCTTTATTATTTTCTTCATCTCCGCTAAGATGTGCTTGAATTTTTTATCCTCTGGGTTCTATCTGGGTTCCGGATGGCGACCTCCGATTTGCGATGGACGCACTGCGCCCGCTCCAACTGTAGTGACATACGTAATAGGTTCACTAACGAATAGTACAAATATCGTCAATGAAACAACAAGAGGTTGTAAGTATATTACGGCTTTGTCATGCCGAGAAGCGCTGTGACGATCCAACAAGCTGCGAAGGCTCTGCTGGTGCGTCTCCTCTGTCAATGGCTCCGGGCGCTCCGGTGGAGGAATGGTGAGTTTTGCGCGCGTCCGTGGCACGTACCACTCCATATACACACCGTACGTCTCAGGGTCGTACGGACGTGGGGTATGCAAGACATCCACGTGCACCCTCTCTGTCCATGTCATAGTCCACTAGGGCTGGACCAGGCGTTAGTCGTTAGTATGCCCACCCTACCTCAATCGCCTGCATTTCCGAAATGATTGATGTTAGAAAGAGAGCACGTAAGAACTGTAAACATTACTTGGATGAAATTTGACTCACATGTACATCTCGCGGCGGGGCCTGCCGTCCGGGGGGGCATGACCTAGTGCGCTCCAATCTGTCGCATTATGCGCCGCAGTGGGTAAGGATCCACCATATGTGCGAACACCAGGTGGCAGTCCGTCGTCCACAGTACTACGTCCCATATGCATTGCACGGACAGTCCATGCGGCGCTACTGTGTGCACGAACTATGGATACCATGGATTCCATATGATGTCACTCCCGTGCAACGACTCGAACTCGTTGTGGTACAATGAGTAGCACCTCACTAGTCTTGTGTTGGCCCAACGCAGACGACCAGTAGTCCATCGTAAAGCTCATGGTGGGTCTGTCTATCTAGTCATGCAGAGCGGGATACGGGTGCACCACTATCTCGATGGACGGCTGCCCAACAGGTAAGTGCTCCCAACTCCACAGCTGCAGGAGCACGTAGTAGACGGCTAGGCAGGGTGTACCACCACCGGTGCCGCGCCGCAAGCGTCACACAACCCCGGTATGTCACGCAAAGGACAGCTGATCCCCAACTATACTGAGGCATCGCCCCAACCTCCACGTCAACCAACAACTCGGCGAGGTGGATGTAGCTAGGGTAGCAAAAATCGCCCTATGTGGTTGGAAACATGACCCAACCAAAGAGCTGGAGAAAGTAAGCAACGACGTGTGTCCTAACGACTTCGTCAGGTGCACCCTGCGGACACTAACTGAACTGCCTCAGCCAAGTCCGGGGTACACCACGTATACGCTCCAAGAGAGGTTGGTCGAACAGCTGCTCTAGCTCGGCCTTCTAGTCCTCACCTAGAGGGCCCAGAACAAGCGGCTCACCCAGATAGGGAGACCAGTCAAGAGCGAAACGTCCTAGAGGGTGACCGTCATCTCACCCCACTAAAAGTAGAATGTGTGCGTCTCGGACCTCCACTTGTCGACAAGTGCAGATAGCAGGCTGGTATCTATGGTGATCCGATGTCCGACGGACACCAGCCTTACAAATGGCAACAAGCCCATGTCCTGAGGATAGGGACGTAGCGATCGTCTAGCTTCCAGTAGTCCCTCCCCACCCGAAGCACCATGGGCGGAGGGCCATCGGTATCACCGGTGATCCACAACTTGCACCGGTGGTCCTCATGGTAGAAGTGTTCGAGAAGATCCGACAGAGACATGGCTTACAATACATGGAATAGAGGGAATATTAGTTAGAAGGTGGCTAATAACCATAAAAGATTGTAAATTAAACATGCTAGCTTTTTAATTGCAGAGTAGTTTTCCTGGGGTAATAAGCTACATTATAAGCTAGCTTAATTAGATTATGCTCCTCTACTCTTCAGTGAATGCACTTCTTATTATTTGATTTCACTTTACAACCAAACTAACATTACAAATTAATGTACACCAATTTACTAATTAATTACTACTAATTATTTCATAACTAGTTAACATTGTAAATTGAAAATTATGATCAAACTACCTGCGAACAATGGCGGTTAATAACGTTGAAATATTCCCCAAAATATAATCGACACAGCAAGGGAGCCAGCGACTGCGAAATGAAATGAACGAGCGAAAGAACAAGCGACTATGAAATGAAATCGCGCTTGCTCGCTCTAATTTATAGCAGCTGCGGGAGGGAATCCTTATCCCCCGCGCTAATTAAGTAATTCGTGTCGGGGAGACAAAGATTTGATTAATAAGATAAGGATGTGGTTGCTAACAAAAGTGATCGATGCTTTCAGTGGAAAAGAAAGGCAGATGGAGGGAGGGTCTCATTCAGATGTTTGAGCAAACAACACATGGCACGGTTTTCTGTTGATTTTTTTTTTGTCCTCACACAAATATGACACTTAAACAAATCGTGTGTAATTCGGTGTGTATTGTACATTGACACGAAATAGCGATAAAAAATTCTGAATGAACAAAATTATGGTAAATTTACAGGAGTAAGTACATTGTGTTTCCACATAAAATTTTATAATCTTTTGAACTCATCTGCTATATTTAAACATTTGTACAAACCGTCGCTAAACCCTAATAACTGACTCTAACTAATCTAACTACCATAACTACCCTGACTAACCTAACTGACTAAACCTAACACGTGGCGGGCCGAGGGCCGTTGCTGCACGACCGCCATGGGGTGGGCGGGTGGCGGCGGTGGGGAGGATACGATGGCGGCGCGGGAGCCGTTGCGTCAACGGCTGAGGTGGCGGGTAGGGAGAGATCTCCGCACGGCTGTCTTGCGGCATCGGTATTTTAAATACGACTCTAACGTGATCAATACTGCAAATATAACTTCAACTAAGTCAATACTGCAAATACACTTTACAAAGTTGCTATATTAGAAGAAAACAAAAATCCCCGGATCGCATCGCCGTATCTGCCAGTGTGATCGCAGAAGATACACTGCATGCATTCGACGTACCGCTAACATGAATGTGGTTATCACCCATCACCGGCGCCATGATCTCTCCCATTTACTGCGAGCACAGGTACACACGTGCTGCTACTTCACAATTGGGAGGTAGAGACAATTAAATCAGCACCACCCGATCGAGGGCCAAAAATTACTCGCCCGTGCGCGGCTGCAGCTTCCACGCACAGCGCCGGCCAGTACAGGAGGCAGCCGGCCACTTCCATTTTTTACTTGGAGTTGGAGATAGAGAGGGTTTGGTACTTGGTTGCTCTGCTTGCTCCTTGTCAGTGTCAGCAATGCAAATTCAGCGCGCGTGCATGCATGCAACCATCTATCTTTCCCGTCCTTTGAAATTTGCTCTGCACAACACTTGGCTGGTTAGCTTAGCTTGTGTGTGTCCTGCCTGTCAGATCATCCTCTATTCTTTTTCTGTCTGAACCTATTAATGGCCTTGCGAGTACTGGTAAGTGAAGTGAGGTGAACCATTGAGGAGCTAGCTGCCAGTGACTATGCCTAACAGCGCTGCCTCTGTATTAAGGCTCTTAACGTAGAGATGTTATCGTGCACATAAATAAGAAACGATTTTTGCTACAGAACCTCCCGCTGCAGTGTTTTTTTTTATTCAGCCAAATCGGTATTCCGAGGGTCCCGATCCCTTATATTGCAACCAACAGAGAAGCTAAAGCTAAAGCTAAAGGGGCAGGCAGGTAGGTTCCTAGCTAGGTAGGGTAGTGCATGCAATGGCTGGTTTGAGCCACATCTATGCTCTCTCTCTCTCTCTCTCTCTCCCCGTGACTGTGACTGTGACGCCAAATGTGGCCAGGACTGGTCAGTTGGTGGAGGAGAATCATGAGAGTGCTAACCTTTAGCTCTTTGAACACCCTTTCTCCCTATGAGGGGGCAGCCCAACCCCTTCGGCGAGGCTCGAGTTTTCTTGGTTAAAATCTAGTTACTGCAGAGTTGGAGGTGTATTAAGCCAAGTTAAACATGCATAAGTGTGACCATGAACTCCAATTTGATCGATTGCCTTAATTGCCTGGTTTTTTTTAAAAAAAAACTTTGTTAGTTTCTCGAATTTTTCTTGCAAACAAATCAAATGGTTGAGTATTCAAGGGTTCAGATCTGGCCTGCAGACAGAGAGCACTACAATTGTTTCTTCAGAAACCAAGGGTCCCCTTCAATAAAAGGAGAGTGGGGGACGAGCGCTGCTTGGTTTAGCTCATGCCAGCAACACTTTCTGTTTTTCCAAAAATGTGCTACTATGCCATGACAAGACTGTAGAGAATCCGATGCAAAGGGCACCTAGCTGCGCACAGATGCACATATCGACATCACTGTTTGTTGTTGGAGCCTTGGGAGGAATTTGCTTGGCTCCCACTGAGGAGATCACCTCGATCTCTCGTGCATCTTGAAAGGAATCGTGTTCTTTCGCAACATCGATCTTTGCTTCCTGGGAGGAGGAATTTCATGCCATCCTTTCCTTGCATGGCATGAGAAGGATGTAGCGATCGATGGATGTGCAGGTCCCCTATCCAAACAGACGCTCCTGGCCTCTCCCTGCCTCACATGACAATTCCTAGCCGTGAGTTCTCGTTGCTTCATTGCCCCGAAGGGCAGCGCAGCAATATCCCAGATGGGAGTTTTAGAAAATTAACCAGACGACGGCGTCAGGAGCCAATGCTATGGCATTTTACAGTGGGTTAATCTAGGTTATTGGCGACTCACGGCTACTTTAATTACCCATAGCATCTGAACATGTTGATCTGGATGCTATTTTGAATTATCTCTGCATGCTTTGTAGAAAAAGACAGTGAATAATCCTTTTTTTTAGAATATCGAAGCAATCAATCGGTTAGTGCATCTATCAGTGCCGTGAATCAAATGTGAACAAAATCAGTAAACCAAGACTCGGTCAAACGCCGTGCATAATCATTCGCTTGAGTCAATTCCAGAGATCATCAAAATAAATTAGTAATTTTTTTCAGGGAAACCAATTAGTAATTTGATCCGTGTCTGAAAACAACCTATAGCACATATATTGTTCCTTAGCCTTGTTCATATTCAATAATCCTTGAGTCGTCCATTGATACAGTGTCACCAACTACTGACTAACTCGTTGCCTACGTGGGGATTAACTCGTTGCGTACGTGGGGATTAGACCATGTCGCGTACTAAAACCGAATGATTCTTCAGTTCCTCCTCAGTTTTCAACTGCTGAAATGCTTGGGCTTGAGAGCCGTGCATCCATAGGTGCTAAAGCAATGCCAAAGGGGCGAGAAATTCCTTAGCACCGATGCCAAAGGACGGAGAAGCCTGGATTGCATGGCACCGAAGCAAACCTTGAAAGTTGGTGCTAAGATCAGAAAAGTTGAACATTTCTCTATCAAAATATCTGAATTTAACAGTATAGGTGGTACTAAAGGTTAAAGTAAAAATAGCTAACAATAGTCTTGTAAAAAGAGGTGATGTGTCCACCTTAGCGCCTACTTTAGATGCTAAAAGATGTACATACTCTTATATATGTGCGATTAATTCAACCATTCCAACAACTACTATGAAATGGACTGATCAATTTGAAAAAAGGTTGTTATAATGTGCAAAAAAAAAACATAGAAACTTTAAACTTTGGGTTACGTTTTTTTTTTCTTTGTACTTAATTTGGAGAGAGAATATTTGCACTTTGAATGCAATATATATTGCAGATGACCGAATGGTTCAGTTAGCTGCCACACACCAACAAATACACTTGCTACATGCCTTCCACGTGACAATTCCCAACTACCTCGATGAAATGTAAATTGCAATATTCTTCTTTCAGCTTTGAAACTATAAAAAGTGAGATCAGGAAGAACGGTTGTGAGTTGAGCCAGTCGCCAAATGTAGTAATCACTTTCCAGGAAACCCTTAACCCCTAGTTATTTCAACAAAAATCAAACTAGCAGACGTCTGATATGCGACAACAAAAAAAACCCGGACCACTAAGTTATTTCGACAGAAATCAACCTAGCGACGTCTGACAACCATACATGTGTCTGATCCGCTAAAATATCACTTTACTTTCTCACTGCAACCAGCACATATACGGTGATCAACTACTTTTCCTCAACAATTCATCAATTGAAACAGTGACAATTTTTGCACAACACAATTTGCACAGCAGTGCATCCAAATCGGCCAGGGCTTCATCCGTCATCTCCCAACCCAAAGGTTTGCTTGGCTCAACTCTTGCGCCATAAGGCGACTTGACCCTACATACATGGTACCAATCTACCAGAGCAAATCAAGGTTGTGGCATCCAAATGGTACCAAATTTGTTTGCAACATTCAGTAGACATCAAAGAAGATGATGTCAAAACTCTCATCTGAACTCTTCATACATAGCTATATTCCGTCGGGACACGGGAAGGTGGACGCATTGCTCCAAATTGCCCTGACAATGACGTCGCATTTTTTTAAAATAAATCTTTTACCCTTTTTTTTCCTTGCAGCACGAGACAGGGTAAAAGATCGCATTAGGCAAGGAGATATTCCACGTGTGGAGGCATCTCTGTTATTCGTTAGTTGAAACAGAAGCGCGTGGGAGAAATGAAAACAACAATTTTGGTCCCTTGAACACTACTGTATCAAATCTACAGTGTCAGACTTGTGGTTGAATCTTGATTAGCCAATAAACTATAGTGGTACTCGCTGTCAATGTGATTGAAAATTGGCTGGTAATAGCTTCCCAGTAGCCGCCGTAGCCCAATTTTTGAGACACCTGGTTACACTAATGAAGACCACTGTTCGGATTTCGGAACTTAGGTGTTATAGAACATTTTGAAGAATTTTTTTTTTTGTAGTTTTTCTTGTCTTAAGATGGATGTGCTAATCAATAATTGTCTTTCTTAGGGAAAGAAAAAAAAAACCCAGTATCTTGAAGTCACCAAAGTAAAAGGGGGAGCTGCTCTGTTTCTAGGTACCTAGGGTGAGCCGTAATCCCGGACGCCAGAATGGTGCCTAGTACTCTGTTTAACCAAAGGGCAATATGTTTAATGTCATACCTAAACAAATCATCGCAATTGTTCTGATGAATATGTTTACAGAACTAGTTGGAGTTTATTTAACTCCAACTAGTTCTGTAAGCTTTTTTTAAAAAACATATTTTTTCTTCAGTTTAACACTTTGTAGGCTCAAGCAAGTGTTCAAATACAAGTAGGTGAAAATCTAGCTTGAACCGTATTACCAGGGATTAGGATGTGGATGATGGTGTATATATACATGTAGGTTGACACGGTCTTAGCTTCCACATAGTTGTTGAACACGACCAGTTCGTCAATTCAACCGAGCAAAACGACTTGCCAGTTACATCAGTTCAGATACAAAGATACCCAAACCTGTCTTCACATAATGGATAAACTAGGTTTCGTGCTTCACCAGAACCAGATTGATTTTTTTTCCCTGTTGTCGAGGGGAGATAAACTAGGTATTGATTCGCTCAGCAGTGTCAGCTCAAACATAATCCATGGACCCTGACCAAGTCCTCACTCAGTGGTTGAAGAACACGACTGCTTCATTCATTCATGCCTTCATCCATTCAGCAGAGAAGCAGACTGCTTATCGTCAGACTCAATTGATTTGCATGCATACACACATATATACCATCATACATATGTGTCCATGCTCAATAACTCCAGTCAAACTTCACCAGAGCTACTAATTAAAACAGTTAAAACCTGCACGGCTGGATGCATTTGATTGATCAATGCAAACTTTGTTATTCCTTGACATGTTTGTTCATCGACCTCACATAATGGATTGCATACACGCTGGTATTAACTACTTAGTAGCGTGAGAGCATCGACAAGGTAGTTGTGAATTTTGAAGTAATGGCCGGTGAGTGAGACCGTCGCAGCAACTGCATCAGCACTTGCACAGAGTGAGCAGCGAGTAACTAACTTGCAACAGCAGTTTCGTTCGCTTGCAGGATGAGCTCCAAGTAAACCATCCCTCTAGCCAGACCGTGCGTGCGCGCGCGCAACAGTCCAACGGAATCCCCAGAACCACGCAGAGAGAGAGAGAGAGAGAGAGAGGGGCACACAAAGGGCAGGGAACTTTCAGGAAAGGAGAGACGAAAATGACCTACCTTGTCTTTGGGACTGAACACCCATCCTATCCTAGGTGGAGATGAGTATACATGTTGATGTCAAGAAATGCTCTTGTTCATCGATGCAACAAGAAAAGCTATAGCTCGACACCATCACACTCGTTGCAGTCAGTGCTCACTCGTGTGCAACGATCAGATGACCGGCGTTCCTAGTAAACTGAGTGAGCCTTGTTTTTGTTCGCCATTGCCGACTGATGTACATAGTACGAATGTATGATGGACAGAGACATGCAATGCAATGCAATGCAAGCAGGGATGGATCGATCACACAAGCCAGAGGAGGAGCATGTTCACTCATGCTGTTGCGTTGCAACTTCGCAACCGGTTCTTGTTGCAAGGGGAATTAGTTCTTCTTTTCTTCTTCTTCTTCTTCATTACAAAGGGGAGAGGAGGAGAGAGAAAGAAACCAAGGAACAGAGCAGAACAGAACATGAAAAGAAAAGAGAGATAAGGAAAGAGGCAGAGGCATCTAGTGATCTAGCAGTAGTAGAGTATCTGATCTGCCTCCGCGTTGCAAGTTTGTGTTGACATTCAATGCACGAGCTAGTTCACTTCTTTTCCATGCATCCATCCATTCATCTGATCAATCTGAATAATCTGCTCATCTGCTTGCTTTGCTGCAACTCCCAAGCAACAGAATCAGCAGGAGCAGCAAAACTGAGGCGTGGAGCCAAAAAGGTCACATCCCCACACCCACACAAATCGCCATTAATTTCACCTTCTCCTCTTCTCTACTCCTAGTCTTGTTGTTCTTAACTCTAAGCTTAGTTGAACTTTGATCTTGGCCTCCTCCTGTACACCGCCGGCGCTCACTTGTCGGGCTGGCGCTGGTCATGTCGCGCCGACGCCGAGGAAGTCGAAGTAGGAAAGGGTGATCTTGTCGCCGCCCTGGCCGACGGGCGCCTCCCGGTGCTGCCGCGCGGACGACGGGGCGGAGAAGGCGGAGCGCGCGCTCGGCGCGAACGCCGCCAACGGCGCGGTGGCGTGCGGGACCATGTCGTAGCCTGCAGCGGACAAAGACCACCCATGTCAGTTGATCGAAAGACCATGTGACGAGGAAAAAAAACAGCAGCCTGGGACTTGAGCCGTGACGGCAAGCATGCAGCGAGAGCGAGCGGGCACGTACCCTGGTGGTAGAAGCAGGGGACGGCGGCGCTGCCAGAGCTTAGGGAGAGGTCGGTGGTGCAGGTGGACGCGGACTCGTCCGACTCGCCGCCACTGTACGCGCGGGTGGCGACGGCGCCGTTGTACTGCTGCGTCTGGGCGTGTGCGACCGCCGCGGTGCTGTACTGGTGAAGCGGCAGGAGAGGGGAGCCGTGGTGGTGGTGGTGGTGGTGGAGGGCGACAACGGGCGGGAAGTGCGGCGGCGGTGCAGGGGACGTCGGCGACGAGGAGGAGCTGGAGGGCTTGCGGCGGCGGAAGGCGCCGGACTGCTCGCGCTGCTTGCGTGCCATGAGGACGTGCCAGTGGTTCTTGACGGCGTTGTCGGTGCGGCCGGGGAAGAGGCGCGCGATGAGCGCCCACTTGTTGCCGTAGGCGCGGTGCGCCGCCAGCAGCCGCTCCTCCTCCTCGTCCGAGAACGCCCGCCGGTTGATCCGCGGGTCCAGCTGGTTGAACCACCGCAGCCGGCAGCTCTTCCCTGGTGGCCGTCGCCGCCAAAAAAAAAACAGAACACAACAGCACGAGTCAGAATCGACGATCGCCATTGCATTAACCACACAACAACATAAATCTTCTTTTTCCAAGAAAGAAACCACACGCAAACGGAGTAAGAGGCAGCAAAAGCTCCAATCTTTCTTTGCTTGCGCATTGAATCCAAACCTTTTTCACGGCATTGCATCAGGGGAGCAAGCATCTAGCCGTTCGGTGTTCTCTCTTACCTGATCTGCCGTCGAGCTTCTCGGCGATGAGGTTCCAGTTCTGGGGCCCGTACTGCGCGACGAGCTCCTTAAGCTTGGCGTCCTCGGCGGGCCGCCAGTGGCCCCTCGCGCAGAGCTTCCCCTGCCCGCCGCCGCCGTGGCCGCCGCCCTCCTCCGCCTCGTCCACGTGGCCGTGGTACCCCTCCTCCTCCCCCATGACCAGCTGTTCTTGGAACGGCGCCGGTGGCGGAGGATGGCCGAAGAAACCACCACCCATCTCATGGGCCATTCTTGTGTTCTCAAGGCTTGAAGGATTTAAGAGCAAGTACTCTTCTTAAAGAAGAGAGGAGGGGAGGTGAGTAGTAACGGAAGAAGGGAGGAGAGGGAAAGGGACAACTTCTTGTTGCCGCCGCTGCTGCTGCAAAGCGAGGCTCTCTAATATAGGAAGAGGGGGAGGAGGAGCCTCTTCCTCTCGCTCTTGTTTGCTTCAGCACAACACCGCCCCAGCAAAAAAACAAGGAAACTAAATGCTTGCTCCTTTTTCTGAGTCTCTCTCTCTCTCTCTCTCTCAAATTGTTTTGGGTGGTGAGTGAGTGGTAACCTCCTTCTTTTGCCTGGTTTGGTACTTCGGCCGGAGGATACTCTCTAGCCTCTCTGCTTGGATTAGTTCCAGAGAGAGAAAGAGAGGGTAGAGAGCGACTAGTAGTACTACAGGGTTTCGTTCGGTTGGCTTCCCTTACTTTGAGACCGATGGCAAAAGGGTTGGAAAGGGAGGGAGGGAGGGAGTGGTGTTGTTCTTGTCTTGAGGTTCTCCTCATCTCTCTCGGGGCCCCGGCTCGGTTTTTATGATTCTCTTTTGGGTTTCAGAGGCCGCTCGTGTGGGTTTCGGGAGTCCAACCCCAACCACTACCAGGGGTAGAACTCTGTCCCTCCCCACCTTGACAAACCCACCAGAACCCCCTTGTTCCTACGCGCACCCCACGTCACGCTCACCGATTTTTCGTTTCCGCGTTCTCCCCCGTCTCCTCGTATCCTTGCAATTACGCAAGCACACTGGTGTTACGTGCCCCTTATCGCTCCGTTACTTTGATTGCAGTATTTCTATGCCTCGGTATATCCAAGAGCGGGCATGAATCTAGTGTGAACAAATCATTGGGGTTCTGGTTACTGTTGATTAGCGCATGAAATTTGTTAAAAAAAGAGAGTAATTGGTACAGGTTTGTCAGCTCGCGCTACTGAAAATTGAAGCTACATGTAGATGTGATGCTAAGATGTTTTCTAACGTTTGGTGAAACATACAATATCTATGCTAAATCTGAGCTGAGCGAGTCGGCTAGTCCTAGATGATCCGAGCGGTTCATTTTGTGGTTGGAACTGTAATGTAGAAACACCACAATAGCTTGCGCGGCTACGCACAAATTTTGGTTAATATTGACAGTAGCCAAAAGGCACGGCACCATATACAAATAATAAACTGTTATTGGTTGTTTCAAAATAAATTACTTCCAAAAGAAAGACCCACTACATAATATTAGTTATTTTGAAATAAATTAGCACTTAACCATGCAATAGCACGACGTTGGAGGAGAGAGTAATTGCAAGGAATCCGCACGGCTTTTTCCCGTACTACTCGCCCCGTGCCTTTAACAACTCTTTTCCCGTTTTACCCTTTTACTCCAGTGGTACACCCGCATCCGCATTTATGCAAGTCCGACCAGAGATATATATATATATATATATATATGCAAATCACTACCACGCATGCCTTTTGGTGTGATCTATAGCATCTAGCTTGTCTCTTTTCTTTTTTTTTTCTTTTTTTTGGGTAAAAAACTGTACAGTAATAGTAGTGCCTTTTTACTGTAAGTAAACTGCGACTTAACAACGGCCATCGCTATTAAAGGAAGAAAAAACAAGGACCTGGCTAGGCTAGCTGTGGACATGTTTGGAACGGTCACTATTATTCCAATGTGACGCCAAAAAAAAAAGCGAAAGAGCAGGGGGTTGTTTCTAAAAGTGGCATCATTACCTTTTTCTCTAATCAAAATTACGATTACTTGAAGTTCAGTAACTCCCCGTCTTTCTACCAAAAACCGTCTTATCATAAAAGCAGTGGCCGGTAAATGGATCCTTAACGTGGAAGGGTTTAATGCGGCGATGTATAGTGCAATGTATTAGTAGTTGATCTCTATCATTCGATCGAAAAGTATAGATTCAAATCAATCGTTGCAATGTTTGCTACAACATTTCCATTGCAGTGAATATTTCTCTGTTTCTACTATATTTGTTACAGAATTAATATTATTGTTCACCACTCACAAATTATTGTTAGCATAATAACATTTTGCATTACAGCAGAGGATTCGAATCCTAGTGACCTCTCCCTCCCTGCATGTTGTGCATGCTGCCCTTTTTTATTATTCTTTCTTCTAGGCAAAACCTCCATAATCACATAATCTAAAATCAAATTTAAGTAGAGGTGAGTTGAGCGTAACCAAGACACATAAACCCGCATGAACCAACGCTCGCTTGGCAATAATGTGATGCAACCTACGAAGAATGCCAAACCAATGGCATGTTGAGTGTGCACAAGACGCACAAATTCTCCTACCGAAAACCACTTTGGTTACTATTTACTAGCACGAGAAGATTGCAAAATTTGTTCAAAAAAGAGTAATTGGTACAAATCAGCCAGCTCGCACTACTGAAAATTCAAATTACACATAAATGTGATGCTAAGATATTTTCTGACGCTCGATGAAACGATCAATGTTTGTGCTAATTCTGAGCTGAGTTAGTTGGCTAGTCCTAGATGGTTCGAGCAGTTCATTTTGTGGTTGGAACTATAACGTAGAAACGACCACGATAGCTTGCACGGTTACACACTGATTTCGGTTAAATATTAGTAAAGGTGGCCAAAAGGCATAATGCCAAATACAAACAATAAAATGTTCACATAGGTAGAATTAGTTATTTTGAAATAAATTACTTCCACACTACATAATATTAGTTGTTTTGAAATAAATTAGCACTTGATTGAAAATTTTCATTGGGGTCGTATATACCTTTTTCAATAACACAAATTTAGCTATAAAAGATGGACTTTAATGATTTTTTCAATATATATATATATATATATATATATATATATATATATATATATATATATATATATATATATAGTTAATGGGTAATATATATAGTGTTAATGGGTAATTCAGTGCTAATGTGCTAATACCAATCTTGACCATTGGATCTGAATTGAACAACCAAATTAATGCGGGCTTCCACCTCTAAACCATTTAATCACTTTGCATGCTTCCACCTTCATTAATGTGTTTTCATTAAACACCATGCATGCTCCCACCTCCA
Source organism: Hsuehochloa calcarea (assembly GCA_036346395.1). Lineage (NCBI taxonomy): Eukaryota > Viridiplantae > Streptophyta > Magnoliopsida > Poales > Poaceae > Hsuehochloa > Hsuehochloa calcarea. The sequence continues at coordinate 16,334,889 of CM070594.1, forward strand.
ACGGTTAAGATCCAGATCCAACGGTCAATATTGGTATTAACACCTTAGTATTGAATTATCCATTAACATTACATACATTCATATATATATATATATATAGAGAGAGAGAGATTGAAGCCTTTCCATACTCCCAGAGTAGTTACTCCCACCTCGATATACCACTTAAAGAACTTGACATACTCCTTTATCACTTTGGGTATATTCATATACTAATTATAAGATATTCCAATGCGAACCATATGAAAAATTTGTAAGAAAGTCCTTAGTTTTTAGCATATTTTGTAAATACCTTCATATTTGCACTAAAAGGAGTATGTCTAAAATTTAGTACATACCACCTGAAAGGTGTGAATACCACCTAGGTGGTCTTATATATATATATATACATACACATAGATAGATACTTTATTAGAGATAGATCCCTATTCCGTATCTCACAATGTAGGGAGTATCTTGCTTAACTGAGAGTATGTATGTGTAGTATACGAGTATATAAGACCATCTAGGTGGTATTCACACCTTTTCAGGAGTGGTATGTATAATTTTTTGTACATACTCCTTTTTAGCGCGAATATGAAGGTATTTACAAAATATGCTAAAAACTATGGACTCTCTTATAAATTTTTCGTGTAGTTCGCATTGGAGTATCTTATAATTTGTATATGAGTATACTTAAAGTGATAAAGGAGTATGTCAAGTTATTTTAAGTGGTATATCAAAGGTGGGAGTAATTACACCCGGAAGTATAAAGTATTATTTATATATATATATATAGAAAGAGAGAGAGAGAGAGAGAGAGAATGCTATGTTGGCAAGGGCTTAGGGTCATTGTTTGTTTCTTTATTTCTCAAGATAAACATTATTAGCTTCCCAAGGAATCCTTTTTTTTAATCAAATTTCAAGGGTAGATTCTACCATGCATCTACGATATTTTCACCTAGCTATGTACAACTAGCCTTCTCTATACTAGCTCTGCAATTTCGCGGCCACCCTATCACCACGCCTCTCGCGTCTCACCTCACAACAAAAGCACACTTCAGAACTGGAACCATGGGCACCCAATGAGTGAACCCCACGAGGTAGTACTGTAAAAAAAGAAACATGGTAACAGAGATAACGGCTCATGTAAAACACTTTTCACGATGTTACAAACCGTTTGGCCCTGCAATGAATAGGTTACTGTACAAATAATATTTTATAATTATATAAACAGTGATTTGCTAAGGTATTATAACAAAAGCGGAACATCTACTACTTAAAAAAGAAATCGGTGGCGGTTCATCCTCTCTCATGCGATGTGAGTCGTTAGATATATCTTTCTTCGTGAGATATGAGCCGTTGAATCTCGTTCTTTCTCGGTTCCTCCAGTGCGTACGGTTGACCACCCATAACCTCCTCTCCACTCTCTCCACACCCCAACTACTCAAGTTGATGCGCAAGAAACCCAAAGATTCTATCGATCTTTCCAAGAACGGGATGCCGGTAGATCACTTGCATTGTAGGTTGAGCACGACGACGGTTGGCGAAATATAATTTTTTTTAATTCGCAGTAAAGCACAAGCATTGAACTAGTATCTAATATGATGAAAGAATGTATCTATTGATTAAGATCTTAGATTTTTTATTAAACGGTGGAGATTAGTTTTCGATTTTTTATTATCAAACTGTAGAGATGGTTTTCTAATGTTGGACTGCATTGAAAAAAAAAAACATATTTTGCTGTGACATGACGTTGGAGGAGCAAGTAATTGCAAGGAATCAGCACGGCTTTTCCACTGCTACTCGCCCTGGCTTTAACAACTCTTTTCCCGTTTTACCCTTTTACTCCAATGGTAAATCCGCATGTATGCCGATCTGACAAGGTAGAGACATATACCCAAATCACTACAGCTTCATCTCTATTTTTTTGGGTAAAAAGCTGTACAGTAGTAGTAGTACCTTTTTTACTGTGAGTAAACTGCAACTTAGCAACGGCCATCGCTATTAAAGGAAGAAAAAACAAGGACCTGGCTAGGCTAGCTGTGGACATGTTCTTGAAACGGTCACTATTATTCCAATGTGACGCCAAAAAAAAAAACGAAAGAGCAGGGGGCTGTTTCTAAAAGTGGATCATTACCTTTTTCTCCGGTCAAAAATACGGTTACTTTAAGTTCAGTAATTCCAGTCCTTTATTCCAAAAAAATATTCTTATCAGAGAAGTACAATATCGGTAGTGGTGAAAGGTTTAATGCGGAGGAACTAGCGTACAACATATTAGAAGTCAATTTCCACCGTAAAGTAAAGGTTTAAATCAATCGCTACAGTATTTTGCTTCCGTGTTTTCTATGTAGTAAATATTTATCTGTTCTATTGTATTTACTGCATAAATCATATCGAGTATTGCTCACCCGCGAACAATGAACTTTTTGCATTACAGCAGTGTGCTGTCCTTTTTCATTATTCTTTCCGCTAGCCAAAACCACAGTCGCATCATCTGAAATCAAATTTAAATGGAGACGAGCTGAGCGTATCGCCAAGACACGTAAAAACCGCATGAACCAACGGTCGCTTGAGAGTAACACGATGCGACCTACAATAATACGATGCAACAACCTACGGAGAGTGCCAAACTGGTGCCATGTTGAGTGTGCACTAGACGCACAAATTCTCCTACCGAGAAACCCTTTTGGCTTTGATGCGTTCACATCTTCGCGATTAGATGAGGAAACAAGTACCGAGGGAGTCTCACGCGAACTCCATACCATCCATGAGCCGCTGATTCTCCTTCGTTAACCTCCCCCCAGCAATCAGATGCGCTGCGTAGCTCTCTAGCTAGGCGCCATGGTGAGTAGTAGTAGGTAGGTTTTGTGTGGCGTAGCGTAGGGCATGCCAAGAAAAGAACTGTGTGATCAGAGTTTCAGGAAAGAACTGGGGATGGCTTTGCCTTATCCCTCGGACCAAACATCATTTAAAGTTTTCGGGGGCTATATGCTAGCTAGGCCAGCAGTCTATCTATCTATCTATCTATCTATACTACCTGCATGCTTTAGCCACCTTGCACGGTTCGGTTGTTCGTTTCCTTTTATCGGCTCATGCCCATTTTTGGCACTCTACACCGTAGATGCTTAGTTAGCACAATCTTCTTCTTGGCCAACCCATAATCTAACCCATCCGTAAGGGGTGGCCAACCCTAATCCAACCCATCCGTAATTGTAACGCAATAATTTTCACAGGAATTTCTTGCCGAACGAAATATCCATAACTTCACAGGAGAAATCGTAACAACACACAAGAGCGGATCTGAGCCTCAGGCTGAGTAGGATATAACCCGAAGGCTGTGACCAAAATCCACAAAAACCTCTTTAAAAATTGCAAAAAATAAATAAATCAAAGGATGTGAAGGCTTAGACCAGAGAGAATAAGAACATCCTCTGGTCCCTCCCTCCGTCCGTTTTGGCAAAACAGTAATACGACGACTCCTATTTGGTTCCCCCACACCCACATGCATGAACTAATCTCTGACAAAAGGGAGGGGAGGAGGAAAAACCTGCACCCAAAAAAAAAAACAATAAAGAGATACCGGTAGAAGAGATTACATGCAATAGCAGCACTTTGGGCCGTTCGATCCAAGCTGTGGATGACTAGACTGAGCCGCTATAGCACCATGCTACAGGAAAGAACATCTGCAGAACCATGCTACAATACTCATGAAATCTGGACCATTCACCTTGAATTTAATGGCTGGAAAAGTAATGCCAAAACACTTTGATACAAACAATTTATGAGGTAACGCAGAGGATCCGAATCTATTGTTTACTCCCCTTCTCTTGTTTGTTTGTTTGTCTGTCTGTCTGTCTGTCTGTTTGTTTGTTTCCCATCTATCCCTTTGCACACTTGTACCAGTACTTCAGTAAAAGCAAAACCGTCCTGCTCGCTGCAGCGCTTTGTTTTGATGATAACGACGGTCAACTAATGACATCAAGTCCTCCTCTCTCTCTCTCTCTCTCTTTTTCCTTTCATGCCAGGGCTGGATGCTAGCTTTAATCCCCCTGTGTGTGTCCCGACGGTTAGTTAAACGGATCGAGCAAATCAAAGTTTCGATGTGTGCGTGGTGGCGCGCGCTGCCGTGGAGAAGAGCTAGAATTTTTGTTACCTCCTGACTGATGCTGCTTGGCGTATGTCGTTTTGAGTACCTGCTGCTGATGTTTATCTTCTTGACTACTCACGTACGATAGCGGTACTACGATGCTCTTACGACGAAACAAACTCGCGCCTCCACAAACCTGACGCTGTAATAATGATGCAGCTATAATCTATATATCGTACACACACTTTCCGCGGTGTAAAACCTATTGAAACTCCCATTAACCTTTTCGGCATCGTTGCCTTTTTCGGGTCAAAAATGTCTGCCTAGATGGTGCCCGTCTCTCGCCGCCCTACGTATCTCCCTTTCCATGGCTGCTAATCCAATTTATTTTATAAGATGCTCATTCGTACGGGTGTTTAGTATTCCTTGAGGACTTACTTACTCATGGGTAATTGGTTGTACGTGTTCCTAAAGTAGCTAATACTACTACAAAGAGGGTCATCTCTAACGATTTCAAACCGTCATCACAGATGATTTTTGAACCGTCTGAATCTATGTGTCTGTGATAACAAGCGATTATCATTGAGCTATTTGTGAAAAGTAATATCACATACGGTTTTTGTGAAACCGGTCGTAATAGTAGGCCTTCACAAACGGTTTCAACAAAAAATCATTTGTGATATCCCACATACCATAGACAGACAGTTTTTGGTAGAAACCGTCTGTAAAGACCTACTATCACATACGGTAAAAACTATCTATGATATACGGGATATCTACAATCACACACGGTTTATACCAAAAACCGCATGTGATAGTAGTATTTCACAGACGATTTTTTATAGTAGTCGTTTGTGATATTTGACATATCACAGATGGTTGTTGGTGGTAGCCGTCTGTGATCGGATACATATCACATACGGGTGTTAGTAGTAGCCGTCTGTAATTATATACATATCACAGATGGTTGTTAGTAGTAGTCGTCTGTAATTATATATGTATCACAGATGATTGTTAGTAGTAGTCGTCTGTGAGTATCATGCATAGACGGTTTATTTCATGAAATCGTCTGTGATAGTTCGTTCTATACATAAATATATTTTGATTTTTCGGTTAATTTCAGGTAATGCTAGCTATGCCCTCTGAAAACAAGCAAGCAGAAAATAGATATATCACAATTGATTTGATATAGAACAACTCAAAGTGATTTACAAACTCAATATCAATTACAAAGTCACTTTAATGATCTAATTACAAGTGATTTGATTACAACTCAATGCGAATTACAATAAATCAGAGTTGTCAGGGTAAAACTCTCAACTCTCTTTAATGGTCTCCCCCGATACGAAGGTGGTGAGTCGTCCTTGAACTTCCACGAATAAGTTCAAATCGAAATTACTTTCTGATAATTTCATGCCCTGTCACTAGCAAGAATAAAGTAGTAAGCATATATATGTAAATTCATAATTATGAAACAATTATTAAGAGATTGACATATGGATCCTTTGGCTTAGCACTCGTGATTTACAGCATATGACGACAAACATAGAATACACATATGTTGCCTTGACGTATTTGCTGGTGGCACTACAAAAATAGAAGTGTGATATAGGATATAGGTATAGTCAGTTCGAGAGGTCAGGTTACGAACTGTGAATAGGCACCGAAATCGCGTCCTATGTCGCAGCTTGGCGCCCGGTTCATTGTGTGTCCCTCCTCGGCAACATAGGAGCTAAACGACCTACGTGATTCCAAAAAGTTATCCTCGACATTTTAAACGAACGAAGACTACCATAGAGTTACATATGGAGGAAATGAGCATACGTGTTGAGTACTTTTTTTACAACAGTGAAGTCGTGCTTGTTATTGACTAGAGAATCAAGGTATATTACCTTATTCCACTTTGGTACAATTACTAGAATGACCCAATGCCACCTACTCATGTATGTCGCTTTAGCCATCAAACCTAACTTCGTGTTGCATATAAAGAACAAATGGAATTTGTATAGCAAGTAGTGAAGCACTTATCCCTAGTTGTAAGGTACCAGTATGTAGTCCTTGTTGTTATGAGTATGCAATCTATTCGTTATGTATTTCTCGATGTAGTATGCGTCTTCGCGGATGCATTGCTCTGAGATCAAATGTGGGTCGAGGAAACCCACCGGTTGTCGCCATCGCCGGCATTATTGCATCATGTATATATACATAAGCAATTAGTTATGACATCTATCGATACTGCGTGAATGTAGAACTTGATTGTACACACTTAGAGTGTCTAGCATCGTAGAAGTGAGGCGCCGAGGGCATCGAGATTGAATAGATCAAATATGTCTTCGAAGCAAACGACAAAGTAGCCCGGCTTGTGGCGGAAATGGTTCTCATTTTAGATGACAGTGAATCCGGAGGCGGTCTTCCTTCGCCTCGTTGGCCTGCCGCATATGTCAGTCATGCAGAGTCTGGCGAGACAAACCAATGTTGTGTCGGAGACCAACGACATTCCGAGGGAGAATATCCTGGGCTTGTGAGGCGCCTTAATTTTCTTCGATTTAGCCTTAGTGCCTCACGTGCTAGTTGTCTTGCTGGAAGATGACTCGATAATATTTTATTGTTTCTTGGGTGCCATCTCCAAAGGCATCGTCTCCACGGAGGCCTTCTGAAGCGGCACTCTAGGGTCCAGGGCAATGTCCCTCTTGGGCCACTGGACAAAAGTGTGCACGACATTCCCTAGTGTTATGATTTCTTTGTTCGGACGCTTCTCCAGCGGTATGGACATCAAATTATCATGTATCATGTCCACCTGGACCTTGGCGTAACACTGCGTTAGCTGGGCACCGTGCACCACTATCTCTTTGTGGCATGGAAACACGACCCCCGCCTAGCCTCAACATGAATGGACCCAACCAGCACTTGTAGCCTGCAGGTGTGGGCACCTACAAAACGATACACAATTAGCTAAAGCGTCCTACAGGTATATCTTTGGAGCATCCTAGAGATGTACATTACTTGGATGAAGTCGTTAGGTAATTGGGCGTCGCCAAGTTTAGTAAGTGCAGGTGTGGACGCGACGCTACTCCGATGTTGAGGGGGACTGGCTACCAAAATCACAGGGGTCTCTTCCGACCGATTGAGTATTTGATTCATTTATTCCTACAATGTTGTTATCTGTGCTTGAAATTGTGTTGTAATATGTTCTTTAAACTATGCTTTCTAGTTCTTCGCTCTCGGCCTTGGATCTCTTCCGACTCCTATACGCCTCGGAGTCTTGTGGGAATCCATACTTTCAAGGTACGTAAACCCCAAGGCCCCGAGTGCGACCCGGGTGCTCCTTGTTTCCCTGGGCCGTGGATAGTATATCTTTCTCTCTGGCTGGTTCGAATGAGCCTTAGGATGATTTGGTACTCAATGTTTGCTGCAAGAGACCATCATGTTATATTAGACCCTACGAAGTTATGGACTTATTAAAAATTAGGCAGTTCGACATATCTTACCATACGTTGGCACAATCCCTCGTCTACCGGGTTTGTGAAAGAGATGGCGCCCGACAACATGGTTTTGGCCCTCGCTCTTAACCAATTTCGAGCACGCTCGTCTGTGATCTTGGCAAATGGAACAGAGACCTCTGACTGGATTGCCGATCATCCTCACACATCCATTCCAGGATTTTACTCGCGTGCCGAGCGGTGCCGAGTCTGTGGGGTGAATCTATTGTGCCTAGATAGCCTTGTGTGTAGCACTTTGCTACTAAAATTCGTTCGTTGTCTTCATCTACACAAAGGCATCCCATGTATCCGACGACATAAAACTATACTTCGCATACAGGCATTTGATCTTGTTCACGTACTCCGTGACAAGCTTGCTCATGAAGGTCTTCCAATCGTGCGCCAATGCGAGGAACACATGTTGTCGGATGAGTTCGGAGAATTATGGTGGTATCTCGAACGACGTTGTAATTTCAGTCCACAGCTGCACTTTCTCTTCGTCCGCCACATCCTTCCATTTCTATGTGGTGATGGGGACCCGTTCCCTTGTAAGTATACCGCAGGTGGTCTGAAATGCTGCCGCTGCTTTCCAGGGAAGCAGAGGAACACCAGAGGGACTGACAGCCGTGATGGTCATTCGGCCCATAGTTGTCGGACCCCGGGTGTCACACAACCCCGAGACCCTCTGTGCATACCAAGCTAGTCCCATGATCAGTAGCTAGCTCGCACAGTTGTAACAATGATGCTATCATAACCATTCAACAACGAACTAATGAAGCAGACAAAGTCATATTAATTAAAACAGCAAAGACCTCATGGTCAAGGTTCTTACAAAAGCCGCCTCACAGGGCTTAATCACAACAGAGTATTTGGCAGCGGAAATCTCAAAATACGTGGAACCCAATCGACATGCCCACAGGCAATCGAGTGGAGGACGTGACCTAGTTCGCGAAGTCTTCAAAGTAGCCTTCCTCGTAGAACTCAACATTTCCTGATTCTTCTGCTGGGACTGATCAACAAAGGGCATAAAGCCGTGAGTACATAAAGTACTCAGCAAGTCGTAGAGAAATGTATGCACCTAGTATTCATGCCAGGCTTAAACAAGAATGGCTTTATGGCTAATTTGCAGAAAGCAAGTTTAACAGTAACTACAATAATTAGGTTGCAAGGCAGGATTTTAAAAGAATAATACATAGATAACCAAGTTCTTTTGAATCAAACAGTGAACATCCCGTTCACTTCCCAACCATTCCAACCAAACCTTTCCATCGAACCAAACCACATTTTTGAAAACACTACCCCATGCGAAATCACTGTGCATGTCCGTGAATCGGGACACGGCTATTCAATAGATTTTTAACACTCTGCAGAGGTTGTACACCTTTACCCACAAGAGATAAATCACTCAGATCGTCCGCCTCACACACTTCCGAGGTGTGCGACTAAGTGATTATCACAAGGCCTTTACAAAGTTCCATTTTGCCTCTGCTTACGCGCTAAGGTTTCGCCATCACAAATTTCTCTTGCGCCATTAAACCACCACAATGTAACCGACTCAAAACTTCCCTAATTAGTTGGCGTGTCCGTCCCATACCGGACTTGTGGTTGCACGAGGTGGCCCAGATCAATGACTTGCAAAGTTAAGACCTTAGTTGGCTGCTCAGACAAGTCTACCACAACCCAATGTGCATCACACACCCACCTTAACTCCCTACCTCAAGCCCGAGCATAAATCATTTTTGTTCATTCCCACCAAATGGCAATCCTCGCCATGGCACAACATCTTTTAATAAAAGTGGCCTCACACCACTGTTCCATAGTTCCATTAGTCAAATTTCATTAATCATTGAACATGTGATCGAAAGTACCGCGGGTAACTAGAGCATGTCTAAGCAATAATACGCACCCAAGTTGGTAATACAACCATGTCCAACTAGTAATAACCATCCTAAGGTGTCCAAGGATATATGTCATTCAAGGAGACATTTCATTTTCAATTCATCAAGGAGGCATAATGGCAATTTGGTAATTATCTACTCCCAAAACCATTTTTAATAAAACTAGCCATGCATGATAATTCAAAACAATATACATTTGTAAAATGGGTTCAACATGGTCAAAGGCCTACGACTTGCCTTCGTTGACGAGGAGCGGGTCTTCAGTCGTCGGATCGAAGAAATCTTCCGAAACGCCGGAATCTACACGTGTGAGAATAGCAACAAATAAATAAAACAGTACCAAATGAACTCCAAAAATTACAAAACCAGTACCAAATGAAAGGGGCTGATTTTATATGAATTTAGAAATTTGGATCACCCAAATCGGAGTTCGGATGCGAAAGTTATGGCCGAAAGAAGTTGAAAATCACATGAAATGATAGAATTAGGGTTTTTCTGGATTTTCGGGAATTTCCGAATTATTTTCAACGGGAAAATCGATTTTGACGCCACGACACGTGGCGCCAAATGGGTCGCCACGCGCAAGTCCGCTTCACGGCGCCGACGTGGCACCACGTAGGCGCCACATCGGCTCGGGAGAGAGAGAGAGAGAACCGAGGAGGGGAGTGGCGCCGGGCGGCGGTGGCAACGCCGCGAGGGAGGAGTTGAGGTGGAGGGAGGCCGCGGCGACGAGGCGGGGCGGCGGGCGGGCTCGGCCGAGGCGGATCCGCACGGAGTGATGGGGCGACGGAGGCGCGCGCGGCGAGGAAATGGCGGGCGAGGCGCGCAAGGGGAGGAAGAAGGAAGGGGCCGGAGAAAGGGAGGGGCGCTAAATAGCCGGAGGTGGGAAGGAATCGCGCCTGAAAGCGCCAACGGGAGGGAGGAACCGAGGCGAGAAGGCGTCGGGAGGTCACGGCGAGGCGAAGCGAGCACGCAGCGCAGAGCATGGGCACCGCGCCTGGAAGGGAGCCCGAGGCGCCGACTATCGGGAGAGCGGCGCGCGACCAAGGCGGCGAGGCCGAGGAGGGCGGCGGAGACGCAGCGGCGCGCAGCTCACGGGAGAGCTCACGGAGAGAGAAAGACGCGAGAAGAAAGCAAAGGGAGGAAGAAGAACAGAGCGGGCGAAGGCACCGTCCGATTTTGATCGGACGGCGGAGAAAGAGGGTGACGCGGCGAGCGCGCGGGATGGGAATCTAACGGCGCATGCTGGCAAGCATGAGGCTGCCATGAAGGCGGTACGACGGCGGGCATTGTCTGTCGGCATGGAGGGAAGGCGCAGGCAGCAGCGACGGAATGGGCATGCGGAATAGGGATTGGGCCAAATGGATTCGGCCCACAACAGTGAAGGGATTTTTCGGGATTTTCGATTTTCAGAAATACAAACAATTGAAAAGGCTTTTTAGAAAATAGCAAATAGAGTCCAAAAATTCTAGAAAAATTCACAAAAATTCCTTGAATTATTCTGGACTTAATAAAAATATTTTTAACTTTAATTTTTCTTTTTCTTTTGCAAATTAAATAATTTTTAATTTCGGGTAAAATGAAAACTAATTTCTAAAATCCAATAAATCCAAGAAAATGCTTAAAATAATACTTTTGATTTTAAATACCAGAAAACACCATTAAACCAACTTTAATTTAATTGAAGTTTGATTAATTCATATTAAACCACAATTGATTCTGAAATTCCAAATTAAGCTTTTGGCAAATAGAAGCAAATGGTTCTCTTTTAAAATTTTTGAAAATCTCTGAAAAAGCGGGACGCTACAATAGTCATTTTCAATATTCCTCTGGCATGTCGCTTTCGTACCACTTTGCTTGAAGATCCTAACGCATTCGGTAACGTTGATGACGGCGGGGAAGACAGTGCGGATGCCATCTCGTTTACTTGCTATCTCGCAAGATTAACAAAGCAATATCTACTTAGGGTCAATCAAAACAACATAATTTGAAACTTCTTTTAGCACAATCCAAAGCGGTGATCGTACCTTAACGGGAGGCGTGGACGAAGAGGTAGTCGAGGTCAGGGGAGCAAGGCTTCGTCGGCGTCGATGTCATAGAGGGATGATGACGGCCAGGGGAGGAGGTCGGGGGTCACAGAGGGATGACGCCGACGCGGGAGGACGTTGATCGGAGGTCGCAGAGTAGCTTTGAGGAGTAATGATGCAAGCCCGGAGAGTAGCTCTGGGGAGTAAGAACGCAAACCCTAGCGATGCCCCCTATTTCTAAATGTATATGAGAGAAAGTTCTCTAAAAGAACCGTATATGATATCTTATATCACACACAATTATATTAAAGAACTATCTGTGATATGCTTACGACCAGAGGGTGGGTGGTCATAGTAAATTATCTTATCACAGACGGTTCCATTACAATAGAACCGTGTGATAAGCTCTATGGTTGTTGGCAAGCTACAACCACCCCCTGGTCGTAGGCATATCATAGATGGTTCTATTCCAGGACCGTCTGCGATAAGCGAGCATATCCCAGATGGTTATGTTTAAGAATCGTGTGTGATAAGTATCACATACAGTTATATTACAGAACCGTCTCTGATGCTCAGCGCGGGATTTTTTGGACGCATACGTTGGAGGCAAAAAAAATTGGCTCCTTAATTAGGAATCGCTGCACCACATATATCATAGACGGTGTGTTACACGTAAATCGTATGTGATAGTTCCTTCTATATCTGAAAAATTACTATTCTGTTTTTCGGTTAGCCTCGGGAAATGCTAGTCATGCCCTCTGAAAACAAGAAAGCAGATACAATCACAGATAGAATAATTTCTTAATTAGTGAATCAATTACAATGGAATAATTCCTTAATTACATGCGCCGAGTTTCTTAATTACAGTGGAATAATTTTTCAAATAGGAGTTCATTACACTTGGCTATTTCATTTTAAAAACAGCCCTTCTTGATGATCAAACTGCATATAGTTAGATTCCTTACTTAGTTCTTCCTCGAGCCTGATACCTTCTCCAAAAGGAGGTAACTCGTCAAGTTGATTGTACTCTTTCTCATCCACAACATTCTCAACTCCAATAATTCTTATTTTTTCCATGAAGAACTACGTGGCGGTTCTTATTTGTCGGGTCCTTTACAAAACAAGCTTGAACAACTTGCTTAGCGAGTATGAATGGTTCGTTTTTGTATCCAACACATTCGAGGTCCACAGTAGTGACGTCGTACTTATCAACCTCCACACCCTGTGGAAGTTTGACCCAATGGCACTGAAACAGGAGGATCTTGAAAAGTTCATAGTCGAGCTTCCAAATCTCCTCTACGAACCCATAGTAGGAGCTCAACCCAACGGTGTTGAACTGCTTGTGAAATGGATCTATGCGGACACCGCTGTTTTGGATTCTTTGTGCTCATCGATATACGGGGACACTTGGGTCATGTGTTGCAAGACTATGAAATGAGCTTGAGTGTACGCGTCAAAATCGGGAGTGATTGCTTTCCTTCTGATGGTCCCGATACCCTCCAGCCTCCCCTCGTGGCGAGATAGAGGCACACCTATCGGTTCTACCGGAGCCATGTAGTCGACGCAGAACTCAATGACCTTTTCGGCTGCATAAACTTTGATGATGCTGCCCTCGTGCCGAGATCGATTCCGTACATATGACTTGATAATTCCCATTTACCTCTCGAATGGGTACAAATAACGTTGGAACACAGGGCCGCTTATCTTTATCTCGTTCATAAGGTGAACAATGAGATGAACCATGATATCAAAAAATGACAGGGGGGAAATACATCTCAAGATGACATAGAGTCGTCACCACCTCGACCTGCAAAGCATCTAGTCCTTCGGGATCGATGACCTTTTGAGCAATTGAGTTAAAGAAATAACACAGCCTCATGATTGTCACTCGGACCTTGTTCGACAAAATACTTCTAATTGTAACCGGAAGCATTTGTGTCTTCAGCACATGACAATCATGAGACGTCATACTAATTAATTTCAAATCTTCCATAGAAACAAGTTTCTTCATGCTGGCAGAGTAACCGGACGGAACTTTCACATCACGTAAGCTCTGGCACAATTCTTTTCTCTCGGCCTTAGGCAGACTGTAGCAAGCTATGGGAAGGTACGTTCTTCCTTTATCGGTTTCTTTCGGTGCTAACTCGGTCCTTATGTTCATATCAACCAAGTTACCTCGTGCGTTGACACCATCCTTTGTTTTATCACGAATGTTCGGTAAGAGACCAATCAAGCTATCACATACATTCTTCTCTACGTGCATGACATTGATGCAGTGGCGAACTTCTAATTGCTCCCAATAAGGTAAGTACCAAAAAATTGATCGCTTCTTCCAGATGTTCTTCTGACGGGTCCCCAATTTACGACCCTTTCCATTCACAACATTAGTATGCTTAACTATATCATAGACCTCTTTCCTTTTGAAAGCCTTTAGAGGTGAACCGTCCTCCTTATTTCTGTCGAGTTGTTTCTTCATCTTGCGGTATGGGTGATACCTAGGAAGGAACCTACTATGACGCATGTACACAGTTTTGTGAGTTGTTCAGGCACACACTCTCGGTATCATGTAAGTAGAGTGGGCATGCTTTGGCTACTTTTGTGCTGAATCCCGATAGGTTACCAAGGGCGAAAAAATCATTGATGTTGCAGAATAACATGGCACGTAAATTGAAGTTCTCTCATTTGTACACATCTCATACCTGTACCACTTGGTTCCACAGTGTCACAAGACCTTCCAGTAAAGGTGCTAGTTACACATTAATATCATTCCCAGATTGCTTTAGCCCTTGGATAAGTAGTGACATCAAAATGTACTTCCGCTTCATACATAGCCAAGGAGGAAGGTTGTACGTACATAGATTCACAGGCTCATGTTACCAAAATGATTCATTCCATCTGTACTCAACCCAAACCTTACATTCCTCGGTTCCACACCGAAGTCTTCGAAGCTCCTATCAAACTTTCTCCACTAGGCAGAATATGAATGTGTCTTATCTTTCCATCTTTCTTACGCTCCTCCGAGTGCCAACGCGTTCGCAAATAAATGCTTCAAATGGGCAATTATAGGCAGATACCACAACACCTTAGCTGGAGGTCCTTGCTTCACCTCGTTGCCCTCGCCGTCATCGGAGTGATTCTTACGCCTGTATCAGGATGCTTTGCACACTGGACATACATGCATGTTTGTATGCCAGAAATTAACAAAAATATATAACTAGTTTATTTGATGCAAACATTCATGAATTGTTCATATTTTCAATAACCATACATAACATTGGCAATAGCAAGCTGCATTAACTAGTTCATCACAAACATAACATTTAATTTATGTGAATATCATGGGGATATGCTCCAGATCTTAGGATGATGTGACAATTGGCAATGGCGTTAATAGTTTATCGTTTCGCTTATTTTCGCAACGCTTGGCATGTTTGTCGAGTTATAATCGTATCCGACCGCCAGGTGGCTTGCGATTGATTCATGGCCGGTCCGATCAAATTTTGGTGGCGATGGACCGGCCAGTTACATAAAGTGTTAATTTGAGCTGGGCCAAAAATAGAGGGTGTAGGCAAGAGAGGGGGTTCTATTGCACTTGGTATCATAATTTTTGGAGTCTCCAGTCAAAAGTTCTATTGGTTTGAAAATTTCAGTAGGTTTCAGTTTTCCAGAGAGGAAAAATGGCTAAGTCCCAAATAAGCGGTCGACCAAGCTAGGGGGGCGGTCGACCGCCCGAGGGGTCGTCGACCGATTTTCCACTTTGATCGTCGGTCTTCTAGGCGACGATATTCGATTGTTAGGTCAAAGTCATGAGTTTCAGGGCATATATGTTGCATGATGCATGTTTTGACTAACATGGGTCAAGTTGTAAAGAACTTGTTCCCAAATTCGGTTTACTTGTCTATTGTTGTGCATGTTGCTTGGTGGTCAACGACGGCCAACGGCGAGGATGATCAGGACTAGGCTTGGAGAGCTGAGGTCCGGAATGATCGACGATGCCGGGTGAGGTCAATGTACTCAAGTATGGTGCAAGATGGATAAGGGTGACCTATTAGCTAATCCGAGGTGCAAGATGGCGCAAGGTGTAGCTAGTTAGGTCAAGGGATGTTAAAGACGGCGCATTAAAATGCTTGCGTAAGAGTCCCGTTTGTTTTGGGCCATAACGGGAGCCCAATAGAGTCAAACTTCTAGAAGGCCTAAGCCTCCACTATAAATAGGAGAGGGTGGTGGCTGCACCATCTTCTTTGTCTCTTTTGTAATTTTTGTAAACCCTAATTTTCTTAGGGAGAGTTTTTGTAGAGGCTAGGGTTCTTGATGTTTGATGTGATTTTCGTGCTCTTGGATTGAGCATTGTCCTCCATTGATGGAGAGACTGTAAGTCCATATCATATCAATCAATCAAAGGAAAGTTTGATCAATATTTTATCTCGTAGCGTTCTTCCTTTCTATTTGATGATGTTGGGTCTTTCTTTGATCCGTGAGTTTTTACTTGGTTTCTTTACGTGATTTAGCTTGCTTTGACGTGTAGGAATCTATCTAGGATCATCTTGATCATCAATCACCCACGAGCAAGAGCTTTGACCTAGTTTTCGTTTTGATCCGGTTTTGAACCTCTCTTCAATCAAATCGAAAACGATCGCTATTCTTCCAAGAATTATCACAATCTTTGATTGGAATAGCTTCCTGATATCATAGAGAAGGTGTGTGCCAAGTTTCATCAAGTTTGGATTAGTAGATCAAAAGTTTCATCTATTTTCATCTTCGTCATCGGGGCTATTCTTCGTTTCAGACACCGATGGTCGATCACGCAATCGACCGGCCGATCGGCAGAAATCGGTCCGACCGGTATTGTCCCAGTGGTCTGACCGCCAGTGCATTAAGTTACTCCAATCTTTGTTGATTTTGTCTTATTGCTTAGGGGTTTAAATTAGATTCAATATTAGTCTTCCGCTGTACTGATATACTGATCTTCATAGGTTGCATAGCTACTGGAGTAAAGTTTTATTGAATCAATTATTTGTAGAAAAGTGAGCATATTCCTATTCACCCCCTCCCTCTAGTCGCCTTTTCGGTCCAACAGTTTACCATATTTAGCACATAAGTCATAACTCACAAAGTCACAAGTCATCACTCATTCACATTTAGTTCACCACGTACATAAAACTTAGTTCACACTAACATTGATTAGGCTGGATGGTTAATCTATACACAAATGACTGTAACATCCCAAAGTATGTTACCAAAAATAAAATTATTAAAGTTATTATTTTATTGGATTTTCGGAGATTTAAAAGTGTTTCCTTGGTTTAAAAGAAAAAAATAAAATAAAGTCAAATATTTGTTTTCCTAGTTTTCAATGTCAAAAATAAAATTTATTGAGATTTCTGGGATTTTATTGGATTTAAAGTGAAAATGGAAAAATAATACTTTCTTGGATTTTTCTGGTATTTAAAATGGGTTTTATGATTTTTTCAGAATTTTTAAAAAATATGTGCAAAAATAAAAAAAACCAACTTTAACTTGGAATTAAATTTATTAAGTTCAAAATAATTCAAAGAATTTTTGTGATTTTTTCTTAATTTTTTTTACTCTATTTGCTATTTTCTAAAAGGCTATTTGATTTGTTGCATTTTCTAAAATTTGGAAATCAATTAAAATGTCATTTTATCTTTTGGGCCGAAATCTGAATATACAAACTTGGTCTTATTCGGATAATCTGTATTCGTATTCGTATCCGCCAGATAGCATGCCTACCGTATTCATTTCTGTTTCCGACAAAAAAAATCTGAATTCGTTTCCGATCCGAAAATTATCTGGGAAAAATCATATCCAAGACAATCCAAATTTGTTTCCGTCCGGATCGGTCGGAAGCTATCCAATCCGTTTTCATCCCTAGTGATAAATATCACAGACGGTTCATAACTCTAACTGTCTATGAAACTGTATATGTATCACAGATGGTTCTTAACAAAAAAAACCATCTGATACTACAAATTGTCTATATACATGCATGCAGCCGAACAAATAAAAGCACTGATATACATATTAGTGGAGCAAAGAGCTCAGATTAGAGATAGCACAGCCGTAGAGAATAGGCTCGGGGCCACCGGAGAGAGTATGACTGGTGTATCCGACAGGGATCGACGAAGGCTGCACATCTATGAGTGTTGATGTTACAACGGTCAATAGTAAGCAACAAGATACATAAATATGTTATGAATTATCTAAGCTATATCATCTGATACTACAAACTTTGGAACAAATTTAGCATCACAAATGAGCAGGACACCTGCTAGTTACTTTAAAAATATGGAAAAATGCACCTATGGTGCACACTGGTCTTTCTAAATTTAAAGTCAGGCTTTTGGATAGAATCTTTTTATTAAAAAAAACAAAGAGTATGCCGCTTTATGTCATAATTCAAATTCCTATGTTTCGAGCAGCCTGGGTCATAGGTAAATTCTTGCCTATCGCATATGGAAGTTTGGACTTCACACAACACCATCTCTTCTGTTTACCGGTTCCAACCTCAGAAAGCTGGGTTTTTTTTCCCTTCCGATTCCTATAGGAAATGAACCATCTTCTATGAATTTTCTGCGAAATTCCTAGGGTTCAAATGGTCTAAAAAACTACATAATAGACTTTTTGTTTAGGAACATGTACTGGGTAAAATTTCTGCTTAATTCCGGCGGATGCTTCACATTTTTTCTTCTTCTTGAGGTATTGTGTCCGTTTGTAACGGTAACGTGCTTGGCTGGTTGCCGTGCCAGAGCTAGTAATTTCCATGCGTATCCACCCGTCAGTATTATTATTTCCAGCGACATCTTTTTTGGGTGTACGTGGGGGTGCAGGCAACCATGGCGGGTAGCTAGCTAGGTAGGCCTCCTCCTCTTTCGCCAAACTGCAGTAACAGCTGATAAAATTTTCTCCCGTCATTTCCATCTAGAATGGCAGAAACGCCCTTCGTCAGCGCAGGTGCGACCCTGCGAGACCTTAGACGAACATTAACTACCGGCGCTCCAGCCCGAAAGAGATCATGTGCAAGAGTGTTCATTTGCACCAGATCCTTCCAAAGGCAAAATCTCATTTTCATGAGTATACATATATGCTACGTAGGTAGGCTGAGAGGGGGGGATGTGGCGTGTTTCTTATCGTATTACAGAGGCAGAAACCACTTGGAAAAAAGGGCATTCTTTGGGGGCTGCGCTAACAACAATGCAGGCAGGGAGGGAGGCTAAAAAACGACCAAAAATACCATGATAAAACATTTCCATATTTAGCAACTAGTAGCTTTCAGCCCCCCAAAAAAAGGGTAGCCTAACACATCCTCTTTGTTGGGGATTGTATTGTACATATTCCTCCTCTACATGCATGGCCACCATCACATAACAACAAAGCCCATTCATGCATGCCAACAAGTAAAAAGGGCGAGAAATAAAGAGAGGAGAAAGGTAAAGTAGGGAGCAGTATTGGCAAAAAGGTAGCACAAGGAGCCATTTATGTCATTCATGTAGGTGTGTATGTGTGGTACTCCACATATATGGGTTTTGCTTGGCATTACCACCACATGCACATAGCACAAGCGCAGTTGGTGCTGCATGCTACGGAAGATGGTGAGGTAGGGGTGTGGGTTTAGTACTTTGGTTAAAGATTTCACAGGGCTATCACTGCAACTCTGCATGGCATGGCTAGGACTGGTCCTGCTGGCTCAGTGCACTGTGGGTACTACACTACAACACCCCCCTCTCTCTCTATTATTGCAGGTGTCAGGGAGACAGCAAAGCAAGTTGCTCCCTCCTTTCCCCTCAACTGTTTCCCTTTCCATCTCTGTTTCCCACTTCCGCCCCACCACCTTCCACCGTGTGCACGCTCGCGTCGCGCGTCCCGTCTCCGTCTCTCTCTCGTGCCCGCTTTGTATCGTAATTGTCAGTTCCATTCCGCGGAAAGATTTGTCTATCGGCGTGGAATACATCGATGCCGGTCTATTCCGGTATATTATTTCCATACACACACACATAATTTCACTTAGTATCTTACTCCAAATATATAATCATATAATATAAAAATATAGTTTAATGACTTCATAAATATAAAGATCTTACGTAATTAAATAATACAACACAAGTTCTTAACTTTATATATTTTACTATAGTCCATCATACTAGTTTAACATAATTTCACTTAATGATGAAGTAGTATTGGACTGTGTCTTTCGACCTGATTCAAATAAATGATCACATCAATTATGTTTGGTACCGAAATTACTGGATTGATCGGGATGGGCTGGAATGACCAGTCTTGAGAGCGGTACATGATTGAAGTTGTTGTGTACTGCTTTGGGTACCGGTATGGCATGTTCAGGTCATTTCGACCGATACCATAATGGAATTGATAAACTTGCTTTGAAGCCCAAGCTCACATCTCTCCTCTCTCCTCCTCTTCTCCTCCTCTTCTCCTTCCCTGATGATTTGACGCTATCTGGTGTCTTTGCATGTCTCATGTTCGTAGTATTGTAGTACTCCCTCTGGCCATTAAAATATACTGTTTACTTATTTTGGATAACGACATGGTCTCTAAAACGCAAATTTAACAACTAGTTTCTATCGTAATTGAGCTGTAAAACACAATAAATTTATGCTTTTAGAATATATTTTTTTGAGATAAATCTATATATACAATTTTAATGTGTTCAATCTAAATATTGAAGAAAAAACAAAAGAAAGTCTGACTGTACGTACACAAAATAACATTCTTTTGTAACAAAGAGAAAAAAATGGAAATTCAAGTGGACAGTAGTTCATCCGATGAGTAACCAAACCGAATTGAAGAAGGAAGAGCCAGCCGGAACCCCACTCACTCGCTCAGCAGTCAGGCAGTTAGTGAGTGTGCGAGTACTACTGGTACCAGCCACTGCCCCTGCCGCCGTTACGGCCACCGCGCCCAACGCCAACAGCACAAGGCGACAAGGCGGAGCCCCCGGGCCCACCCCCTGACACGCACACGCACACGCACACGGACACGCACCCCGTCGCCAGCTTTCCGACGCGCGCCGGCACGTGCGGCCACCAGGCACGCCCCCCGAGACGAGGCGACCTAACGCCGTCCGACGCGTCACGGCAGCTGCTCGCCTGCAGCCTGCTGGTCCTCGTCATGGCTTTGTAACGGCGCGACCTGACGGCGCCGTCGGGGGCTTGTCGCGTAGCCTGGGGGAAAGCGGTCCCGGCTTTACTGATGGGGGCGGGCCCGGGGGACGAGGCCACACGTGTGGGCGGGGGCACGTGGACGGCCTGTTCGGACGCGGATATGATTTGGACGGCGGGGATGGGATGGGACTGGCGCTGCGGGGGAATAATATCGGGCTTCCAGGATTCGGTCCCTGCAGGGCTGGGGCCCAACCGCGCACTGCTTCGCCCTTTGGCCTCTCTCACTCTCTTTTCCCTTTCCTTCAGTTATAACCTGCCGGTCCGGATCTGCTGATACGCCAACACATGTGGCTCACATCGGGAGTACCTGGTCACGCGTCTGGGTTTGTGCTACTATTTGCACTACTAGTACCGCGTGAGAGAATCGGGCTGGGCTGGGCTGGGTTTGACTAGGCCTGGGCCGGGCCAGAGAAAAGCCAAGCATCAATGCTCGGCCCGACGTTCCAAACTTGGGCTTAAGACGCGAGGTCACTTCTAATATACTCTAAAACGCTTCCGTCCATCCTATTGCTAGCTAAGACAAGCAATATCTGTAGGACGACGCCAATGGCGTGGATATGTACCGGATGGTGGAGTTGCGGTGTAACGAACAAGAGAGCCTGAGTTTCATGCTGGTTTTGATGGGTGGAAAATCATCATTCGTTGCTATAGAAAAAATCTTCACAAACAATTCAAAAATATCATCACAAACGGTTTCATAAGCCGTCTGATTTTATAAGTCAGTAATAACATAGGACCATCACAGACGATTTTTGACTATCATAGATGGTTCTTAACTCAAAACCGTCTGTGATAGTTCACTATCACAAATGGTTTGTAGCGGAAACTATCTGTGAGAGCTGATGTATCATAGACGGTTTGCTCTCACAGACGGTATATTCTAAGAAATCGTCTATGATATTATTTTGTATTGCTAAATCTATTTCTGTTTATTGGCTAGCCCTAGAAAATGCTAGTCATGCCATCTGAAACAAGCTGAAACACAATAAATACGTGTATACATCCAATTCACAATCATTTCAGAAACAAGCATATCTAATTCACATTCATTTCAGAAACAAAGCACATCTCATTCACAAATAAATTAACTAAAATTAATTATTCATGTACATTTACACACATATACCATTAAGTTCAATCTACATTGTGGAACTTTCCATCTGGATTTATGACCTCACGGTTCAAGAATGCCGCAAACTGTCTTTGAGCTGGCCCTGTTCCAACGCAGTTGTATCGATACTCACAACCTGTCGCTAGGAAGATTAAATTCGTGCATAGATATATTGATAAATGTGAAATAATTATTGCAAGATTGACAAACCTGAGAATCATTGGTCATCGCGGAACCGACGAGTAGTTCCATGTTGTGGCAAACATAGTATCTACAGATGTTGCAGACCAGCAGCTGTTGATGGCACTACAAAAATAGAATTGGTTAGTTCGAGAGGTATTACTACGAAGTGTTATATATGATTAATGTGTACTAGTGAATACCGAAAAATTTAGATCGTGTCGTAGAATTCTTCCCTTGTATTTTCCTCCTTTAGCAAAGTATACGGCGAATGACCTACATGATTCCAAGAAGTTAGCCTTAGCCATTGCAGGGGAAGAAAATACTACAATAGAGTTATCTATGGAGAAAATGTGTTTACCCGTCGATTAATTGTTGGACAATTGTGAAGTCGTGTGCGGCCCTCTTTAGGGAATCTAGGTAAATTACCCTGATCCGTTTTGGTATAATTACAATTAGAATCCAGTGGAACCTACACAGGTATGTCTCCATGATCATTAAACTTAAATTCGTGTTACTTATAAAGTACACAACAAGTATAGCCACCAGTGCAGCACTTACTCCTAGTTGTAGGGCAAAAGTATGAATTCCTTATCGTAGTGAGCTAGTAATGACTACGTCATATAATCCTCGAAGAATTTTGCATTCTCCTTGATGGTTTGCAAGGAGACCAAGTGTGTGTCGAGGAAACCTACCGAGATTGAAGAGAAAGAACAAGTCCTTCGAAGGTCACTGTGGAGACACAGTCTTGAACCACGTGGTTAAGATGATCATTCTTAAACTTGACATTGACACCCGAGCGTCGTTGTCCATCCGTCTTGTTGGCCTGTTCCATGTACCATATATGCAATCTCGTGCAAGAGAATCCTAGGGTACGGTTGGGCTTTACTGTCTCGACCAGTGGCTCGCCTAACATGAATTTATGGGCCTATAGCAAGAAAGGGATATCAGAACAGGAGTCGACCGTCTTCGATTTGCCCTTGTTGTCTCGCTTTTTAGAGGTCGACTTCACGAGAATCGACCCAGCACGAGGTGTAGATGCATCTGATGCACTGGGCCCTTGCCGCCGGCACGCAGCCTCTGCGGTGTAGCTCCTGTGGACTTGACACCGTTGCAAGATATTCTCGTGAAGTTGACACCGGAGCAGGTAGCTCTAGACAGATGTCCCTTTTGTGCCATTGGATGAATATTCTAATGGCTTCCTTTAAAGCCATGACACCGCAATGGAGGCATATCTCAGTTGGAGCTTGCACTTCATAGCCACCTACATAACGATACAAAATTAGCCACTCCAACAGGCCAATCAATGGATTAAGCATTCTAGAGATAATAATTATTACCAGGATGTCATCAACAAGAAATCTTTCCTCGCCTTTTGGGGTAGGGTTAGGGTTGGACGCGCAGCAACTCGGAAGTTCGGGGGGTTGACTAGCACAGCAGGGGAAAGGGCTTGCAACTAATTTTTCCTAAGCCTTTCCTCAACGCTCTCCATCTGCCATCGCGTCTCATCTCTGACGCGATCATTGATATCATCTCTGAGGGATTCACGAATCTCCTCTCATAGCCGTGCATCGCGCTCGGCTTTGGCTCTCTTCCTACTCCGGTATGCTTCGGAATCTTCTGGGAATCCATGTTTCCATGGAAAATAAAGATCAAGGCCTCTCATGCGACCTGGGTGCTCATTGTTTCCCAGGGTCGCGGAGAGTATATCTCTCTCCCTAACTACCTGGAATGAGCCTTAGGAAGATTGTGCACTCAGCGTTTTCTGCAATAGCCCGACTTGTCATTTCACTTCCTATGAAGTTATGGAGAAAATACAAACTAGGTAGTTCGATATCTTACTACGTGCTGGGATACTTCATCGTCTGCGGGGTTTGAAATGTTGGGTTACGGGCAAGGCTACGATAGCACAAATAAATTTTTTGCTGCGCAACCAAGAAACCACCGCTAGTAATAGATCACGAGATTGTCATAGACGCCACCGACTGCATCGGAAGTAGAGTCGTCGTAGCGAGTTAATGCAGTCGTAGTCGTACTCACGACGCGTCTCCTCCTTCGAGTGGTCGTACTCATCGCGCGTCTGCTCTTCCGAGTGGTCGTACTCACCGCGCGACTTCTCCTCCGACTCTGGTGATCGTCATGAGTCGCGGATCGTCCTAGTGCTGATGCTTCGCAACAACACCTCCGAGGTATCCACACGACGGTAGACCACCACGCTACTGGAGTGCTAGCACCAAAGAATGTGGTTGAGAAGGCATGGCTATTAGGGTTTCGGGAGTTCTTCCAAAGATCATCTTCATGCTCACCCCATACCACCGCCCCTCTTTATATAGGCATCCATGATGGGTCTCGATCTTGAGGCCCATTAGGAACTCGAGGCCTGTACGAATTCGGATCACCATCCAAAAACAGATCCTAGCCCTTTAAGTGTGCGACTCTACAGGTTCATGTGTAATCGGTTATGACTCATAAACTCCTTTCCGACCACCAGTCGTTAGCGGTACTTAGAAGCACATAACGATTCCCAAATACACATAGAATAGCGGACGAACTTTGATATAATATGATCTATGATCAGGTCCTCATCACTTGCGATCAGTTCGTATCTCCATAAGACCAGATCGTATTTGGTCCCGACCAGCTCGTAACTCCTTACGATCAGGTCCTTACCATTCTGTGATTACGTTCGATCAATTTACGACCAGATCGTATCTCCACACGACCAGTGCGTAACTGATAGAAACTAAGCGACCTACTCATGCATTCTCCCTTTGCCTCACGATGTCTGGTTGAACTCCAGGTGAGATGTTGTGTCATCTATGGACTGTTCGATACTTTCTCGATCGAGTGTCGGATAACTTCATGTGGTCAACACTTCGACCACTAGTGGCATGGCCATGCACTTTCTTTATCCGATCACCACGAGGGGCCCAGAGACATCTCTCCTGTTATGTTAGAAGGGGCAAATCCCATCTCGACCAGTCATATCCCTCCGCATGTTTCATAGCATACCCGAAAGCTATCTTTATAACTACCCATTTACGAGTAGCGTTTGGCAACCCCTAAGAGTGTCATTACACATGTAGGGAACCATGCTGATCTCAGGTCTAAGGATTATACATCATCATTACTTGAGACCAACTAATGACACAAAGATTCATAATAATCTCAATAGTGTCTCAATGATGGGTCTATCCAACCCCATGTTCTCTAACATGTGATCACATTATTGATTCGATATCCTCATATCTATGACCGGTGAAACAAGGTCATCAATCAATACATGTGCTAGTCATAGAGTCACTAGTGTTCTGACCAGTGACCTCCGACCAGGGATACATTTAGAATGACATTATATAAGTTAAAGAGTTCCACCAACAAGTCACATACTTATTGATCTATAATAAATGATTCATTCAAGGAACACGATAACATATTATCAAAATCATGAACATAATGAAATATCATCATCTCTATGATTGCCTCTAGGGCATATTTCCAACATGAAAAGGAGATGGCCCCCAAAGACAGGGTAGATGACCTCGCTCTTAGCCAGTTTCGGGCGTGCTCATCTGGGATCCCTACAAATGGCGGGGAGGCATTTGAACGGTTTGCATGCTGGTCCTAATCCCTCCATTACGAGATTTTATCTGCATACCCAGCGGTGCCGAGTCTGTAGGGGCACGTGTTTTTTGCTTGCAGGGCCCTGTGCGTCGTACTTTCACTCCTAAAATCATCTGTCATCTTCTTCGCCACAACGTCTTGCTAGTACTCTTCCAAGAACGAATACTTGTGGAAGGGCGTCAGATCCTTCTCCATTTAGTTCTTGACAAGCGTGCTCATGAAGTTCTTCCACGCTTTGTATGCATGTAGCAACGCGTGTCGTCGCACGGATTCCTAGTGTTGTTCCGAGATCTCGAACAATAAAAAAAATCCATGAGCGGCTCACCTTTCTGAGCTTTGGTCAACCCCTTTCACGAATCGTAGGTGGTGTTGACCAGTTCCCTTCTCCGGAATGCGAACACTGCTCGGTAAGGATTGATAAGGGTCCCAGACTCATGGACCTCCATTATGGTAAATCTGCCCCAGGCCTTTTTGATTTTCCTCTTCTTCTACCGCACATGGATATTCTAGAGGAAGGCGCATCAGACGCAGGAGGCGACGATGACGAAGAATGAGTGGAAGACATCTTCACAAGAAATAGAAGTTCTGACACGCATGAACATATTATCATAAGATTCGATCTCTATGTATGTGGGTATACACACCAATTAATAAATAATTGGGATATGTAAGGAAGAAATTATGACCAATACAATGACATAATTGACATTTAAACCTGTAAATCCTCCAAGTCATTTAAAAAGAACAATATGCTCAACACAAACATCATGTGAACAAATGAAATCAGCATAAAGCTAAGATTTAATATTTTGATATTGCTCTCAGATGTAGAGTTGCACAAGATTTAATCTTGGCTTTCTCGGTACTTTCCTCTATACTCTTCATTAATTGAATTTGACAATATTAATTCAAACTTTGATCTCTAAAATAGTGCTTTACTTATCTGTGGATAGGATCTTTAAGCAAAAGATAACAAATAATACTTTCGTCCAACAGGAGATCAAAGCAAAATGATCACCAAAACCACTCCAGTCAGCTAACAAAATTTGATCTACTGACGGTATAAAAGATCATAGCTTAACAAATTCAATAATAAGACTAATTGACTGAAGAATAACATGTATTATGAATTGCTAAGTATCACAGAACCAGAAGATTCAACCAATTAGCCAATCGAAAGTAACATACTAAATACTAAAGATCAATCAACATTAGTAAGTATTCCAGTTAGAGCTCAAGTTCAAACCCGATTATCAAAACAATTTCAGTACAAGATTATTAGCATCACAAAGCATTCATCTCAAGCCCACTACACCACATTGTAATATATTTCAGTAGCAGTATCAAAAAAAAACCATATGATACACTGACTAAAACAAATACAAATTCCTAAAACAAGTACAACACTTCATACTACTTAGTATTTGAACCAGATACCGGCACAATTATCATGAGTCCATGAGGACCATGACAACATAATAGATTATTAATAGAAAGAGTGAGGGAAAGGGGCATCGGGATCAGCAACTCAACATCGGTTACCTTTGGGCATTAAGGAGAAGGACGAGCAGGGAGCAGTACTAGAGCAGCAGGGTAGCGTCAAAGGGGAGGCGCGCCGGCCTCATGGGAGGAGGACGTGACGCGTGCTCGCGGGAGGGGAGGTGGTGGCGGGCTCGGGAGAGGATGAAAGTATTAGGCCCTCAAAGTTGGTTTTGGTCATTAATATCAATATTATGTTAAAGGACTAACATATGTGCTAAGATGTGTTAAAGGTTAAATCCCGATGATTGTTTGGTGATAAGGTTACTCGCAATGATAATGTGATGAAAGATCAATATGGATCAAGACAAAGGTATTGTATAAGGACCCTTTTGTAGTTTTTGCCAGTCTCAGTGTATGGAGAAATGACTGGGTTATAGGATAAACGTCATACTATTGTAATACCCCGAAGGTGATTCGGCTTATTAGAAGAAGTTTCGGAAGAGGGAGCTAATCGAAAAACCAGAATCATCTTTTCACCGGGGGGTTTTCTGTGATTTCACGGCAACCTGGGCCTGGGCCACGGCGCAGGAGGGGCCCATGTGGTGGCTGGCCATAAGGGGGGGGTTCCCACCCCCAAACCCGAAACTCCACATTTCTCTCCCCCTCCCCCCCTTTGGAGCCGCCGCCACCTTTCCCCATTGCTGTGCGCCGCCTTGTACGTCGATTTTGGGTAAGATGCGTTCATTTTCTGTCCTGTCCATGTCTTAAAAAGTTGTAGGTATTGTTCTTAGCTTTCCATAGCCACCGAGATCACGTGATTCCTCCTTACGGTTTAGGAGATATGATTTTTTTAGTGCGCGCTGTTCTGTCTGTCTAACGAGAAGGATCTGTCGGCTTGATCCTAGGTTTTGATTTAGTTAGATGCATTTCCAGAACCTCCACCCAAATAAGTTATTGTATCCCTTTAAATTATATTTCAAAGCTGATAAAGATCATCTCCATTGGATCTGTATAATGAAAGTTATGATATTTTCTTTACCACTGTTCTGAATTCTGGGCAGATAAATGTTAGCATTTTCATCTATTGTTTAGACTACTGTAGAGGCCGAATCTGGGGTTTTGCCCTTCTAGAGTTTTATTCCTGGGAACGTTAGCTTTCTTTTGGAACCAAGATCAGGAAAATCCGATCAGTAGTTTGGGAGATATGAACTTTTGATTGCGATCTGTTCAGTCTGCCTGAAAACTGGGGTCAGTAGGTTTGTCCCTCGGTTTTGTTCAAATTAGGGGCCTAATTAGAATCTTCACCCAACTAAGTTATTGTAGTTCTCGAATTTATATTTCCAAGTTGATAAGGATCATTCTCATTGGATCAGTAGGCTAAAAGTTACGCTGCTTTTTTATTAATCGATCCGTATTCGGACAGACGTAGATGGGTTATGTTTAACTGATAATTAGTCCTCTGTTTTGGCCGAATCAGGGGATTTCGTCATATATTGTTTTGTAGCCTGATCAGTTAAGAATCAGTGAGCACTGGTTTCATATCTTTAAGAGTTACAGACAATTAATGGTGAATTTTCTCGCATTTAACGCCGTAAGTTAGGTAATCTGGACTTTTGTGTAGAGGATCAAATTGAACCTTTTGTTTGGTTGGTTTGGTTAGAGATTGTGGGAGGGCACGTGTAGCACTCGCTGCACTCGGTTGTCCTCATATCGATCATTTTATATTATAGGCGGTGAAGCGGTGAGTGGAAGGTACCTCGCCATTACTCCCAAACCGTCGCAGTCACGGCAGTAAGTAACTTGTATACTATGATTGATGCATTATGTGATGTGTGAATGAATGATTATATTTGTCCGTATTTGTAGATGAATGCCATGTGTATCTTTTCATTTATGAGTACTATTCAATCTTGCCATGGGATCACATCATGACATGCATAAATTACCTTTGTAAGACCCATCAATTCCAGAATGGGTACGTGAGTCCATCATTCCAATGTGGGCCATGTTACGTGAGTCCACCATTCCAATGTGGGCCACGTTGACTACCGTATGAAACGCTTCTTCATACGTTACTTTAAGTGAACACCGACGGTGTTTCACTCGCTATACCGCGATATGTCGCGATATGTCCAATTCCTTCAATGCATCATTTCACTTCATCCATTCATAAAGTTGTTTCCAATCAATGTTCAAGTTATGATTGTGATAAATTGTTCATGGTATGTTTGATTGTTACATACAAGTACTTGCTGAGTCTTTGGCTCATTCTTGCTTTGTTGTTTTATTTAGGTAAATGACAAGGAAGAATGATCTCGTGGAGGGTAGTTCAACACGATGCACTCACTACCATAATCCAAATATTTTGAGAACTTTTATTGTCTTTATTTATGTCTTGTGTTGAATTGTAATAAGCCATTTTGGTCATAACTACATATCCTCTCAATTGTTTATTTCATTCCGTTGATTAAACTTGATGATGAATCCTTGTTTCAGATATCCTTATTAACTCCTTCACCTTGTCATGCGTTTTGATGTTATTATTTTAAAGAGTAGTGATTGTAGGTGACATCTTGACTTCCTTATAGTCGTGGTGTTACATTGGTATCGAGCGGCTTTAGGTCCGTGGTTCATTCAAACATATTAAATTGACACATCGTGCACATTAGAAGGGGTTGGGTAAACCTGTTGCTTCCGCATTTCAATTGTGGTGACTCGAGTATTGAGTCGTTGTTAAATTGTGTTGTGCTATGATGTGTTAATCCATGATATGATGTGATAACCTCTATATATATATATATATATATATATTCATAATTGATTGCATTAGTTATGCGTTTCGCTAGCGGGCGTTGATCACTTGAGTTCGTGGTTGATGTCCTGGTTTTGCCAAAGCTACACCACTCGCTTGTAGTATGATATTAGAGAACTTCTTACCTCTGCTCCATAAGCTCAGATTGAGCATGAGCTCATTGATGAACTTGTTGCCTTTCTCGAACTGATATCTGGTTTCCTGGTTGTGGTTCCTGGCAGTTCGTGAATTCTTTTGAAATTGGGGTTTTAATGAAGAAGGCAAGCTCCAGCAGTTCTCTGATTCGTTCTTTGAAACAAATATTGCCCTTTCGACTATTGTGATATTTCGCCCACGTGAGCATAGTTCAAATGCAAGATTCCTCTTTTCACAAAAGACTTGTTTTACCCTATTGGGGAAATTTAACTCATTCGCTCGCTTGGAATCTCTGTATTGGAAAACTTCTTTTGCAAGTTCTTTATGAAGTGTGTATTGATCTTGCATATTTCTCTTGAGCTGCTTTAGTAAGTCGTTCTCTTCCTTGATTTTCGAATTTGACAAATTCTTGTCCGGTGGCGATTGATGAATTTCTCTTGGGTTCATGATTTTGGTAGACGAGTTTAAAAAGGCCTTTAATGGTACTCCAAAAATATTATTGTTTTTCGATTGTCGAATTGCTTTTACTACGAATGATCTTTGTAAATTGGCAATATTGATATTTTCATGGTTGTTCTTTCTTTCTCATTGGAAAAGAGCGACTCATTTACTCGTTTGATGGTTTGCCTAATGAGAATTCTTGTTGCAAGTTCGTTAACACGAGAAAGCTTTGGCTCAATGTATTCCTTTTGGAACCCTCTGCTTGTTGAAATTTGATGCATCTCTTTTCTGAAGAAAAGCGTTAAAACCCTTTTGGAGTGCTTGGTTATGCTTAAGTCGGGGGTTGTACCCAAACAAAGATTGTGGGCTACGGGTTTCTATTAGACCCTATTTGTTTTTCAAAATAGTTTCTTGCCTTTCGGTCACGAGCTCTCATTGTTGCTTGTGAACGTTATTTTTGACAAGATCGAACTCCTTATGTTAGCCCTATCTCTCTTGTTGATAAGGGCAGCTCGGTTATCCGCTTGATATTCGAGAATGAAAATTTCCTTTCACAAAGTTCATTGAAGAAATTTCGACTATGTTAATTTCTTTGGAATATTTGGAGTGTTGGAGTTTAGAACCTCCCTTTGAAAAGAAAAGTGTCGAAACCCCTTTCTAGAGTTTTGAAGTGTCAGGGTGTGACGCTTGTTCAACTTTGTGGTTTTCGTACTGAATTCTTTTCTAGAACAAGTTGTTATTATAATTCTATGTGATGTCAAAATTTTATGACCCGATTTATCATGTTTCCTTTAGAAGGTTTATTGACACGATCAAGAATGTGAGAGTAAGGTTGATTCTTTTGTAGAGAAAGAAGTTTGACCACCTTCTTGATGTTTCCAAAATGATTCAATTTCGAGTTTTGTGTTCATGACCTATTGGAGGTCCCAGCTTATTATGATAAACGAAGTTTGCCATGTAAAACGATTTGTGCAGAGTTATAATGGTTCTTCGTTGATGCGATCGCTTTGATCTTGAATGATCGTTGTTCTTATCTCAGAAGATCCGACATTCTCTTCTTGTGAGGCTCATGTTTTCAATTGTGGACTCCACCTATGTTCAATGAGTTCATTGCGTAATTGGTTTTCCTCTTGGTTCGTGTTCACCGCGAGTGGTAAGCAATTCTCTAGTTGGTGAAGATCGCTTCTATTTGCCTCTTCTTTTGAGAAAGAATCAACCCATTCTTTCCACGTGGGTCTTTCAAATACTTTCTAAATGTTGTAGTGAGTTTGATGTTGATACATGTGGAAATTTGATCGCCCTTGGTGATATCGCTAACATGAGAATACTTTGAGTTTAGTTTTCGTGACCTTTTGGGAGTTCATGAATCATCTGGAAACTGAAAATATTTTGGGTAACTTGAGGTATAGGATTATCCTATTGCTTCTTAAGAGTTTCGTGTGATTTAGCCCTAAAGGCTCCTTGGTTTGGGTTCGCTAAGAGAGGTTACAATCAAAGTAAATTATCGTCGATTCGTTGAGAATCCGCTTGTTTTCCCCAAGTCTTGTAAAGGGAAATGCTTCAATTTTGTGGTCAAGACATTTGGATCTCATGTTTCATGAGTAGATGAACTGCTCCAACAAATTTGGCGGGTTGAAAATGTTATTGGTTCTTAAGTAGTTCCGTGGATTGGACTAAAGAACTTACCATGTTCATGTGGCAAGGTGTTATTCGTTCAAGGACTAATTGTTGTGTTAAAGGAAAGGGTACAGTAGAAGTAGTTGTTAGTCCGAGTCAA
Source organism: Hsuehochloa calcarea (assembly GCA_036346395.1). NCBI lineage: Eukaryota > Viridiplantae > Streptophyta > Magnoliopsida > Poales > Poaceae > Hsuehochloa > Hsuehochloa calcarea. The sequence continues at coordinate 16,367,121 of CM070594.1, forward strand.
GTTTTGTAACTTGAGGTTTTTAAAACATGCCGAAATTTTCTGCCCTTTTCACTCCAAAGATTTCGAGTTTCAATCGTAATGCCGTTTTCTTATCGGTTGTTATTTGCTATTATCTTCGAGGAATGTGTTCCTCAACTACGAACTTAGTTTTCGCTTTCTAAGATCACCTTTAGCGTAATATTTCTTTTGGTTTCTTGGCGTGTGGTGAGCAACGCTCTCTGTATGAATGAACTTGTTTTTGTTCGCCTCTTCCTTTTGAGAAAGGATCACGGCTTTAGTGTTGCGAAGTGTTTGCAAGGTGAAAGTTTGGCAACTGCTTGGTGGTGGATGAGTAATCGTAGCGATTTATATTTTGCTACCAAGTTATCGGAGGAGTAGTAGAATGTGAAATAGTTTTGATCTGATCCCTTGGAGGAAATTGATTCACCCGAGATGTTTGACTTCAAGTAAGTCCGAAAAGTGTTACTACCGATTAACACCGTATAGTGAAATTCTAGAACTTCAATTCGAGATTGAAAGGTTGGTGATTATCTGAGGTATGGAAACCTTCATTGAATTTTTAGAGTAACGAATTGGATAGCATTGCGAGATGGTGTGGGTGATTTCGATGATGTCAATGAGTGAGTATGTTAGTATGGTGGTAATGTTGGAGATTTAATTCGATGATTTCACAATCGGTTATAAGAGCAATCCGTTGTAGAGGTTTTGGAAGTTGGATCTGGCTGTGCATTTTATGCTAGACCATTGGTTACGCTGATGATTGTGCGTAGAGGAAGTGGGATAATAGAGTTTCTGAGCAATGAATGGTCATTGATAGAACTCTTCGATGTAATACATGTCCGTATGTGCTAAGGATCTTGAATTGTTGTTATTGGAAATTGAAAGTAATATGATTGCGTGGTGCCTACTATCGTGGTGTTATGGATGCCTTCAATCAAATCGATTTTGTATTACCTAGAGTATCCGGAGATTTCATAGAGTCTCTTCACAATGGTGTGGATGATTTAATTCAGTTTGAGCATGATTTGAGGATATTTAACTAAGAGGTTTAAGCTCGTGTGGTGCGATGAAGTCAAATTCCAAGGTTCGAGAGAAATTTTATCCCTAGAAGAGAGAAACTGGAAAGAAATGTTCATCTGATAATTAGGTGTTTTCTTGATTCTCGCTTGAGTTTGGTATTGTTGACCTGTTTTCTCGCAATTTGAGTTGAGGTCGTGTTGGCATGTAGATTCTTTCCAATTCGCATAAACCGCCAAAGTTTGGTTTGGGCGTTCGAATTTCTCCTTTGGTTGTAGTGTTGTTCATTTGTAAACCGCCTATTTAGAAAATGGATTTGTTTTGAGATGAATTGTCAAATTTGGAATTTAATCTTTTGGTGGAGAGTTAGCATTGAGTGGACGCGATGAGGACTCTCTATTTTCAATTGATTCTCTTCGTTTTGAAAGTTGCGTAAATTAGAAAGTTGGTATTTCGCTTTGACCGTCTCGTATACGCCAAGTACACAACGCCGGGTGTGTTCTGGTGCTGAGTGGGCATCTGAACCATTCAAGGTTCGAGTTTTAGTTTAAGACGTTGACCATCGAGTAAGGTCTTACCTTCGATCCTCTTCTGATGAGTGTACCTAGAAAGTTCAAGTTGATTGTTAGGTCAGACGTTGCTTCACATCTTTGCTTTGTGGTTTCTCTATTCCAGAGAGAGGCCACATGGGAGATAGAGTCTGCATGCGCGAGCAAGATCTCGCACCCGCTTGTTTCGTACAGTTAAATCCGTTGATTTCAACTCCTTGGAAATTCGTTCGTATTAGTTGCGGTTAGAATTGAGGTCGAATTCGCTAAGGGGGTAGAATGTAATACCCCGAAGGTGATTCGGCTTATTAGAAGAAGTTTCGGAAGAGGGAGCTAATCGAAAAATCAGAATCATCTTTTCACCGGGGGGTTTTCTGTGATTTCACGGCAACCTGGGCCTGGCCCACGGCCCAGGAGGGGCCCATGTGGTGGCTGGCCATAAGGGGGGGTCCCACCCCCAAACCCTAAACTCCACATTTCTCTTCCCCTCCCCCCTTTGGAGACGCCGCCACCTTTCCCCATTGCTGTGCGCCGCCTTGTACGTCGATTTTGGGTAAGATGTGTTCGTTTTCTGTCCTGTCCATCTCTTAGAAAGTTGTAGGTATTGTTCTTAGCTTTCCATAGCCACCGATATCACGTGATTCCTCCTTACGGTTTAGGAGATATGATTTTTTTAGTGCGCGCTGTTCTGTCTGTCTAACGAGAAGGATCTGTCGGCTTGATCCTAGGTTTTGATTTAGTTAGAGGCATTTCCAGAACCTCCACCCAAATAAGTTATTGTAGACCTTTAAATTATATTTCAAAGCTGATAAAGATCATCTCCATTGGATCTGTATAATGAAAGTTATGATATTTTCTTTACCACTGTTCTGAATTCTGGGCAGATAAATGTTAGCGTTTTCATCTATTGTTTAGACTACTGTAGAGGCCGAATCTGGGGTTTTTCCCTTCTAGAGTTTTATTCCTGGGAACGTTAGCTTTCTTTTGGAACCAAGATCAGGAAAATCCGATCTGTAGTTTGGGAGATATGAATTTTTGATTGCGATCTGTTCAGTCTGCCTGAAAACTGGGGTCAGTAGGTTTGTCCCTCGGTTTTGTTCAAATTAGGGGCCTAATTAGAACCTTCACCCAACTAAGTTATTGTAGTTCTCGAATTTATCTTTCCAAGTTGATAAGGATCATTCTCATTGGATCAGTAGGCTAAAAGTTACGCCATTTTCTTTATTACTGATCTGTATTCTGGACAGACGTAGATGGGTTATGTTTAACTGATAATTAGTCCTCTGTTTTGGCCGAATCAGGGGATTTCGTCATATATTATTTTGTAGCCTGATCAGTTAAGAATCAGTGAGCACTGATTTCATATCTTTTAGAGTTACAGACAATTAATGGTGAATTTTCTCGCATTTACCGCCGAAGTTAGGTAATCTGGACTTTTGTGTAGAGGATCAAATTGAACCTTTTGTTTGGTTGGTTTGGTTAGAGATTGTGGGAGGGCACGTAGCAATCGCTGCACTCGGTTGTCCTCATATCGATCATTTTATATTGTAGGCGGTGAAGCGGTGAGTGGAGGGTACCTCGCTTACCTCCCAAACCGCTGCAGCCAGCGGCAGCAAGTAACTTGTATACTATGATTGATGCATTATGTGATGTGTGAATGAATGATTATATTTGTCCATATTTGTAGATGAATGCCATGTGTATCTTTTCATTTATGAGTACTATTCAATCTTGCCATGGGATCACATCATGACATGCATAAATTTCCTTTGTAAGACCCATCAATTCCAAAGATGGGCACTTGAAAATCCCATCAATTCCGAATGGGTGCGTGAGTCCACCATTCCAATGTGGGCCATGCTACGTGAGTCCACCATTCCAATGTGGGCCACGTTGACGGCCGTATGAAACGCTCTTCATACGGTTACTTTAAGTGAACACCGACGGGTGTTTCACTCGCTATACCGGATATGTTTGCGATATGTCCAATTCCTTCAATGCATCATTTCACTTCATCCATTCATAAAGTTGTTTCCAATCAATGTTCAAGTTATGATTGTGATAAATTGTTCATGGTATGTTTGATTGTTACATACAAGTACTTGCTGAGTCTTTGGCTCATTCTTGCTTTGTTGTTTTATTTAGGTAAATGACAAGGAAGAATGATCTCGTGGAGGGTAGTTCAACACGATGCACTCACTACCATAATCCAAATATTTTGAGAACTTTTATTGTCGTTATTTATGTCTTGTGTTGAATTGTAATAAGCCATTTTGGTCATAACTACCGTATCCCTCTGAATTGTTTATTTCCATTCCGTTGATTAAACTTGATGATGAATCCTTGTTTCCGTATATCCTTATTAACTCCTTCACCTTGTCATGCGTTTTGATGTTATTATTCTAAAGAGTAGTGATTGTAGGTGACATCTTGACTTCCTTATAGTCAGGGTGTTACAACTATAAAGAGGGATCATGGCTAGTAGCTTGAGAGGCTAGTTTTGTGCTATAGTGATTAACTAGGGTTCATGCATTGCTTTGATTTGAGCTTCTGGAAAATTGTTTTAAAAATTGGTATGACCGCTGGTGATAAGCGGTACTACCGCAGGTCGGTAGTACCGATATATACATAGCGGTACGTATTTTTCAGAGAGCATGTTTTTAAGTGTTTTTATCCTCTCTCGTAATCGGAATGATCGCATTTGAACTGCGGTACTACCGCAAGTCGGTAGTACCGAAATATAGATGACAGTACGTAAAATACAGAGAGTGTATTTTCAAGTGCTTTGATCCTCTTTGAATATCGAAACGACCGCACTTCAACTACAGTACTACCGCAGGTCGGTAGTACCGATATTTATATGGTGGTACGTAAATCACAGAGAGCGTATTTTTAGAAGTTTTGATCTCCTTTGCGAATCGGTGTGACCACAAATCCTTGAGTGGTACTATTGGAGTGCGGCAGTACCGATATTTACATGGTAGTATATTTTTTCAGAGAAGGTGTTGTTTGAGATTTCTTGAGCTCTAAAAAAGGTAGTTTCGCTCTAGCTGAGCGGTACTACCGCAGCGCGGTAGTACCAATTTCTAGTTGGCGGTAGTACCACAACTTTATGTGTAACGGCAAGTTCAGAGCATTAAATGCTACTGTTCTGACCGTTGAGCCAAAAATCGGTAGTACCGGGTTTCAACAGTGGTACTACCGCAAATTCTGATTTTTCCAGGAAATTGATTGTCATGGCTAGATTTGTTGGTGAGGGGTATTAATACTGCCCCACCTGCCTTCTAGCAGAAACTCTTAAGACCATTAAGCACTGTACTCTTCCATTGAAGTCTCTTGAGTCCATATACACTCTCTACTACTCATTTGCATTGAATTCATATTTTGAGGTAGTTGAGAGCATTCAAGTGCATTGCATCATTAGTTGATCACTTTGGCACTTGATTGTCTTCAAGCAAGCGCTACGATTTGTTACTTTTGGTGCTTGTTGGCACTTAGACGGCTTGGAGAAGAAATTGCACGGTGATCACTTCAAACAAGCTTGTCAAGTGACCCAGCAAGGGATTGTGATTGGTGTTGTGCTCACCAACTTCGGAGCGGAGGAAAAACAACTCTAGTTATCGAGGGTTGAGGCATAATTCGTGGAGTCGGCTTGATTCGTTCAAGCTTCTTCAACGTAGACTAGTGAACACCGGTAAGTCTTCGATACCATGGGAAAACATCGTAGTCTTTATTGTGGTTTATTTGTTGTCTTTACTACTTCCGTATTTACAATTCTAGCATTTTACTTGTGTTAAATTGCCTAGCTAGAGTTGTATCTAGTTTTGACAAGTTCATAATTGTTTTAAAAAAACTTAGTTGTTCTTTCATTACATTTGTGCTAGAAAGCCTTGTCAAGATAATCTTCTTTAAAATTGTTAATTAGTACAAGAATTTTTTAAAAAACCTCCTATTCACCCCCCTCTAGTCGGTTATCTTTGATCGTACAAGTGGTATTAAAGTTTGGTCTCTCTAATTTTAGACTTAACCATCTATGAGAGAAAAGATGGCTAGTGGGGGAATATCAATAGGCAAGGCTCCTTTATTTGATGGATCAAATAATGCTTATTAAAAAATTAGAATGTTCATTTATTTAAAGGCCATGAGCCCATGCATATGGAGAATTATTAGTGAGGGTTTCGTTACGTCACTTGATTCCATACACTCGACGGATTTTGAGGAACGAAACTTCCACCTCAATGCTCGAGCGATGAACGATCTATTTGGAGTTTTAAACGCAGATGATTTCAATCGAGTGAACAATATTGAAACCGCTCATGAGATATGAACTACGCTCTCGAAAATTCATGAGGGCGCATCCACGATTAAAGAATCCAAATTACATAGGCTACGGATCAAATATGAGATATTTACAATGTTGCCTCTTGAAAACATCAATGAGTTGTATTCTAGACTTAAAAATATTGTAAATGAACTCAAAGGTCTTGGAACTAACTTACTTGATGTTGAAATTATGCTCAAGATACTTAGGGCTCTACCAAACAAATACGAGATGTTGGTGACGCTATTTCTCTACTCTCCTGAGTTGCCAAGGATACCAACCGGACTCTTGGGCAACCTCATAACAAATGAGTTGTACAAGAAAGACAATGATAATCTTTTGGAGTCATCCTCCTCAAAGAAGAATATTACTGTTTTCAAGGTAAAAGTGGAATCAATTGATGAAGAGGACGAAGAAGAAGTGTCTGAAGAAGAATTCGCTCTCTTTGTGAGGAGAATGAAGAAGTTCATGAGAAGACACCCATATCAAAGCTTTAATTTTGACAAGAGCAAGAAAGGGCAATCCTGCAATGACAACAAGCGCTATAGTGATATCTATTGCTATGAGTGTGATGAGAAGGGGCATATTATCTATTATTGCCCTAACAAGAAGGATGTAAAGGGAAAATCCTCAAAGAAGAAGGAATACAACGGAAGAAAGAATACAACGGCAAGAATAAGTTTTTTAAGAAGCTTCACAAAGATGGCAAAAATAAAGCTCGCATAGGAGAATTGGACTCAAGTGAGGAGTATTCCAACTCCGACTCCGATGATGACGAATCCTCCAAGAAAAGAGGACTTGTTGGTGTCGTCACCAAGGAAGCGCCATCGCTATTCTCCACTCTTACATGCTTCATGGCAAAAGAAGACAAGGTAAAATCCATTAACGATAATAAACCTTCATATGATGAATTAATGGATATGCTTAAAGATTTGAATGAATATCTTGAAAAAGAGAAGTCAAAATTTAAAATCTTGAAGAAAGAGTATATCTCTCTAAAAGACACTTGTGAGGGGCTAAAGGAAGCTCATGACTCTTTTCTTCTAAAACATATTGAAAAATCTCATTCGAATGTTAAATTTCTTGCAATTTAATGAATGAGATGCCTAGAGTAGAAGTTACTTCAAATGCTATATCAATGTTAGCACTTCTACATCATGTGATGATTTGTTATCCATACCATTTTGCTTTAAAATTGATTCAATTGCTAATATAGCTAATACATGTGATCCATTACTCATTGTTGAAAATCATGAATTAAAAGTGTAAATCACAAAATTGAGCAAAAGTTTGAAAAGATACTTCAAGGGAAAAGCAACCCTTGACAAGCTATTAAGTCATCAAATATGCTCGTTCAACAAGGAAGTACTTGGGTTTATTCTCAAGAAAGGTAAGAAACCAATTTACAATCCCACATGGTTTGTAAAAGAAAATAAAAAATATTGCAAAAAATGTTTTAATACTGGTCATTTACATAATGCATGCTCTATTGCTAATGTTAAGTCTTATGACACTTATGATTCATGCTACATACTTAGAAAATCTAAAGATGGCAGAGTAGTAACAAAATTTATTGGCACTTCAATTTTAGGTGCTAAATAGAATATTATTTGGGTACCAAAAACTTTGGTCATTAACGTGCAAGGACCCAAACAAATTTGGGTATCTAAAAGAGCTTAACTCTTGTTTTGTAGGTGAACTACAAGAACGGTGAAAAATATTAGGTGCTTGATAGTAAATGCACTCAACATATGACCGGTGATAGAAAGATGTTCACCACATTCGAGAATGGAAAAGGAAATAAAAATATCACTTTTGATGACAATAGCAAAGGAAATGTAATAGGATTGGTTAAAATCGCTATCTCAAATGATCTTTCCATTTCTAATGTATATTTAGTTGAATCAGTAAATTTTAATTTATTATTCGTTGCTTAAATATGTGATCCTGGCTTAACTTGTTCATTATCTCAAGATGGTGTTTCCATCTTCAGTGAAAAGAATAACTCTTTAGCTTTCAAAGGATTTAGATTTGAAATTTTTATCTAGTTGATTTTTCTTCAAATGATTCATGGTTGAAAACATGTTTGATTGCAAAAACTTTTTGGGGTTGGCTTTGGCATAGAAGGCTAGCTCATGTTGGTCTGATTCAACTTAAAAAGTTTTTTAAACACGATTTAGTTGTTGGCTTGAAAGATGTGAAGTTTGAGAATTATATACTTTGTAGTGCATGTTAAGCTGGGAAACAAGTTGCAAATTCCCATCCTTCCAAAAGTATCATGTCAACTTCTAGGCCATTGGTACTCTTGCATATGGATTTGTTTGAGCCGACAACCTATAAGAGTATCAGGGGTAATAGCTATCTGTTTAGTCATTGTGGATGATTACGCTAGATATACATGAGTATTCTTTCCAGAAGTAAAGCCGAAACCTTCAGCATTTTAAAAAGTTTTGCAAAAAGGACTCAAAATGAATATGATTTCAAAATTAAGACATCCGTAGTGATAATGGTTATGAGTTCAAGAACACTAAAATTGAAGTTTTTTGTGATGAACTTGGAATAAAGTTTGAATTTTCCATAACCTACACCCCGGAGAAAAATAGAGTTGTAGAAAGGAAAAATTGAATATTAATTGAATTGGCTAGGACAGAGCTTGATGAATATAATTTTTTCGATAGATTTTGGGCGGAAGTAATCAATACCGCTTGTCATGCCATAAATTGTCTTTATTTATATCGACAATTGAAAAAGACTTTTTATGGGCTTCTTGTTGGAAGAAAACCAAACATTTTATATTTTCATGTATTTGGTTGCAAATGTTATATTTTGAGAAAATGTGTCCATCTTTCAAAATTTGCAAGTTGATGTGATGTTGGTTTCTTATTTGGATATTCATCAAATAGCAAAGCTAATTGTATCTTTAACAATAATATCAGTTTGGTTGAAGAAAGACATGATGTTCAATTTGATAAAACAACAGCTCTCAAGAAGAGCAAGATGATTTGAATGAGGTGGGAAATAAAGCTTTGAGGGAAGTAATGAAGAATATGTAAATTGGAGACATCAAACTAAATGAAGATCTAAATGGCCCATCATCTTCCACTCAAGTCGAACGTCTCATCTCTTCCACAACAAATCAAATTGAAATTGATGAAGAGTACATCAAAGAAGATAATCAACTATCCAACTTACCACGAAGAATTCATAATGCAATAGGAAATGATCATCCTAAAGATCAACTATTGGGTGATGTGAGTAAGGGTGTTCAAACTCGATCTCGTGTCGCTTCTTTTTGTGAATATTACTATTTTATCTCTTCTCTTGAGCCAAAACATATAGATAAAGCACTCGATGATCCAGATTGGGTGAATTTCAAGCATGAAGAACTCAATAGCTTCATCTCGAACGATGTTTGGACATTGGTGGAGAGACCCTAGGACACAACATCATTGGTACAAAATGAGTCTTTAACAATAAACAAGATGAAAGTGGAATGGTCATAAGAAACAAAGCAAGATTGGTCGCTCAAGTATTCTCTCAAGTCGAAGGTTTGGATTTCGGAGAAACTTTCGCCCCCGTAGCTAGATTTGAGTCTATTCGAATATTACTTGCTTCTGCATTGAGCTTTGAAATTAAATTATTTCAAATAGATGTCAAAACCACTTTTCTAAATGGAAAAATATCCGAACTTGTTTTCGTTGAGCAACCACATAGTTTTGAAGAAATTAAGAATCCTAATTATGTCTATAAACTCTCCAAGACGCTCTATGAATGCCTTAGATATTTTCTAGTTTCAAAATGATTCAAAATTGGCAAAATTGACTCGACTTTGTTTACAAAAGTCTTAAATGATGATTTATTTGTTTGCCAAATTTATATTGATGATATTATATTTGAGTCTACTAATTAAGATTTTTGTAAGGAATCTGGTGATATCATACCAAGGGAATTTGAAATATCGATGATCGCATACCTTAGCTATTTCCTTGGACTTCAAATCAAGCAACTCAATGATGGAACCTTCCTAAGCCAAACAAAGAATGCTAAAGATTTGATCAAGAAATTTGTCATGGAAGATGCAAAGCCCGTCAAGACTCCCATGGCAACCAACGGTCATCTCGACCTTAATGAGAGGTAAACCGGTAGATTTAAAGCATTATAGATCTATGATTGGCAGTTTGCTTTATCTTACTGCATATAGGGCCGATATCATGTTTAGTGTTTGCATATGTGCACGATTTCAAGCATCACCAAAAGAGTACCATTTGGTGGTCGTAAAAAGAATTCTAAGATATTTAAAGCATTCCTCTAGCATTGGCTTGCGGTATCCCAAAGGTGCAAATTTTGATTTAATTGGATATTCGGATTCCAATTATGCAGGATGCAAAGTGGATAGAACAAAACACATCGGGTAGTTGTCAATTCTTAGGAAGATCCTTAGTGTCATGGTCATCCAAGAAACAAAATTTTGTAGCTCTATCCACCGCCAAAGCCGAATATGTCTCCGCGGGAAGTTGTTGTGCTCAATTGCTATGGATGAGTCAAACTATGATGTTTTACATAATAAAAGTTTAAAACATACCTCTTTTGTGTGACAATGATAGTGTCGTAAAGATTACAAATAATCCGGACCAACACATAAGAACCAAGCATATAGATATCCGTCACCATTTCTTGAGAGATCATGTGGCCAAAGGAGATATCAAAATTAGCCACATAAGGACAGATGACCAATTAGCCGATATCTTCACCAAAGCATTAGATGGAAGACGCTTTTGCAAGTTCAAAAATGAGTTAAATGTCATAGACCATTCTAATGTTACTATAAAGTACTAAAGAAAGAATCAACTTTTTGATTACCTTTAGGCGCTCTATCTTTTCATCTGAGGACAAAGCCGCAATGATTCGAGGAACCGCCACTCGAAGTGGCGGAGATTTCTCACAGATGAGTCTGACTCTAGAGTCAACCTCAGCCTGTGAAAGATCTGTGTAAACAAATAAGAATATTAGACAATGTTGAGAAAGACCAAACCAAGAGCTAAGTCGACGCCACTTACCCTCCTCGTAGTCTTTGGTTGGGTCTCTCTCCCGAGTATCTCCACATAGGAGATGCTCGCTTCTTCAAGGACTAATTCGCGTGTGATAAAATCTTTTACCACATGCCATCCGGTCACCCTCTTCTTTCAAGTCCTTGATGGCTTGAATATAGGGGCAATCCTACTGATATCTTCGTGAGTCGAGTCCCATGAAGATTTCTTCTCAGCCTCCCTCCCGCAAAGGAGAGGTCGTCTTGAGAGGTGGCTTTCCAAAGAAACCACCTCTTCCTCCATCCCGCCACGAAGACCGGGTGAAACTCAATATACTCCTTCGACTTCGAGTCGTGGAGCTTGCACCATACTTCCGGCGATTCCGGTTTGTCGAGCCATCCCATAATAATATTGGAACAGCTCGAGATCCGCCGAATCCCTGTGTACGCCGCAGTACACACGAATACACTCAACATGGTAATGGAATTGGGACCTAAGTTCACCAATTCCACCCCAAAGTGCTCGAGTACCACTTGTAAGAAAGGGGTGAGCAGCATCAAGGCCGCACTCACAATACGCTTGGAAGACAGATTTGCCCATTTTCCCCGATGGCGATCTTTGCCGATAGCGGAATCCACTTTACGAGCCTTCTCGAATCTTCCCGACATCGACCAAGATTTTGATCTTAGTCGATCCATCTCGATTCTTCCCATTCTGAAACTCTCTTGGCCATTTCGCCGAAGCAAGAAGTTTTTGATTGGGTTGGCGGCGAGATAATGAAACCTAGTCGAAGACGGAGAAAGCAAGAGCTCGAAGAACAGCGGAGTGATTTGAGGAAAAGGTAAAAACCCAAGTCTACCTATTGGTAAGTTTTATAATCAAGACGATTGCGGTACCGCTTTAAACCGCCTCGCCTATAGGTCGTGGGAGTTGGTTGCACCGCCGAACCGCCTCATCGGACAAGTCTGTGAGAGCTGGTTGCAATTCCCCAGATGGTCCGTTCGAGAAAATTAGGTGCATATTGTCACCCCCAAGTGAAATTACTTTCTTGACCAAGTCTTTCTAATCGAAGGAAGTATCAATCGGAAGGGTTTTTTCTCCGATTCACCTGCTACGACCACTCCACGGTCGTAGGGGTTTTTACGACTTTTTGATAGTCGTAAGCAATCTTCACAATCGCAATCGCTTCGGGAACCGTCTCATCAACAGATCTGTGGAAATCGTTTGCAATTCCCCAAACGGTCTGTTCAGGAAAGTTAGATTCGCTTTGTCATCTCCAAGCAAAATTACTTTCTTGACCAAGTCTTTCTGGTCGAAGGAAGTATCAATCGGAAGGGTTTTTTTTCTCCGATCGCCCTACTACGACCACTTCACAGTCGTAAGGGTTTTTATGACTTTTTGATAGTCGTAAGCAACCTTCCTGACCAAGCAAATTCCCGGTCAAAGTAGCACTCAAATGTCGAAGAGTTTTTCCTTCGACCATGGTTCTACGATATTTTCATAGTCGTAAGTCCATTTACGAATCCTTCACCAAGTAAGTTACATTCACTTGAAGCTGGGGGGCTAGATGACGAGGATCTAATAATCCTTATTTTATCTTTTATCTATAATTCTTATTATAGGTGAATATGATGTCACATAGTCCCGTATACCCTTATATTTATAAGGGGAAGACCTACCAAGTGATTGTAAGATCCTCTACAATCACCCCCATAGTCGTAAGTCTTACTACGACTGTGTCATGGTCGTAAGTCTTTCTACGACCATTACCTGGTCGTAAGTCCTTCTACGACCATTACCTGGTCGTAAGTCCTTCTAGGATCACTACCTGGTCGTAAGTCTTTCTACGACCACTACTTGGTCGTAAGTCTTTCTGCGACCAAGTAAACCACGACCACCTTATAATCAAACCTACAAAGTAGTGGATCCAATTGATTAAGGAATCCGAACGGTCCACACGCACTATTATTCCGCGTAGTAATGGTGCTTAAAATACCCCAATTACCTCTGGAAGATAATCGCGACGGCGTGAAGAAGCCAATGCGCCGGTAATTATCGCCATCATCGCCCATTCTTTGGATTAATTAGGCGCATCTTCCGCAGACAAAGCGGCTACTCCTTCACGACTATATAACGGCATCAAGAGGCGAGAGGAGGAGATAGCTAATCGTATGCGAAATAGAGCGGGTCAAGGAGAAACACAAGTCTCTTCTCTGTAATAGTCTTAGCTTCTTACTTGATCATCAAGAATACCATACACACACAGAGTAGGGTTATTATTCTCTCGGAGAAGGCTCAACTGCCTAAAACATCCCATGTCAACCACTCGTGATTTCATCTTTAGGAGACCCCGAATCAAATAATCTTTACGTAAGATCGGTTCTAATACACCGGCAGCTGGCGCCGATCGTGGGGATCTTCCGGTAATCTCTTGTCAACATACTCTCTTTTCCAAATCTCATGCAATCATGGCGGAGAATGGAACGAGGAGAACTGGTTTGACTTGGCGGACACGCAGACGTCGACATGGATGCCGGTTCGACTACGAGACGAGTGATGCATCCGTTGATGGTGATGTTGCCTCCGGAGATTATTCTCCAGGAAACCATCCCATCAATGGAGTTGAGGAGGGATCCTTATCCCCCACAACGATACGCCCAACAGAGGAGCCAATTCCCTCAAAGGACAAGGGTCAATCCGACTGTAACCGCACCTGTGAGGACTCACAACACGACGAGAGTTTTTCCTCCAAGTGTTCAAGTCCCCCTAAGGCGGTCCGACATGGTGAGACAAGTTCTGGGAGCCACCATTCCAGGACTCCACCAACACCTGGTGATCCTCTCTCTCAGGGTAACTCCAGAGAGGGTGGGATCAAGCATGCTTTTCCTGCAAATTCGGCCGTCTCTCGCAGATCTCATTTACTGAACGGAGACATTATAACCCGGAGTTCCCCTACGGAGGGATTACTCCAAGTCGCCAGATGGTGTCTCTCGAGCACTCCTCAAGCGGGGAGGCCTCGAGCGCAAGTAAGAATCATCAACGGGAGGTCTTCGTCCTTCCCTCAAAACAGGGTCAGCCTCATGGAGGCCGAGATAAGAACACTCCCCGAAGATCACACACTGCGCCCCCTCGTGGTAATGGCAAGGGCACCACCGGTGATGCATGAACCAACACTCGATGAACGCGAGGAAAATACTCGACATTCTCGCACTCCATCGAGGAGGCCTCAAAGATCGATGAGGAGGATTTTGAGGTCATCCGACGAAAGAAAGTTGCGCCTGTAAGAACTCCGCTGGCGCATTCAACATCAGTCGAAGGAGGTACAAGAACTCCAGGACATCAACGACTTGCTCGAGAATCCCAATCAAGAGCTTGCTCGAACGCCAGGGTACGATCTCTTTGCTGAAGAGATTGCGCAAAGGCTTGAACCGTGATGACAAGGCTGAAGTACCTCGTCGACAACATTCGGTAGTCGTAGCAATGCGACTTCCTCGGCTACTGATCAATCAAATATTTCTCCACGAGGAATCGACACGGCCATAAGTCGCATCGATCCCCTATTCAAGAAATACATTTCGATCGGTGATGATCAAGAAACCCCTGAGAGGTGATCATTCACCACTTCGACAAAGAAATCCGCAACGGATGGAGTACGAGGAGTATTCCCCTCGTAGAGCTGAGACCTACTACAGGACAGGTCAGCCTGTCGTTGGGTATCGTCTTATACGATCACCTGGTGACATTAACCCTTCTTTCCTACAAAGAAGGCGTCAAGAAGTAATTCTGGATGCCGCATTTTCGCCGACCTTGAGCAGTTACGGCCACCTCATTTTCGACCAGTGAACATGGAGAAATTTGATGGATCTCAAAATCCCATCGAATTTCTTCAGATCTATACAACAGCTGTCCGAGCAGCAGGAGGAGGAGAGCATGTAATGGCAAATTACCTTCCGACTGTGCTTGAAGGATCCGCTCGATCGTGGTTATTAAACCAACCAATCGAGTCGATCTACTCTTGGCAACACCTCTGCGATCTTCTACAGGCAAATTTCCAAGGCACATACAACCGCCCTGGAAAGGAAGACGACTTGCACCGGATAAAACAGAACAACAACGAGACTTTGCGTCAATACATCAAACGCTTTAGTCAGGTTCGTAACTCAATTCCGGAAATTTCTGACTCCTCTGTGATCAGGGCTTTTAAGCAAGGAGTCCGTAGTAGAAGGATAACAGAGGATATTGCTTTGAATCCTCCCAACATCATTCTTTAACTCTTGAGATGGTCGATCGATATCGATCGCTTCGAGGCGGTCGAGTGGAACAACACTATTGATCGAGAAGCGTACACTTCTCGAGAGCCAGGTGAAGTTGGTAAGGACAAGAAAGCAAAGAAGTCCAAGAAGAAAATGAAGAATCAAAAATCACAAAACAGTGGTTTCAAGGAGGTCTTGGCCGTAAAAGATAAAGAGCCCCGGACCACCAAGTCGTACCCTGATCAAGGCAAAGGTAAGCGCCCTGATCGCAGGAACGACAAACCAAGGTGGTGTCCTTTCCATAAAAAGGAAGGACATGACCTCCGCAACTGCCGAGTTTTTCAAAGAAAGCTCGAGGACTACTACAACGGCAAAGGGCCACTCCCCACTCTCGAGCAAGTAGGGAATACAAGTGACCAAAAGTCGTCGGATGATGAAGAGATTCCGTTCCAAGATCCGCAACATACCGTAAAGCACATCTACGGAGGATCATCGACATACGAGTCGAAACGACAACTCAAAGCTGCCGGACGAGAGGTAAACTCTATAAACGCTCCTCTTGTCAATAACCTACCGAAGTGGTCGAAAGTTACCATTTATTTTGAGAAGGGTGATTGTCCGATCACTTCGAATCGATCAGGTCGATATCCGATTGTGGTCGAACCCACCATCAACAACCGTCGGTCAATCGAGTGTTGGTTGATGGTGGCGATTCTGAACATACTATTTACTAATGCCCCGGGCGAGATGCAAGTACCCAGGACAAAGGTAAGACCGGTACGATACTCCTTTCATGGAATCGTACCGGGGTCTTCGGCCAAACCCATTGGCCAAGTTTCTCTTCCTTTAACATTTGGCTCGCCAAGTAATTTCAGGACAGAGAAAGTCTCCTTTGATGTGGTCGATTTCGATACGGCATATAACGCCATACTCGGACGACCAACTTTGGCAAAATTCTTAATGGCTACTCATTATGGGTATCAATGTCTTAAGATGCCAGGTCCCAAAGGAGTGATCACAATTCAATGTGACAAAAAGATGGCGTATAGCTGCGACCGTCGATCCCTCGAGATGGTTGGTCAAATACCAACTCGAGATGAAAGTCAGCCTTCGACTAGCAAGTCGAAGCCTAAAGATGCACCAAAGCCGAACGACCAAGTCAAAGAGGTTCCTCTGGACGCAGAGGAGCCCTCGAAGACTGTTCGCATCGGGGAGACTTCCGACCCCAAATAGGAAGACGCCCTCATTACCTTCCTCGGAGCTAACGAAGATGTCTTTGCGTGGCAAGCATCCGACATGCCCGGAGTTCCCAGGGAGGTGGTCGAGCACAGACTAGCTTTACGGCCTGATAAAGTACCCGTAAAACAAAAATTACAGAGATTTGCCCCTGATCGACGAGATGCTATTAAATCAGAATTGGATAAGCTACTTAAGGCAGGCTTTATAAGAGAAGTCAACCACCCAGAGTGGTTGGCTAACCCTGTAATGGTCAAAAAGTCAAACGGCAAATGGCGTATGTGCGTAGACTTTACTGATCTTAATAAAGCTTGTCCAAAAGATGATTTCCTTTACCTCGTATCGATCGGTTGGTTGATTCTCTGCGAGTTGTGAGATATTAAGTTTTTAGATGCATATTCGGATACCACGGATCAATATGTGTCTAAGCGGTGAAGAAAAGACCGCATTCATTACTCCATTTGGTACCTTTTGCTATGTCAAAATGCCATTTGGTCTAAAGAATGCCGGTGCTTCTTTTCAACGCTTAATGCAATCGACTTTTCATCTCAATTAGGCCGGAATCGAAGCCTATGTTGATGATCTAGTCGTAAAAGCATTAAGAGACTTAATCATATCAGCGACCTACAAGAAACATTCGACAACCTCAAAAGCACCGCTTAAAACTTAATCCAGAGAAGTGTGTTTTGGAATTTCTTGAGAAAATTGCTTGGATTCCTAGTATCCGAGCGAGGAATCAAGCAAATCTGAAAAATAAAGGCCATCCTCGGATCGTCCTCCAACCACAAAAAGGAAGTCCAAACTCACTTGGGTGCATGGCGGCTTTAAGTCGTTTCATCGCACGACTAGGAGAAAAGGACTACCTTTCTTTAAACTTCTCGGAGACACGAAGGTTTTGAGTGGTCGAGCGAGGCAAACGCCGCTTTTGAGGATGTCAAGAGATACCTTACAGTGCTCATGTTCGGTTTCTCCAAAGCGGAAGAGACGCTCTTAATTTACCTAGTTTGCCACGCCACAGGCGAAGAAGCGCGAGATTGGTCGTAGAGCGTGAAAACGCATACACGACCGGTTTACTCGTCGTGAAGTTTTACACGGCCTAAGGAGTTACCCTCGGTCCAAAACTTCTATATGCCCTCCTCATGTCTTCGAGGAAATCTGCGGTATTATTTTCAGCGCACAAAATAGTTGTGCCGTCGAGTTTCCTTTAGGAGCAATCCTCCATAATAAGGAAACAATGGACGCATGGCAAAATGGTCACGAACTTGGGAGTTCGACCTCCATTCGTGTCGAACGGACATAAAATCCCGATCGTGGCGGACTTTGTCGCCGAATGGACAAATCTGAACTCGCTCAGATCCCGATCGATTCCCACGACCGATGGATGATGTACTTTGACGGGTCACTTCCTTTAAGTGGCTCGAAATCAGGTGGTCTGGTATCTCCTACGGAGAAACCTTAAAGTATGCCATACAATTAAACTTTCAGGCCACTAACAATGTGGCAGAGTACGAAGGTTTGCTAGCTGGCATACGAGCTGCGAAAGCACTCTCGATTCGTCGACTACTCGTGAGAGGAGACTCTCAACTAGTTGTGAATCAAGTTGGGAAAGAGTACCAGTGCTCTAGCTCGACAATGTCTCGGTACTTATCGGAAGTACGCAAACTAGAAAAGCATTTTTTAGGTTTCGAGGTACAATTCATCCCTCGAAAGGATAATTTCCTCGCAGACCAACTTACTCGATGGCTTCTTCCCGATCTACAGTACCAAAAGGAGTTTTCTTGGAGCAACTCCAAAAGCCATCTCTGGTCGAAGAACCAGAGACACCTCCTATTGAGATGACCTCATTAGACTACGAGGATACCTGGATGACTCCCATCTACGAGTATCTTTGCAAGGGTTCCGTACCCGAAGATGATCTTGAGGCAGATCGTTTATCCCGAAAAGCCAAAATGTATACTTTGGTCGAAGGAGTCCTCTACAAACGAGGAACCCAAGGGATACTCATGCGATGCATTCCGCAAAACGAAGGAATAACACTCCTTCACGATATACACAGTGGCATCTGTGGGACACATGCTTCCTACAGAACATTGGTTGGTAAAGCCTTTCGACAAGGTTTTTACTGGCCTACAGCTCTGTACGATGCTAAGGAGGTGGTTAAAAAGTGTGTCCAGTGCCAATTTCATGGTAGACAGATACACCAACCAGCTCAAGCATTACAGACAATACCTCTTTCTTGGCCTTTTGCGACCTGGGGTCTCGATATCCTAGAACCGTTTCCCAAAGCTCCAAGAGGTTTCGAATTCCTTTTTGTGGCTATTGACACGTTCACAAAATGGATCAAGTTGAACTCAGAATCGATAACAACGGAAGCGCAAAAGGTTCATGATGAGATGCGTAATTAGCCGATTTGGAGTTAAAGTCGGATAATTACGAATAATGGTAAACAATTCGCAAGTGCAAAATTTCGTGAATTTTGCGACGAGTTGGGTACCAAGTTATGCTATGCTTCGCTGCACATCCCCAAAGCAACAGGCGGTCGAGCGTGCAAACGGCCAAATAATGCGAGGAATTAAAACCGAGTTTTGACCCGACTTGTTAAGCGCTCGGGGCTTGGGTACAAGAATTACCTTCCGTATTATGGGCGGTCAAATGCGACCACCATCGAGCAACATGAGAAACACCATTTTTTCTAGTGTTGGGCGAAGCCATGCTTCCTCGGAGCTAAAATTGCGGTCGACACGAGTTGAAACCTTCAACAACTCCGACCAGGAACAACTTCGAGCAGATGACATTAACCTACTCGAAGAAAGGAGAAACTTAGCCTTAATCCGTTCGGCAGTCTACCAACAAGCCCTGCGCAGATACTATGATCGTAAGGTCCAACCTCGCAGCCTTGCTGTAGGTGACTTGGTATTGAGGCTCTGCCAATCCAAGTCTAATCGGAATAAACTTTCCCCCAAGTGGGAAGGTCCTTACGATGGTCGAAGTAACTCGGCGAGGTCGATCGACTAGCGATGGAGGACGGACAGGTTCTCTCAAATTCTTGGAACATCGACCAGTTACGCAAATTCTATGTGTGACCAATTTCTCAGGCAATAAAAGTCCAGGTTCTTTCTACCTCTCTTGCCTTATTTTTGAGTAGTGCTTTTTTAATCTTTCGACTATAATCCAAAAACACCCAGTTTTCTTTACACTGGTCGAAAAGCGAGTAACGTCATCTAGTCGAAACTTCTCCTCTCTGCATGTGGTTACGCCACTAGAAGGAATTTCCTAGCATCGACTGTTACTCACTTTTCTTTGCCAATACAAAGAGTTTGGGTTCTATCCAGTCGAAACATTCTCAAAGCCAACTCTCTCAATCTTAGTTTATTTTTTCAGTAATTTCAAAAAATATTCTAAGTAGAGTGCACTTTTTATATTTATTCGACCACTTTGGATGTACTCGTTTCGCTTTTGATAGGTCGAAGGAAGAGACACACCTAGTCGAAGTCTTTCCTCTCTGCACGTGGTCCTGCCCACTAGAAGGAACTTCCTAAGCGTCGCTCGTCTCCTACTTTTGCTCTTTGGAAAAGACTTATCGAGTCCATCGAAAAGAGCGAACGAATTATCAAAGTCCTCTAGACGTTTGCTTAACTCAAGTTCTTTGTTCTTGGTTTGATTAAACTAGTCGGAGATGGTAACATCACCTAGTCGAAGCCTTTCCTCTCTGCACGTGGTCCTGCCCACTAGAAGGAACTTCCTAGTGTCGAGCCGTTTCTACTCTTTCGACCAAGTACTTGACAACCATAACAAAAACTATAAGTTAAACAAACCTCTCTTTGTTTTCAGAAAACCCATTTCGAACACTATTTACTTAGATTGTCTAAACAAGCTAAGCAAATAGTCGGGGGCTAGGATAAAGTTATTAATTTGACTTCAATTCTTAGTCTTTCATTCGTTTATTATCCTTTGAGTTACTAACTACTCGACAAGATAATTTTCTGGAAACAAGATGGCCTAGGATAAAGTTATTAATTTAACTTCAGTCCTTGGTCTTTCATTCGTCTATTATCTTTTGAGTTACTAACTACTCGACAAGATGATTTTCAGGAAACAAGATGGATCATAAATTACTCGTCAACAGAAATTGTCTGCCTTACAAAGTAGTTACAAGATTACTCTGAAGGGGGAGAGTCTAGCTGCATTTCCTCCGCCACCTTTTTACCAACCGATTGCATTTCCTCAATCAGACGATTTGCCTCTGATTGAGCAATCGAACTCACTTTCAATTGGTTGAACATTAAGGGGGGTCTTGAGCTTTAAGTTTCGCTAAAGCGTAACTTACTCCGCTTCGATCGCCTCCCTTATTGATTCACTTTTGATTAGCCTTGAGTGGTCACCATTTCTTGCAAGTTTCCGACTTGTTCCCCAATGGTACTTATGTGAGCAGCTACAGTATCTTCTCGAGGAGTTTTTCCCTCAGAATGTAGCTCACTAAGTACATTGTTCAGGAGTGTGATGTTGCCTTGAAGACTAGTCTTCATCAACTCCATCTCCTGTTGGGTGCAAGTCGAAGCCTCGCGAAGTTTCTTGTTTTCGACCACTTGTTCTGAAAAGAATAAAACCGGTCAAACAAAAATAAACTTCTAGAGGAAGATAACACAAAGATAATTATAGGTAAAAACATTTCTTACCTACTAGTTGAGAATCCAATTTTTTGACCTCTTCTTGATGGGAAGCAACGGTTTCAGCATGCTTTTTCTCCCATGCTCTAATGTCCTCTGCATTCATCTTAGCAATGCGGACGGACTCATTGTAGATCAAGGTCTTCTCTTGGATTTCAGCCTCGAGGCTTCTCAATTCGGCAGCAATTTCTGAACAAGAAATTGGCATTAGGAAAGGGAAAATACTCGAAAAGGACAACAGGTAAAGAATTACTTACCTGTTACTTGAGTTCTCAGACCCTCGAGTTCTTGATCCTTGTCCTTGGTAATGCGGGAAAACTCCTGAATGACCAAAGTTTTTTCTTGAACTTCGGTTCGGAGCTTCCGCATCTCATCTTCTTTCTCTGGAGAAGAAATGAGAGTTGGGTAAAGGTTAAAACTCAAAAGCAGTCTTAAGTTCAAGACTTCATTTATTTTTCCCGCAATCTTCTAGATGCGAGACGACCTCTTGAAGTCTATCCGAGAGAACTATTACTTCCTCCTTTAGCTTTCTCGACTCCTCTTTTCATAGTCGAATGAGTCACTAAGGTCTTCGTATCCTTTACCGCTTAACCTACAAAGAATGTAAACGGAGATAAACATCACCGATTGGTTGTAAGTAC
Organism: Hsuehochloa calcarea; assembly: GCA_036346395.1. Taxonomy (NCBI): domain Eukaryota; kingdom Viridiplantae; phylum Streptophyta; class Magnoliopsida; order Poales; family Poaceae; genus Hsuehochloa; species Hsuehochloa calcarea. Next base: position 16,388,831 of record CM070594.1, read on the forward strand.
TTCTACAACCACCGACCTAGTCGTAAGTTTTTCTACGACTATAACATGGTTGTAAGTCTTTCTACGACCACTATCCGGTCGTAAGTAGTCGTAAGCTCTTTACGACCAATGATTTTGTCATGAGTTTTTCCATGACTATTCTCGTAAAACACTATACGAGTAGTTAAGTCGAAAACAACTATGAATAATAGTGACTTACCATCTCTCTGCCTCTGCACAGAGTACTTCTTTCTCCTGTCTTAGCTCTAAAAGTTGTCGATGGTACTCACCGACAACAAACAATTTGCTCGAGCTTTACGCAAAAAGAAAACAGTGAGAAGAGAAGGAAAGCCACATATATAAGTATTCTAAAAATACTTACATTCATAGTCGACCTAGCAAAGGTTGAATATACAAAATCCGGGTTCTGCAGCTTATCTATCCTCGCGACTTTATCCCACCACACCTCCTCGAGGCGCTCATTATCGAAGGTATTCCCCCTGTTGGGAATATCTTTGGGATGGGGGACTCGGTCACGAGATCTGAAAGCAGAAGACCCTATGACGGAGGCAGGTCCAAAGAAGTCACCACAGAAGTTGAAATATTCTTCTTCTTCTGATTCTGTAACTTCTCTTTGGGTAAGGGAAGGAACGCCTCCTACGATTTCCTTCCCAGAACGGTGCACAAGCTGGTCACCACCTTGACCAGAGGCTTCCACAGCTGCCCCTGTTGTTTCTACGACCTCAGTAGTCGTAGCTGCCACTTCAACAGCAACAGCCGCTACTTCAATGGTCGTAGCTACAACCTCAGCAGATGTAGGAATCACTCTGGGAGTCTCGACTTCATCGGCCACCTGGGCCAAGGGTGATTCTTCGACCACCTCCATTGATACCTCTCCAGTAACTGAAGGGGTGGCAATGGGCTTCTCAACGGAAGCATTCCCGGGGGCTGAAGGAGTCGGACTGAAATAAAGAAAAGCAAATCAGGTTGTGAAAAAGAAAAAGGTAAATGTTGTTCTTACACTTTAGTACATTTCACATACCTCTGCACCCTGGTCTTAACCAGGAATTTTGGAGCAATCCTCCCAACGGAGGATCTCTTCTTCTCCACGACCACGTCTGGTCGAGGTTCAACAGTTGGCCCAGCTACGACCACGTCTGGTCGTAGAGTTTGGACAGGAACCAGGGCTCTGGTTTCCTGATTCTCTGGATGGCCGAGATCAGTCTCGACCATTCCAAGAGCAGCACTGCCCTCAGCTGCAGGTTGTGCTGGTGCAGCATCGTCCTTCATAAAAGACATAAAATCTTTCCAGTTCTCCTTTTCCAGTTGCTTAACAAAACTAGGAGTGGCAGCAACTGCGAAAGATTCCTTATCATAATAGAATGGTACCTTACCCTTACGAGGTTTGCGCTTAAGAGATTCAGCTGCTTCAACCTCCTCGGCTTCGATAGCTGCGGCCTCGGCTTCAGATATAGCTACGGCTGCCGCAGGCTTTGTAGAGGGTCTGGTCGAAAGACCAGAGCTCGAGCTTGCTCCTCCCTTGTCGGCAGATTTTGCAAGTCGACGTTTCTTAGATGGAGGAGCCGAGCCTCTGTCTTTCGACAACCCTGCGCCAATAGTCATCAGAACGACTTCCTCGTCGTCGGCGATTTTCCATACCTACTTTACGTAAAGCAAAGCGAAAAAAGAAGAATCACTGATTAGTCGTAAGTTTTTCTACGACCAGTGCCAAGTCGTAAGTTTTTCTACGACGCTTTCTTGATCGTAAGATATTCTACGATCTCCATTAGTCGTAAGAATCTTTTACGACTATAAAGTCCTAAAGAAAGAATCAACTTTTTGATTACCTTTAGGCGCTCTATCTTTTCATCTGAGGACAAAGCCGCAATGATTCGAGGAACCACCACTCGAAGTGGCGGAGATTTCTCACAGATGAGTCTGACTCTAGAGTCAACCTCAGCCTGTGAAAGATCTGTGTAAACAAATAAGAATATTAGACAATGTTGAGAAAGACCAAACCAAGAGCTAAGTCGACAGTTACTTACCCTCCTCGTAGTCTCTGGTTGGGTCTCCTCTCCCCGAGTATCTCCACATAGGAGATGCTCGTTTCTTCAAGGGACTAATTCGGCGTGTGATAAAATCTTTTACCACATGCCATCCGGTCAGCCCCTCTTCTTTCAAGTCCTTGATGGCTTGAATATAGGGGGCAATCCGGCTGATATCTTCAGGAGTCGAGTCCCATGAAGATTTCTTCTCGGCAGCCCTCCCCGCAAAGGAGAGGCTGTCTTCAGAGGTGACTTTCCAGTAAAACCACCTCTTCCTCCATCCCGGCCACGAAGACCGGGTGAAACTCTGAATATACTCCTTCGACTTCGAGTCGTGGAGCTTCAGACCACAGCTTCCGGCGATTCCGGTTTGTCGAGCCATCCCATAATAATATTGGAACAGCTCGAGATCCGCCGGAATCCCCAGGTACGCCTCGCACAGGTACACGAATACACTCAACATGGTAATGGAATTGGGACCTAAGTTCACCAATTCCACCCCAAAGTGCTCGAGTACCACTGTAAGAAAGGGGTGAGCAGGCAGTCGAAGGCCGCACTCACAATACGCTTGGAAGACAGGGATTTGCCCATTTTCCCCCGATGGCCAGTGCTGCCCGATAGCCGGAATCCACTTTACCAGAGCCTTCTCTGGAATCTTCCCAGCATCGACCAAGATTTTGATCTTAGTCGCATCCATCTCCGATTCTTCCCATTCGGAAACTCTCTTGGCCATTTCGCTCAGAAGCAAGAAGTTTTTTGATTGGGTTGGCGGCGGAGATAATGAAACCTAGTCGAAGACGGAGAAAGCAAGAGCTCGAAGAACAGCGGAGTGATTTGAGGAAAAGGTAAAAACCCAAGTCTACCTATTGGTAAGTTTTTATAACCGCACGATTGCCGCCGCTTCGGAAACCGTCTCGTCTATAGGTCTGTGGGAGTTGGTTGCACCGCTTCGGGAACCGCCTCATCGGACAAGTCTGTGAGAGCTGGTTGCAATTCCCCAGATGGTCCGTTCGAGAAAATTAGGTGTATATTGTCACCCCCAAGTGAAATTACTTTCTTGACCAAGTCTTTCTGGTCGAAGGAAGTATCAATCGGAAGGGTTTTTTCTCCGATTCCCCTGCTACGACCACTCCACGGTCGTAGGGGTTTTTACGACTTTTTGATAGTCGTAAGCAATCTTCACAATCGCAATCGCTTCGGGAACCGTCTCATCAACAGATCTGTGGAAATCGTTTGCAATTCCCCAAACGGTCTGTTCAGGAAAGTTAGATTCGTTTTGTCATCTCCAAGCAAAATTACTTTCTTGACCAAGTCTTTCTGGTCGAAGGAAGTATCAATCGGAAGGGTTTTTTTTCTCCGATCGCCCTACTACGACCACTTCACGATCGTAAAGGTTTTATGACTTTTGATAGTCGTAAGCAACCTTCCTGACCAAGCAAATTCCCGGTCAAAGTAGCACTCAAATGTCGAAGAGTTTTTCCTTCGACCATGGTTCTACGACATTTTCATAGTCGTAAGTCCATTTACGAATCCTTCACCAAGTAAGTTACATTCACTTGAAGCTGGGGGGCTAGATGACGAGGATCTAATAATCCTCATTTTATCTTTTATCTATAATTCTTATTATAGGTGAATATGATGTCACATAGTCCCGTAAGTACCCCTATATTTATAAGGGAAGACCTACCAAGTGATTGTAAGATCTTCTACAATCACCCCCATAGTCGTAAGTCTTACTACGACTGTGTCATGGTCGTAAGTCTTTCTACGACCATTACCTGGTCGTAAGTTCTTCTACGATCACTACCTGGTCGTAAGTCCTTCTACGACCACTACTTGGTCGTAAGTCTTTCTGCGACCAAGTAAACCACGACCACCTTATAATCAAACCTACAGGCGAGTGGGTCCAATTGATTAAGGAATCCGAACGGTCCACACGCACTATTATTCCGCGTAGTAATGGTGCTTAAAATACCCCAATTACCTCTGGAAGATAACTGCCAGACGGCGTGAAGAAGCCAATGCGCCGGTAATTACTGCCATCATGCGCCCATTACTGGATTAATTAGGCGCATCTTCCGCAGGACAAAACGGCTACTCCTTCACGACTATATAACGGCATCAAGAGGCAGAGGGAGGGAGATAGCTAATCAGGGCGAAATAGAGCGGGTCAAGGAGAAACACAAGTATTGTTCTCTGTAATAGTCTTAGCTTCTTACTTGATCATCAAGAATACCATACACACACAGGAGTAGGGTTATTATTCTCTCCGGAGAAGGCCTGAACCTGTCTAAAACATCCCGTGTCAACCACTCTGCGTGATTTCATCTTTAGGAGACCCCCCGAATCAAATAATCTTTACGTAAGATCGGTTCTAATACACCGACATTTCTCTATTGGGTGTAACTTGCGAGCACGAAAGTTGTGCTCACTCTTGATGAATAATGTTTATTCAGGAGAAGACTTCTATCCAGACGGTAAGGATCTAGACATTTAGGACTACGCGTCCACACGATTGCATGTGGCGCATCGTGTAGTCTACGACTTTTATTTTCCACTGTGTTATTTTATTTGGCCTCAGGCCCCCCCTTTTGTAATAAACTTTTATTCATATTAAATAAATATTTGATATGATTGTGATAACATTTTTGTTGGACTATGTACACTAGAATTCTTGGACTAGTGCGGGAAACACAGAGAATTCTGGATCCTTCGTTTCTGAATTCGACAGTGGCTCACATCCGCAATGGCTTCGCCGTCATCGCCTCCGACGCCGTGCTCTACAACGACACCTCCACCGTCGACGTCGTTGACTCCTACTCGGGCCTCCTCAGCACCCTCTTCGCCGACGCCATAGTCAAGATAGGCAGCATCGGGGTACTCACAGGCCGTAAGGGGGAGATCAGGAAGGTTTTTGTATGGGAGTGATGTCTTTTTCATGTATTTTTAAGAATCTCTGAAGATGGAATGCTCACATAAAATGTGATGGTACCAACTATGAAACATTCAAAATCTAACCATCTGTGATAATTACTATCACAGATAGCTTCTTCGTAAGCAAATCATGAAAATAGACTATCACATACGGCTCAATAAGAACCGTGCAGTGATACCTTTTTCATGCACGGTTTGAAAACTATCTGTGATGACCGCTCATTATCACGAACATAATATAAATCGACGGTTGCCAAAGAACCATGCATGATGATGGTTTAGAACCATCTGTGATGAGATTTTGTGTAGCAGTAAAAGCTTTACTATTTCATAGCTAAGAGTCAAATATATTTTCAATGGCGGCGACGTGCGGTGTAGCCAGGGGAGGCCGGGGCGGTGGGTGAGACCGGGAGTGGGAGGGGATCATCGGATGGTGAAAGGCGGGAGAGCGACCATCGCTTTTGGCTGCCCCACATGCCTCGATCAGATGCAACGAGCTTGGTTACGTCTAAAAACCCCAACGAAACGCTCTTCGTATTTCCGAGGACAACGCTGCTCACATTTCCCAGTTTCTTGTCCTATACGGTAGGGTTCGGCTCGCTAGCCACTCCGGCCCCAGCGGTGACCCCGACCGACGGGGTTTTCGCGCCAAAATTCTAACGATCGAAAACGACAGTGAATGAGCTGATGGGTCGACTCTTTTCAGCGTGTGTGTAGACGACAAATACAAATGTGATCCGCCCAAGAAAACGACGACGCGTACTACGCAGTGCATGCACCGTCCCGGTGAAGCACGCAGGTCTCAGCGCCGCCGTCTCGTCAACTACAATTAAACCGCACAATTTGCGCGTGAGTACGTAGTGGCTAGAGAAATCCGGCTACGCTTGCGATTAATTAACCTAATGTGCAGATGCAGGTAACCTTGATGTTAATTGCATCGGATGGTGCGAGCAGCGTCGCCGTCACTGCCGGCTGATTGGACGGCGATCCGAGTGGCTGTACTGTTCCGTGCTGTAGTCGATCGAGCTAGGTATGTAGGTAGGTAGGCAGGCAGGCGGATCGATCAGGCAGTCTGGGCAGAAATGTCTCCACTGGCCTGCCTGATGTGATGCGTACGTGTGGCATGCAGCATTAGTGTTGGAAAGAGTCCGCCGCAGCGAAAGAACAGAATGCACACGCGCGCTACAGTGCTGTGCATCAAGTATTCAACCTATTAGGCTCAAAAGCAAAGGATACGGATGCAATCGCTGCTCAGAGAAGCACTGTCTGAACACTGTATCAATCTCGGTCTGCGCTCTTTCGATCGAGCATTCCTGAAATGCAAATTACTGTAGCGTCTACGCATTCTGTTTACAATGAATGGGCTTTCCCCCACAGGGAGCTGGGTGAGCTGAACGTGAATATCAACCGGACAAAATTGAACGGCGAACGGGACAGAGAGATTCTCTCCCCTTGAGAGAGGTAAAAATACACTTTTATGTCTCTCAAGACGCAACCAAAGTCAAAGGTTGAAGCCGTTCTAAACAGAGACTGAGAAAAGAAAAGAAAAAAAAAAGCTAGCTCAATGGTCCGTGCTAGTTGTACGCTAGCTCTCTCAAGGAACTAGTAAATTGCACATACGCGCGCCAATGTTAAAAGCGGTGTTTTTACTAGTGAATTTGGATAGGTGGTTGCACAGGGCTCTGCTCCTCTCTATTCTGGGGTCATCTAAACCTTTTAGAGTAAGATGCTCGCTGAGAGGTGGATCCGGGCTTCACATGCCATTTCCACAAGGCTTGCTTTAGGTGTTTGATGTTTTCCCCCTTAATCAGATGGATAAATATGGAACCAAATTACGGAGAGCTAGAGAACCGACGAGTGATCGGTTGGCTACAGCGTTGTGTGCCCTCGTAGCCCACTGACGATCGAGTAGAATCGTAGCCCACTGGCGTTTGACTTCTACTCGACGCTGTTACTCATCCAAATAAATTGAGTACATACGTGTGCGTGTTCAGTGAAAAAATATATGATCACGCTATATGAGGTCTTGATACCTTCACAAGTTTATCAACGTGCATAGAAGACGCACATGTCATAGCATGAATAGGGTATACGCTGGGTGCGAGTGTCCGTCTTTTACTCTAAATAATTTGCGGAGAGATTGTGACAAAAATAGGCCAGCCCGTTTGATTTTGATGGGCAAGATACGTTAGTGCTGCATGTAGTGCAAAGGATCGATCGAATGCGAGGTGGGTATGTAGGGTCCATTTCACGATCAAACTGAATTGCATTGGAGACATATGACAAAGACAAGATCATGAATAGCGATTTTTCACTGTTCAGTACTATTCATTTTCATATTTTTCAAATACGATTGATTTTGATTAACTTTTTCGTGGTTATAGAATGTGTCTTTCCCTACCTCTCCTAATTTTTTTGAATTTTTTAGAAAATCTTATACATAGTTAATGCAAGACAGGATGCGCACCGTCCCAATGCAAAATTATCCTGTCCTATTGCACACATGATGCAGATTGCCACTTGCTGCGTTAATTAATCCATTAATCCACGCCGGTCATACGCACAACAAACCCCTGCCTGCTGTCCTCATCACTGATGCAGCGTGTCGGAATACCTTTTTTTTTAATTGGACACAAGAAGATCTTAATTAATTACAAGACGACCGGGGAAGATCTAAACGGGAAGAGCACAAGTTTGTTTCGTCTAGCATTACTTAGGAAAATTTCGCAACACAGGTGAAACAAGCTAGTTTTATCAGACTACTGGCGATGATTTTACTGCCGCGCTTTGTCGGCCACAGACCAATTAACTACGGTGGGCTCATTTTCTGGCTAAAACATGCCACGGGTACGGTGGCTAAAACATGCATGTTTCTGCTTAGGAACAGAGTGTGAACGTCCCTCTTGGAGTATTAGGCTGGTGATTAATCTATCCAATCTCACCCATCTGGGTAATCAGGTTGCGTATTAGCCCCCGGGCTTCTGCGATATAACAGGAATACACCACTTTTGCAATGTGGAGATGTCAGAATTGAGGTCACGTTGTACCGGCTATCTTACAGGCAGCACAAAAAATTTCGAGTCTAGCTATTTATCCTCCTGTTCGACACTAGTCACCTGGCCTAGAATTATCCACGTGAATTAGGCACGGTCTCTCTCTCTCTCTCTGCGTGTGTACAGGAAAAGAGCTGGCGAGTAGTGGTGCTTGGAGATCCGCGCCTGACAGAACGGGAAGGGGAGGCCATGCCGTGGCGAGCGAGCGCGGCAGCTTTTGCGCGCACGTGGGATTGGACTCGTTCGACGTGTCAGGCTCAGCAAATCGCAGGGAGAAAGAAAAAAAAGCATACGCGTGCGATTGGTCAATATAAAAGAAGAAAAAGGATTAAATTTCATTTTGAACCGAGTAATCTTACCTTTGCATCGGAAGAACACCGTGTCTGTATTTCATTTTTGTTTTGTTTTGTATTTTTTTTTGTTTTGCTTTGTTTTGAGAGGATTGAATATACGTTCCTTTCTCTTGGGTTACAGTAGTGGACGTTACTTCTTCTACAACGAGAGTGACAGTGGATCCGCATGATCTCCCACGTATGTACTTTTCAACGCGGGTCACACCAGCGTCCATGCTGCTCTACAGACACCAGTAGACCTCACCTCACTCTGCTTCGAACCCAAAAAAAATAAATGGTTTGCCTCTCTCGAGTTGATTCATGCACCAGTAGCGCCTAGCGCGTCGCATTACGAACGAGATTGTGAGCCTTGGAAGCTTGCGCCGGGGGTGGCGGTCCCGACAGACAAAGAATTAGGCGCTTTTAACTTGTTTCTTCGTTTGTCCACGCACTGCTGCTCCGTCGCTTTTAGAGTAAGTGCCGTCGAATCTATCGATATCTTTTTATATATTTAGATTGAAAAAAATATTATATATATATAACATATCTAGTGCTAATGTGTTAATATCAATCTTAACCATTGGATCTGAATTGAACAACCAAGATTAATGCGGACTCCCACCTCTAAACCATTTAACCACTTTACATGCTCTCACCTTCAATGCACTTTCATTAATACGTCTTCATTAAACACCATGTATGCTCCCAACTCATAGCCAAAGTTATGTTTTAAAAACCGTACCAGCTGAAAGTTAATTATTTTGGTTAACTAGTTTTCCTCGATATATATCGTGAAGTTAGTATGCGTGATCCGGCCGGTCAGAGAAGGTGGTAGTCGGTGCAGGCGAGCTCTAGTTAAAGGCTAAACTAGTACTAGTGTTGTCTGTTGTGGCAGTACACCACTGGAGCTAGCTAGGCTAGCTAGCAGGTTAACGACAGAACAAGATCGATGATCACCGGCCGGCCGGCCGGCCGGCCGCCGTGAGCACGCTTTTGGTTTGCTAGCTAGTAACATGCGTGCATGGCCAGTGCCGGGGAAATTATGGATTATATATATGTGTGTGTGTAAATCCTTAGCGCACTCCCAGTAGTTATTTGTGCTGATACTATAGCTATGTCACTTATATTTTTAAAGTATCAAACATTTTTAGGAAATCAAAATAATAGTAGTAACAAATGGTGCATCCAAAAGTATATTTGTCGATTCTATTCTGGGGCACTCCGTTTTGTCTCTTGGTATGGAATGCTTCAGTTTTGGTCTATTCTGGTGTACCGTTCTGGATTTTTATATAATAATTTATATTTATTCGTAAATACATATGTAATTATATACACACGTAATTTCACTTGAAATCTCACTTTAAATACATAACTATAGAATAAAAATGACACATAGTTCAATGACCTCGTAAATACAAAGGTTGTACGTAATTAAATAATACAACATAAGTTCATAACTTCATACACTTAATCATAGTCTAGCATACTAGTCTAATATAATTTCACTTACCGATGAAGTAGTACTGGACTAGACCTTCCGAATTGATTCAAATAAGTGGTCACATCGCCGACCCAATGGCACGGTGGGACTTAGCTGCAATAACTTCAAGGAGTAATCAGAATGGGTGCGTGCGCTTGATGCGAACCATGAATAGTGGTTCATTTGAATTCCACTGTCAAATTTCAGATTTTAACGGGTCTCTCGCCGTGTGTCAGGTTACCTGTAGATATAGCGCCATTATTCTACAAACTGGTTGCAGAGGCGGAATAGCCACAGTGGACTTAACGTGCTCCTAGCCGGTGCCTGCCAAGTAGCGCAAGCAAACAAAGGAAAGACCACAGGAAGAGTACAAAGATAGATCAGATCACTAGTCAATTAGCCTAACTAACGGAAGAATGTGCACACCATATGAAAACTAAAACTGCAGGGAGAATCTACATGACGTTGTCCAAGAACCATGAAACCAGAGCCCATCTGGTCTTACATGCACTTGTATCGTTTATCCATCCCCTAATTCCCATAGTTTGCTAGTTTATTTACACTGTATCTCTTAATTTGACCTGTCAGGCACAGTTAGCTAAAGCCCTACCAGGGCTGGTACCATTGTAGTATTTTCTTGGCCCCCTACCTGCCCCACTAAACACCAATAATTGCATTTCCAAGGACTCCCAAACTTCCATAACTAACAATTTGTTTAACTGGGCAGAGCGTGCAACCAAGGCTCTGAGCATGATAGGATAATAGTATAGTGGAGGAGGCAGTACAACCAAAACTCTGAACATTGTGGAAGAGGCAGATGGTAGTGCTACTGCCACCAAACAAGTGAACATAATAATATGGAGTAGTAGAAGTATGCCATGCATGGAGCTTTGGATTCTTTCTTTTTTGGTACCTTTCATTAGTTTTGTAAGGACTGAATTTCTTAGTTCTCTCTCGTTGCAATCGAAATTGGCCTCGAACGAGGAATTGACATGTATACTTCGCACGATTTGTATTGATTTTTTTTTGAATGGACGGCCGAAACCAATCAATCGGTAGTCCTCAAGATTATGTATTGCACTACGCAGCTAGCCATTTTCGGTAACTGCAGCGCCAAATTAGAATAGCTCAGCGAGCGGCCCGAGCCCCCGACCTCTGCATTGTTCACCGTTGCTATGCAGATGCGACGTTGTGTCGTGTTGATGGCGCTCACGCTCGAGAACGACTCGGCCGATTGGAGCGCGGATCGTGAGACCTCTCGTGTGACCGGGAAACGACAATAGTGCAGTTTACTGCACGGTCTTCGAGTCTTGAGTTGACAAGCCCCAACCAAATCTTGCAGTTCCCGGACAGGAGACGAGGGCCACGAGAAATACAGCATGTGTCCCTGTGCTTTCTTGGAGACAACAATGAAGCTGTATTTCTAAACCTTAGATGGCTTCTTTGAACTTGGATTTCTTCTCCTTGTAAAGCGGCTTATAGCATTTCGAGAGGAGTGTTGGTTACCAGGAACAATTGGGCTGGCCCAACTGGGGGCAGGCCGAGCAGTCAAGTTACGTTTTATCCATCGAAGTTAGAAGCATGAATCGGTTTTGTTTTCAGGCATGAACATCACAAGAGATTTCAGAAAGCATCATAATTCATCACATTCTTGGGTTCAACGATGCATTGATGCCGCCTTGAGCGTTCAGGTTGACGATGATATCTACTTATTAACGGAGCATTCGGCTCAAAAGTTCGGTCACTTCCACGGTTCCACCCAACGACGAGCAGCCGCACGCCTCAGCGGAAGAACATCGAGGACCGGGGGCCGACGTATGGGCACCGTGGCTGGACGACGTCTCCGACATGTCCTCCAGCTTGATGAACTGCTCCGCCGAGAGGTGCGCGTAGCAGATCGGAGCAACTGCACGAGGGAGAAAATCAATGACATCAATCAAATTAGGTGATCACTGATCAGTCAATCATGCGTTGTGTACTAGTATTAACTTTGGCAAGAGCATGTGGGGGAAAAAAAACCAAGAGCATGGGTTCACAGCATTGCAAAGTCAGAACAGAAGAATGCATGCAATGCAATGCAATGATCAGGTTACACATAGGAGGGAGTGCACAGCCACAAGTTCCTGCAGGTCGTCAGGAGAGAAGCCTATCTCATCATGCAGCACATGGCAATGCGTTGGCCTTGTAGTCCCCTGACACAGACAGGCACATCAACTTAATTAGAGGCCAAATAAGCACTTCATGGTAGTCTTATCTATAAATGCTGCTGCAATTGCTCATATGGACGTCTAGGTTAGGTAACAACGGGAAAATGGTTTATGACAGTCTGTGCATAATATTATCAAAGATCAAATATGCAAGATGAGTGTGATATGGAAGCTGTAATTAATCAGATTGCAAGTATTTTATAGGAGATGATATAGAGCATAGAATAGCTCTTGAATAAAATTCTGAAAATAACAAAGTAACCTACTCAAAAAGTATATACATCAAGGACATTCCGGCGAAAAATACACATGAAACAAGTAAATTTCCTCAGAAGAATCCAGCAGGGAAAAAAGAAACACCTAAAACATCCACACACACCAAGTGCCGATAAACGAAACCACAAGGTAGAGAGAACACTTACAATCATCCAAGCATGAGCACACATGTAGAAATCATAGTTCGTGGGATGGCAGATTCCTTTGTCCACAACAGTACCTACACATCATCCCACATTAAGGAAACGAAGAAGATGGTTCCTAGAACATGATGAGAGGGTCCTGAGTCCTGGCACAAAAAGGATGAAGGCTGCATATGTTACCAGGAGGGGCATAGAGTCCAGATCTGGGCAAGAAAAATTTGGTGTGATGATTCTTCTGTGCAACTATCACTGTGATCTTGGGGAACCATTTGTCATCATGAAACTTGCATGCCTGCATCAGTTAGAAATATATTTATCTAGAAACAGATGCAGAAGTTTATTGTCATGTACAAAAAGTGCATGGCTAAAGAGTAATTGGACGGCATGCATGTTTACCTCAATGATCTGAGCTAGCTCAATGTTCAGCACCTGATTAGACTGGCTCTCACTACATCCCTAAAATCAAGAAGATAAAATTCCTTAGAAAAAAATCAAGATAAGAAAGTAAAATTAGTGCCACAAGAATTGTGCAGAGACCGACGGTGCGGCCAGGTATAATTTTTCATTTTCAATGTAAGGTGCTTAAATGCAAAATTCACTATTAATAGACATTTGCACACATTAATTTCAGAAGGACGGCCAACCTGAAAAAGATAATTTGTTCCGGTTTCCAGAATTGTCGTAGAAGCCCTTCAGTAACTCCCTGAAACAATTTCCAATCCCAATGATCAAAAGAAACAAGACATGTCATTAGGAAGCACTACACTAGTGTCGGGACCCTGGATATGCAACGCTGAGACCCTCTGTGTATTATGAACTAGACCCAAGATCAATAGTTAGCTCACACAGTTGCAACATCGATGAAATCATATCCATACAACAGAATAGCTGAAGAAGCAGATAAATTAATATTACTTAGCAGCAAAAGGACATTATGGTCAAGTCTTACAGAGGTTGTCACGCAAGGCTCAACGACAAAAGACATACTTGCAGCGGAAACCAAAACATCTTGTGGTAGCATCCGACATGCCCACAGGCAATCGAGTTGAGGACGCGACCTAGTTCGCATAGTCTTCGAAGTAATCTTCCTCGTAGAACTCGGTGCTGCCTGGTTCTTCGGCGACTGATCAACAAGTGGCGCAAAACTGTGAGTACTTAGAGTACTCAGCAAGTTGTAGAGAAAATATGCAAATAGTATTCATACAAGGCTCGACAAGGATAGCTTTATGGCTATTTTGCAGAAAGCAATATCGACGGTAAATACAGTAAGTAGATTGTAAAACATGATCTGAAATAATAACACATAAGTAATCAAGTTCTTTGAAACAACTAGTGAACACCCTGTTCACTTCCCAGCCAACGACCGGTGAACAACCTGTTCACTTCCCAACCAATCCATTCCAACATTTTTGATAAAATCTACCCCTCGGGTGGCGTAAGAGCCAAATAAATAAAACAATTACAAATAAAATCTATAAATTACCAAACTAGGACTAAAAGAAATGTACTGAATTTAGATGAATTTAGATATTTGAATCACTCAAATTGGAATTCGAACGAAGGAGAACGGGCTCTCAGAAGTTTTGACATCATGTGGTCGAAAGTAGGTTACGACTACCTGGTCGAAGGAGGTTCGACTGGTCGGAAGGTTTTGGCTACCTGGTCGAAAGAGGTTCGACTGGCGACGACGAAGAGAGCGGCGGCGAGATGGCCAGTGGTGAGGCTCGGCAGAGCAGTCGAATACAGCGGGGGTGCTTCGGCGACTCTTCAGCGACGGGGAGGTGCGCACCAGGTAGGCCGCAATCTTGCGAAGCCAACGGCGAAGACCACGTCGATGGCGCGGGCTCCAGCTGGCGGCGCTAGAGGCGGTGACGCGAGCTCCAGCCGGCAGCGGCAAAACTTGAAGAGCGCCGAAACAAGGGTGAGAGAGAGGGGGAGTTGAGGGGAAAACAGGAGGAGGCCAAAAGGGCTCCCTAGGGCTCCGTTTAAAGAGAAAGGAGGGGGACCGGGCGACAACATGGAGCGGCGGGATTCATGGCGGCGTGGTAGACACGACGGCATTTAATGTGCATGCCGCTGAGGAGACGACACATGTAATGCGTACTGTGCGGCGGAGACAACAGCATTTAATGCGCACACCGCTGATAAAAGAGAGGGAGAAAAACGTGTCGAGGCAAGGGTGGTCGAAAGCGAAGGGATGGTCGAAACCGAAAGTGTGGTCGAAACCGACGGGATGGTTGAAATCGAAAGGGTGGTGCGGTCGGCAAGCGGGGATAGGAACGGGCCGACAGGATTTCGGAACAGACAGAGAAATAGGACTTTAAATACCAGAGAACTCCAATAAACTCAAAATAAAACAAAATTGAATTAATTGAAGTTTGATTATTCATATTAAATTATTTTTATTATCTAAAATTCCAAGTTAAGCTTTAGCAACTTCAACCAAAATCAAATGGTTATTTTTATGTTTCGAAAATTTTCAAAAAGCTCTAAAAATTGGCATGTTACAACTAGGAAGTACTACAGGAAGATACACCCGAAATTATTAATAAAGTCAAAGCCAAACAGGCATCTTACCTAATGAGGCCATGATCACGTCCTTCATGTAGCTTAAACAAAGAATCAAACATTTCTAGCTTCGGTGACTGAGTGAGTATAGAAGCTCTATATTTTGAGATGAAAGGTCACTCCAGGGAACTAACAACCTAAGTAAGAGCGGAAAAACACCGTGGATCAGGGTTGAAAAACCAAATCGCCAATTTCGATCCTTCGGTGGAAAGCGAATCAACCAGGTTCGGATTTACCAGAAAAAATATGGATGAAATTTGTTTCAATTTACTTAAAAATCAGCCAAAATTCAAAAACTAGAATTTGAATTTGCTAAACCGGGAAAAACCGACCGGTTTTTCCGTTCCCGAACCCGACTGATAAGACCGATTAACCAGCCGGTTTTTTATCTCTGCCGTGGATCATCAGTAAATTATTGGTTGGAAAAACTTCCCTAACTATCAGATGTCACTGAGTTTCTTACGCTTGGATCGAAAGAGCCACCAGAGAGGGTGACTAGGAGCCTACTCTTTTTCACCTCGGTATTCAACTACATTTTCTCTCCAATAGCTATGAGAAACTACGAACATTAAAGCCTCAAGATCACAACGGAAGACTTGAGCTGAAACCGAGAAGATCAACCCTCAACCCCCTCTGACGGTCTAACCGTCAAGCCAAGGCCGGTCTGACCGCAGCACGCCGAAGGATCCAAAAATTGACTTACTTTTGATCAAGTGATCCAAATCTCCTGAGATTTCAAATATAGCTCAATAAGATGATCATTGTCGTAGCAAACAAAGACTAAACAATGAGAGAAAAGGGGACCTCCGCCACTCTCAGGGGGGCCGAAGGATCCTCGGAAAGGGGGATCAGCAGTCGGTGGATAGGTACTGATTGATTGCTTTTCAACAACTGAAAAATCTCCTCCATTACATGGGGGGTGCTTCCCTATTTATAGCCCCATGTTTACATTACTATCATACCCCTACGGGAATATTGTACGCGTAGGGGCTGCAGCGACTTTTCCTCCCCCTACACGTAGGTCTTGGCCCACGGTAGATCTTCCTGCGCTCGGTCCACCTGGTCCATCAGCGCCCAGAGTGCTCCGTTGCAAGGGGTGCTCCGGGTCTTCTCCGGAGATGGCCGGAGGGCTGCTACTCGGCCATGGGCACCGAGGACCCCGAGAGTGCCGGGTCCTCTCGGAGGCGGCCGGAGGGCTCTTTCGAGGGCTTGCGGGTGCCGAGGACCCTCCAGGGGTGCTTCGGGTCCTCTCCGGAGGCGGCTCGGAGGGCCTGCTACTCTGGGCTTCGCGAGGACCCTCCGGGGTGCTTCAGGTCTTCTCCGGAGGGCCTGCTGCTCCGGGCTTCGCGAGGCGCCGAGGACCCTCTGGGGGTGCTTCGGGTCTCCTCCAGAGGTGGCTTTGCCTGGCTGTTGGGGCTGGTGGGGTCGCCCCTACGACAAGCCCCTCGTGGTCGAGGTTGTGCTTCGCCAAGGCTGAAACCGCGCCGCTCTCCCCGAAGGGTCCAGGCACACTGTCCCCTTCGGCTTGGCGAAGCGTTGTTGCTCGTCGCGGCGCGCGGTCACCTTCTATGGAAAACAATGTTACCGGTGTAGCCTTTAGGGTTGCGGCTGTTCGTGTTTCGTGTTCAGTTGAGTGCGGTACACGTGTAGATTTACGATTGGATCGTGTCTCTTCGTATTTCGTGTCCTTTGGTTTTTTGTGCCCTGTTGGCTATAAATAAGAGGGATGCGCCGTCCCCCTTTCGCTACCCCGCATTTGATTGCTTTCAAATTCCCTGTATTTTCTTCACTTCTCTCGTCGTGGTTGGTGTGATGACGAAGCGTTCCCGAGATGGCAGACCCTCTTCGGTTCTGACGAACGAGCTCGGCCGGTCGCTTGTTACTCCGGCGATTCTGCAGTCGCTTATGGATGAAGGCAAGATTGCCGACTTGTCCCTGGTACGAGCGCCTGGCTCGGAGATGGTGTCGGAGCCTCGGGAGGACGAGCAGTCGCTTTTGTTGCCTTCTTGGATGCGGGCCTCCGGTTCCCTTGCGTTGAGTCTGGCGCTGCGGCGCAAACCGCATCGGTGGAGTTAGTGCGGTGACGCCAAATTCCATTGTGAAGCTGGGCGTCTTTGAGTGAGTTATGCGATCGGCCAGAGCGACCGGAGAAGGTCGTTTATTCGCGTATCTTCACAATGGGCGCTGCCAGCCGAAGAAAAAGAAGGATACGGGAGAGACGCTCAACTTCGTGAGCGTAAACTTTCAGTCGAAGACGCGCTGCCTTCGGTACCTGCCCGCACTCGCGTCCCGCAATAGATGGGAGACGGACCGGACTCGAAGGTGGTTCTACCATAAGTCTTCGTCGGTGACGGCCTTCAATCTTCGGTGGTCCTATTCAACTCGTCTCTCGCCAAGATTGAGTTGACCTCTCGTGAGGAAGCGCTGCTGCAACTTTCTTGATGAGGACATGACCCCTATGGATACAACCATATTTGTTATGCTTGCTGTTCCAAGTACAAGAGCTCGTATGCTTCACTTAAATTATCAGGTGAGCTTGTTTTTAGGAGTGTATTTATATTATAAGAACTATATGATGCTACCTAATGATGAAATATATATATATGCAGCACCATGTCACTTTTGGTCCAAGACAAGCAGTTTGAGCTGGACCCATTTTGGAATCCAATTCGGCCTCCGGAATCAGCCTAACAGCATCAACTTAAAACAGGCGTAACTTTCACATACGGAGTCCGTTGGAGGTCCACGAGTACTTGATGGAAAGCTTATTTCGTCCTCTTTCCAACGGATCCGGCCTCACCTCCAAATTCCTTCTGGATTGACCGCAATCATCAAAAGAAGAGGTCATATCTCCTTTTTGGGCCAAATTGGGCTTTGTAATCATACTCAACTTGGCCCATATGCCGGCAGCCCACCTGGGGCGTGATTACTGTTCACGTGAATAGTAACCCACGAGTTTAGTCCCACCCCGCTATTTCTTTTAGATTTGTGGCTCCTCATCCCCTATTTAAGGAGGACGCACACCCTCTAGTTTTCTTGAATTTCGTTTGATTTGTTTCTCCATTGTGAAAACTCTCGTTCTTCGCTTGTGTCGACTAGACCAACCGTAAAGGACCTCTGCGGAATCCCACCTTTTGAACTCAATCATATATTTGCAATTTAGATTGTGTTTTACCTTGTTCTTGTGTGCTTCTTCGGTGTATGCAGGAATTGATCTTCGTGATCAGGTCATTTGGGTATTCGTGCACGGTTGATAACGACTTGTCGAGCAGTTCAGCGATTGCGTGGTTTCGGGCCTTGTGAGTTCGTAGCTAAGATCGTGAGAGTTGAGCGACTTCTACCGAATTTATCTTCTCATCGAAAGATCGGGCCAAATCAGGACCTCCGAGGTCCATCATTTTGCTAAGTGTGACGCGAAGGCTCTCCACTCGGGATCTTGTGGAGGAGCTTTGTGCGCTTCGGCTATGGCCGCTTGCGCGTGGATGGGATGTGAAGCTCGGGATCGCGAGGGGTGGCGTTCCTTCATTTGATTTGTCTTGCGAGGAGGATGGTATGTATTTATTTCGTATTTGAAACCTCAACATGGCCTCATTTTACTGAACTTATACTTAGGGCGACGAGCAGTGCTACCTATCGATGAGGCGGCACGAGCCGTGGAGCAACTTTTGGGGCCCTTCGAAGGTGAGTTAGTGTGCACCGGGGCTCGGGGCCATGCGCGGTGGCTTGTTTATACACTTCACACCAGCGAGGGTGAGTTACTGTGTACCGAGGCTCGGGGCCATGTGCGGTGGCTTGTTTATACACTTCACACCTGCGAGGGTGAGTTAGTGTGCACCGAGACTCGGTGCCATGCGCGGTGGCTTTTTATACATTTATTTGTACATGACAAACATTACAAGGTTAATACAAACTCCCACTTGCTGAGTGCGGAGTTATTTTCCGGCTACAACCGGGTGTGCCCCCCATGGATAGTATTTGCAGAGAGTCTTTGTGTTCCACGTATGATCGAGCTGTTGTCCTTCTGGTGTTGCAATGTAATAAGATCCTACTCTTATGCTTCTGATGATGATGTAAGGGTCTCCCACTTGGATTCTAGTTTTCCTATGGCCGCGGTGTTGACCGCACATTTGAGCACCATATCACCAGGTGCGAGGTTGCGGACGCGTAGTTTCCTGTTGTGGTTTAATAAATGTAAACTCGACTATAAGGTTAAAACCATTATTTGTTATTCAAGTTAATCGTTTATTCTATTAATCGTCTTGTGTGGATCGATATTCATCTATGTTGACACTGTGTGTACTAGCGTGATCCTGAACTAGTGCAGAATACACAGAGGGTCCAGAATTGCATTTTTGGGTCCCGACAACAGCGTCAACTGTCATAGCAAACAAAGACTAAACAGTAAGAGAAAAGGGGGACATCCGCCACTCTCAGGGGGGCCGAAGGATCCTCGGAAAGGGGGATTAGCAGTCGGTGGATAGGTATTGATTGATTGCTTTTCAACAACTGAAAAATCTCATCCATTACATGGGGGGTGCTTCCCTATTTATAGCTCGATGTTTACATTACTATCATACCCCTACGGGAATACTGTACGCGTAGGGGTTGCAGGGACTTTTCTTCCCCCTACTCGTAGGTCTTGGCCCATGGTAGGTCTTCCTCGCTCGGTCCACTTTGGCCGTGCACTGATCCACCAAACCAGTGTTCTATTGCAGGGGGTGCTTCGGGTCTTCTCCGGAGATGGCCCGGAGGGCCTGATACTCTGGGTTTCGCAAGGCGCTGAGGACCTCTCGGGGTGCTTCGGGTCCTCTCCGGAGGCGGCCTAGAGGCCCTGCTGCTCCGGGCATCGCGAGGTGCTGAGGACCCTCCGGGGGTGCTTCGGGTCCTCTCCGGAGGCGGCCCGGAGGGCCTGCTGCTCCGGGCTTCGCGAGGCACCGAGGACCCTCCGGGGGTGCTTCGAGTCTTCTCCGGAGGTGGCCCGAAGGGCCTACTGCTCCGCGCTTCGCGAGGACCCTTCGGGAGTGCTTCGAGTCTCCTCCGGAGGTGGCTTTGCATGGCCGTTGGGGCTGGTGGGGCCGCCCCTACCACAATCATGAACCTATTCCCATCAACGATCGAGATGATCGTAGCTAAGGTTCCACTAATTTCTTGATTGAGGGAAAGAAGGCTCAAAATCAAGAGGAAACCTAACTTTGATCTAAAAGTTTGCTCGTGGATGAAAGATGGTCAAGATAATCATAGATCAGATTCCACAAGTTCTAGCAAGCTAGATCAAGACAAAACACATAGAACACAAAATCATCAAAGGGAGAGCAAAAACAAGAGAGAACTCATCTTAGGACAAATTTGATTAGATTGATTAAAGGGATTGTAGGTTTACTACTACTTCACTATATAGGACATAAGCAACAATTTGCCACAAAAGTAGACAGCAAAATATATTTGAGCCTTGGTTTAGGATATTGTTACTAATTACTGTAACTAATTCGCTAGTAGGAAACACTTTTGCCACTGCATAAACAACAAGATGATAATTAAAAAAACGTGACTTCACCTACATACACAATAGGCTCCTTTGTTGGTGTCTTTGGTGTGCTTCAAGAGTCTTCTTGGCTGAGTCACACTTCTCACATAGCTGCAGCCATAACGCTGGCTCTTACTCCTAAAGCCGCCGAAACCAAGGAAGACCAAACACGGACATCAGGTGTTTCTCCATGGTCGATCATCTCCTCTAGCCATAGGATTGCATCATATGTTCTTCCAACAGAACATAAACCTTCAATAACATTGTTGAATTCACTTCTGTCAGGCCGATGAAGACCCTTCACCATCCTCTCCAAAACCCTTGCCGCCTTGACAAACTGGCTTTCTGAGCACAAGCCAATGACTAAGATAGAGAAAGTCTCCTTCCGAGCAACACAACCAAGCTGCTTATCCATCCTTTTAAGGTATCCAAGTGCCTTCGTTGATTGCATAATGTCGCAAAGACCCTTCATTATCAAGTTATATGCTTTCACAGTCGGAACGAGATCATTCTTGGCCAACTCCTCCTCCAACACCTTCACTGCATCATCCATCCTCCGTTCCTGCATAAAGCAGTGATCTTCGCCTCATACATGCATATTGTTGGCTTGAACCCTTCTTGCTCATGTCCTCAAACAAATTATCTGCCTCGTTCAACCGTCCCTCATCATAGAGGTCAAGAACCATGGATTCAAAGCTCGCGACAGTCCGCCCACCTCGCACAACCAACGCCGATCAATGACTTCCGGCGTCCTCGATGCTAAGCCCAGCAAGCATTGGCACACGAAGAGAGCGCCGACTGCCTGCCGACCTCAACCCTTCCTGAGCACCTTATCCAGCACCAGCTCAGCCTGCTCACCCCGGCCAGCCGCACAGAGTGAGACAAGTAATGCCCGGTACACCACAACATCTGTGTCACATCCCCGCTGCGACACACGCCACAACATGGAGTAGAGGACGTGTGTGGCCTCGTCGAGCATGCCAGCATCGCAGAGAGCAAGCACGATAGCGCGGTATGCGTCCCTATCCGGCGCGAGGCACTGATTAGGCATTTCGTCGAGCACCTGCAGCGCGAGGTCAGCACGCCGCACGTGGCACAGCTCAGAGATCAGCAGAGTAAGGTCTTCGGACACTAGAGAGACTTCGGGCGCCCTGCGAAGTCAGCGAAGAGTCGGGCAGCTTCGGGAGGAGACAGTGCGAGAGGAGGCGGCGGAGGAGGGCGGAGAATGAGAGGGACCAAGACGGGGCGGGGGAGGATGGGAGGGAGGAGCGGAAGATGGAGACGGCGGATACGGGAGGGAGGTGGGGGATGGAGGCGGCGAGGAGGGAATCGGCGGAGGGGGAGGAGGGGAGGATGCGGCCGAGGAGGGAGGGGAGGAGGGGGGTGGCGGAGGCAGCGGCGAGGACGGAGGAATGGACGGCGTCGTTGTGGCGGTACGAGGAGGGCGGGTGGCGGAGGGGCGCGTCGGAGTACAGGTGGACGGCTTCGAGGGGGTTCTTCTGCCGGCGGATGGCTCCGGCGAGGTGCGCCGGGGCCAGCACCCGCGGCCAACGCACCGGTATGGCGCCCATTGCCGCTGGCCCGCTGCTGTTTCGCTGTGGACGCGACGCGATCACGTGCTTTTCTAGTTTTCCCGTTTCCTAGTCCGTCAGGCCCAGAAATGAAGCTGACTGGAGGTGTTCATTTGCCTGGAGTTCACTAAAGTTGCTGCAGAGAAGTTTCTAACCCTTACTTATGCGTCACTTGGGAAATATAGTGCCGCAGAATCCGTTCATCACTTCCTCTTTTTGTTTGTCCATTTTATTTTATTTTTTGTTTTTACAGTTGCCTTAGAATCATCTGGTTGACCTGATTCGCGTTGATATCAACCACTCTCTGATTGAGCTGATCCTGAATACATGCATGTGCTGAATTGCAGCTACAGAAACAGTATACAATTCATACTGTATGCTGCATTTGATTTTTTAGCAGTATATTGGGGTGCACATCATCGTGTAACTTGTGGACATACAATTAGTGCCTAGACAATTGCGAAAATATAACCAAGACTTTACTCAATATATTTGATAAGATGTGTTTCTCATATGTGCATCCATAGATCAGGTTAAGTGCAATCCAAGTATTCCTGCTGCAACTTGTATTTTATATTTGGCAGTTCCTATATATCAGTCACTTTTAATATTTATCTAGGATGTTTGATCATGAATCTTGTTGTGTGGTCGTACCTTTCTTCATTTAAGGTGATAGCAAATCCTATAATTCGCAGATGTTGACGCTAAGATAGATAGTCATATAGTAAAGGAAAATGATATTGCTATTATGCTATGTTTGAGTACAAGCACTTCACCCGGCAGTGCCTCAACTTTTCAACGAGAGTCCTGGACTTTCTATAATCATTTAAACTATTTTTTACCTTTAAATTTTTTTTCTAGAGCATCCTTAAGTTAACTATTCTCAATTGACAGCTTAGGACATGATTCACAAATTTTATTGTCAACAGCTCTACCAATTTTTTCCTAATGCATATCTACTCCAAGTTTTAGAGCTTCACATGATGCACAAGAAGCATAATCAAGTTTGTTCTTTAGCTTCTTATACTTGATTCTAAATGCTTCATAGCGTGCGATCTCTATGTGTATTCTTGGTGTC
Source organism: Hsuehochloa calcarea (assembly GCA_036346395.1). Taxonomy (NCBI): domain Eukaryota; kingdom Viridiplantae; phylum Streptophyta; class Magnoliopsida; order Poales; family Poaceae; genus Hsuehochloa; species Hsuehochloa calcarea. The sequence goes on from CM070594.1 coordinate 16,412,021, forward strand.
GAGATTCAACACTTTGTATCAGAGCCTTGTGATGTCGAAGCACATGCTGTCGCCAAAGCAAGAGCATGTGCGGTGAGGTGACCGACACAGCAATGTCAAAGGCTCTAGCAAGGGAGGGCAATGTATCCCTCCAATATATGTTGCTCACGAGGAGAAACTACGTTGTGTGGGCGGTTAAGATGAAAATCTTCATGAGGTACAAAGAGTGTGGGATGCGATCGACTCGGAGGAGGAGGTCGACGAGTGCAAGGTTCAGATGGCCCTTGTCGCCATCTATCAAGCGATCCCGGAGGAGACCCTATTGCTTTTAATCGAGGCGACAACCAGAGAGGCACAAACAACTTGAAGATGATGCTCATGGGCGCCGAGTGCGTAAGAAGGCAAAGGTGCGGACCTCGAAGAAGAGTGAATTCGAGCATGAAGGAGGGGGGTCGACAACTCCGCCGTGAAGTTCACAACGATCATCACCAAGATTCGTGCATTGGGCGAGCTGTAACTACGAAACCAAATGTTTAATTTCTTCTCTTCCTCCGAAGCTCTCAACAACAGTAAGATAGAATAAGAAGCTCTCTCTCTCTCTCTCTCTCTGAGAAGAGAGGAAGAAGAAAAATGTGTCGTAGGAAGAAGAAAAATGTGTCGTGAACTTCGGCCGCGAAGCTCCTTTCAGATGGGCCTCAAAGCTGTGGCGTGGACCGCTGTTTCTAACATCCTGGCCGCTGTGAAATGCAATCACATTCTTATCGCCATTTCTCTAAAGCAGCATCACTACAGCAGGTTTCTACTACGTATCAGGATGCAGGTGCTTCAGATTTCAGGCCAGCGTACACAACTACAGATACACTACTACTTCAACAATCAAACACCAAAGCTTAGTCATCATGAACCTACTAACTCTAAACCACAGAGCAGTAGTCCTGCAACAATCGATGCCACCTTAAAACAAACATCAACAGGCACTAATGGGGTGCCTCCTACAGCAGCACCGTGCTAACAACTAGAAAAATGCAACTACGGAGCATACAACTCAAACGCCCCATCCGACCAGACAAATTTGTAACAAACAAAAAAAAACACGAAACCTTCAACGAGCATAAGATCACAAATACGGAGCAGAAAAACAAGCCAGCAATTAGATGAAAAGTGGCAATTTAGAAGTTCAGAAAGTACAGTTCAACAGCATCCTAACAGAATTCCAAGTTCAAAGGCAACAAGCGCGGCAAACTTAGGAACATCCCAAGGTGTTACTGACGACTGCATTGCAGTCAAGACCAAACTACATCCAACCAAAAGTCAAGCACAGCCAATACAGAAGCGGCTGCTCAGTTCAGCAGAAGAACATCGAGCTCCTGACTTTGTCATGAAGGCGAGGCAGCTCGGGCACCGGGACACTGGCCACTGAGGTGTGGCTGCCGTGACTCGAGGACGTCTCCGACATTTCATCAAACTTTATGAACTGGCCAACCTGAGCAGCAGCAAGATGCGCATAGCAAATCGGAGCAACTGCGAAGGAATCGACAAAGGTAAATAAGCACGGACAAGCAGGTTGGAATCAATGGCTTGTCCAAAAACAAACATAACTTACCGACTGATATGGCTGTTGTGCTCCTTTGATAGCTGAAAAGTCCCAAAATTGGAAGTCAGGAAATCTTTTTTCGGGAGTTAAAACATCGTAGCATATCTACTTACACATAGGAGAGCGAATGTACTAGCTCCTGCAGGTCATCAGGGGAGAAGCCTATCTCATCATGGAGGATATGGTAATGTGTTGGTCTTGTGGTCCCCTGATACACAAGAGCACAAAAGCTTAGCTCTATTAATTAAAGTGGAAGATAGAAAGGCCATCTAAACAAACTGGGACATCCAAAAAGGTTTCACAGTGAAACTTAGAAAGCGGAACACTAAACCAAAAGTGGAGGGCCTAAACAAAATAACAAGACAAAAAATCTATTGAACAAAATTTCACACAATACTTAAAACCAATAGTCAAGAAACATGTTCAACCTCCTGGATGAATGGGGTTTGACAGCTAGATTAGCCATTACGAGTGTTCATAAGCAACAAACTAGTTGCTTTGAACAGTTTACTTCATTCACTATTGCTATCCACTGGTGCAATATGACAAGAATTTCCCACTAATGAAATTGATGTCTATCAAGTTTAATTTGGTGTGGCGTTCTTTTGACGTGGGTCTTGTGGGACTGATTTTTGGATAAACTCTGCATTTACTGGACGCAACATATCCATCAAAAGTTAAATGTTTTTTCTTAAAAAAATTTAGAGGAAGACGTTTTTTCTCATAAATTAAAAGTAGTTGTATAAATATTCAAGAACATCAATCGATTTGTGCTTCCAAGGTAAATCAGCAATGGCCCTTGTTAAAAATAAACTAGTTATTGGTTGAAATAAGGTATAATAAAATAAATGACTCTGGATCAATTGGTCAACCGATATGGATTCAACTAATTATGGACACAAAAGTGCGCAAAGGCTTAGATTAATGGAAAGTTACCAAGGGTTTGGACCTTAGTTACTAGAAACACGGTTCGTCCGAGTCGCGGTACAGAATTCAGGATTGTAGTTCACCGCTTTTTCTTCCAATTTCTACTGTAAACACGAACCCGTACACTAAACCGGTTCGGGTTCGACAGATCCGGTTCGCGATTCGTAGGGTTTTATAGCCGATAACTATGGTCTAGACTGTAGGTTACTTTTTGTAAAGACTAAGTATAATATGATGTAGAAGGACGAATAAAGCGGCATTCAAAATGTAGGAATAAGCATGCATGACGCACCCAAATAAACCAAGTGCAACCAGGGATGGCGGTAACCGGCCTTACCGGTGGGGGCCGGGATTTGAAATCCCGGCCGGTTTTTCCGGAGTTTGCAAATTCAAATTTCGAATTTCAATTGATTTTTAAGCAAAATTTAACGAAATTAGACCGGAAAAACCGGTACCGCCGGCCGGGAATTGCGCCGGGACCAGTTTTTGAATCCTTGAGTGCAACAAACAAAATCACGGAGCAGAAAATACTTACAATCATTCCAGCATGTGCACACATGTAGAAGTCGTAGTTCTTTGGGTGGCAGACTACGTTGTCCACAACAGTGCCTAAAGAATTGCATCGTTCATATTATTATAAATTAATTTGGTCAACAAAATATGATTATGGGATTGTAACACCGAAGATGAATGATGTATGTTACCAGGAGGAACATTATCCGGTGAACTAGGCAAGAAAAATTTGGTATGGTGATTTTTCTGTGCAACAATCAGTGTGAACTTGGGAGACCAATTTTCATCAAGAAACTTGCATGCCTGAGAATTAGAAATACATCAATATGGTGTGCAATGCAGGATATTCACATAAAAAAAGACGTACCAAACTAGAACCACATGAATACAGAATTGTTGATGAACAGTACCTCAATTATTTGATCTAACTCGATGTTCAGCACCTGAGTAAACTGGCTCTCGCTAACCCCATCCCTATAATACAGAAAAATCAACATAGTACTAAAATAAAACAGTTCCACAAATATGACTGAAGACAAAATCAAGCAATCATTCTTCATAATACACTGCAAAATTAACTACTGAAAGTGACATTTACAAGTAGTTGTTCTCGAAGGGTAACCAACCTGAAGATAATAATTTGATCTGGTTTTCTCTTTCCAGAACTGGTGTAGAAATCAACAAGTAACTCCCTGAAATAATTTCCAGTCCCAAAAAGTGACAGGAGAAAATCATTAATACTCACAGCATATTGAATAGAACATGCCACAAAGCTGCTAAAATTGAAGATAAACCAAAGAAAATATCTTACCTAATGAGGCCATCATCCTCAGTCCCTTTTGGCTTAAACAATGAATCCATCATTTCTAACTTAGGTGATTGAGAACGCACCGAAGCCCTATATTTTGAGATAAGAGGCCATTCGCGAGAACTAACAACCTAACAAAGTCGGATTTCAAAAATGGCATAAAAGTTATTATTTGACAAAATTCTTCAGATTATTCGGTTATAAAAGCATGTAATCCCAGGTACAGTGCAGAAAATGAGGAAAAACAGTCCCACCGCAGCAATGGAAGGTATATCAGACTGTCCAGGTGAACCATGGGACACATCCATTCCCAAAATGATTGTTGGGACTTTGGATACAAGAGGAATAGAAGGGGATGTTTCAATTTGCAGCAATGAATTTATCCCACCAAGCTGGTTCAAAAAAAGGGAAAACATAAAATTAGTACTTAGTATATGTAATTGTTAGAAATACTATCAAAAACATTTTTTGGGGGGAGGGGTGGACCTTTGCGTTTATCTTTAACAGAACATTTGTAAGATACTGGTCATTGACTCTTGTAGGGGCCACACATTGTGTGACGATCCCGAACTCAGCAAGACATTTTCGCTTCCATGGGCCTATTAAAGAAGAAATAATATAAGGATACTACAGAATCCTTAATATGCTTATTTGAACAGGCACGACATGAAGTTAGTAGAGCCAACCATAAACATCAGAGTTCTTCCTCTCAGCAAGAACACACAGCAGAAACTTGGGTGCTCCAGGAAGCTTTGTTTTTATCTGTTCAAACATGTCATCCACCCTTTTTGCAGCAGGAGCACGTCTCATTGAAGGATTTTCTTCAAACATATCAAAAGGTTGGTCTACTTTCTGCAAAGTCAAAAACGTGGGTGAAAATGCATTTGTCGAAATGTGTAACATTAGGTGAAATGAAGGGGAAAAAACCTACAATTCCCTTCATGCCCCCACACTTGATGAGGTCTCGGACAAGATCATTAACATTACACCGCGCAGAAAAGTTAACCACCGCCCATTTCTCAATACTACTAGCTTTAATGAGCCTCTGGAAAACAGAACTAACAAAGTTAAAGGATGACAACAAGAAGGATTAAGAAGTAAACAGGGAATCCAGTAGAGACATGCTGACCTTATTGTTGAAGTTCCACCGCCCATTACGTGTAAAAATATCTTCACCATTTCCAGCTTTTAGCTGCACAACAAGATTCAATAATATCAATACCACAACAGTTTCACAGGCACAAAGCGGTAATTGAAAAAAAAAAATACAGCATAGACAGTTCTGACCAACCTTGGGGGCCTGCAGTACCCTACCACCAACTTGAGTAAAACTTTGAGCTATTGAAATGCCACATGTCTTCAGCATGGGTTCTGAATCATAGTTGCTACGTCGCAGTACCTGCAAAATTGTCATTGATGATAAAATGGTTAACAAAGCACATATACAGGCAACATCTATCGGGCTGAAATAAAGGAGCAACTCACATCAGACAAAACCGACATCCTTTCTTGAGGTTTCTGCCTGGATTTCTCAACAAGTGAAGACCTTTGTAATGTACTCAAAGCCTTGGTATATCTTTGCAAAGGCACAAGGGAACATAGCTGGTAAACATGGAAACATTCGCCACAGCATCAGCACAAATAAGGCACAGCAAAGAAACTACATTGGAGTTACAACAATAATTACCTCTATGGGGAAATAAGTCGGCCGCTTCGGTTTCCCCACATTAATACAGGGAAAATCACCAGAGTATCTCAACTCTATGCCCCGATTCTTCACAAAGTAATCATATACAGATATTTCTATTGCTTCAGAGTCACCATTGTCACCATTCCTTTGCTTTAGCGAGAACCTAGATATCACCAAGTTGCTAAATAAATGCTCGTTTCTAGAAATACTTGTAAAATTGAAATTGTGCAGAAAACTAATAATAGAAATAGCAAAGTAACAATGTGCTCTCACATTTGTTCATAGCAATTCCTTTCACTCAAAGCAATGATCTTGTATTCTGTATTTGCTGGACTTGTTTTTATCCTTAAATTCTTCAGTGCACGCTTGGCCTACAAAATTAAACAAAGATACAATTATAGATATCTGAAAGCCTGATCCAATGGTTTTTGTCCTTCATTCTTAAACTATTGTTTTCACTAGCAACATGAAGACAAAACTTACCTTAGCCCAGTCAATTTTGTTCGGGTGATCAACCTTCTGGTTGGCAAGTAGAAAATCAATAACAGGGCCAGGTTTCACAATCATTGTTGTGGACACATCTGCACAAACAAACAGTACATGTACTATGTATTATCACCTACTGCACACAATGATACAAGCGATCACAATACAATGCGAAATTGGACTCAGATGATAAAACGCACCAATATTAAGAGAAAGCCCGCTCTGTGTGGCACGGAAGCTGGAATGGAATCCTCTACAACCCATCACACCACCACCCAAGTCAACAAAGTTTGAAGGATTATTATGGAAAAAAGATTGGCGGACTAACAGGCAACCCCTGCAAACACAAAGAAAATGTAAAAAGGAAAAGAGATACAATGCAGCCACGTTAAAAATTAAAAAACAAGAAAAAATCCACCATCATACTGCTTTGCGGAGTGCTGTCTCAAAATGATATCAATAACCCGAATTGCTTCCTGTGTATTCTCTGATTCCTGACCTCTCAAGGCCTGAGCAATTGCACTCATAGGGATTTTTGCTGCAAAGCACAGCTCAACTTTAAAAGTTTTCGTCTGATATGGCCTTCTCACTCTTTTCTTGTCACTTCCTGAAGGACTGTCATTGCCAGGGCTGCCATTTGCAGCAGTCCTAAAAGCAAGAAAGTTACATGAGCAAGAAGAAATAGTAACAACACTATTAGATCAGAACAAAGCAATGGAAATAGTTAAAGAGAGTTAATTACTTTCCAGTGGAAACATCTTCTAGCACAACTGTGAACTCATTGTTCACTTGTGGAAGAGCACCAATGGTGAACAGGCTCTTCTCACCATCATACGCAAAATCTTTATTAGCAAGCTCACATGCGTAAGTCTGCTGGAGTTTGTCGATCACTTTCCTGCCTACGCCTTTCCCATCTACTGGTCTATCATCTTCATACTTCAGATTCACCTGCATTCGATAATAAAAAAAATAGCAACAGTGATAATCAGATGTGAACATAGGAAACTCCAAAAAAATAAGTTGTAAACAAGGATAATAGGCGCACATAGTAGTGGTAGAAGAATTCTTCTGTGGTCTTCAGAGAAACTTTGAAGTGGTTTGTTAAAAGCTGTATCTGCTGCCCCTTTTTGCCAAAGCCAGGCCGAGAGATCAGGGACCTCTTTGGTTTTGGCAACTTCTTTGTTTCTTCGGCTTTAATAGGCTCTACATTTGGTGGCACAGGAGGTGGCGGCGGCAAGTCATCAGCCTCGTTATTGTGAGACTCCATTTAAGTGAACCTCTCTACAAGAGCACATGCAAACAAATTCAATCAGCCTTCAATTCATTCATAAAGCTTCTGGTTCAACATACCACAACAATCTAAACCCATTTGAAAAGACTCTGATTAAATAAAACATTAGAACCAACACTTATGGAAAAGTTTCGACTTTAAGAGTGGAGATTATTTGATAATGAAATTTGAATGCAATGCAAAGGTACATTTGAAATAGGCATGTGAACAAAATTAAAAAATCCAAACTTCAACCATTTTCTTCAATTATTGCTGGATATTACACCTACGCAGCAAGTAGCCAAGTACAATACAGTCAATATGTACAATCTGTAACACAATTTTGAGAAGTGAATACACATTTCCTGTCAATTACTCACATTCCACTCATAATTTACATTTCAGTCAACTGCAGTAGTTATACCCAAGCCCCATCTACAGCAAATACACATCATAAAATGTACTACAAATTGCTTTAAAACTTTGTGCCTATACTTCATAACTTTTGAGACATGGTAATTCAGAAGTCAACTCTAAATTGATATTTTAATTCCCTGCTATGAAGTTCAAAAAATCTTTTCGGAAAGCACATTAAGATGTCGTGTTTAAAAACTCTTTTCAGAAAGCACATTTCAGTTTAAGTAATCAAAATAATTTGCCTGAATTGGACTCGAAACTCGGTCAATACTTAGGAACCAAAGCCACTAACCAACGTAACACATGTTTATAAAATAATTGCATGCAAACTTTCTAAAAGTCAAAGAGCAGAAAGGATAAAATGCTACTCAACAACCCAGAGCGAATGAAGCAGTGAGTAGTTTCAACACGCAAGATACGCAAAGTGAGCTAAAGCTAACAAGTGCATAGTATGTGGCGCCAAAAATTCATATCCCTAGTCATTTCTCACATTGTGTACCAAAACTGAAGGGGTGTTTGGAGTTATGCGTTCTTAGTAAGGTGTACATCATTTCTTTTAGTGGCTATTACTAATAAACCATTCTAACAAGTGAAGGGGCCATTGAAAATTAATAGGTTTTTTAGACCAAAAAATAAATGTTCAAACAAGTATAATATGGCCAACAACAATCATAAGTATTCAAAAACAACAATCATAAAGAAAAACCCTAGTCTTCTCAAAAATAACAAATGAAAATACAAAATGAATCCTACTACACATCAAAACACCCCTTTACTACATTTGGTAGCAACAGCATTCAAAGAAAAAAAAACCATATGTAGAGAACAAAGATTAAAACAATCAAGCAAAACACACTACCATGAGCACAAATAACATAAAATATGTTCCGAAGCCCAAAGTACTCTGTTATGCGCACATGAGGTTGTTAACATACTTCTTTACACAAGATACTGAGAGTGAACTGAGGACAACTACCTCATATAATCATGCAATGTCAAAAAATACGTACACGTCCCTTTGCCATCTAAATTACAAAAACTAACAGGTTCTTTCTGATGGTAGTTATAAACAAAGCCATTCTAGTGAGACTTCTATTTTTGAAAGGAGTTCAGGATAACAGCATCTTTTTCATTAGATTGAAGTTATAAAACATTCCAATACGTGACTCAGCAAAATGAGTAATGCTTTAAACAAGTAGAATATGACCAAAGGATCGTTCTGCGTCTTCAAAAGCTACAATCACAAAGGGGGAATACAAACCTCACAGTTACTTGTGTCTTAGCTAGATCACCTATCGCAAACCTATCCAAAACACTAGTCACCTCACAGACCACAGCGATATTAGCAACAAAAGAGGGGACCATCTTAAAACGATTGGTAGCAACAGCACTAATGTAGAAAAATCCTACTGGGAGCACAAGGATTAAAGCACTAAAAACCATATGAACAGATGAGCAGAGTACACTCACTCGCCAACTGTAACAGGTCCCAAAGCTGCCAAACCGCTGCTCTACCCTGCACACAAACAAGTGAACAAATCATATAGCAATCATAAAGTGAACCAGAACAGAAAAGAAAATTAACTACAAAAGGTATACAGGGCAACAAATCCAGGGAGGCACAAAAAAGCAGCCCTTTTTATTTTCTTCCTCGAAACAGAGAGAACCCAGGCTAAAACTTCCAAAAATCCAAGAAAAACCCCAATCTACATAGAAATCCGCTCCAAGAAAACCCGATCTACATAGAAACCAGCAGCACCTACCCAAGAAAATAGCAATGGTCGCACTGAAATTATTAGGAATGGCCCCCTAAAATATTAACAAACCCAAGAAAGAACCCGAAAACGACTCCTTTTTTTCCTAAGAAAAGGATAAGCACCACCATAAACCATCGCAAAACCCCCAAAACCATTTTAGGGGAAAAAAAACGACTCCACGTAAAAGTGACAGAAAAATAAATCTGTAGGTAAAATATCACAAAAGAAAGACAAAAGGCAGTGTTGCGTATAATTTTTTCCAAAAAAAACGAAATTTCTTGGGGAAAAAAACCAACGGAACAGGGCCCAAAACCCCACCGAAATACGGCAAGAACGAAGGCAAAACACAAACAAACCCGAAACACAACACCCCGAGAAACATGCAAAGAAATGCATCACCCCTCCCAAAAAAAAATCCAAGAAAATGAAGAAGAGACGCACCACGGGGGAAACAAGAAAACCTTCACGAAAACAAACCACAAATCCGCGGAACAAAACCCCCAAAAAATCAACCGCGCGAACAGCGATCTAATCCGCGCAGCAAGGCGGCCTAGAACCCTAGATTTGTAACCTCCCTACAGGGACCCAGAGGGAACAGTTCCCATTACCAAGAGACAAGAGTAGTGGAAGCGAGGCGACCTCCGCGAGGGCTCTCCCCCTTCCCAGCTCTCCCCTCCCTCTGCCCCACCACCACCACCACGCCCCCTCTTGTAGCAGCGGAGAGGAAGGGGTAGAAAGGTAAAAAAAAGACCCACTCGTCCGCGGGGGAGTTTGCCTTCTGTGCGGCGCCCACATCGTAGCCGTCAGGACGTTGAATGGGTCGATCCGGTCCGCCCATGTGGGCCCGGCGAGCTCGAGGCCGGGCACGTGGGCGGTGGGAGATTCGGGGGAGGAGAGTACGGACGGACGAGATGGCTCGTGTGCAGGGTGGACGCAGTGCGGGCTGTGTTGGCGTCAGGCGCGCCCCGTGCTCCCCACTTCCTCGGGCCCGTAGGTCAAAGCGACATCACTGGATACCCTCGTATGACTGACCAGTGGAGACCACCTGTGATGGACCCCACAAGTCATTGTAAAGATGGCTTCACGTAGCTAGGCGTTCTCCCACGAAGTTAATCGCTTATTACTGGTGCAGTACTGTGCACAGCGACACGAAAGGACTGACGCAATAGTGTACGTGTCACCGACTTTGGGCCCAAGAAACATGTTGGCCCTACAGTTCAGTGGAACGAGTCGCATCGCCCGAGGGACGGAGGGAGTTTGGATGCTCGGGACGTGACTCTCCAGAAAGCCCATCCGTCTGTACGACGTTAGTGCGACGGGGCGAGGAATCCGAAGCTTCCAACGATCCGACGGCGCCAAAACGGGGAGACCGGTACACGTGGGCGGATCTCGGGCGTTGGCTGTAACGTCGTCTCGAGCCGTTAGGATCCTCCTCGGGTATCCACGCCCACGACTCGCTTCGGCGTCAAAAGGCTGCGCTCGTGGCAGCGCGAGGGAACCCGTGACTAAACCCGGTCTATACGTCCTACCAGACCAGTCAGTGGGGCCGACGAGGTGCAGAGCTTCCGCGGTGTACCATGGACGTGGTGTATTCAATGGGGGCGGGGGCGGGTACAAGCGCCGCAGCGTGTCCGGGTCTAGCCGCTCGGTCGCGTCCAGGCGCTGTCCCCCGCTAGTTTTGGGCCGTTTTTGCAAATCCTTTTGAACGGCCTCAGGAAAGGATGGCTGGTGCATTTCCTTCTCCAGGCTACCACTATCTGCCCTCCTCGGCCTCCTCTTCTTTCCCGCTTTGGAACCGGGTCCAGCAGCCTATTTTGCTAGGTTTTCCATATTCGTAGGATTTGGATTCTCCGCGTCAAAGCAGTGCAGAGCATTTACAGAACATGGTGATGTAAGAGAACCATTCGATTAAAAAAATATTGACATCAATAGTTACTATATTTTACTGTAATATAGCAAAACTACCATGCATATTTCACTTTTGCTGCACAAAAACCTATACAATAATGCAGAATTCAGATCTCATATTTGTGCTTGGAGTGCTTTTGCAAAGAACATTTGAAAATCGGTCAAATGGGAAGATCTGATTGTGCAAGACACATGGTACGCTTGGTTTTGAATATTTGTGCTTACTGCTTAGGTCTCAGGGAAACTCGAAGATATTTTGTGAATTAATTATGTGGAGATTTGGTGCGAGATGATTGTAATTTGGGAGAGTGGTTAGGGTGACAGCGCAGCATGCATTAACACGGGACTATATGGAATTATCGTTGTTTCCGGTTTTGTGTTCTGACTTTTTAGTGACTTCGGATATGAATATTGAGAAGATCACAAATTAATTATGGGAATATTTGGTGCACATAAGGTTTGTAGCCTTTAATTCCGATATTTTTGTGTGAGGCTCTCTAGGAAAGAAAATTTGAAGATGTGGAAAATAATTATGTGAGGAGCTGGTGCAAGATAGATTGAAATTTGGGAGAGTGGTTAGGATGGAAGCACATCATGCGTTAACACGAGTTCTTTCTTGGAGGATGTTACTAGGGTTATCTATCGCATTGTGTAGACCTTGCAGTAAGCACAAATATGCAGTTAACATGCGTTAACACACTGCTGCGTGCGTGTGCTGCTGCTGCTTGGTGAGAAGCCACGACTAGGGAAAAGGCGGAGAGGAAGAGGAAGAGAGGAGAGAAAGAAACAGAGGGAGGTCGTGCGGGGAAAAATTGGTGATTCTTGTTGCGATCTCTAAGGGTGACGATCAAATTTTCTCCTCTGTTTTGTTTAGCAATTTTTGGTTGGGGGAAATTGAATAGTAGGTAGATTGGTTTAGTCTGTTGTTTTATTATATTGTAGATTCATGTATCGGTTGTGCGTAATTTGAGAACTTCATCTACTAGAAAATTATAGAGGATCTCGATAGTTTTCTGTATAATTTTTATTCATATCGATCGGATGAGTAAATATTGAGATATGAATTTTGTAAGCTTGCTGTCGGGTAAGTTTGTCGTGTTTTGACATAACGTATTAAACTGAAGATTAAAAATAGAATATGGAATAATATGGTATGTTGATCTACATGAAAAGGTAGGTGATTTCTTAAAGTTTCATGAGAACATTATTTTTGGACGAGTAGAACCGAAGTTATGATTTTTGGAAGACATCAGTACAGAACTGGGTTGCTGCTGGATGCGGTCGTGGGAAAATATTAATTTGTCCGGGTTAATGTCAAAATGAAATTTTGAGTATAACTAAGAAGTGGCAGATAATTCTCTGTAGTTTATGAAAAGTCATAGTTCAATATTTTTTCATGTGTGGATTAAAAGATATGAAAATATTAAGTTTGTTGTTCAGAAAATGACAGATCTGTCTTATGGGTTAAAACGGGGATTTAGATTATTTAATCTGAACTTTTGATCACATGAGAAGTTGTACAAAATTTTATATAGATTCTAGAAATAATATGGTTTACCATTTTACAATGTGGGAGTTGAAAATTATGACCATTTTAGTGCCGGGACAACAAGGGAGACTGTCCGATAATAAAGGAAAGTTGTGGAATTGGAGAGCACGTAGGAGCATTGTAGATTAAGTATTGATTTGCATTGTCATAGTTTGTATTGAGTTGGGTGTTTACAGTAGGCGAAGTGGCTTCGGGATTGGTGTCACCTTCAATTTATCCCGACCGTTGCAACTAGAAAGGCAAGTGCATGGTATAATGGTATTTGAATGTTTGAAATTATTATTTGGTTAAATGAATATTTGCTATGATTATTCATATTGTTCATATGCTTTCGATAACTTGATGATGATAATTTATATTGCTAATGGTGAAAGATAATAATCATTGTGTTGCATGATGAGTATTCATGATGGAAATATTTGACCCGCAAGAGTAGGATGAGGTCCCCATATGTAAGATATGGGCAGTAAGGTTCCCGTATGAAAAAGGACGGGTAATTGGTCCCCGCGGTAAAGAATGCAGGCATGAGTAAACACCAACGGGTATTACACTCCGCTATACCGGTATAAGCAAAGAGATGAGTTGAGTCATGAGCATGAGTTTGCATTGCATTCATGAAAAGTAAAAATGTGATCCGATATAATGAGAGCAATGAGAATAAATTGATGTTGGGATGATGCCTCGTTGTTATTTTACTTTGTTACTTGCTGAGTCATGGATTCACTATTGCTTATTTGTTGTTTTAAGTTAACGTTGACGACAGCATGCTTTGGGGTGGAAGTAGAACATGGAACGGTTCCATTTTTGTAGCAATTCACTCCACCTAATAATTCATTCCTTTTGGTCATAAACAATTTAGTATATTCCATTGTAATAATTGGATTTGTGGCTCCCCTTAGTTTCTTATGGTTCGTACTAATGCTAGATGATGTGTTCTCTAGGTTAAACTTATTTATGATGCCCTTCGTAACTATTTGCTTTATATCACATTCAACTTAAGGTTTAACTTGTTGCTGAAATTTATATTTAACATTTTTTTGGATGTTTATTCTAGAAGTCCAGAGGTTGTTAATACTTGATTAATGGTTAAAATTGGAAGCGATAGTAGTTGTGGGTGACATCTTGAGCTTTTGTTAAACTGGGGTGTTACATGCTACTCTAGTAAGAAGTTTTCATATAATTACTTTCTAGGTATTTTCAATTTTGTTTCCAAAAGCACCCAATACACAAAACTCGTGACACTGGTACAATACCAAGTAAAATGTAAAGTAAACAAAATGCATGTAATATATATCCATTGATTGAATAATTCTTCATGTATAAGCAAATGGTAGTCATTAAAATGTTCCCTTCTTTCTTTGATGTGTATTGGGTAATTAAATGTGCTAAATGGTCATTAGGAAATGACACCTGGATAGTAAGATATCACAATAAACTTCTATAAAACATGTCTAATATATGCTTTTTGCTAGCGTTTATAACTAGGACTAACAATAAATCTTCATGTAATTAATTTCCAAATGTTCTTAGTGTTTTTGGAATAGAAAATTTCAAACGAAATTAAATTGGGTAAAGACGTGTTGCAACACTTTTTGAGAAGTCAATTATAATTTATGAATGAGAGCACAACAATTCCCACCAAACAATTTTTGAAATATATACAAAATAGGGTTACAAAAATGAGTATTTTTTAAAAAAAAAGGGAGCACTGGAAGATATTTGTACTATTTTAATGTCCAATAATTGCTTACATATAAAGAGTTATTCTAAACTAATCTTCAGGGTCATGCAAATCTACAGAGTTTTCCCAAATATCATTTTTCTCATAAAAATATCCATTTTATTATCGCTCATTTAGGTTAAAAATGTTACCATTGTGGTGCTTCAACGGGATAAACATTGATGATAGCAGTGTGGCGATGAAAATGTTAACTCCGAGATTGATCAAAGTGTTGGAAATATGGCTGATATTCTAATTCCAAAATCTAACAGGAAGCATATATCGGAACATATTAATGATGCAAAACTCAAAATTAATAGCAAGGAAACAAACATTTACCTGGCAGCACGAACAAAATATAACTAGCTAGCCTGAGGATCTTACAGCGTGGTCGATGGAGAAATGGAAGTAGCACAAGCATAGAGATTTGCGACGTGGAAGTAGTCGACATTGAGGAAGACGCGAGCGGTCAAGCTACCCATAATCCTTGTCGTGCACCCGTGCAGGTGCTCTCGCGACAAACAGTTCAGAGATATCTACCCTCCCTCCTGCTCGGTGCATGTCGTATAGGAAGGTCAGTGTGATTCTGTGGATATCATGGGGATATGCTCCAGATCTTAGGATGATGTGACAATTGGCAATGGCATTTATGGTTTATCGTTTCACAGGGTTTTCGACAAAGTTCAAGCTTTTGGAGAGGGGCGGTCGGACCGGCCATAGCATCCAAATCGGTCGGACCGGCCATGTGCAGCGGTCGGACCGACCATGACCAAAATTGGTCAGAACAGGCTGGACCAAAAATAGAGGGTGTAGGCAAGTGAGGGGATCCCAATGCACTTGGTCTCATAATTTTTGGAGTTCCCAAGCAAAAGTTCTATTCGTTTTAAATTTCGAATGTTTGAATTTC
The DNA here is from genome assembly GCA_036346395.1 of Hsuehochloa calcarea. Lineage (NCBI taxonomy): Eukaryota > Viridiplantae > Streptophyta > Magnoliopsida > Poales > Poaceae > Hsuehochloa > Hsuehochloa calcarea. Next base: position 16,427,546 of record CM070594.1, read on the forward strand.
GGGCTTGAAATTCGGCTAAGTCCTGTGGCGGTCCGACCAAGCTCACGAGGAGCGGTCCGCCGGCGGAGGCGGCCACTCTCACAGTGAGCGGTCGGACCGATTTCCACTTATGAACGTCAGCCAACTTCGTGGTGATGTTGTTTTGTTAGATCAAGTTCATTGGTATCATGGCATATGTATTGCATGATGCATATTTTGACTAACATGGGTCAAATTGTGAAGAACTTATTCCCGAATTCGTGTTTGCTTGTCTATGGTTGTGCAGGTTGCTTGGTGGTCAACGACGGTCAACGGCGAGGATGATCGGGACTAGACTTGGAGAGTTGAGGTCGAGCGATCGGCGATGCGGGTGAGTCAATGACTCAAGCGTGACGCAAGATGGACAAGGTGACCTATTAGCAAATCTGAGGCGCAAGATGGTGCTAGGTGAAGCTGTTTAGGTCAAAAGGTTAAAGACGGCGCTTTGCGAAGCGTGCGTGTGTGACCCGTTTGTTAGTGGGCCTTAACGGGAGCCCAATAGAGTCAAACCCTAGAAGTTCTAGCCCTCCACTATAAATAGGAGGTGGTGGTGGCTGCACCATCTCTCTCGCCTCTTTGATGTTTCAAAACCCTAATTGGCTTAGGGGGAGTTGAGGTGGAGGCTAGGGCTCTTGATGTTTTGAGGTGATTTTCGTGATCTTGGATTAACCACTGATCCATGATGGTGTGGGTGTAATCCAACAACAATCACGTTCTTAATCTACGCAAGGTTTGCTTGAGATAAGTCTTGTTTCGTTCTTGCTTTCATTATCGTGGTTTTAGGGCTTTCTTTGATCCACGAGTTTTTGATTGATTCTTTCACGTGAATTAGCTTGTTGTGATATGTGTGAACCTATCTAGGATCATCTTGATCATCAATCACTCACGAACAAGCATTAGGATCAAGTTTTCGTTCTTGCCCGGTTTTAGACCCTCTCTTACTCAATTGACAATTGTTCAAGATCTAGCCAAGAATTATCATAATATTCGATTGGAATAGGTTCTCAATAGCATATAGAAGGTGTGTGCAAAGTTTCGTGAAGTTTGGAGTTGAGAATCAAAAGTTAGGCCTAATTGCAACTTCGTCATCGGGTTATTTTTACTGTTTCAGATCTGTTCTGGAGTCTGCCGGTCAGACCGCCCCTCACCACCGGTCCGACCGATTTGGCAGCGGTCCGACCGCCGGTATAACAACGGTCCGACCGCCAGGAAATTGGTTCGACCGGTCAAGTCCAGAGGTCAGACCGCCAGTGCACTGTGTTGCTTTAATCCTTGATGATTTTGTCATATTGCTTAGGGGATTAATTTGAATTCAATACTAGTCTTCCGCTGTACTGGTATATTGATCTTCATAGCTTCCTAATAGCTATTGGAGTGAAATTGTGTTGAATTCATAATTTATGAAAAAGTGAGCGTGCTCCTATTCAGCCCCCCTCCCTCTAGTCGCCTTTTCGGTCCAACAGATTCAACAACTCAACCCAACAGGCACAACTATTCAAAGAGGAAGAGTAAGAAGAGGGAAGTATTCAACACTCTGGTCTTGGACGTCTTCAGGTCCTTTTAAGGACACAACAATTACTCACTAGTAACTGATGCGATTAATGCAATTAAACCGAATTAAGACGGAAACAAACATTTAAAATTGCATAAAACGGATTAAAGAGAGATATAAAGAGATGATTCAGCAAAATAAAATTGTGGATTTGACCCCCCATATGTTGCGTTGCGTCACAACGCAGTCACAAGTCATGTGATCTGCACGTAAAAAAAAGCGAAAATGTGCACATGCATGTTTAGCTATTGTTCTTCTCATGCTATGTGACATATGTTTCATAGGATGACAACAGCTACACCTTATAAATTGCTCTTTTTTCACTTGCCTAGGGAATGTGGTGCCAACACCTTATAAATTGCTCTTTTTTTTCACTTGCCTAGGGAATGTGGTACCAAACTATGTCATTCTTTGGAATTCACGAATGAGACTTAACTTATGGGCCCAGTTTCTTACAGAGAGCACACCAATGCACCTTTATGGGGGTCACTTGTTCACATAATCATAGATCTCAACACAGGGTTGCTAGTGAGGAGTAGCTATGATGTGATCTATTATGCAATATGTCATCCTTATCATTGGTAGAGGGCATCAGGTGGTAGAACAGGTGAGGGGGAAAGAGGGTACAAGATGATAGAGAGTTGTACAAGGCAATGGTAGGACAATGGGTTATCTTCATAAAATGATATTTTCCAAAACAGCGACACTGCATCCCTATGGAGGGTGCTCCTTGGCGATGTATGCAGCGTGCTAGTTGATTTTCAAACAAATTGACAAAGATGAAGGCGGTGAAAAGAGATTTGCCAAACAATAAGTTGATATGAAGCTTTATTGATCGGCGAAAAGGTACATAGGGATGAATAGGATCTATTAACTATAATTACTCCTATTGCATGAAAGTAAAGGATGAGAAGTATAAAGTGTATTAATGGCGTGTGCGCCTCTTCTCGTCGGTCCAAAAATTATATACATAGTTATCAGCCCTACCCAAAGCTTCCAATTTCAGCCAACTAAAAATGTATCCAACTTTGAACATCTCTTTTCTTCGTATCGGCCCATCTTTCATTCTCGGATCACATCCTACTTTTGTATTGGCCTTTCTCCCTTTCCCACAACAACTAGGCACTATTTCTTTCCATTGTGTGTTACAACCCTTACGTGTTCAGTCGATTTTACATTTCCTTTTCTTTAACTAGGAATTATTCTCTTCCTTTGTATTAGTCGATACTTCCTTCAGGGGTTTTCCAAATTGGCCTATCCTTTCACTATCATAACTAAAAACTAATTTGGATGATCAAACGCATTCAGTCTAATCCTATCTTTATATTGGTCTCTCTTCCCCTTTCGCAATTTGGAATTATTTTTGTCGACACCCCATCAAAAGCTTCCAAATTCAGCTGACTCATAATGTATCCAACTCTGATCATCTCCTTCCTTCGTATGGGCCCATCTTTCCTTGTTGTTCAGGGACAACCTCCTACTTTTGTATTGGTCCTTCTCCCTTTCGTGTAACCAACCAGGGACTAATTCTTTTCCATTATGCTTTACAACCCTTTTGTATTCAATCAGTTTTATCTTCCCTTTTCTTTAACTAAGAATTATTCCCTTCCTCTGTATCAGCCGATCTTTCCTTTAGGGGTTTTCCAAAATGACCTATCCTTTTTCTATTGTAACTAGAAACTGATTTGGCCGGTCAAACGCATTCAATATGACCCTATCTTTATATCAACATATATTTCCTTTTCGCGGTTAGGAATTATTTTAGTCGACACCCCATCAAAAAGCTTCCAAATTCAGCCAACTCAAAGGGCATGTTTGGCATGGCTGCAACCTTTCTGGAAATAAGCTTTCGGCTGGCTATATGGCTCAAGGGCAGAGCTGAAGAAGTGTGGTGTTTGATAGTTTTGCTTTTAGCTAGGCTTCTGGCTGTTCGGAGTTAGATAGTTTTGCTTTTAGCTAGGCTTCTGGCTGTTCGGAGTTAGTAAATGTTTGAAATACCCTTGAGACAAATAATGGCTTATCTGATGTCGTACATACATTATGAGTGAATTTGTTTTTTTGTCACGTTCGCAAAGAAATACAAAACTTAGAATGAAACGTACTAACAGAAATACAAAACTTAGAATGAAACGTACTAAAGCCTTAATTCCTGAGTATTAAATACAAAATGTTACATGTATGTGATCCTTACTTTGAACTTTCGCAACTTCATTTGCATTGCATCATCAAAACACCATAAGGATTGCACCAAGTATTAAATACAAAATGTTACACTGAAAAATGAAATATTAACAATAGTTTGCATGCAAGTAAAATCTTAACAACAATTTGCACACAAGTAATAAGTTAAAAAAAGAAGGAAAATGATGGTCGGGGCAGCGACAACGTGTAAGGTAGCATCAAGTGGAGGGGGTGGGGGCTGCGGTGGCGGCGAGGAAGGAGGAGGTCAGGGCGACAATGAGAGAGGAGGGAGACCGGAACGGCGTCGAAGGAGGATGAGGGAGGTCGAGGAGGCGGCGTCGAGGGAGGAGGAGGTCGGGAGGCATCGAGGGAGGAGAGAGGCTGGGGCAGCTGCACTGAGGGTGGAGGTCTGGGCGGCGTCGATAAACTAGGAGGGAGGTTGGGGTGACACCGAGAAACTAGAAGGGAGGTCGGGGTGGCGCTGAGGGAGGAGGAGAGGCGACGCCGAGGGTGAAGGTCGAGGCTGCGTCGAGAGACTAGGATGGAGGCTGTGACGGCACCAAAGGAGAAAGAGGGAGCAAGTCAGGTGTGGAGGACAAAGTTGGCGTTAGGGGAAATGGTCGGAGGAGGAGGGAGCCGATCGAGGGTGGTGCAGGGCGGCGCCGGAGCTCGAGTCCGGGTGCGAGTGGGGAATGTGGGTGAGAGGGGTGTGGTTTGGGATTTTATACATGATATGAGGGTAATTTTCTCCAACTCTAAGGGTAAAGTCAGAACCCCAACCTGCCGAAGCCGTGGGAAGCTACCCTAGACCGGTTTCTGTACATTCAATGTAGTAACAGGCTTTTTCCAAAAGCAACTATTGAAAGCCACCCATTTGGGATGACTTCTAGCTTTTCCTAGCAAAAAATCAAAGCCGAAGCTGTCCCAAACATGCCCAAAATGTATCAAACTTTGATAATCTCCTTTCTTCGTATCGGCCCATCTTTTCTTCTCTCTTTAGAGATCACCTCCTACTTTTGCATTGATCTTTATTCATTTCCCGCAACCAACGAGGGACTAATTATTTCCTTTATGCGCTACAACCCTTCCTTCGTCAATTGGCTTTATCTTACTTTATCTTAATTATTCCCTTCCTCTGTATTATGCAATCTTTCCTTTAGAGTTTTCCAAATTGGCCTATCCTTTCCCTCGCAACTAGAAACTGATTCGGCCGATTTAACACATTCAATATGTCCTATATTTACATCATCCTAAAGGAGAAAATATATTACTAGTAATTGTGATTGCCTTTTTCCACTGTCACATTTGGCTTGTTTGATCGACTTAAGCTTATACAAGAAACTGGTCTTTGCAACTTATCTATATATCCTTTTACTAAAGCCGGGGGAAGTGCTGCTCCCAGGGCTGCCCCGTACGCACGTCCAACCGTTCCAGCGAGTACACGTGTCCACCTTCGGCGCTGGTCTTTTGTGGACAGCTTCCATTTCGTGTTTTACACGGCTCCTGGTCACGGTCACCTATTCGGCCAGTGCCATTCGCACGCGCGATCGCGTTTCTTCTTTAGCTCGTTTCGGGCGCATCACGGTTTGGCGGTCCTATTGGCCCATCTTTGGCGCGCAAGTCATCGCTGAGCTCAGATGCCTCAAAGATCATGGGCGGTGTAGCCGTGCTGCTCGACCTCTTCATCGGGACCGATGCAACTGTGGTAGGAGGCACACGCGGTGCCTCTCACGACTGTTCGGTCTCGCCTCCGGTATTCGCGCTCCTCAGATCTCTATTATTTTTCTGTTGTTCTCTACTTGGTTATCGCCGCTATTCCTTTTCCTCGGTACATTGCCTTTTGCTCTCCCGTGTGGTCGACCTCGGTTGCTCCTTTTCGCGTATTTCCTCGCCCAGTCGCCTTTCGCTCTTCCCGGTTGCTTGCTCGTGCATCTTGGACAATCGGCTTCCTCTACGCCCTCGGTTCGATATTGTAAGATCGAGGAGGCCGACTAGAGGGGGGTGAATAGGCGGTTTTAAAAACTCTTTGGCTAAAACCAATTAATATTGTGGAAGCTAATAATAATTTGGTTTTGCACAATTAAAATCTAAACCAACTAGGCTTGGCTAAGTGTACCAACAATATCAATACAATTTAATGAGAGCAATTATACAAAGATATATAAGCAATTAAACCAAGTAATGTAAATTTCTCAAAGTAAAGCACAAGATCGAACCACAATGGACACAATGATGTTTTACTGTGGTGATCGGAGACTTGCCGGTCTCCCCTAGTCCATGTTGACGAAAGCCCAAACAAATTGGACCAGCTCCACGAATTAAGCCAACACCTCGATCAACTCGGGTTGCTATTCCTCCACTCTGGAGATGGTGAGCACTAAACCACTCACAACCACACCGAGCCTTCTCACAAGCTTCTTGTGAAGATCACCGGTCACGACGCCTCCACACCGTCTAGGTGTCGGCAAACTCCAAGAGTAATAAGACTCGACTTTCACTTGAACTAATCAAGTGTTAAAGCTCAATGGATACACAATCCACTATCTAAGGCAATACATGCACTTAGGGTTTGCTCTCCAAGCTCACTAAGTGCAACACATGCACAAAAGAGATAAGAGACTTGCTCTTTGCTCAAAGGATGAATATAAGGTTCAGCAACCACAACCTCCAACCGGCCAAGTGGGTATTTATACCCTACACACAAAAACTAGCCGTTGGAGGAAAGATTCCATTGAATCAGAGACAGGTCGGTCTGACTGTCAACTAATGGCTGGTCGGACCGCCCAAGAGCTAGCGGCTATAAAACTAGTCGTTGGACTCATCGTACCGCCAACTAATGGCCGGTCAGACCGCTTCATCTCGGTCCGACCGCCAAAGGAGAGGCGGTCTGACCGCTCACAGAAACGAAACGACATTTCCAAAAAGTGTCTTCTCTGGAAAAAAAACGTACTGCAAAACACTCCGGTACTTCCGCTCTCCGGTAGTACCATTTATTTAACAGTGGTACTACCGTGCAGAGAATCGGCTCAAGAAGCAATCGGTCCGACCGCCCAACACATGGCGGTCCGACCGATAAACCACCGGTCAGACCGGTCAACACTGGCGGTCAGACCGCCAGACAACAGAGAGCATTTGCACTTTGCTTAACTCAACTTGCAAAACATATTTGCCAATTTGAGTGCAATTCAAACAGGAGTTTTAGGTGAGATTCTCAACAAGTTACAAAACACATTTGTCAACTTTTAGAATCAACACCACAATGAATAAGATACATGGACTAAATCATTTATAAAACACATTTGCAAACTAAAATCACATGCTACAAGGATCATACATGAGCATCGACTATTTGCAAAATAAATTCACAAATAATAGCATCATGCATAAATGAGCTAGAGCAAGCACAATGAGCTATCAACACATAACTAACTCATGCTACTAGTCAAGGCCCCTCTTAATAGTACGACAACCTATACTAACAAACCGGTCTTCCAACCAAACATAGAGACCGGTAAAAGACTAGGAACACATACTTAGCCCTAGCTAGTCATACTTTTGCATTGCATCTTCTTGAAGCTTGATGACACACATCATCACTTCAAGTTTCATTGACTTGATAATCATCAACACATGATGATCTTCTTTACTTCGAGATCTTGCCTCGAACATCATCAACACATGATGATTTCTTCATCCCAGTCTTGACATGCATCAACACATGATGCATTCTTTCACTTGACCTCCATCAACACATGATGGGTCTTCTCTTGACTTGATGTGCATCAACATATTTATGCATCCTTTACTCCAAGTCTTGATATGCATCAACGCATGATGCATCCTTCATTAGACCTCCATCAACACATGATGTGTCTTCTTTTGACTTGATGATCAACTCATGATCATCTCAAGTCTTCATCAACCTAGAACATAACCTGTTTATCTAACTTATGGAAAATGTTAGTCCCACAATATGATTATCATTAATTACCACACCATACTATTAACTCATAATGGTGGGATAATATACTTCAATCTTTCCCTCTTTGGTAATTGATGATAACTACTTTAATTGCAAACAAGTTGAATGTAATAAAACATAAGTATATATGAACTACACAAGTTATATATACTCCAACATGAGTATACAAGAACTACACGAGTTCTATATACTCACAACATGAGTATACACGAACTACACCAGTTTTGCATACTCAAAAGGATATGTTTCAAAGTAAAGATCCCAAATATATGTGGAAAACAGAATATGTATCAATACTAATGCAACCACAAAATATAGAGTGAACTCCCTTAAATGTGTGCATACACAAATGTGTAATGGGAACATATGCACATATTCAAGTTAAACTTATGGTTGAGTTCAACCTATATTTTGGATCCGAGGAATGCAACAATGTATAAGAAATATGATGTCGAATGCATACCTCGTTGAATTTTACTTTTATATCCAAATGGGACTACACACTAATATAACAATAGAAATATTAGTCTCACAAATAGATTTATCATTAATCACCAAAACATTCCATTAACTTATAATGAAGGGTCTAGATCCTTCAGCTATCGAATATCCCCTCTTTGTTCTTTCCCTTGGTTGGTGCTCGCTGCCACTTTTTCACACTTTTTCGCATGGCTCTTCTTGCTGCACTTCGGTTGCATCTTCAAAACAAGCCCGGTCGTTCAGCCCTTTGCTTGTTAGATCTACCCATGGCTATCTTTTGTTTGCGCATGTGTTGGCTGGGAAGCCTTTGTGAATTTAGTTCATTACTTTTTTCCCTGTTAGCCTTTGGACGCTCTCATCATTTCTTGCCCTTGGTTGGTTCTCGCTGCTGCTATTTTTGGAGCGCTTTTATGCGTAGCTCGGCCTGCTGCTCCTCGGTTGCGGCTTGAGGATGAGCCTGGTCGTTCATCCTCTTGCTTGTTATGTTTACCTGTGACTGTTTTGATCGTGCGTCTACTGGTTTTGATGCGCTTTTGATGTATTTAACGGCCGTGCATCTTGGTCTCAAGCTCGTAGAGGGGAATCAGTTGCTCTTCCTTTTTTTCAGGTGGGTCCAGTCGTTGCTTCTTGAAAGCATCTAGGCTCCTAAAAATGTGTTTTTGGTAATTAATGACAATATGTAAATATGGGACTAATATGTTTGTCGAGTGATTACAAGACTTAGTCCTAAAGACAATGTCAACAACTTAGAGATGCATGTTAAAGGATGGACTTGGTTCAAGGATAAAGATATAAGTAGTCTAGGATCCTTTTAAATTTTACTGGTCTTACGAGAAATGTTGGATGACCGGGTTTTAGGTTAGATATCGTACTATTAAGAGGGATCAGGACAAGTATCATGTTTAGTGTTTGAATGTGTGCACGTTTTTAATCAGCACCAAAAGAATATCATATAGTGGTTGTTAAAAGAATATTAAGATATTTGAAGCATTCCTCAATCATTGGTCTTTGGTATCCTAAAGGTGCAAAATTCAACTTCCCTGGATATTCGGATTCTGATTATGCAGGTTGTAAAGTGGATAGAAAAAGCACCTCGGGGTTGTCAATTTTTAGGTAGATCCTTAGTTTCATGGTCTTCTAAGAAACAAAACTCCGTAGCCCTATCCACCGCTGAAGCCGAATATATTTCTGCAGGTAGTTGTTGTGCATAATTGCTTTGGATGAGGCAAACTTTGATGCATTATGGAATAAACTTTGATAAAATGCATCTTTTATGTGATAATGATAGTGCAGTGAAAATAGCTAATAACCCTGTCCAACACTCAAGAACCAAGCATATAGATATCCGCCACCATTTCTTGAGAGATCATGTGTGCAAAGGAGATATTGAAATTAGCCACATACGCACCGAAGATCAATTGGCTGATATTTTCACCAAACCATTAGATGAAGGCTGCTTTTGCTTGTTGAGGAATGAATTAAATATCATTGACTATTCAAATATTGCTTGAACTCTTGTCACATGCACTTTGGGTATAAGTTGTGTCATTTGGTGTTTTAAAGATGCTATTTTTCAAATATTTTCTACAAATTTGATATGTTCATAAAAATTACTTTCTTAGATAGACTTTAGTCGCTTAATTGCATAATAATCCCGAATGATAGTTACTTGAGTGCAAAACTAAGGATTATTTGTAAAATTATCAAAATCAAGAACTTATCCTTGAAGTTCCAGGATAATCGGAACTACCGGCGGTACGGTTCCGGTACTACCGGCGTTCATCCTGCGGAACTACTGCGTCGAGGTGGTTGAAAGGCAATAACTATCGTTTCTCTCTCTCGGGGCATTAACTCTCCCGTGCGGACCTACCGCGTCGAGGTGGTTGAAAGGCAATAATCGCATCCTTTCATCCGCCCCCGTTCACTTCCTCGCCTTCTCTCGGTCCCCCCCGAAGAACACCAAATCTCCACCAAAGAACCTCGTGTTTCCTCGATTTTTCGACGACTCCAGTTGATTTCTTGCATCTCTAGGGTTCACCTCCCTCGATCCTCAGGGTAAAATCAAGTCTCATCCTCGATTTGCTTTACTTATGAACCTTAGGTCTCAAAATTAGGGATTTGTAAATGTAGGTGATTTTTGTGCGATTCTTTTGGGCAAAAGTATATATTAAGTGTTATATGATGTTTATGCATCTATCTCATGGATTCAATCCATAAGAATCACTGAGAAATCGATAATTTTTCTTACCTTATAATCGGGTCAGGAAAATCGAAACTACCGCCTGTCGAGCCCGGAACTACCGCGGTGCGGTCGTACCGGCGCTAGTACGGCGGTACTACCGATTATCCTGACAAAGCAGAATAATCATTTCATTCAAAATCAAACCTAATTTTCTTTGATCAATTATTCCTTGTGTACTCAAATTCTCTCTGTTTGAATATGCCAAGAACAAGGATAGTGACTCGCAAGTCCTATGGATCCCAAAGGGGTCAATCATCCTCTGAAGTTTATGACCATACTCCAGAAGAACGCCGCAAGGTTTAAGAAGACAGAGGCAAAGGTCCCGCTTACACCAGCTCAAATTCTGAGAACAATTCATCTGAAGCATGGACTGAATCATATGATATTATGGGAGAACCTGAAGAGAGTGAAATCAACTTGAGGACTATCACAGTGGATGAGTATGCCATCATGCGTCATCACATCCAATTTGTTCTTCCTACTTCATCCAAAAGTCCTAAATTTCATACCAGGTTCCAAGAGCTGGTCTATGAACAGCTATATGGCCCAAATAGACAATTCCAGATCATACGTGGGTGAACTGGGATCATTTGAACTCTCTCGATAAGTATGAAAGAACATATCACCTCTTTCAGAGAGCATGGCTTCATGATCTAGTCACCCTCAAGTGTTACTATGATGAGGACATCATGAGGCAGTTTTATGCTACCTTATATGTTTCTCCTAATTTCACTCAGCTCAACTGGATGACTGGATCTTCTTACCTGGAATGCAACAAGCATTATTTTGAGCTAGCCCTGGCAACAGAGTCCGACGCCTATGAGAAGATATATGACAAGCCCGCTCTTTTGGTTCCAGCCTGGACTGAATATTATGATGCAAATGCTCGGTTTGTTCCAGGAAAAATAGGCGGACTTATTCCCATTCCTATCTTGGTGAACAGAATAATCAACAACACTATCCTTTCCAATAGTGGGAACTTCGATGCTATTAGGGGCATACATGGAACATAATAGACAATATTATGCATGGAAGAAAATTTGATGTGGTTGATGTTATTATAAGAGATATTGCATCTTCTAAGAATGATCGAGTGAAAAGGATTAACTATGCTCCATATATCATGGCTTTGATCATTCGCAAAACCGGCTACAATAGAGGTTTGGGATCAGTCCACAAGCCTTTCAAGCCACGTGAAGGACCTCCCATTCCTGCTAATGTTCAAGCTCATAATCCCCCTATGGAGGCTGCACAAGGAGCTACTGTACTTGCAGAAGGTCAAGCCTCTCTCCCCCGAATCTATGAAGCTATCTTGGAGATTAGAAATTCTCAACAGAAAATTAGGATCACTTAGCAGGAAATGAGGGATTCTCAGCAGCGATTCCAAACAGAAACCCAAAATTCTCAGCAGAATGATTCCAGACCGAGCAAGCCATAGTGACTCCTAATAAATATGGAAGACGCCGTCTCCTTACGCCTCCAAGAAGCCCTCAATATCCGACTGAGTGACCTTTTTGGTACCTTGATGCCAAAGGGTGAGAGAGGGTGTAGAAAGAGCTAATATTTAGGGGGAGCTATCTAGTCTCTAGCTTAGAGTTTTAAAGGTTTAAGAGCTAATATTTGTGAGGATATAATTAAAATTTAGTATGCTTGCTTGTAATACTCTTGTTGAACTTGGATTTGATTCTATGCTTATGATATTGATGTAATATTTCTTATGCTTGCTTGAAATACTCTTGTTGAACTTGGATTTGATTCTATGCTTATGATATTGATATCTTCATTTTCAATATTATTGTTTCTCCAAGTTTCAATAAGCTACAGAAACTCTGCCAAAATTTCTTGAAAATTCTCTACATGTGCTTTGCTTCAATTCCTCTCTTTTTTATGCACATGTTAAGAGGGAGCTTTCTATATCCAACTTCATATCTTTCTCACTTTGGTTGTATTGTCATCAATTACCAAAAGGGGGGATTGAAAGCATCTAGACCCCTAAAAATATGTTTTGGTAATTAATGACATGTGAATATGAGACTAACATGTTTGTTGAGTGATTACAAGACTTAGTCCTAAAGACGATGTCAACAACATGGAGATGCATGCTAAAGGATAAACTTGGTTCAAGGACAAAGGTATAAGTGTCTAGGACCCTTTTAAATTTTATCGGTCTTAGGAGAGATGTGGGAAGACCGGGTTTTAGGTTAGATGTCGTACAACTAAGAGGGATCAGGACTAGTAGCTTGAAAGAACATCTTTATGCCTTTGGATCAAACTAGGATCATGCATGCACTCAAAATCTGTTTTAAAACTCAAATATGTTGTATGTGCAAAATCGGTAGTTCCGGCGTTATGAGAGTGGAACTACCACATGCCGGTTGTGCCGAAATTGTTGCGGCACGTTTTTTCCAGAGAGACATCTCTTGCCGAATTTCTTTGCTTTTCTGGAAGTGCGGTAGTACCGGCGGTACATGGGCGGAACTACCGCAAGTCGGCAGTTCCGATTATTTGTGCGATACGTTTTTTACAGAGCGACACCTTTCTGGTTTTATTTTGCCTTTTGTTAGAACGGTAGTACCACTGTTGTTTTGGCGGAACTACCGCACATTGGTGATTCCGAAAAAGTGTGCGGTACGTTTTTTTCCGAAAAAGGTGTATTCGTGTTTCAACGAAAAATGGTAGTACCACTAGTGTTTTGCAGAACTACCGATCTTCGGAACTACCGCATGTTCAATGGCGGTAGTACCGCACCAAGTTTCCAACGGGTATGTCAGACGCATTTAATACCTCTGTTATAGCTATTAATGTGCTGACGCTAGAGGTGCGGTAGTACCGGCCATTACATGGTGCTACTACCGATTTCTCTGAAACTTTCTGACTTTCTCCAACGGTCGTATTTGTTTGTGAGGGGTATAAATACACCCACCAGCTCTAGGACAGGTGGTTGAGCACTCATTGAACACTCTTGAGCCCAGAGCATTCATTTTACACCTCATTCTCTCTTGTTGCATTCATTGTGAGGTTGTTGAGCAAAATCAAGTGCATCCATTCTAGTTTGATCCATAGCACTTGATTGCCGTCAAGCGAAGGTCAATGTATAGTACTCTTGGTGTTTGTCGACACCTAGACGGCTTGCCGAGAGTTTGCGTAGTGATCTCTTTCAAGAAGATTGTGAAGAGGCCCGGCACCGATTGTGATTGGTTCGGTGTTCACCAACTCAGGAGGGGAGGAAGAACGACCACAAGTGAAACTGAGGGAAGGCTTAATTCGTGGAGCCGGCTTGATTGGGTCAAGCTTTCTCAACGTGGACTAATGAAGATCGACAAATCTTCGATACCACGGGAAAAACCCCCTTGTCTTCGTTGTGGTTATTTCTTGTCCTTACTTATTGTATTTAAATTTGTAGCATATATCTTGTGATAGGTTGTCTTGATAAAGTTTATCTTGCCTAGTTGTATAAATTGGTTAAAATTTTTAAAACCTCCTATTCACTCTCCTCTAGCCGGTTATCATTGATTCTACACTTATTACCTATCTTTCGTTGTTTGCCCTTTTGCCCACTTGTCTTGCTAGTTATGCTTAGGTTCCCGGTTCTGAGCGAGCGCTCGTATTTCGATGTGAATGTCTTGCTAAGGTTTCCTCTTTTTTTGGCCCTTCCTACTTAGTTGTGGGCCGTTGGGTGTTTGAGAGGGCTGCTCGGCGTATCTCTCGTATGTGTGATGCCCTTTGTCCTCTTCGTTGACCTTCCTTCATGCTTTGTTTTTTGTTTCCCCCCCTTCGTGGCCTGAGCTGTGTTGCGTTTGATTCCTGCTCTTTATTGCTTGATCCATTAGGTGTTTACTTGCGACTGTTTCGCTTGACGTTCTCACTTCAAAACAGCTGTCGGTGGCTGGTCCATGCCTCTTACCTTTGTGTTTGGGGTGCTCTGGTTGCGCTATCGTTTTCACCCCGGTGTGCTCGGTTGTTTGTTTGTACTGGTTTAGGCGTGCTTACCTTGCTTGCGTGTCATTTGTCTAGGTCATGTCGTGTGTTCAGTTCGTTTCGTCATATGGTCTTCGCATTCTTTCAGGTAGCGCATCCTACTATCTTGTTTGTTCGATCTGACAGCGAGGTCTCTTCGCTTTGGTTTTGTTCTTGTTCGTTCGATTGGCCCGTCGCCGTGCGGCCTGCATTCTGGAAAGCATACCAGGTACTGCATCCTACTTCGTTCTATCTATTTTGGTTGGTTTATAATGAGCCACTGTGCATGAATTTGATTGTTTGTTGGTGCTTGCAGACTGTGTGTCGGAGCATCCAAGAATTGAGATTCATTGTAGCCTCGATCCTGCAGTGTCTGTCGTGAAATTTACTTTGGTAGTACTCTTTTGCCCTTATTCCGTTTGTTTCTTGCTTGTGCGTGCTCTGGATTTGGTTCTCGCAGTCTCACGCTTGTGACCGTCTACGCCATGCTACATTAGTTTTGCATTATGTTGGTTTTGCATTATGTTACCTGGTTAGTCAGGTGTTTTGTTACCGGCATTATTGATTACCTATTGTTTCTCATTTAGTACCTTTTTTAGCAAGTATGTCATGTCTCTGTCAAGCAAGTTCGTGCGAGTTTTGTTTATTTCTTATCTGGTGGCCTGTGCTATCAACATTCGCTCTTCCTGCCGCAACGCATTCTGCATAATACATTATGCTTTGTTCAACTTGGTTTAAGCGATATCATGCTATACTCATGTGCATCTAATTCGTTAGCGCATTTGATCTCAGATCTTGAGTGCTTCGATCGATGTGTCGGGTTCAGGATTGAAATCTCGATGCGGAAGATCCCTACCGATGGCGATATCGATTCTGGTAAATTAAAAAATCGACATGAATTCAAATTTCAAAATTTGAATCTGAATTTTCTCGGACGATTCTGCGCAGAACCTAAAAACTACCAAAAAGCGGAAAACCGGGAAAACCAGAAAATGGTGAAAATGATAATTAGCAAATTTAAATTTGGAATAATGCAAATATTAATAAGAAAATGTTTCAAGTTGTACATAAAAAGCTTGATTTTTCAAGCAAGAGCTTAACTAGGCTAGTTTGCTCTTTCCTAGGATGGAAAAATTAAGTATAGATACAAACATTCCCAAAGCAACTATTGTCTGTCCCTGATGAATTGAAAGACTGCCTAATGGAATGACAATAGACCAAATAAAATGTTGTATATATTCTAAATATATAGGCATACATGATTTTTCAAAAGGATGAGTAGTATGCTCTTGCACAGACACAATTGAAAGAGTAAATTGCATTGGTGCAATGGTTGTGAAATTACCTAAATGTTTGATTGATCAATGGTGCAAACATGATCAAGTTTAGGGGGGCGGCAAAGTACAATGCAAGTTCAGAGTGTTGAGTGAGACAACTGTACAAGTTTAGGGGCTCCAATGCAATTTACTCTAGTTGAAAATATTAGGTCCATTTGAATTCTTAACTATCTTATATTTGCCAAAGGCCGTATATTAATTGTTTTCTTGCTTCTTTCATGACTCCACCTCCTAAAAGGATAGCTTTCTAGTTACATTAGCTATCCTTAGGAGCTAGTATTTTTAGCAGAAATATAAAAATTGGACTTGGTCGGCCAGTCCTGACCAAATAAATGCCAGTATATTGATAGTAGTAATCATACATATGAAACATATGTCGCTGAACAAACTATTAGTAAATGCTTTTTCATATCTCTTATTAATCATATCGCGTCACTAAATGATTTGAAAGTATATGATTAAATAATCAATCCAATCCTAAGCAAATAATGATGCAATCCAATTCTCTCATGGTTGCATGCAATCCAATTAATGAGAAAATGTTTAAAGTTGTACATAAAAAGTCATCTTTTATGTTTTAATAGTGCTAAATATACTAAAAACTAATATTTCAATACATAATCTAGTATAAGAATGTCTAAACCAACTATGGAAGGATATTATGGAGTCAAAAATTCAAATTCAAATTATAAAAATTTTGATTGGTATTTTTTTACCGGTTCCAACCGGTAAACCGGTTACCAACCGATTTTTTTATCCTGATTACCGGCCGGTTTTTTTTATCCCTTTCGGGTTCATACCTCCGGAAATCACAGCGAACGCTCCCAACATAGCTGGATTCATACCTCTGAAAATCACTAGACTTTATGGTAAACGGTACAGCCTGAGAGTAAACGGATCACGCGATTCGCTGCAAAGCAAAACGACGTCGTTCCAAGTCGACACATTCTCTGTCCTGCCAACAACACCTCCAGCTATACTCGCTCGTGTCGCTGCCAATAAAGTCTTGGAATATTCAGTGCCTATATGTGGCGATTCAGCTAGCTCATCTGTCAGTGCACCTTTGGAACAAGCTCTCTCACCTGCTGGAACTATTTCACCGACGCTCACCAAAACATCTTCGGTTCACAGGACACCACAATCACTGACAATCACTTTGACTCCTCCGACAGACCTTTCAGAGGTTTGCACTGACTTATCAATTGAACGTGCTATTGATGTTAGTTGAGCATAGAACCTATGTGTCATATATGTTAGAGTTGATCTCGGCTAACAAACCCGAGATTTTAGGGAGACCACGTCTCCACTCGCGCCCTGATCGGGGGCGTTTCCAACTCATTTGGTCTACGGTCCCGGTTACCTCAGCGCTATATAAAATAGAGGGACAGATCAGGGTTTTTGATGCGTATCGTTCGAACCCAAAAGATCCCGCACAAGCCCGATCGCTGACGAGCACTGAGGTGAACGAAGGCCGGACCTGTCGGCATCACCGTGACGCCGTCGTCTCGACTACGACATCGCGAGATCGACTGACGGCCACTGGATCATCGCCGCTACTTCAGACTCGTGATTCGACCTAAGCCCCGCGCTCGATCCGCCACCCCGATCGTCGGCGACCAAATCTTCGATCCGATGGCTTCATCCGGTTCGCACGCACTTTGATTCCGCACTAATGGTTTTGCTAGGTGTTCTCTTATGTGCTAGGGTTAATCATGTTTTAGATCAAGTCATTAGCTCAAGATAATTAACAATGGTATCGAGCTTGCCCTAGACACATAGTGAACCCGATTAGATCTACCTCATACCCGATCTAACCATCGCTGTATACTACCCGCTCGGATCCGGTCTTGTTGGCTCGGGTTAGCAATTAGAAGGAGGATCTACACGCTTTGAGAAAACCTAACGAGAAGAGATCCCAAACTCCCAAATCCATCAAACTCGGATCAAAAGGCAAAAGGAGCGCGGAATACTCACGCTTTTGGAGATCCGAGTCGTCACTCCGGTCTCGGCGCCGCCAGAACTCCACTCGACGGCCACGTAGCACGACCTCGCCCGCACGCGCCACGCGAGGAGAGTTGCGAGGCGCCGCCTCTTAGCAAGCCGCCGAGCCGCCGTGCTCTCCACTCGTGAGCTTGCGCCGTCGCGCGCCGCCGCCTCCGGCGGAGATTTCGGAGAGAGCGAGAGGAATGAAAATTAGGTTTAGGGTTTCCGATTTCATCGGTTTTATATCACGCTTTGTCGATCTTAGCCGCTTATTTCAATCCGACGCCTCGCGTGAATCTTTCGGCGGCAGCAGTTAAAGCGGGCGTTGATCTTAGCCGATCGTTCGGATCCGACGGCTCAAATGCGCCCTTTCGCTTTCATCGGTAGAAGTGGGCGTGTGCGGTGCGGCCGAGCCCACGGATGAACAGTGCCCTTTTTCATTTTACAAAATGATTTTCTGATTAAGCTATTTATTTATTTATTTATTTTGTTTACTGTTTAATCTAATGCTGATTACTCAACTATGTGATGTTTGCATGAAGAGCTTTTCATTTTGTAAAGTGGTTTTATGATTAAGTTTTATGATTATTATTTATTTTTGTGTACTGTTTTAATTAATGATAATTCCTAATGTTTTCGGTATAAATTCGGTCTCTGATTAAAATTGAACCAACGAGATATTTTAATTAGAGAATATTATGATTTATTTTGGCATTATGTATACACATGATTACATACTGACCAACGTTGTTTGTAGTCATGTGTTGCCACATTAATAGTTATAGTTCTTTTATTTCTGCCCAACGGTGATATAAACTAGAGCTGTAATTTTTTGCATGTTATTAATCAGACCAACGTAGGGTTAATTGCATGCAATACTTTTATGCTATTTCTAATTTTTTCCTGTATTTTAATGTTCAGCCATGAATGCTTCAAATGTTGCCGCTACAATCGACAACATTGAGCAGCTTACGGGGAGCAATTTCCCCGCTTGGAAAGAAAGAATTTCAGTTGTCCTTGGAGTATTATATCTTGATTATGCATTAAGTGTGCCTGCTCCCATTTCTCCCACCATTGGTGAGGACGATTACGATGAGAAAAAGAAAATATATGATAATAATGCTGAAAAATGGGAGCGGTCTAACCGTCTATCACTAATGATTATGAAGACTTCTATCTCAGTCGGAATCAGGGGAGCAATCCCAGATTCTGAAAATGCTAAGGAGTATCTGGCTTCAGTAGAGGAGAAATTCAAAGGCTCCACTAAGGTTTATGCCAGTACACTAATCCAGAGGCTTCTATCCACTAAGTATGACGGGTCCAAGGAAGATAAGAGAGCACATCATGATGATGACTGATATGGCTGGAAAACTCAAGGGCATGGACATGGAAATATCTGATGGTTTCCTAGTTCACTTCATAATGACTTCTTCCTTCTGAATACACTGCTTTTAAGATAAACTATAATACTCAGAAAGATAAATGGAGCATGAGCGATCTTATCGCCATGTGTGTCCAGGAGGAAGAAAGGATTAGGGCCGAAAAGAAAGATTTTGTGAATCAAGTTGGCGGTCCTAGCAAAAGGAAGTTCTCAGGGGACTTCAAATCCAAGAAAAGGTTGCACTACTCTCCTAATTCAGATAAATCAGGGCCTAAGGTGCAAACTACACCTAAGCCCAATGTTGCTTCTGCTAAAGCACCAAGTGGGAATGCATGTCACTTCTGCAAGGAGCCAGGACATTTCCAGAAGGATTGTGTTGGTTTCCTAAAGTGGCTTGCCAAGAAGGGTAATGATTCTATAACTTTTGTTGATGAAACCCTTTATACTAACTTTTCCCTTAAATCTTGGTGGATTGACTCAGTGCAATCGCACGTTACCAACTCTTTACAGGGATTCCATACCGTGAGAACACTAAGAAAGGGGGAGCGAAGTCTTAGAGTCGCGGATGGAAAAGAAGCCGAAGTGGAATCAATTGGTTCTGTCTCCTTAGTTTTAGATAGCGGCTTCACACTTCGTCTTAATAATGTAGTTTTTGTTCCTTCCATTAGGAGGAATTTAATTTCAGTATCTTTATTGGACGATGATGGATTCAAATGTAATTTTGGTAACAATAAGTGTGTTATCACATTTAATTCAAATAATGTTGGTCTTGCTGTTAGACAAGACAAACTTTATATGCTTTCCCTTAATGAATCACCGATATCTTTGAATGTGTGTGATACTATGCATAAAAAGAATAATGAGACTTCTTCGAAACTGTGGCAATCGCTGCTTAGGCCACATTTCAAGGGGAGAATGGAGCGCCTCATTAAGGAAGAGATTCTCCAACCATTAGATTTCTCCGACTCGGACACTAACGCATTGATTGCATTAAAGGAAAATACGTAAAGAAAATAAAGAAGGAGCAACTCGCACTCGGGACTATTAGAGTTAATTCATACCGATATTTGTGGTCCTTTTCCGTGACATCAAGGATGGTTTTGATTCTTTCATTACATTCATCGATGATTTCTCCGTTATGGTTATATTTTTCCCATTAAGGACCAATCCGAGTCACTTGATAAATTTAAGATATTTAAGGTCAAGTTGAAAATCAGCACAACCTAAGAATCAAAGTGGTAAGATCGGACCGTGGGGAGAATATTATGGGAGACATGCCCTTATGGCCAAATTCCCGCCCTTTCGCTAAGTTCCTTCAGAAAATGGCATTGTTGCCCAATATTCTACACGGTGAACCTCAAGAAATGGGGTAGCCGAGAGACGCAACTGCACACTTATGGATATGGTACGAGCATGCTTAGCTACTCTAGTTTATCACCCGTTTATGGATGGAGGCACTAAAGACAAGAAGACATATTCTTAATAGGGTTCCCAAGAAATCAAGACCTAAGACACCTTATGAATTATGAACTGAGAAAACCGAGTTTGAAATATTTAAGAGTATGGGGTTGTTGTCTTTGAAGCTAAGATATTTAATCCACATATTGGAAAATTAGACCCTAAGACAAGAAGTTGCCATTTTATAGGATACCCAGAAAGATCTAAAGGGTATCGATTTTATTGTCCCGATAGAACAACTAAGTTTGTAGAAACAAGACATGCTTGTGTTCTTAGAAAATAATGAGGACCTCGGAGCCTAGGAAAATTGATCTTGAAGAGAAGCGGGTTTACGTTCCTTCACCGCTTATCCTGAGATTTTTATTCTCAGACTTCGGTGGTTGCACCTCCAGACCAAATATCGTTGATGCACCCACCGTTGGGGTCTCTGAAATTCCTAATGTCATACCTAATGATGAGCCTCAAGCAGCCTCTGCGCCTCAGCTGACCTCCCGCAATAGTTGTTGAACCTATTAGAAGATCACAATGGAGAGAAGATCCGCCATCCCAAATGATTATGTTGTTTACATGAATGAGGATATTAATGATATAGGGAAGGTAGATGATCCCACCTCTTATAAGGAAGCAATAATGAGTGAATATTCTCCTAAATGGTTTGATGCCATGAAGGATGAACTAAAGTCTATGAGCACTAATGATGTATGGGACTTAGTAGAAATTCTGACTGAGTCAAAACAATGAGGGTCAGAAATGGGTCTACAAAACTAAGCATGACTCTAAGGGAAATATCGAAGGTTCAAAGCAAGACTCAGAGCAAAAGGCTTCTCACAAAGAGAGGGGATTGATTATAATGACACTTTTCTCCTGTCTCAACTAAGGATCTGCTCGAATCGTTATGGCGCTTGTAGCTCATTATGATTTAGAGCTACATCGATGGATGTTAAGACGGCATTCCTTAATGGCGATTTGCAAGAAAATGTTTACATGACTCAACCTAAGGTTTTGTCGTGGAAGGCAAGGAGCACATGGGATGTCGACTTAAGAAATCTATTTATGGCTTAAAACAAGCATCGAGGCGGTGGTACCTCAAATTTGATAAAGTTATAAGGAATTTTGGATTTAAGGAAAATGAAGTTGATAATCGCATATATGTTAAGTTCAAGGAGTAAATTCACCATCTTAGTGCTTTATGTGGATGATATCTTATTGGCTAGCAATGATAAGGATATGCTGTTTGAAACAAAAGATTTCTCTCATCCAATTTTGATATGAAGGATCTCGGTGATGCCTCTTACGTTCTTGGCATTGAAATTCACCGGACAGTCCAAAGGAGTATTAAGTTTATCTCAAAAGCATACATTGACAGAGTACTAAAGAGATACAATATGCATAAATGCTCGCTCACCGCTCCTATCGTTAAGGCGATAAGTTTGGGACATTTCAATGTCCAAGGAACCAATATGAAATCGATCGATGAAGATAGCCCTTACGCTTCACCGTTTCGGAAGCATTATGTATGCTCAAGTAAGCACACGCCCGACTTAGCTTTTGTAACCGGAATGCTTGGCGATATCACCAAATTCGTGACCGACCACCGAAGGTCCGTTAAGAAAGTTTTGCGTTATATGCAAGCTACTAAGCATCTCATGCTCACATATAAGCATACCGATAACCTTGAAGTTGTTGGTTATTCAGATTCGATTTTATGGGATGTGTTGATACTAAGAAATCCACGCCAAAGTTATATCTTCACACTTGCCGGAGGAGCTATCTCGTGGAAAAGCTCCAAACAAACCCTTACGCATCTTCAACGATGCAAGCCGAGTTTGTGGCATGTTATGAGGCTATCAAGGGCGTCAGATGGCTTAAGAACTTTATTCCGGCCTTAGAGTGGTTGACAGCATTTCTAAGCCACTCACCTTATACTGCGATAACGAACCCGCAGTCTTTTATGCGAGTAACAACAAGTCAAGTGGTGCCGCCAAACACATTGACATTAAATATCATGTTGTGAAAGATAGAATCCAGATCAAACTATTAGTATCAAGCATATTAGTACTAAGTCAATGCTTGCGATCCGCTTACCAAAGGCTTACCACCCAATATATTCCGTGATCATGTTGCTTGGCATGGGTTTATTGGAAAGCCTCGATTCGGATAAAGGACCTTAAAGCAAACCAACTCCCATTAAGTATTATGAATATCCATTTTAAAATGTGATAGTATACTATAGGTACTGAGGTTGTATGGCACTTCATTGGTCATGCGACACATTACCTTGGTACACTTTTTCATTTGAGTATGGACTTATGATGTTAGCCTAACGATCAAAGGGGAGAATGTTAGAGTTGATCTCGGCTAACAAACCCGAGATTTTAGGGAGACCACGTCTCCACTCGCGCCCTGATCGGGGGCGTTTCCAACTCATTTGGTCTACGGTCCCGGTTACCTCGCTATATATAAAAGAGAGGACGGATCGGGGTTTTGATGCGATCGCTCGAACCCAAAAGATCCCGCGACAAGCCCGATCACGACGAGCACCGAGGTGAACGGCGGCGGACTGTCGGATCACCGTGACGCCGTCGTCTCGACTACGACATCGCGAGATCGACTGACGGCCACTGGATCATCGCCGCTACTTCGACTCCGTGATTCAGACCTAAGCCCGGCCAGATCCGCGCCCGACCCGATCGTCGGCGACCAAATCTTCAGATCCGATGGCTTCATCCGGTTCGGGTACGTACTTTTGATTCCGCACTAATGGTTTTGCTAGGTGTTCTCTTATGTGCTAGGGTTAATCATGTTTTAGATCAAGTCATTAGCTCAGTATAATTAACAATATAAATACTTATTACTTCCTTTGTTGCAAAGTCTGTCCAAGATCTTTCGACAACTGCAAAGCGACCTTGTCCTGATGACTTGCCGTTGCCTACTCAGACTAATGATGACACAAGGTGCATCCTTCACCTTCTTTAGGCAATATCAGCTTGTTACATCCTCTTCGTTGCATATTGTAGCATCTGATTATTACTCCAACTGAGAAAGAAAGGGACAGTCATGAAGAAACTAGACATGGATGCACCTTCCAGCGAATGAAACAGCAGGTCATACATAATCAATTTTACACACCTTTATCTACTCTGTCTCACGGCTGTCATGTTGACAATTTCCAATTTTGCTCCGTTCATACAGGGAACTTGTGTATAAGCAGTGACCTCCCAACTAAAAGCTACCCCTTGTGCTGAACTACATCTGGCCTAGCATTTATGCAAAAAGTTGTATAAAAATACTGACTAATGGTCGCCGAACATATTGTCTGTTTCTTAAACAAAACTGTACTGCTTGTGTAGAAAGGTTTCTGAGACATTCGACCTGATTCTGTATGTGTATCTTCCTTTCCCTGCTGTGCTATTACACTTGTCATACCTGCTTAATCCTGTGAGACTCTAAGCTATAGCACATCGAAGATCGACCTGTGTTACCCTGGCAGCAGAAGTCCTTAGCGCATACATATAGCTGCCATGCAAAACGAAAAAAGAAAAAGAAAAATTGCTATCACGCCGGCAACCGAAGCGCAGCGTAGCGCGCAAACGTACTATAAATCTAGTTTCTCATGTAAGTTGTGCAAGTAAGCTAGTTTGTTACTGTGTTAGTCATGTGCGGATCTAAGTGAGGCTCAAGGTGTACAAAACACTCAGTCCAATTTTATTTTACTTTAGCAAAGTTCTGTATACATAGATGTGTACACCTCATGACGTAAACTCAGTGATTTCATACATATGCGATAATATGTTAGGTCATTCGGGTATTTTTTTTTCTCGAAAACGCACTGGTGTTAGCCTCTGCTTGTTTACCCTCTACAGTATAAACACAGCCTTTCTAACCTTTCGATTCCCCGTTTCATTCCCGCAGTCCGCCACACGCTACACAGAGTACACGTATAATTCCAAATTTAAACTCCGCGCTTCCGCTTCCTTTCACCGCGCCGCGGTCGTCGTCGTCGTCGTCGGCTACGTGGCGACGGCCGTCCAGTAGCTGGTCATGCAGGCGCCGGCCCGCGTGCCGATGATCCGCGCCCACTCCCACCCGCCGCGCCCCTCCGCCGCCCGCCGCAGCTCCGCCAGCTGCACGGCACAGAAACCAAAACCCGGAAATTAAACAAGCATTCTCCATGATCGGATATCATGCCGATCGAGCGTACATGTTTCTTGATTGATTCATGCAATGCGACGAGGAGCAGGGCTCGCGTGAGATTTGCATTGCTTGCTTACCCGGCCGTCTCGCAGCTCGAAGACCACGGCGTCCTCCGAGAACGGTACCGGCCGCACGGCCGCCACCTGTTCGTCGAATTGACTCAGCGCCATTAGCGACTTCATTTACCAAGAAAGAGCAGAAACGGAAGAGGAAAACAACACCGCTCTAGTTTTCCGGTGCAGACCTTTTCGTCGCAGCTTCCCCTGAAGCTGCTCGTGTCGGCAGCGCCCGGCGTGGCGCAGCTCTCCTCGCCGCCGCTGATCGCGTCCAGCGCCGGGGCGGATGGTTCCGACGGGTGCCCGTGGCTCGTCCACCTCCACGTCCGTTTGTCCAGGTGCCGTCGGTAGACGTGGCCGTCGGACCCGATGACGAACAGCTGGGCGCCGTCGAAGCACGGCCCCGGGGCGCCGACGAGGGTGACGTCCCGGTGGGGCGTCCCGTGCTCGACCCACTCCCACCCGTCCTGCGGGCTGAAATGATACTCGATGAGGCCCCCTTGCTCGGATACCATGAAGAGGGAGCCCGTGAGGGAGAGAGGGGACGGTCTCATGGCTGTCCCCGGGGATCTTGACAGGACGAGGTGAGGTGATTGGTAGTGCTTGTGCCATAACTCTGTGATTCTGTTGTACTGGTACAGGCGACCGTTGCGGCCAACTATGAAAATGATATTTCTTCTGAAGACCTCCTGATCCACTATGAACGCAATCTTGGTATCAGGAGGGTTCTGGCAGTCCTTCCACTTGAATTTCCGTAGTGCAACCTGCAAAAGTTTAGAAGGGAATTACTACGAAGTTAGCATACCTGGATTAGTAAATACTATGTAATGTAGAGTTAATTTGTTTTCAGCTGAATAGATACCTATATTGAGAGCATAGACACAATTTTGAAACAAAATGGCCACTTAGCTTTTCCCCGCTTGTGAGTAGTGTGCTGCTGCGGGGGGGGAGCAAGGATGAATGCTTCTTGATATACATCACATTTGATCTTAAATTAAGGAGTTCATGTTTTTAATAATAAAAAAGTCAAAACGTGTTAATTCCTGTCTAGCCCATTTCACCTGTAAGCAATCTGAATTATGATTGTTTAGACTTCCAAAATGTTCGTGAACTTGGTTTTTTTTCTTCACCATTGCATTGCCCATATCTACTAAGCAAACGCGGAAAGAATAAATAAGATCGACTTGTGAATAGAAACCCCAAGTTCCCAACTTCTAGAACAGAGGTAAATGGTAATGGTACATTAAATGATAAAAGATCTTCTATAAAGTGCCTATCCTGGAATATTAAAGGATATAATACCAGAGTGGTTTGCTACAATTGCCATGACATTGACATACCTTGAGCACTTTGTTCCTGTTCTCTATCTATATTAATGTGTGATGATGCATAGATATACATGGCATTATCTTGAGTCATACTGCATCATTTGCTCATTGCTTTTTATGAAAAAAATATTTGCTCATTTCTATTCAGGACTTTGTGTACTAAAAAAGAACTAGTGTATTTTGCTGATCAAGGTGCTTGTGTTTAAATATTTGGTAATTGCAATAGCTCGAATAAAAAATGGCACATTTGGTTTTTAAAATATCTAATAAGGTTGATCTTACTCAATTTAAAACAAGTTTGAACTTCTACCGTGAACTGTAGTAGCCTGCCTCTCTTGTTAACAAAGAAAAGTGCATCGTCTGTTGTCACTCTGCGTGATAAACCGGGGATGCCATCCCATGGAGACCCACTTGCGACCTTTCTTCCCTTCCTCATCGCGGTGCAATTAATCCATAATAGTTCGTCCCCATTTCTTTCTCTAATATGTAAGTTCCCATGCACGTCGACAAGATACAAGCTGCCATTATAGCTTCCTAGTGCACCTTTCATTGCTGTAGTGTGCTCATGTCTTAGCCATAACCAAATACCATTGCTGTTTAGATATTCAAAAGTTAAGCCATTGTCTGTTATGAGGAAAAGTGATCTATCTGCATGCATCACCCGCATACGGAAGTTAAGATCAACACTTCTTGATAGAAAGTTGTATGATTTGGTTTCATCACTCTCATGGTTATTAACATATAGGTAATGTTGCTTCTCTTCTGCTTTGCGCCTTCTGGAAGGCGGGGCATTGCTCAAGTCATTTGGTTCGGTGTCTTCAACCACATTCTTTGATCCAGTAATACAGTTTGTCAGACCATGCTCTTCGGTGCAATATTCTGCATTCCAACCTTCTGTTTCTGGTGCATCTAGGATGGACCACTCATACTTGTTTGACACTTTCCTTCTTATGCTATCTTGTTGACTTGGACCAAAATCATCACCTCCCATACCAGGTAAATGCAGCTCCCCAAGCCTACCGTCATCTAGTGGGAATATCATTCTGCCAACTTGAACCTGTACACCTCGGACGCTTCTTGCCACCTTTGCATGCTCAGGAGACATGTGATTTACCCATAGTCCTCTGATCTTGTTGCTTTGAGCCCCACCTTGTCCAGTGAAAAAGATAAACCATGTTAACCTAGTTTCTGCTTGGAACACTAATAATTATAGTTGTTGCTCTGATAAAACAATTAAACGATTGAATGCGCCATTTTGTTCAAAGAAGAAGTTCACACGAGTGATATGGTCCTAGGCAAGAATGTTAAATCTAGTTTGACTTGCTTGGATCCATCGTCTAACACATGATTCTACTGTTTCAAGCTGAATCTAGCATGTACTGTGACACATCCATTTTCGTTGAACTTGATGATTATTTTTTGTGTTTCTAGAAAAGACCAAAGTTTTTTGTTGACAAAACAAGCGTTTATAACATCAAACCAGGAGCAGAGTGTAGCATATGCTTTAGATGGAACATTTTTGCAGCAGACTTGACTTGAAGTATTTCTGTGTTGGACTAGCATTATCATAATTTTGGTTTATTTCCATCTTTCCACTGGGAAGCACAAATTGATATAAATGGTTTTGCTAAGAAAAATTCTGCAAATTCATCTTTTTAGATTGTTTTTATTTGAATGACCTTGGATGCAAAGAAATCAAGATCTCCAAAGGAGGAGTTTATACCTGTATATTGCGGAAACTGATACATGAATACTTTTCCTGTGGTTGTTGTAAAAAACATTGAAGTTGCATCATTAGATTCATCTTGTTGAACTTCTGTAATTGAACTAAGTCTTTGACTCTTAGGAGCTCCATGCTTATCCCACTTCCACTTCCTTCTATGCAGGCGCCGCTCCACTAAAAGACCATCCTGCCAATCTATAAATACCTTTAAAAGACGAATATAGAAATATTGTTCTTTTAATGATAACAGAGGTCCTACCGTCCTAGGCTCCTAGCCATGACATATTCTTACTCCAACAGGGAGCAAACTTTTCTTATTATTTTATTCTTCTTAACTTATCTAGATTTAGTTGATGAAGCTTAAGTCATCAATTTATCTTGAACTGTCTAATGGATGCTGCTGGTCATACCGTTATGCTTGGCACCATATTTTGACTAACCTGCCATAGATATCCACCTAAGCATGTGCAGATTCTTTTCTTTTATAAGTACCTTCATCAGCTTCATAACTCTCAGGAACATATAGTGTTGTTCCATATTATAAGAGTTAGCAACTCAGCATAGCTTAGAAACGTTTACATTTGTACGTGGATTAGGGGATAATATGCAGATGGGCACTGCTGCTGTATTAGCTTGGATCCGGTAAATCATTTATGGTATAACGAATTCTTACATACCTTGGTTATCAGGAAAAGTGACACTGAGTTAGATCCTGACAGACCATGTAAAGCACACCCAACAGACGAGCTTAATGCAACATTTTCTGCTGTTTCTTCACTCCATATATGCTTTTTCCATGATGGCTTCGATTCTTTGTCAAACTCATATAGGTCTCCAGTAGCACTGCACTGCATTATCCCATCTTAGAATTGGATTATACAAGCAGTATAGCTTACAGGTATATCAAATCGCTGATAAACAACATAAATGAGTATAGTGTGACTTGTCAGAGAAGGTTGATCATATATACTGTTAACACTATCCATGGTTCCTAGTTTTATGTCTAATGTACCCATAGAGCAGGGGGCAGAAGATATGTTAAGAAAAACAGGAGGAACAATTTTGTATTTTCCTTGCCTTCCTTTTCCTCCCTTTATTTCTTGGGTAGAAGTTGATCTTTGTTTCAGTCATTGATAAGGACAGGAGAAAATTGGGACTTTATTGAACCAGTTTCGTTCTTCCTTAAACGAGGTTGAATTGAAATGATATTCCCCCTCACCGCCTAAAGTACACATGCTTAGCATACCTTACTGTGAACACAGTCCCTGGTCTTGCATTTCCAGCATCAGATATATATGATACATCTCCTCCTGGAGGAAGCCCATGATAATTCCACCTGAGCATCAGTAGCGACGGACCATTATTTTGTTGAGTAGGCCATGATAGTGGTGATGAAAAAAGTTGCAAATTGTTTGATTTCCAGAAATAATTTTAGAAAGAGCATTACCTTTACAATATTCACTCAATTAACCAATCATTAGGTGTCAACTTGTTATTTTTAAATTTTGAGACCCACTAGGTAGGGAAATGTTCAAAACTTCAAATGCAATGTTGCTATTTTTTTGTCAGTAAAATAATATCTGAAGGTCATTACCCTTTATTCTACCATGTCATCATTTGTTTTTAGAAGTTATTACTGAGCACTGGAGGTGATATAACCAATATTTTTCTCAAACACCTTTTCATCTAATATATTATTTCAAGACGCACAATTAATGCAAGAACAAGCATCCAATTTACTTGTTAATAAGACCTTCATATCTACATGATACCCTATTAAGGAGTGGTGTTTTAGGTTCTATTTCTGGTGACATTGCTTTTCATTGTACGGGTTGCAAGCTTGGCAAGCAGCTGCAACTCCTTTATCCCTCTAGTGATTCCGAGTCTCAACGTCCTTTTGATTTGATTCACTTTGATGTTTGGGGATTGGCTCCCTTCACTTCGGAAGGAGGTCATACCTATCATGTGATCTTTATTGATGATTACTCGAGATACACTTGGCTCTATCTTATATCCTCTTGTAGTTAGGTTCTTTCCATTTACCAACAATTTACTACCATGGTTCGCACCCAGTTTGAGTCGACCATTCGTATTTTCCGTGCCGATTCTGCTGGTGAATATCTCTCCACTTCACTTCGTCGTTTTCTTGCTAACATGGCACTCTCCCTCAGTATTCTTGTCCTGATGCTCATACTCAGAATGGTGTCGCTGAACGTAAGCACTGTCATCTTCTTGAGACAGCTCATGCTTTCATGCTTACTTCTCATGTCCTACCTCATTTTTGGATTGAAGCTGTCTCTACCGCTGCTTTTCTTATCAATCGGCATCCCTCTTTTGCTCTCAAGGGGTGCACCCCTTTTGAGTGTCTCGCAAGTTCGCCACCCCACTATGGTCACCTTCGTTGTTTCGGTAGTGTTTGCTACGTGCTTCTTCACCTCGTGAACGCACCAAGCCGACTGCCCAGTCGGTCGAGCGTGTTTTTCTTGGCTACAACTCTGAGCATAAGGGTTATCGATGCTATGACCCTGTTGCTCGACGAATGAGGATATCTCGCTTTTGATGAGTCTCGTCCTTGCTATCCTTGTTCCTCCGCCACCAGCTCTGCTTCCGCTGAGTCGCTTTCCTTTTTGACTTTTCCTAATTCTTCGCCTCCTCCATTTCATGTCTTACCACCCTCGTCTCCGTCCCCACCGTCTCCTCCACCACAGTCTCCTTTACCACCATCTCTCCCGTCTCCTCCGTTTTCCTCACCTCCTCCGGAGGTTCCTACCAGCTCTCCTGTTGAGATCTCCCCTTTTCCGTTGCACTACTCGCGCCGTCCTCGGCCTACTACTCCAGTTGAGCCTTCTACTCCTTTCACTACCTCGTCCTTGCTCGGTCCCGCTCCAACCTCTCCCAGATATGTTCTTCATGATCGTCGGATTGTCAGGCCTCCTAAGCGTTACGGTTTTGCAGCCGCTACTCTTGTTGAGCTTATGACTTACCGTGAGACTGCTGCTCATCTGGAGTGGTAGCAGGCGATGGCTGAGGAGATTGTTGCCCTGGAGCGCACCGGGACTTGGGATTTTATTCCCCTACCTGCTCGCGTTACCCCGATAACGTGCAAGTGGATCTACAAGATTAAGACTCACTCTGATGGCTCTCTTGAGTGTTACAAGGCTCGTCTTGTGGCATGTGGTTTTCAGCAGGCGCATGGTCGTGACTACGATGAGATTTTTTGCATCCGTTGCTCACATGACCACTGTTTGGACCCTTCTGGCTGTTGCTTCTGTTCGCCAGTGGTTCATTTCTCAGCTGGATGTCAAGAATGCCTTTCTCAATGGCGAATTGCGTGAGGAGGTCTACATGCAGCCACCCTTGGGTATTCTACCCCTGACGGTATGGTGTGTCATCTTCGTCGCTCTCTCTACGGGCTCAAGCAAGCTCTTCAAGCCTTGTTTGAGCGCTTCGCCTCAGTTGTCACTGAGGCTGAGTTCACTGCCAGTGACCATGACCCTGCTTTTTTTGTTCACACCTCTCCTCGTGGTCGGATTCTTCTTCTTCTATATGTTGATGACATGATCCCCCAGTACATCAATTTTGCGAGCAAGCGTCTCAGTGACAAGTTCTTGATGTCTGACATGGGTCCACTTCGCTACTTTCTTGGGATTGACATCACTTCTACGCCTGAGTGCTACCACCTCTCCCAGGAGAAGTACATTCAAGACCTTCTTGCTCGCGTTTGTCTCACTGATCAGCGCACAGTGGATACTCCCATGGAGCTTGGAGTTCACCTTCGCCTCATTGATGGAGAACCCCTTGAGGATTCTACTCGCTATCGTCACCTTGTTGGTAGTCTTGTCTATCTTGGGATCACCCGACCTGACATCTCTCACCCTGTTTACATTCTGAGTCAATTCGTTTCGGCTCCCACCCAGCTTCACTACAGTCACCTTCTGCGTGTTCTTCAATATCTTCGTTGCACCATTTCTCGTCGCCTTTTTTTTCCTCACTCTAGCTCCTTACAGCTCAAGGTGTATTCTGATACGACTTGGGCTAGTGATCATTCCGATCGTCGATCTCTTTCTGCCTACTGTGTTTTCCTTGGATCCTCTCTGATTGCTTGGAATACCAAAAAGCAGATAACAGTTTCCCGCTTGAGTATTAAGGCTGAATTGAGGGCTATGTCGTCATTGACAGCTGAGGTTACCTGGTTACGGTGGCTCCTTCAGGATTTAGGTGTCTTTGTTACGACATCGACCCCTCTTTTGTCTAACAGCATTGATGCGATCAGTATTGCGCGAGATCCAGTGAAGCATGATCTCACCAAGCATATTAAAGTTGATGCTTCCTATATGAGATCGCAGGTGCAGGACCAGGCCGTGGCTCTTTAGTACGTGCCTTCAGAGCTTCAGCTAGCCGACTTCTTCACGAAGGCACAGACACGAGCTCATCACATCCTTTTCCTCTCCAAACTCAGTGTTGTTGATTCACCATGAGTTTGAGGGGGGAGGGTGTTAGATGTATTTGTATGATGTGCTATTCTTCCCTGGTTTATATACCTATATATATGTTGGCCCATTGGCCCCTTTGTAATATAAGCAGCCCATTATAACAGCGGGAACTCTGTGCTGGTGCAATGGCTGATACAATGACATAATTTAGCTTCGAAGGACTCATCATGGGAGGATGTGACATTCGTACGAAGAGCATTCCCATAATTTCAACCTTGAGGACAAGGTTTATCTTGAGAGGATTCAAGGAGAAGTCGGCAACCAAGATAACGCTTGGCGATTTCACTTCTAAGGCGATCAACGGCCAAGATGCAGGGTGCGGTGATGAAGGCTAAATCCCACGGTGCAGAAGCTACTATTTCGCATACGACACACTGTAGACGTCATTTGTTTTGTCATTTTCGAGCGAACTTCTGTTTTTACTTCTAGTAACTCTGCTTGCTTATTACTCTGTAACCTGCGGTGGAAAATGGGTATTTAAGCCCTTGTGGTGTGGAATGAAAGCAAGGATGAAGAGCATATTCTCTAGTGTCATTAGCATAGTCTATAGTAGCTAGAACCCTAGTTTTGTTGCCTTCGATTCCTTTCAAACTCATAGAAAAACTCTGTTCTTGCATTAGTTTTCGGTAGGTTTTTACAGATCTTTTCATGAGTCGAATCAGATCCTAGCCGGATTTGACTGCTGGGCCCTGCTCCCAGGGATAAAACACCGGCCTGTTGCCACCGGTTACCGGCGGTAACCGGTCTTACTGATGGGGACCGGGAACGAAAAAACTAGTCGGTTTTTCCCCGTTTAGCAAATTGAAATTCCAGTTTTTGAATTTTGGCTGGTTTTTAAGCAAATTTCATCTGGATTTTTTCGGTAATTTTACCACCGACTTTTCTACTGCTTTCGCCGATGGATCGAAATTGCCCTGCCCGGTTTTTATCCTGCCGTCTCCTAGCTCTCCTTCTTCGTCCTTGTTGGGTCCTGCTCCACCTTCTCCTCCTAGATATGATCTTCGTGATCGTCGCACTATCAGACTACCTGAGCGCTACAGCTTTGCAGCCGCTGTTCTCTCTAAGCCTATGACCTACCGTGAGGTTGCTGCTCACCCTGAGTGGTAGCTCACGATGTCTGAGGAGATTGCTGCTTTGGAGTGTATTACTTGAGATCTTGCTCCCTTACCTGCGTGTGTCACTCCTATCACGTGCAAGTGGGTGTACAAAATCAATACTTGCTCGGATGATCCTCTTGGGTGCTACAAGGCTCGTCTTGTGGCGTGTGGTTTTCAACAATAGCATGGTCGTGACTACGATGAGACATTCACTCCTGTCATCCACATGATCACTGCTTGCACTCTCCTTGCTGTGGTCTCTGTTCAACAGTGGTCCATCTCTTAACTGGACGCCAAGAATGTTTTTCTCAATGACGAGCTGTGTGAGGTCTACATGTAGCCACCCCTGGGTATTCTGTCCCTGATGGTAAGGTTTGTCGCCTTCGTCGTTCTCTCTATGGGCTCAAGAAAGCCCCTCGTGCTTGGTTTGACCGCTTCTCCTCTGTTGTCACTGTTGTTGGCTTTTTCGCCAGTGATCATAACCCCCACCCTCTTTGTACACACCTCTCCTTGGGGTCGGACACTCCTCTATGTGGATGATATGATCATTACTGGGGATGACTCCCAGTACATTGATTTTGTGAAGGAGCGTCTTAGTGAGCAATTTTGGATGTCTGATTTGGGTCCTCTTTGTTACTTCCTTGGGATTGAGGTCACTTCTACGACTAAGGGCTACTACTTCTCCTAGGAGAAGTACATTCAGAATATCCTTACTCGTGCTTATCTCACTAATCAGCGCATGGTGGACACTCCTATGGAGTTTAGTGTTCACCTTCGGCCCACTGATAGGGAGCCTTTTAAGGATCCCACTCGCTACCGCCATCTTGTCGGGAGCCTCGTCTACATTAGGATCACTCGACCTAATGTTTTTCACCCAATTCACATTCTGAGTCAGTTCGTTTTTGCTCCTACTTAGCTCCACTACAATTACCTTCTTCGTTTTCTACGATATCTTCATGGGACCACCAATCGTCGCCTTTTCTTTCCCCACTCCAGCTCTTTGCAATTTCAGGTGTACTCTGATGCGACCTAGGCTAGCGGTCCTTCTAATCGCTGGTCTCTTTCTGCATATTGTGTTTTCCTTGGTTCCTCTCTGATTGCTTGAAAGACTAAGAAGCAGACTGTCGCTTCCTATTCGAGTGTTGAGGCTGAGTCGCGAGCCATGGCGGCGTTGATAGCTGAGATCACTTGGCTTCGGTGGCTACTTGAGGATTTCAGTGTTTTAGCTTGTGCACCGACTCCTCTCTTATTAGACAGTACTGGCATGATCGGCATTGCTCGAGATCCATGAAGCATGAGCTCGCCAAGCACATTAGAGTAGATACTTTGTACATGAGATCATAGGTGCATGACCAAATTATTACTCTTCAGTATGTGCTTTCGGAGTTTCAGTTAGCAAATTTCTTCACTAAAGCACAAACTAGATCTCAGCATAGCTTCTACTTCTCCAAACTCAGTGTTGTTGATCCACCATGAGTTCGAGCCTTTGAGGGAGGTGTTAGACATGTTAGATATGTCTTGTATAAGATTTTTTTTTTGGCATATTTACATACACACGTAGCTTGTATATCTTGCCTTTGGCTCATTGGAACAGAGGAAGGGTTTATTCCAACAGTAACAATCCAGTATATTTTAGAAATCATGATTTTTACTCAGGCACAGCACAGTTATAAAGATTTTAGAAAGCATGATTTTTTTACTGTACTATTTTATCATGTGAATTTGAGTAAAGCATCATTAGTCAAAGCTCTTGTTAGAATTTTCCTTTTTTGTGGTTTTCATCTGAATGTTGAACAAGATATTACACCATGCAAAGAGGATCAAGTTCAATAATACTGCTTCATACCTTAGAGGTTGAAGTTCTGTGACCTCAAGCAGGGAACCATTCGTGATAGATAAGAAAAGTTTCCTGATAGAGAAGGAATAATTTCTGTTAATCAGTGCACGTTGGTTGATTCCAAATTAATTTTTTTATGAACAACTGCTCTTAGAAAGAAGCATTAGGGTAGAAACAAACCTTCCATCATAAGATACAACCCCGTTTCTTATGCGCATGGGTTGACTTTGTGCCTTTTCTCCAAGGTTTGTGAAATGTTGGTCGGTGTTGAATGTCATCTCTGTCCAGATAGGCTGGGCATGTTCGTTTAGCTGTAGCTGAAAAGATATGGCAGTATAGCACTATTAGAGTTAAAGCATAATAGAAACTAACTTTGTTTGCGATTGGATTCATTCAGAAGTCTATTTCACTTCAGGATATAGGATTTGATTTTTGTTACAACTGCATAAAGTAGCGTTCACATTACTGAAACGTTTCTGACTTTTTACATCATCTTCATATCATGTTTTAGATAATTTAGAGATGCAAATAGAATGACCTGGACATTTTTTTAGAAAAAAAAGTCTAACCATCATTTCATTTTACATGATATTCAATGGGTGCTTGATCATGTTCTTGCTTCTTGGTGCCTTACTCATGAATAAGTATTACTATTTCTAACATAACCAGCAGGAATTGATTTCCTCCATTGCTCTGTTACTTTCATTATCATGGAGCTCTTATTCCTATGCTACTTTTACTTCTGTTCAACTTGTCCTGTAAAATTTCCTCTGCTCTTCGTGACTATGGTTGCTGCTCTTTGCTCAACATTTTGAAGTTTTGAACACATGTAAGTACTAAAAAGACTAAAAAAAGTAAAGGAGCTAAACCGGATATTGTTATTATTATTATTATTTTAAAAAGGGGGCATAAATCACTGTAATATTAAAGAGCTCAAATAGTTCAAGAATAAGATACAAGGGTAACCTATAAGAATTAGTAAGAGTAGCGATATGAGCTACAAGGCTAGAACCATAAGTCTGAATAAGCTACAACAAGTCTTTTAGGTCATGGGGATGCAGCTTACCTGGTAGAGGATTCCAGCCTCTGACAGAGCAAGGATAGTTGTATTCACAATGAAAGTTGCCATGGCATAGCCAGCAGAAGTTGGGAGTTCATGAGGGGCAATCACCCACATCACCCCGTTCCAGAACCTCTCATAGATCGATCCACTTTGCCCTGTTACCCACACAGATGATTCTGACATCCTTGTCAAGGAAATTCTTTTTCTTATGGGCAGGACTGGATCAGTATCCTCCTCTTGACTAGAAATGGAAGCACGGCCATGTTTTTTTCCCAGTTGCTCGATTGATCCTACCTTTGTGCAGGTATCGTTGATGCAGGACATCAAATTGAAAGGCATGCTTATTTCCACCCAGGTATTACTCTGTTCCTGGTACTCCCAAAACATATATGTCTTCTGCTTAAACTTTACTTCCTGCCGCGGGCTAGGATGTGGAGGGCACCATGAATGAACAGAAACAGCAGACTCCATGAGAACACATGCTACAAAACATAAAAACCACGAGAGGAATCCACAAGATGGACCATCCATGGCCATCTTGTAGATCTTATCCTTGATGTCGATGCATGCCAGCGCCCAAGGTGTCCTCTATAGCTGCGCAGTCCTCGGAGACGAAGGCTGGAAGGCTGGAAGCTAGATATCATGAGCTTCTCTGTGGGAAGAATGAAGTGTGGAGGACCCCCCTGTACTTGGCTGTCCTGCAGTTTAAAACAGAGGTATGCAGTGCAAATAAATATTGCAGTGGAGGTATCAGTATCTCTCGGTGTAAGCCAGTAACTGTCATTTGATGAAGGCCATAAAGTCATTAGCATAGTGCCTTGGTGGTTTGCTTTCCTTTTCAATTGCTTTCGTCTATAACTTTCTCACCAGTCGTTAACATTTCTCCAGACTAATATTTTTTTAGAAGATAGTTGTTGCACCTTCACACCTCACATATTTTTTCAGCACTGTTCGAGATGGTGCTAATCTTTTAGTGAATAACTTTATGCCTAAACGGTAGGGAAAAAGGCATGAGAATCTTGGATATTTCTATTGGACAACTTTGTGGAATCTGATGTTAAATTCATTTGATCGAATAAAGCTGTAGCTTTATTATACTTGTGCTGTAATCGTCCTTTTCTCCTGTTCCTGAAGTTGATAGTTGCTTGAGAGTTCAAATGTCCATATGCAACTTGCCAAGCTAACCACCACCGATGACTGCAGGGTCTTGAAAACCGGTGAAAGGAACTCCGTTGCTGATATCAGACTGCAGAATATTTTTCACACTTCTTGTCATCAGTTGCTGGACGGAATATCGGACCTGATTGATTGATCACCCAAAGTCAGCTGATTTTTTGCGGTCGGCTGAGGGTAAGTGCAACGTGAGTTCTGCGTCACCCTTGACTTACTGTTTAAATTAAGCATTTTGATCTTTCCATTATTGGTGGAAGGAAATTCTTAGTTCGCTCGCAATAATCAATAGCCAAATTCAACATCTTGTATCTGTCTAGTAATTTGTGTATTAACACAAGTGAACTCCTCAACCCCCGCCACCCCCCCAAACTTACAGCTGGTGAGTCACAGAGCTTGGCATGACTACATTTTTCTTGAAAAGCAGCATCCGGCTAGGATGAAAGGTTACGCGGCTGAACGACTGACCTGAAGAGATTTGATGTTTGGTTGTCTGGCTGGAGCTTCTGAGTTGTGAAATATCTGTGAGGTAAATGATGGCTTGTTTAATATCATTTAACAACAATTAATAGTGATTAACGACAACTAACGACAATTGACGACAACTACTGCAATTAACAATAATTAACGTAATAGACGACAACTGCCGCCGTTAACACAACTAACGATAATTAACACAATTGACCATAATTAACATAATTAAAGTTATTACAATAAACAATTATTACATAAATAATTATAATAAACAATTATACATAAATAGTTACAATAAATAATTATTACATAAATAATTACAATAAATAACTATTACAATAAATAATTATTAAAATAAACAATTATTACATAAATAATAAATTTACAACAAAAAAAGAAAACAAAATAAATAGAAAAAGAGGCGGCGTTGGTGGCATTGAGGGGAGGATGACGATGGTAGCAACGGCGGGGGAGGAGGGCGGCGCCTGGTGGGGAGGAGGAGAGTGGCGGAGGGGGAGGAGGAGGGCGACGGCTAGGGTTGGGGCTGACGGCGTCGGCGTCAGGGGAGGACGACGGCAACAGTGTTGGTGTTGGAGATATGCCATAGAGGCAATCATAGAGATGATTATATTTAGTTATGTTCATAATTGTTGGACTGAAAAGGCGACTAGAGGGGGGTGAAAGATCAACACAAGCTAAAACAAAGCAGTGCAGGGCGGTCAGACCGCTGGGTCAATGGCGGTTTGACCGATGTCCTGCCGGTCTGACCGGTGACCCTAGCTGGTCTGACCGCCGGCCTGAAGAACATAACAGAAAGCCCCGATGACGAAGTTGCAAATAGATGAAACTTTTGATCTACAACTCCAAACTTGATGAAACTTGGAACACACCTTCTATATGATGTTAGGAACGTATTCCAATCGAAGATTGTGATAATTCTAGGAAGAATAACGATCTTTTTCTGTTTGATACGAGAAGGGTTCAAAACTGAGTCAAAACGAAAACTTGATCCAAAATCTTGCTCGTAGGTGATTGATGATCAAGATGATCCTAGATAGGTTCCCACATATCACAACAAGCTAGATCACATGAAGAATTCAATTAAAAATTCGCGGATCAAAGAAAGACTCAAAATCATGAAATATAAAGAAAGAACTCAATGAGACAAAACATTGATCAATCTTTCCTTTGATTGATTTGATATGATTTGAGATTACAACCTCTCCATCAATGGAGGACAAAGCTCAATCTATGAGCACGAAATCATATCAAACTCTCTAGAACTCTAGCCTCCACAAAAGCTCTCCTTAAGAAAATTAGGGTTTCAAATAACAAAAGAGACGAAGCAAAAAGAGCGAGGGGGTGCAGCCACTACCCTCCTTTATTTATAGTGGAGGCTTAGACTTTCTAGAAGTTTGACTCAATTGGGCTCCCGTTAAGGCCCAAAACAGATGGGTCACACACGCACGTATTTTAATGTGTTGCCTTTAACACCTCTTGACCTAATTAGCTACACCTTGCGCCATCTTGCGCCTCGAATTAGCCAATAGGTCACCCTTGTCCATCTTGCACCACGCTTGAGTACATTGACCTCACCCGGTATCGTCGATCGTTCTGAACTTCAGCTCTCCAAGCCTAGTCCCGATCATCCTCGCCGTTGACCGTCGTTGACCACCAAGCAACCTGCACAATAATAGACAAGTAAACCAAATTTGGGAACAAGTTATTCACAACTTGACCCATGTTAGTCAAAATATGCATCATGCACCATATATGCCCTGAAACTCATGACTTGAACTAACAACCGAACATTGCCACCACGAAGGCCGACGATCAAAGTGAAAACCAGTCAGATCGCCCCCAGCCCACCCTGGCCGGTCTGACCGCCACCTATTGGCCAGTCAGACCGCCAGTTGGTACTTAGCCGAATTTCCTCTCTGGAAAACTGAAACCTACTGGAATTTTCAAACCAATAGAACTTTTGACTAGAGACTCCAAAAATTATGGGACCAAGTGCAATAGAATTTCCTCTCTTACCTACACCCTCTATTTTTGGCCCAGCCCAAAATACCATTTATGAAGTTGACCATCCATCACCGCTATGGCGGTCGGACCACTTTGGACCGGCCTCGACTTGTTATGGCTCGACAAAGATCAGTAGCTTTGCCGAAAACACGTGAAACGACAAACCGTTAACGCCATTGCCAATTATCACATCATCCTAAGATCTGGAGTATATCCCCATGATATCCACAATCTCCCCCTTGATGAACACATTGGTAATAATCCAGAAAATGTAATTTGGAGGTTTGAAAAGTAAAATACTTTCGTTTTCGCACAAAGACACAACTTGGTCCATAAGCAAGAGAAAGAAATTGAAATGACCAAGCTGGCATCAGAATAACATATGCACGTGAGATAAGGCAAAAGAAAGCCTAAAAACTTTAAATTCCAGAAAAGAGTAAAAAATCTCACTTAAGGTCCATATGAAAGAACAATTGTTCAATTGACCTATGATCATTGTGAGGATTAAGTAATGCAATTTAAGTTCAGAAAAGTCAATAAGACAATAAGAATGCAATTCAAAAACTCCCCCTCACTATGATCCACATATTTCAGAAAATTTCAAATTCTCCAATTTTCTCCCCCTTTTTAACATTTTTATATCTTCTCCCCTTTATACACCATTGAGATATCTTCTCCCCCTTTGACAATGGAGTCATCAAGGAATCACGCTTTCCTCTCATCCAGAGATAACAAATGCAGAATGAAGAAAGAAGCAAACAGAAGAAATATGCATGAAGTGCAATGGAGTTCCTTCATTTTTGTATTTTTTTCAATTTTTGATTAAAAGAAACTTAGGAGATTACCCAAAAGAACAAGCTAGTATTTCTCATATTGCACAAACAACATATCAAGCCTAACAGCGCTAGCAAGATCACGATAAGACATATATATGAAAGCTAAGCACGAAGGCTCAAAACAAAGCAATAAATTTGATCAATTTAAGCAAAGTTTCAAATTCAGCAAGTTCATCAACAGGGATCCTAAAGTGAAACTGGCCATGTCAAAATGTCAAAGTGAGATAAAAAAGCTAACAAAGACCACATTAAGAGACAATCAGGTCATGTATTGAATCATTTTGCTCAAAATTCTCAAACGCCCATTTTTCAATAATTTTTCATTTGCACTGAATATTGAAGTTGACTAATGGTCTAACTTAGTGACAAGATCCTGGACTAGGAGCCATCCACAAACTCATCCTAAGTTTCGACCAGAAGTTGATTAAAAGTATATCTTAGTGAAGAAGATCCTGGACTAAGAGTCATCCACAAACTCTTCCTAAGCTTCTACCAGGGCGACAAATCTTGAGGTTCATGTCAATTCTGACAAGCAGTCCCCATGAGATCGTCTGGATCATCAAACTATCTCCAAGTTTATGTCTTTGATATGCAGTCTCGTAAGAGTAGTTTAGCACAATTTTAAGCATAAGACAATCTTGAAATTTGATTTTTCATGTTTCACAAGAGCAGTTTTAGATTCTCAAGAACACAAGAAGCTCAACTAATGGTCAATTTTAGATTCAAGAGCTAACAAAGCAATTCTAACAGGGCCGATGTCACAAAAGGAGCACTAATTGTGCAACTAGTTAAAACATCCACAAATTGCAATTTCTAGTTCGAGTTGTTTTAGAGTTCTAGCTCATACAGCAAAGACTTATCTGTATATATGAAAGCATGATAATTCTAACAAGTCAAAGAACTAGACATGGCATTGAGCACGAATTGAAATACTAAAGCTCCAAAGGGTAATAGGCAAAGCTTCATCAATTTTAAGAGATAAGCAGAAAAACTTATATTACAATGCATCTTTTTGGATTTTTCATATGAATGCAATATGATACAATGAGATGCAATAAAAGCCTAAAAACCTAAAAAGTTCAAAAAGATCAATACGTTCAGAAAATAACAAGGAAAGATCATAATAACAAGGTAAGATCAGAAAAGATCGAACTCCCCCTCAAACCAACCCAAAGAGATAAATTACCCCTAACTCGCTTCTCAAGATGGCAAACCTAGTTGGATCTAAAGGCTTGGTGAGGATATCGGCCGGTTGAGTCCCGGACTCCACAAAGTGCAGCACAATATCACCTTTCTCGACATGGTCTCTAAGGAAGTGATAGCGAATGTCTATGTGTTTGGTCCTAGAGTGTTGCACAGGGTTCTTAGCAATATTAATGGTAGAAGTGTTATCACAGAAAAGAGGAACACTAGCAAAATTTAACCCATAGTCTTTAAGAGTGGTTACCATCCATAAAATCTGACTACAGCAACTAGCAGCAGCTACATATTCAGCTTCAGCAGTGCATTGTGCAACAGAAGACTACTTCCTAGAAGACCAAGAAAGAACAGAAGTGCCTAGGAAGTGACAAGTGCCTGAGGTGCTCTTCCTATCTAGCCGACAGCCCGCAAAATCAGAATCAGAAACCCCCGAATGGACAAAACCGACGAA
Source organism: Hsuehochloa calcarea (assembly GCA_036346395.1). Lineage (NCBI taxonomy): Eukaryota > Viridiplantae > Streptophyta > Magnoliopsida > Poales > Poaceae > Hsuehochloa > Hsuehochloa calcarea. The sequence goes on from CM070594.1 coordinate 16,470,064, forward strand.
CATGAATATCAAATGCCATACAAGAGGGTAGAGTGTAAATACCTGAATATGCGCTTAACGGCTTGGCGATGGAAAGTTCTCGGAGACACCTGAAACCTCGCACAGAGGCAGACCGTGAAGTGGATGTTCGGTCTTGAGGCCGTCAGGTACAGGAGAGAGCCGATCATGCTGCGATACTCGCGTTGATCCACGGCTTCTCCTTCCTCATCTGGATCCAAAACAGTCAAAATCGCCATGAGAGTGGAGATCGGCTTGCAGTCACCCATGTCGAAGCGTTTGAGTAAGTCCTTAGTGTACTTCATCAGATGAATGAAGATCCCTTCCTTTCATTGCTTGATTTGAAGCCCTAAAAAGTAATTGAGCTCTCCCATCATACTCATTTCAAATTCCCTGGACATAGTCTCAGAAAAGCTGGAAACAAGAGCATTAGAAGAACCACCAAAGATTATATCATCAACGTAAATTTGAGCAAGCAGGAAGTCATTACCACGCCTAAGAATGAACAAAGTCTTGTCTACCTTACCCATTTCAAAATCATTCTTAAGCAAAAAGGTCTTAAGTCTATCATACCAGACTCTAGGGGCTTGCTTAAGACCATACAAGGCTTTTGATAGTTTGAACACATGATGGGAGTACTAGGGATTCTCAAAGCCTGGGGGTTGCCTAACATAAACTTCCTCCTCTATGAAACCATTTAAAAAAACACTTTTAACATCCATCTGATATAATCTAAAACCATTTGATGCAGCAAATGCAAGCAGAATGTGAATGGCTTCTAGTCTAGCAACAGGAGCAAAGGTCTCATCAAAATCTAGCCCCTCAACTTGGCTAAAGCCCTGAACTACCAACCCAGCCTTGTTTCTAATAACAGAACCATCCTCATTTTGTTTATTTTTGAAGACCCAGCGGGTTCCTATAACATTATGGTCACTAGGAGGTTCTACTAGGTTCCAAACCTTATTCCTCTCAAAATTCTCTAACTCCTCATGCATGGCATTGACCCAGCTAGAATCTGATAAAGCATGTGATATATCGCGAGGTTCAAAAGAAGCAACAAAAGTAGAATGAGAGTAGAGAGTTGGATCATTATACCTGGAGCGAGTGACTCGCTCATGGAGATTACCTATTATCTGATCCAGAGGGTGCTGCCTTTGAATGTGAAGTGGTGCACCCGGAGAGGAAAATATCTCTTCAACCTCCGCAGGTACTGCTGATGATGAAGATACAGTAGGAGCCTCATCTGAAGGCGAAGTAGTCACAGCAGATTCTTGTGCTGGAATAGGAGCGTCAACAGCAGCAGGTGGAAGAACATCATCAAGTCCTTCGTCATTTTCCTCTATGAATATGCTCTCTGTCACCTGTGTATCACCTGAAATATCTGATCTAGCTCTAGGGCTAGTCTCACCAAAAGTGACATTGCATGTCTCCTGAACAAGGTTAGTTTCAGCATTAAAAACCCGAAAACCCCTCGAGTGTGCAGGATAGCCCAGAAATAAATCATCAAAAGTTCTTGACTCAAATTTATCTAGATTTCCTATTTAGAGAATAAAATATTTAGAACCAAAGACTCAAAAGTGCGAGACAGAGGGTTTTCTACAAAATCGAAGCTCATAAGCAGTCTTGCCAAAGAAGGTCTCAAAAGACACGATTTGCAATATGGCAAGCAGTAGCAACAACTTCGGCCCAAAACCTCCTCGGCGTGCTATACTCATCTAGCATCGTCCTAACCATCTCGACCAGGGTCATGTTCTTCCTTTCCACAACGCCATTTTGTTGAGGGACGTGTGAAGAAGAGAACTGATGCTCAATTCCACGCTCAGCACAAAAAGAAACAAATGAGGTATTCTTGAACTCCGTGCCATTGTCACTGCGGATCGCTCTCAAGGCACCCGGAAGTTCAGAAGCCAAACGAAGAACAAGATCATGATAATGATCAAAAGCTTCATCCTTCGAAGCAAGAAAGAACACCCAAGTGTATCTAGTAAAAACATCGACTATGACAAGAATATACCATTTCTCACCAACTGACCGAACCCTAGCAGGACCAACAGTATCCATATGAAGCAACTGTCCCAGTCCGTCAGTCATGACCATAGTCACTGAAGGGTGTGAGTCAGCAACTTGCTTGCCATGCCTACAGGGCGCACATACAGCATCCTTGACGGCTTTGAGTTTGGGCAAACCTCTCATGAGCTCAAGGTTGCTAACTCGCGTCAGATGATCAAAACCAATGTGCTCCAAACGACGGTGCCAAAGCCAGAACTCAGAAGAAGAAGAAGAAATCAAGCATTTGAGAGAACCGCAATAGATTCAAAAAAATCAGCTCCAAAGATCCTAGCAACTCTAGTAATCCCAAAAACAAGCTCACCAGTTGAATTAAGCACCCGACAAGTATTTTTCTTAAATCTAGTCTCATAGCCATCATCAAGAAGTTGAGAGACAAAAAACAAATTAAACCTTAGCTTGTCCACAAGAGCGACGTCCTTGAGGATGAAACTGTCGTTCACCCTGATCGATCCCGTTCCTTCAATCCGCCCTTGTTTATCATCTCCAAAGGTGATGAAATCATCACCCGTCGACCGCGTGAAGGAGGTGAACCATCTTGAGTCTCTGGTCATGTGTCGTGAACAGCCGGAGTCGACGAACCACATGTCCTTCCTCTTTCCGCGGTAATCCTAAAAATCAAGGCAAAGAAGAACGATGCGTCTCAATACTGGGGTTAGTTAAACAAGACTTAGGAACCCATGACTCACATGTTTTACCCTTAATGGCTCTAGCATATTTCTCCTTATATAAAGCAGTTTCAAGTTTAAGAGCTGGACAGGAAGCACATGTAGCAGACTCAATACTGTCCTTAAGCTTGACATATTTAGCTCTAACTGCTTCTAAGATATCTTTGACTTCATGTTCGCGTTCTAAGCAGAAAGTGCAAAAGCTAGAATCAACCACACCAGAAGCAACTAACTTGCTAGACTCTAAGCATTTTTCTCATAGAGCAGATTTAATCTCAACAAGCTCAATCCTAACATTTTCAAGTTGTTGCAAAGTAATATCATGAGCAGATTGCAGTTTAGCAAATTCTGAGTGCAGAGCATGGCAAGATGAACATTCATCAGATTCAAGAGTCTTAGCATTTGTAAGTTCTAAAGTCAAACTATCTACTTGTGACTCTAAGTCCTTGTTCTTGGCCATGACAAACTCTAAAGCCTTATCCTGACTCATGAGTTGCTCAAATATAGTTTCACATCTATCAGCAAGGATATCATAGGAAGGAGGTACCTCATCGTTGTCGTCGTCAACAGAGTCGGCCATGAAGCACAAGCCGGTGAAGTCCTTAGCCTTCTCCTTCTTCTTGTTTTGAGGGATCTCCTCCTCCTTGTCCTCCTCGCTCCCGGAGTCCACATCGCTTAAAGATTGTTTTTCAAAAGCGGAAAGGACCCGGTGAGCGGCCTTCGTCAGCTTGGTAGTATCATACCTTGATTTGTTCCATTGAGGCTTCTTCCAAGCTGGCTTGCCCTCCTTATGGTTGCTCTTACCTTTCAGCTTGGGGTAATTTGCCCGGATATGATTAAGCTCACCACACTCATAGCAAGTCACGGGACCTCCTCGATTTCTGTTTCTCATATTGTTGTAGGCCAACTCAGCCTCAGGAAGACTCTCAAACTCCTCTTCATGAATTGCAGATAAACCAGCAAGCGAAAATCCAGAAGAAGACTCAGAAGACCCATCAAAAGCTCTCTTGAGCGGGTCTGCTACCAAAGCCATATTTTCCCTCTTGGGATGATCAATCCTCTTGATCTCATGAGTATTGAGCTTGCTATAGAGCAGCTCCAAAGTCAGATCAGAAAGATTGAATTTCCACTTGAATTTCCCAAGTGACTATAGTCAAAACATGCATCATGCACCATATATGCCCTGAAACTCATGACTTGAACTAACAACCGAACATCGTCGCCACGAAGGCCGACGATCAAAGTGAAAACCGGCCAGACCGCCCCCAGCCCACCTTGGCCGGTCTGACCGCCACCTATTGGCCGGTCAGACCGCCAGTTGGTGCTTAGCCGAATTTCCTCTCTGGAAAACCGAAACCTACTGGAATTTTCAAACCAATAGAACTTTTGACTGGAGACTCCAAAAATTATGGGACCAAGTGCAATAGAATCTCCTCTCTTGCCTACACCCTCTATTTTTGGTCCAGCTCAAAATACCATTTCTGAAGTTGGCGGTCCGACCGCCGCTATGGCCGGTCGGACGCTTGACCGGCCTCGACCGCCCATGCGGCGGTTTGACCGGTTATGGCCTGATAGCACTGTAACTTTGCCGAAAACACGTGAAACGACAAACCGTTAACGCCATTGCCAATTATCACATGATCATAAGATCTGGAGTATATCCCCATGATATCCACAATAATTTATTGGATAATATGTTATCTTGTTCCAAGAATAATATTGTTAATATTTATTGTTAAGTATGTGATTTGATTGTGAAACTCTATATTTATCTTTGGGATGATTATTCTAAAGCGATCCCTAGTCGGAAGCATACGGGGACATATATGAATAGACTAGCATTTGTATTGGTTGATGATCATATTTCACGGATCATAGATATGAAGATATCAAACCAGTGATATGGACACATATCATCGAACATGAGATTGGATCGACCCACCATGAGGCACTATGAGAACGTTGTGTCCTTATATGTCATCAGTTGGTCTCATTTACAATGTGTATGCTATATCCTTAGACTTGAGGTCGTCGCACGTACTCGAGATGTGTAGTGACTTACTTAGGGGTTGCCAAACGCTACTCTGTAACTTGGTAGTTATAAATGTATCTTTTGGGTTTTTCATTATACAAGCGCCGATGCATGGTCGATCAAGATAGGATTTGCTCCTCCATACAACTGGAGAGATACCTCTAGGCCTCTCAAGTGGTCGGATTCTAGAAATGCATGGTCATGCTACTCATGGTTAAAAAGTTAACCATAGTCGGGGAATTCGAGTCATGTGATCGAGAAAGAGTGGTCGAGCTAACCAACAAGGATGACATGTACTCGCCTTGAGTTTGATCGATATCGTGAGGCAAAGGGAAACACATATGAGATTTGTTAAGGTTCATCCGATGTGATCTTTACGTATACTCGAGAGTCGACATGTCCTGCTAGGGGCCACTACCGATTAGTGGACGAGTAGGACTACTCGGACATGTCTAAGTGTACGTGAACCTATAGGGTCGCACGCTTAAAGGGCTGGGACACATTTTGGATGGTGATCCGAATTCTTATGGGCCATGAGTTCCTAATGGGCCTCCAAGATCGAGACCCATCATAGATGCCTATAAATAGAGGGGCGGTGGCATAGGGTTAATGTGTTTTTTTTTTCAAATTGCTGAAACCCTAGCTGCCACACCTCCCTCACCCAAAACCGCGCAGCCGACGCTAGCCTCCAGCACGTGGTGTCTCTGCCCCGTACGTGTGGATACCTTGGAGGCATTGCTGTGAGGCTTCAATGCTAGGACGATCCACAATTTATGACGGTCACGAGGAGCACTTGGAGGAGACGCGAGGCCAGTACGACTACAATCGCACCAACGCGTTACATCGACTTTTCTTCCGCTGCGAGTCTGCGCGTCTAGTGGTAATCCCGTGATGTATTACCAGCGAAGGTTCCTTGGTTGCGTGGTAGATTTTTGAAATTGCGGTAGTGTAGACTACCCGTGTTCCTTCAGTGGTATTAGGGCCATCCCGTCTAGTTTGAGATTCGGATTAGATGCATATTGCGATTTGTGGGAGTCTTAGATGTGATCTATTACTGTTTCTGTTGGTCGTTCTGTATGATAGATTGTTTTTGGCGATTGTTGATATGATTGCCAATGCGCAGTGGTCTCAAGATGGTTTCATTATCGTTATTCTGTGATTATGTTTTCATGGTCGAATCACGACTTGTCTCAACCGGTCAGTTTCTGCCATCGGGGCAGATATTGATCGTAAATCTATGGAGTACGTGAAGATCAATTTGGTTGATCGAATCGAAGCTGCGATCAGAAAGGGTTAATGTGATTAATCCAATGCGATTTACATGGACGAAACTATAGATTAGTCCAATGTGACCCGCTCCGCTCATCGGCGAGCGGAACCGTCGAAAAGGACCTTGGTATATGGAGAGGGATACCGCCCCTCTGGTGCGGGTTGCCACTCCTGTGGACTAGGATCTTTACTTGGTTTTTGGTATTGCTAATTCACACCACCCGTTAGATAGAATGCGATTATATGCATAACTTATTTTTGCAGGATTTTATGAATAGTATGGCTCATGATGTATGAGATGCATGTATGTGTGTAATGTTCATGACCTGCGCGTCATGCTTATTGTAGTCCAAGGCTGTCTATATTTGTATAATGACCTACGTGTTGACTTGTGATGCTTTTTCACTCCTTGTAATTTATTACTAGTGCTACTAGGAGTAATGGCTTAGTGGGAGTACTTGGAGGAATTAGCCACCTGGAGACATGGCGAACAGAAGCACGACGATGGAGATCACCATGTGGAAGGGTCATACTATATCACGATGCAATGTGATTGTCTATGAATGTCTTTATATTCCCGTTCATTTATTTGTATTAATGTTATTTAGTTGCTTCGAATGCTTTTAACATGGTAGGAGTAAAATTCCCTCACATAATATTAAGTTAAATTGACGCCTTTCCAATTATCTGCACCATCCAAAGTCATGTATTTTAATGGTAGATCTTGCTAAAGCAGAGCACCATTAACTTTCTTTGACTAGATGGGTTTGTGTCGGACATTTACACACATAGTATTGGTTAAACTTGACAAGGTCATTATAACGGTTCTATACGTTGGGGCATAGGGTTGGGCGCCGGGGCATAGAGATGCTGCCCAACAACAAGAGTCATATAGAGATATGATTAGCAAAGAGTTGCTTATCAGTTTCACCAATCTTAGCAGTGATGCCAAAGCTCACTAGTAGATTAACTGACCGTGGATGTAATTTAGTGGGAGTATCTTTATTAAATTGTTCCATAGAAGTTACTTTTCTTGAACATATGTCCTGGTTTATACACATACATATTAGGTCTCTGGGAGTGGTAAAGGAATCATTGCTCTAAATTTTTAATGGGGAAACTGTTGCCCCTTAATGTGAAGTAAATGGTCAAATGCGATTTTCTTCCTTTTATTGTTACAGAAGTAAATTTGTGAATAATCATTATCTATCATGAGCTGAAAGTTACTCAGAATATACAAGAATGATTATCTGGATTTCAAATTTGAACCTTTTACACTATTTTGAAGATAATCTCCTCAGTGATATAGAGTTTGGTCTAGGATAATGTTATCTCATGTTGTATCTTGCTAAATTAGGCCACACCACTTAATTGATAGAATTCTCATTTTATTACTGTGCCCTGTTGTATGAGCTAATTTTTCACTACTAATTGCATCCATGGTTCTACTAAAAAAAATTGCATCCATGGTCTCAAATTAGTTTATACGTTAGATCCTAGATGGATTGGTTTGCCGACATGGGAAAGAGTTAGTCTAACCTTGTTATGCTCGGTTAGCTGTCTATTATTGTTTCAAAATGCTTACTTTGCTAACCAAGATAATCAACATGATGTACATAATTCCTGCATTGCGCAGAGAGCTCCCCCATATGAACTCACTCACTGGAAGTCTGGAACGGTCACAATTTGAGGGAGTATGGCCACCTCTTTCTCATCTCTCTACGGTTCCTCACGATACGGATGATTGAACCCTCCTAGGTCCCCCATCACTCTTCACCTTCATGGCTTCATACATATCTTTTATTTACCTAATCTTTGTGTTTCATTTGAAAGTGTTAGTTTGTTTTGCAAAATCGTAAGTACTAGATAACTTTTTTTTTCCTTATGAGAGGTTTGTTCATTGAAGAAAATTTTATTGCTTGGGTAAAATTTTTGGTGATCATGTTGATGCCTAAGCTCGGGTCAAAGAGGGGAGAATATATGCTGTTTTGAAACTTTTAGTGTCCCGTATAAAATGTGAAGTTCAATTTTTTATAGTCAATGTGTGCAACACATACCAGAGCTTCATCATCTTGGTGTTTATTGTCAGTTTATATGCAAAGTGACTGTTCGTTCATTTTGGGTAGCAGTAGTAGCAGGTGTTGTAATAGTTGGAGTTAATGTTTTTATTTATTGGTGTGTGAAATAAAATTGATATTTATTATTCGGTTTAGGACCCCATATGTTGATATGTATAACTGTCTTTTGGGGTTCTGTTGCAACGCACGAGCATTCTACTAGTAGAAATCAAAGCTCAAGTAGTAATCAAGGGTTCTAACACATCTTAGTCAGCTATAATTCTTAAGTCCTTACTGATTAAATGTGCCGTTTAGTCAAGCAATGACTTCAAGCCGGGGAAGTATCTAGTGCAAACCTAAATTTGGGTACTTGCTAAGTTTTCACATGAGCTACTGAATGAGATTTAGATTACTTATACAATTTGTGAATAATAACCCCTCTACATATGAAGAAATCTATTATTACATCGAAATTAAAATCAAAACGACTGTTTGTTTTATCATTACGTAGCTGAGAATTTGAGATCGTTTGGTTGACCGCCGATGTTATGTAGACCACACAATTACCTGCTGGAATATGGACTGACTTGACACTTGAGCAATTCTTACATGCAGTAAATTGGAGCCCTTTTCTCCGGGACGTTCTTCACGTGGGGACTGCCTCCTGAGCCGTCCGATCGCGCACCGCAGCACGAACGGACGGCATCGGGAATCTCCCCCCTGAAAAGTTCTATCCAGTAAATTGCAAGGCAGGGCAAGTTACCCATTGTGCATTTTGGAGGGGGTACGCGACCCAAGGAACCAACGGTGGATGTCGCGTTCCAAATTCAGCGCGGCAAATGGAATCTCAACCTCCGGAAACCTATGCGACTGGACAACCACCACGAATCTTAGATCGGCTTTTGGTACCTACCATGTACTAATTAAGATGCCCTCCTCCCAGCTCGCGCTTGGCTTCCTGCAATGGTCGACTTACCGATGAGTCAAAGATCTCTATAATTGCGTTGCATATAATCAAAGCGATGTCTCGTACAACTGCAGCTGTCCCTGTGGCGTCCGGTCCTATATATGATGGAAGGCCCGTACCCGAGGATACGGATTCTCTGTTGCAGAATTTCAGTTATAGATAAAATACATTCCATCTAACGATCGAGGAACGTTAATGCAGATAATACTATACATAAAAGCAGAGGATTCCGATCTGGTACTGCATTTGGTGTGATGGATTATTGTTAGTTTGCAGCGGCCGTGTTTGGCTGTGGAATGCTATAGAGATTCCGCATGACGAGCGCAAACGTGGAAAGCAAACTTAAGATGGTGATAAGATGTGTGTAGATAAGACGATAGTTCGTGTATAACACAGTGAGAAAAGGGTAACCGGCGTTTTCACCACGTTTAGATAAGATGGTGATTCGTGTCGAAAGGAGCAGGAGAATATCATGCTATGTGGTGATAACAATTAAATCGTTATTACTTGTGATACCAAAACGTGGTCACAGCTGCGCCTTGTGCTCACCAATCAGTTTCGCTTTTAGTGCTGTGATCTTCCTTCTGCTAACAAAAGAAAACACAGAGGGGAGAGACCAAAGAATCCTACCGCGTAAAAGGAGTCACAGAGGGGGTGTTTCCAGGGTGGTCACATAACCAGTTTTTCTGCGCCGTCCGATGTGCGCCGGTGCTTTTTCCGGCGGTCCGACTATTCCTTCCGTTGCGAGCCATTGGATGCGGGTTCGCTTTTCTCGAATGTCCGATCGTTTCCTGGATTTGCGGCCGCACCCTTGTCGCATTCTTCTCCCTGCACACCACTCCTAGTGTAGCCACTCGCTAGGATTTTAGTTGCTACCCCGATGGCTGCTGCGGCCGCGGCTCGGAGGCTCCTCTCCCGACAGGCCTCCTCCTTCTCCGCCTCCGCCGCGGGTCGGTGGGCCCAGAGCCGCTACTGCGCTCGACGGTTCTCGCGGTCGCCGCCTCCCGCCTTGGCTTCCCCCGCGAGATGGTGCGGCGACTGGGCGTCGCAAGACCGGCGCCGAGCGCAAGGACACCGCTGACTCCACCCTCGCTGTGTACCAGGTCGCTCAGTTCTCCCCCGTTCCACGAACATTCACATCTTTTTCTTGCTTCTTTTATTCTCTGGCGAACGATTTGAATAAAAAATGTTGGATTTTAGGGATTTCTTTTCTCTAGGACATAGCCATGAAAGAGCTGTCGCCGACCCACCCTCGCGCTCAACTTCTTCGTGTTCTACAACGAGATCCTCAATTCGTCGAACTACGCGTGCTCGCTCGCCAAGCAGGTGGTTTGCTGCCTTTTGCTTACTTTATGAGTTTATTAGTTCAAGAACTTGGCGCAGATCTATAGTTTGATACATATCAGAGTAGAAGAATATGTTGGCATGCGATTTGTTTGTGTAGATGATTTGGGCTGATTTAGTTCCTTTCTCCAATGTGTTTGACTTGATGGGATAGGAGGGATGATTGCAGTGCTTTAGGAAACATCGTTACTTGACCCAAAGAAGATGTGGTTGTATTTTGTCAATTTACTTGCTGATTTCATAGCACCATGATGGTTTCAATTGGAGGTTTCAGAAGTTGATTAGCTTGCGTAGTTCAGTTGGTACAAGAATGATAGTTCGGTAGGCATTAGCTGTGTAGCATGGGATTTGGTTTTGCCTCAAGGGAGCTATTGTGTGCCCGTCAAGGATAGAAGACATTCTCTGTCTAAACCTTTCTCTATCATTTTCAGTTTGGCATATTCGGATATTTTAGAGTTTTAATTCATTTCTTTATATTTTCATGTTGGTCACTAGCATTGCTACATTTTATATTTTATTTAGCTTCTTTCTCCATGAACTTTTAGTGCATGTATCTGAATTTTGTTCGTACGCACATCTAATTTTTGTTCTTGCTTTGATAGTGGTTTAAATGTTGAGAACTTTATGTATATTGAGATGCGTTATTTTTACGTCTCTTTTTGCTATAGTCGTCCAAGTTCTCAATCTTCTCGTAGCATTCTTCTCCTACTCAACAATTTTATTAAGCAAGAGTGAACACAATTTTCATGCTCACAAGTTATACCCAATAATATATTATAATGCATGCAACGATATATCAAAGGAAGGCTTTATATGGCTCAATTTGTATAAAGCAATATTTTCTATTAAAATATCCATACTAAGTTTTAAAGCAGTTTATTCTATACTAAAATTTATTTTCTAAATTCCCAAGTTTTATAGTTAGATAACATTCACACAAGAGGTGAAGGCTACCCTCCTATTAACTTGGAGTGGTTTTGCTAGCATGTCCATGACCGTAGATACGGCTATTCGAATAGTTCATAACACTTTGCAGAGGTGTATAACTTTATCCACATGACACGACTCCTCTAGTTTATTTAGCATCCGTCGATACCACCGCTCACTACCTTAGGTAAGCAATCTAGAATACGTGACATGGCCTTTACAATACACCATCCCACCGTAGTTCCACCTCGCTAAGGTTTCACCTTCTTTGGATAGAAATCCGCCGGGTTCAGGCCCCCTCTTGCGCCAGGTGGGAATACTTAAAAGTAGGTCATAAAGACACCTATCCAACCGGATGACACGACCACGGTGAGACGTTGCAAATTAGTTAGCCAGATTCTGCCCATTCAGAACATGTGGTAGTACGATAGGGATTAGTAAAATGTGCTCGAAGACCGTTCCTTAATTGACTTAGATGACTTTCCATAAAACCCATGGGCCTCGGTTATAGAAATGACTCGATCTCGTGTATCAACGTGCACCATCTAAACATCCATTTCACATAAGTAGAGCTAAGCTTTGACTAAGCATAGAGTTTTGCAACATAATTTAAATAATTTGAAATATTGGGATTCAATATGATCAATTATGTAACTTGCCTTGCTCAAATGCTTGAGAATCTACTTCTTCGAAGTATTCGGGTTCATCGGAGTCGTCGAAATCTACACGCGAAGACGAAGCAAATTCAAATGAACTCAAAATCAAATAATTTTAGTGTAGATAGCTAGATATTGAATTTAGATGAATTTAGAAATTTTAATAGCTCGAATCGGAGTTCGGACGGAGAGAACATACTTTTGAAAGTTTAAAAATACATAAAATGGTGAAAATGAGATTTTTCAGAATTTTTGGATTTATTTTTCTAAAGGAAAATTCATTTATTGCGTCAGCATGACGTCAATGGCCGAATTTATTTTTAAAAAGAAAAGGTTTGTGTGGCTGACATGTGCGCCCCACTCCGGTGGACTGGGTCCACAGATGTGCGCCGATCCACAGTGGACCCGGCTCGCGGCATAGTGGCAAAGCCACGTGTGCCTGGTCATGCGGGCGGCCACACAAGCGGAGGAGGCGATGTGGCACTGAGGTGGACATGAGGTGGTGGCCATGTCGACGTGACGGACGGCGGCGGTTCGGCGCGTGCAGGCTTACCGGCGCTACACGCCGCGGCGAGCCTCAGCGAAGGCACCGAGAGGGAGAGGGAGACGAGGGGTTTCAGTGTGCACTGATTTGGCGGCGATGCACACGGTGGTGGCCGGCGGTGAGCGAAGGAAGCGGCGGCGAAGAGCGGATGAAACCGGCAACGAGGTTCCTGCGACGGTTCGACGATGGGGAGTCGCACACAGTGTAGCCCGACAACTGTGCGGTGCTGAAGGTGAGGACAAAAGCGGTGGAGGGTCCTCGACGGCGACGGAATCGACGGCGGCGTGAGCTTCAGCCAAAGCTCTTGGAGCTCCAAATCCCAGCGATCGAGAGCAAGAGAGAGGGAGGGAGAAGGGGGAAAAGCGAGAGGAGGATTAGGGGCGTTGGGGCACTCATTTATAGAGATCGAGGAGGAGGAGAGAGGGGGATTGCCGGCATGGGCGTCGCCGTGGAGCTCCGGGCCGCGCATGGCATGAGGAGGTGCTTGGAGTGACAAGGGCAGGTGGAGGGGAAGAAAAATGGGGGAGCAGAGGCGGCGGGAATCCCGACATTCAATGCACGACGACGATGGTGGCAAGGATGAGCGAAGGCGTCGGCGGGATTCACAACATGCGAAGAAAAAACAGGAGGCATGGGCGCGGCGAAAGAAGTCTGAGGAAAGGCGGCGTCGATGGGTGGGGCCACTGTCGGGAGAGGAGAGGCGCTACTGGGCAGTAGCAGGAAAATAGGCTGGGAGGATGCGATGAACGAGCCAGAGAAGATTTGGCCTATGAACAGTAACCTAGATTTTTAATACTTTTTTAATTCCAGAAATTGAGTTAAATGAAATAGGTTTTTAGAAAATAGCAAATAGAGATAAAAAAAATTCTAGAAAAATACACATAAAATCCTTGAATTATTTGGAACTTAAAAAAATTATTTTCAACTTAACTTTAGCTTTTAATTTTGCAAATAAATTATTTTTTGTCTTCCGGGCAAATAGAAAAACCCTTTTTAAAATCCTGAAAATTCAAGAAATACTTAAAATAATCCTTTTGACTTTAAATCCAATAAAGCCCAAGAAGATTCAAATAAACCAAAATTTGAAGTAATTGAAGTTTGATTAACTCGAATTAAATTGTTTTTATTTTCTAAAGTTTCAAGTTTAAGCTTTATTAATCGAATAAAATCAAATGGTTAATTTTATTTTGAAAATTTTGAAAAAGTCCAAAAAAATTGGGATGTTACAGCTAGAAGCCACCAGCGGGGAGCTTCCGCGGCTTCCTACAACCTCCATTCCGAACTTACCTCCGAAGTTCAAGGGTAATTACCTGCCGATTGTCACTCTATAAAAGCCCCTACCAGCCTCCCCTCGCCCGCTCGCTTGTGAAAGAATTTCGATTGGATGAACTTTTTTGCCTTTTCCTTTGCACCTAGTTGCACTCCATTTTGCACTCTTTGAGCTCTAAGGTCAGCTACTTAAATTTTTTCTATCTGATCGTAACTCTTGTCAAGAATGGCCGCCCAACATGCATGTATGCATGCACTTGTGCAAATGCCACCACTGGCATTTGGAATTTACTGGAAACATGTGTATATGCACATTATTTCCAACACCTTGATCTGGAGAATAGCTCCTAGGTTCTAACTCCAGGTTCCAAATGGTTCTAACTCGTCTAGAACTGACCAATTCTTTTCACATGTGTCTGCAAGAGTTAAATTTTTGTGGAACTGACCAATTCTTTTCTCATCATTTCATTCAAAGGGTTGACAATTTGTAGCTAGCACGCTGTTTTTGAAACTGCTAGCTGGTACATCTCTTCTAGTAACATCTACCCAATTGGTTTATCTTTGAATTGATGAATTGCATTATGACAATCATTTGTTAAATTTTGAGTAGATTATAGGTATCTTTTTGTTGTTCTTACAAATAGATGTCTGAATTGCATGATGATTTTGTTTCTCATTTTTTCCTCAAGAATAGATATGTCATAATTTGGATTCATGTTGCAGTGTGTTCAGGATTTAGTGGACACAATCATTTACAAGATATAATTTTCCGTGTTAGTTGCATTTGCATTAGCAATTTATGGTTCTCTATGTTTGATATACAAGATAGTAGTGCTTCGTTTTTCTGCCATGGTTGTATTTTCATTTATGTAGTGATGACTAATTTTGACTGTAGTTCCTTTGTTTGTTCCTTCTTTATTTTAGGTGGTGCGTGTAAGGGTGGGGGTGCTTAACACTGCCGATGCTAGTCTCATTTACAAGAGTGGATTGAAGGATCTCAATGTGATTTAAAAAATTACAGGTTTTTTTTAATAAAATGTAGCAAAACTTCGATGTCATTTCAGAAACCACAGGAGACTTTTCACCAAAAAAAAATCGTCATGGAGAACCTCAACATGATTTCAGAAACGACATGGGCCTTTTTGCAAAAAAAACTGACACAAAGGATCTCTAAACAACTTCAAAAACACCGGGTGTTTTTTCGCAAAAACAACTAAAGCGGAGAACCTGGCCTCGATTTCAAAAAATATCAGGGTGTTTTCACAAAAAAAGACGACGTGGAGACCCCCCATCTGCTATTAGAAAAAGTATATGTGCGTCTTGCTTTTCTTTTATTGTTCTCCCCAGTTTGGGAGGAGGGACATTCTGAATGAAAAATATGATAACAATATCATTTTCAACACTTTAGTCTTCAAGATACTATTTTACAGTGAGTCGGCAAACCGATGTCATTTCTCCGGCTGTCGTGTTACCTCGTCAGATGTAAGAGAAGAAAACAAGATACACGGGTACCCATCGCACGAGCCACGATCTTGATCGATCTATCGTCAACAGGAACCATTACTTATGATCGACGTGAAAGACTAGCGCTCGGCCGAAAAAACAGGAACAAATATGCGGCGTACTCGTTATCAGAAACGATTTGTGTTGAAACTCATTATTTCGAGGTTTGGGATAACTAGATTTTGTTATCTAAGTTTTATCTAGTCCAACCAAACATGATTTTCGGAGGTTAAGCACTAAAACAAGTTTAACAAAATCTGGTTTTGGAAGAACCAAACACCACCTAGATAGCAATGTTGACCCAAATGGTTCTATGAAAAGCCTTGCGGAAAAATAGGTATCATTGTTCTCCAAAATCTAAAATAAACTAAGATCTAGCTGTAGAACAAGGGGGAGATGATCAGATAGAGCTAATACAGATTCGAGGCCATCATGCCGGCCGATCAAACCAATAGGGAAACAGTATCATCATCATCTCATCTCTCGCCCATCAAAAGGACGATACAGCACCTTTTCCTTTTGAAAGAAATCAAGAAACCAAACGAATAAGAAAAGAAAATAGGCAAGATGCAGTAGACACAAGACACAGATCTAACAACGGGAGGAACAGGTAAAAACCAAAATACTTGAGGTATTACGCGAGCAAGGATGCATCAGATCTCCAAGGTGAAAAAGGGTGTGACATCACAGAGATGCCTCAGACGCAAATTACCCATTAAATCTTGTGTCTCCTCATCTGCATCAGCAAGGCTCCCCACAACATCTCTAATTCACAAGAAACAGAGAACGGCAAAGAGAAAAAAAACAGCCGAGATAATAGGTTGGAGGACAAAGCCGTCACCGAAACACCTAAACCAAATCTAAAAACCAAAATACTTGAGGTATTATGCGAGCAAGGATGCATCAGATCTCCAAGGTGAAAAAGGGTGTGACATCACAGAGATGCCTCAGACGCAAATTACCCATTAAATCTTGTGTCTCCTCATCTGCATCAGCAAGGCTCCCCACAACAACAACATCTCTAATTCACAAGAAACAGAGAACGGCAAAGAAAAAAAAAACAGCCGAGATAATAGGTTGGAGGACAAAGCCGTCACCGAAACACCTAAACCAAAATCGAGTAGAACAGTTGGTAGCGTGGATCGAAGAGATTAACCGAGACGTCGATGAGAGAAGCGAGGGTGCGCCCAGGGTATATATACAGGGAACGAGAAGCCGAGCTGAGGCGGCGGCGCGGCCTAGGGTTTTCTTAGGGTTTCTTCCGGTTCCGGAGCGCGGCACCCGGCGCCCCGCGCACGTACGGCCCAGATTGAGCCAGCACGGCCCAAGTGCCTTGTGGAATTCGGTTCATACTACGAGCCAGCCAGCCAGCCAGCCACCCACCCCTCTTCCTTCTGGAATTAGGGTCAAACTAGGAGTCCCATCACCGAGGTCGTAGCTGAGTTCGATTTGAGACACTGCATGGTTTTGTTCTTTCATAACCCCGGGTTCCACCCTAATAAAAAGCACGAGGCGACAAGGAAGACGACAACGATGGTGACAAGGAGTCGGAGGATAAGGCTGTTGCAAATACGTATAATATTTTAATTTTATATTTTATTATGAGATAAAGATCCAAGAGAATTAAAGATGCATAAAGCAATACTAACAGGACAACACAATATAATTCTAAATATACGTAAGAATAAACTATAACATCCTGTTTGGGGCACAAGCATAAGTAAGAAAGAGTAGCTAAGGCGGGGGTGGCTTAATAACACAAACACAATAAATCAAAGCACTCAAATGAATAAGATATAAAACCAACTGCTAGAAATAACGTAAGACAAAGTCTCACATGATTGCATTATATAGCGCACTTAGGCGAATATGCAGGTCACAATATATAAAACGTACAAATATTAATAGATTGTCTAGGGTCATGCATAAAATAAGATACATCTCACTTCCAAAATCCCACTAAGTGAGCTCTAGCAACCTATCCTATTGGTCTAGTTCTGCATGTCCTCGTGAGGCCATTGAGGCCCTGTTTGGCACAGTTTCTGTTTTGGCTTTTGGGTGAAAAAAGCAGAAGCTGAAACAAACAGCTGGCTTTCGTAGGAAGCTCGAAGATGTCAACACACGTGGAAGCCGAAAGTCGGAAGCTAGTGTTGAGGTGCTTCCCACCGCTTCTCCTCTTGGCGTTTAAAAAATACCCCTCAACTTCCCGAAAATTACCCGCCTGTGCAGTATTTAAACCAAGATTCCCTCCACCCCGCATACTCCTCCCGAGTGGCTCTATCCCTAGCGCTGTCCCCCTCCCGCGCGCTCCTCCCCGACTGGTCATCACCTCGCAGCCACCGGAGCGGCGCCAGACCACCCCGAGCTCGTCGCAGATCCATTGACCCGTGATCCCACCCCGCCGCAGAGTTCGGCCCACGCGTCCCGCGAGGATCCCCCACGATCATTGGGCGGGTGTACACAATCGTCGGTTCAGTGGGGTGACTTGTGCGTCAAAGCCACTCTGATACTCAACTCTGCTGATGGTTTGTGTAGAACCTTTTAGTGGGATGACTAGTGGAAGGTGGAAAAGGTGTTTGTAAATGCATGAGAGAAAACATACCACAATCACTCCTATTCCTACTATACTTTTGCTTACTGGAAGTGATTTTCTCATACTAAACTAAATAATAGCTATTCAAGTTATCTTGATAAATTCTTTACAACAATAATAGTGCAATACTTCATGGTATATATTGTTAAGAGTATTGTATATTCTACATTTCTCTCTTTCTCTCTCTTGGCCCATGTGGCCCTTGTAACCCATGAGGCCCATGTATCTTCTATATATATCTCCTTCATTAATGAATAAGATGAACAGTTGTGAATAGCAAACCCTAGCCTTCATTATTTTAACATGATATCAGAGCATAGTTTATCAAACCTAATCCTAACCCTAATCCTATCATCTTTGTTGTTAGCGCCTCTCCACTCCGTCGGGCGTGGTGGTGCACGCCGCCGCCGATCGGAGGCAGCGCGCCGTCTCCATCGAGGCGTGAAGGTCGCATCCGCGCGCCGATCGGAGGCAGCGTCGCCCGCTAAGCGTCGCCGCCTCGTCTTCGCGCCGGAGACGACACCGCCTCTTCCTCTCCGTCGCCGCTAAGCGTAGCCGCCTCGTCTTCACCGCCCGAGGCAGCCGCCGCCTCTTCTCTCCGTCGCCGCTAAGCGTCGCGCCTCGTCTTCACCGCCGGAGAATCCGGCACAGCGTCGTCGTCTGCGAGCGTGTGGTCGTCCTCTCCGCCGCCGTTGGCGTTCTTTGGTCGCCGTCTCCATCGCCGCGCTGAAGTCGCCTCCTCGTCTGCCGCCGTGGCGTTCTTGGGATCTGCGCCATCTCCATCGCCGCGCCTCTCCATCGCCCGCGCTTTGGAGGTCGTGCCGTCTCCATCTCTCCATCTCCGTGAAGGGTACGTTCCTTATAAGCTCGGGGCCATCCATTCCGGGGTGCCGCCGGAGGAGTTATCGATCATAGGACTATCGATGCAGGCTGCTCTGCCTTTAATCTTCGTTGATTAATCTTGCCTGGCGATCTGCTACTATTGCTCTTGTGATTGGTATTGTTGTGTGGTATGGCTAAGTCCGACTCGATGTTTGAGGCGATTCATCTCTAGTGTTCTGAGATATCAAGCTCGATGGGTTGAATTACCGAGCATGGGCCTTCTCGATCAAGACTACTCTTAGGGGTTATGGTTTGGCCTCTCATTTGGTGATGATCCTCGACCGAAGACCGTTGATCTTTGAGTGTTTAAAGGCTTGGCATAAAGAAGATGATCGTGTCATGGCCGGAATTGTCTTTGAGTGTTGATGTTTCTCTGCGGATGAGTCTTGAGTATCATACTTGACCAAGCAAATGTGGACATACTTTGAGAAGAGATATGTTCGATCCGGTGGTGCTCTTCGCTTCACATTGCTCAAGAACATTCATAGTCTTGGCTGACTTTGATCGGTCGGTGGAGGAATATTACGGTGCTTTCACTCACATCGGTCCTCTAGAGTCTATGACACGAAAGGCTTTCTTGTTACTGTCGATCTTGTCTTGCTAAAGATGAGTATGCTCGTGACGCTCATGTATCGATTTGTGATGGGGCTTGATCGGAGTTTGAGCTTTTTAGTACTCAATTGCTCAACTATCCCACTCCACCGACTTTGGCTGCGGCGCTCTCTGGTTTGATTGCGGAAGAGCGCGTCTTCATTCTCTTATGCTGTCTCGGGATCCTCACCACATCTTTGTTACGAGTCTCTCACGGTGATGCGGATCTACGAGCGACACCGAGTGTTGGTTTGTTCCCATTGCAAGAGGATTGGTCATCATGTTGACAAATGTTTCAAGTTACATCGGATCGACTTATTGCCTATCGTGCTAGACGACCATTTGGCCGTCGTCGTGGAGCACCTCTTGGGCCTTCGAGCACTCCTTTGGGCGATCACTGGCGACACATCCACATCTCTGTAACCACGGATCGATGTGCGCTATGACATCGATTGCACCTTACGCTTCTAGTCTTTGCTCATCCTTGGATTACGGATTGGTGCCGTTTCATGTCACATCGTGACTCTTAGCTTGTTGCTCGTAGGCCCTTGGTGATGCTACCTATGTTCCTGCTAGCGATGGTACACCTTGCCCTATTACCCATCAGGGCATTCTCTCTACATCTTGCTTCTCTGTTCTTGGTGTGTCTTTTGTTCCTCAGCTATCTATGAATCTTCTTTCTGTTGGTCAACTAACTGATATGAGCGGTTTCATTGGATTTGATGATTCTTCTTGTTTCATTCGGGATCGTCGAGCGGAAGAGTGATTGGTTACGGCCATCGCCGTAGAGGCTCTCCCAGTCTCTATGTCTTGGACATCTTACATCTTCCTTCCACCAGTACGTCGAAGGCCTTGGTGTCTTATGCTATGTCTTCATCTCAGTCTCCTGTTGGGTCTTCCTTCAGCAAGTGGCATCATCGACTTGGTCATCTTTGTGGAGCTTGCCTCACCACTTTAGTTCACGGGGTTCCTTAGGTCATGTCCTTTGTTGAGTCTAGTTTTCATTGTCTTGGTTGTAAGTTGGGAAAACAACTACAACTTCCATATCGATAGTACCTCTCGGTCTTGATCTTTTGATTTGGTGCATTCGGATGTATGGGTCCGTCTCCTTTTTGCTTGAAGGGTGGTCATAGTTATTATGTCATATTTGTTGATGATCACTCTCGATATACTTGGATCTATTTTATGAAACATCGTTCTCAGTTGATTTCCATTTATCAGTCTTTTGCTAAGATGGTTCATACACGGTTTTCTTCTTCCATTCGTGTTTTCCGTTCTGACTCTAGAGGCGAGTATCTTTCCTCGACCTTTAAATCGGTTTCTTTCTTCGAGGTACTCTTCCTCGGCTCTCGTGTCCGGTGCTCATGCTCGAATGGTGTTCTTGGCGCAAGCACCGTCACATCATCGAGGCCTTTCGCACTCTTCTCATTTCCTCCTTTGTCCCTCTCATACAGGGAGCGGTCTCTATAGCGATCTATCTTATTAACCGTCGGCCCTCTTCTAAGCTTGAGGCAAGTGTCTGGTGAGGTCTGTCTGAGAGAACACCGCTCACTATTCTCATCTTAGCATTTTGGTTGTATGCGCTATGTCCTTCTAGCACCTCGTGAGCGCACAAAGCTGAGCCCTCAGTCAGTTGAGTGTGTTTTTCTGGGTTATAGTCCTGAGCATAAGGGTTATCGTTGCTATGATCCCTCAGCACGTCGCATTCGCATCTCTCGTGATGTGACTTTTGATGAGGGACGTCCTTTCTTTCATCATTCTTCTCCACATCCCACTTCTTCTTCCACAGATTCCACTTCCTTTTTGTGTCTACCTCCCATTCATTCTCGAGATACACCTTCTCCACCAGTTTCACCTTCTCGTGTACCTTCTCCACGGCTCCACGATTTCTAACACTTCCTCTTCCCTTCCACTATAGTAAATCGACAGAGAGTTCCTTCGATACTCTGTCCTCCTCTCCTCCTTTGATCCTCGGCGGTACCATCGACTCTGACGATCGTTCTACTACATCACGATATGCCCTACGTGATCGTTCTTCTATTCAGGCACCAGAGAGATGGGGTTTTTCTCGTGCAGGTGCAGTAGCTGAGCCGAGTACCTATCAGGAGGCTGTCAGTGTACCTGAGTGGCAGTTGGCTATGACAGAGAGCTCCACGACATTAGAGTGCACGGGCACTTGGGATCTTGTTCCGCTACTGTCTGCAGGCTGTTCCTATCACTTGCAAGTGGGTGTACAAAATAAAGAACAAATCGGATGGGTCGATGAAAGCGATACAAGGCTCGTCTTGTTGCAAGAGGTTTTCAGCGGAGCTTATGGTCGAGATTATGATGAGACTTTTGCTCGATTGCTCATATGACCACGATCCGTACTTTTATTGCGATTCTGACAATACGCACATGGACTATATCTCGGATGGATGTCAAGAATGCTTTTCTTCACGGTGATCTACATGAGGAGGTCTATATCACCACCCCTGGGAGTTGAGGCTCCTACGAGGCTATGTTTGTCGCCTTAGGCGTGCTCTATATGGTCTCAAGCGGGCTCCTCGTGCTTGGTTCGGCGTTCGATTACGTGATTGATTCTGGTTTCACTTGAGTGAGCATGACCACCCTATTTGTTCACACTTCTCGGTAGTCGTACTTTGCTTCTTACGTATGTAGATGATATGTTGATCATGGGAGATGACATGGACCACGTGGTTTTGTCAAGAAGAAATTGAGTGAACAATTTATGATGTTCGATTTGGGAAAATTGAGCTATTTTCTAGGAATTGAGGTTCATTACGATGGTGATGGCTACTATCTCTGTCGGCATCGCTATGTTCGGGATCTACTTGCTCGATCTGGGATGGTGATACTCGTCTTCTTGCCACACCCATGGAGCTTCACTTGCGGCTTGACCTACGGGCGGTGTACCCACGACATATTCTTCTCGCTATCGTCGACTTGTTGGGAGCCTTGTCTATCTCACGATAACGGGCGGACATTGCTCATCTTGTTCATGTGCTCGGCCGGTTTATCGGTGCTCCCTTTCGATTCACTATAGTCATGTTCTTCGTGTCTTGAGATACTTGAGAGGAACTGCGTCGGGCGTCATTCTATGCGATTCAGTCGGCTCGGCTCCACGCTTACTCGACTCTACTTGGGCGAGTGATCCTGGCGATCGCCGATCATCATCGCTATTGTATCTCTCTTGGTACTTCGCTTATTGCTTGGAAGTCAAAGAAGCGATCGCTGATGTCACGCTCTAGTGCGAGGCGAGCTCAGAGCACTTGCCGCTACAACATCATTTCGGATTGAGAGAGGATCCATTGGATTGGGCTTGAAGTTATCTTTCCAACAAGCCTAAGAAAACCCTAATCGAACTCCGTTTGTGAAAGTTATGACCGCTTTACTCGGATCGTCCTGCCGATTCGAATCCGAATTTGATGTCGATTCGAATCCGAATTGAATCCAAACCTTCCTATCTTCAATTTCATTAATTGAAATAATTTGGCGTGTGAAACTTGGCTCTTGTGAACCTTTGATCTTGGTGTCCTTGTTGTGACAATCCTACCCAACTCTTTGTGTGACAATACAAGTGCCATTCAAATTGCCAATGATCCGGTCAAGTATGGTGACAAAACACATTGGTGTTGATGCATCCTTCTTCGCGATCTCATTGTCGTATAATATTCTCAACTAATTTAAAAGACCATCACCCTCAAGTATATTCCATAGCGGAGCTCAAGTTGCGATTTCTTCACTAAAGCTCGGACTAGAGAACATCATCGACTTCATCTACTCAAACTCGATGCATCGATCCTCTGATCCACCTTGAGTTTGAAGAATGTTAAGAGTATTGTATATTCTACATTTCTCTCTCTCTCTCTCTTGGCCCATGTGGCCCTTGTAGCCCATGAGGCCCATGTATCTTCTATATATATATCTCCTTCATTAATGAATAAGATGAACAGTTGTGAATAGCAAACCCTAGCCTTCATTATTTTAACATATATGACCTTTCTCTACTACTATGCAGATGAAAAGAGGCAATGCTGAGGCAAGTTTATTTCCCATCTTCATCCATAAATTTTCTCCAATCAGCTTTTACTGCAGGAGACATTTCATAGATGAAAAGAGGCAATGCTGAGGCAAGATATGGAAGTTTGGGTGTTTCCAGTGAAAATGTAAATAACCATTGGTTAATGGTGAGAGTCATCCTATGCCAAATTTTCATCTAACAACAGTATTGTATTTCTGTAAGAAGTCAAATTTATTAAGGGGCTCAATCCACAAATTTGTTACCACTTGCATATCACAATTAATCAGGGATCATTCACTACATGATTTGTGCTTACTTGATTGATATTAGATCAGCTGCTTGGTTTACTTTCAGTATTTAGTTTGATATTGCTTAGTAGATGTTAACAACAAAGGAATGATAATGTTGCCTAACACTGCCGATGCCGGTCCCAAGCCCGAAAAAAAGTGGAGGGGGCATGAATTGTTTGTAATAATTATTTGTTGTAATAATTATTTTATGTAACAACGGTGCGGTCGGCTGCCATAGTAGTGAGGATGGAGATTGTGTTCAGCTACTATTTATTTCAAGAGTCATTCTTTGGTTTCTGAGAGTGATCATAGGACCGGACTTAAAAAGAGGCGCTGGCACCGACTACTAGTGCTACTAGTGCATGATTATTGTTTGTAATAATTGTTTGTAATGATTATTTGTTGTAATAAATGTTTATTGTAGTAATTGTTGTTAAATACGTTCGGTGTGGTTTATTGCATTGTTTACTGTATATTATCGTTAATCGCGATCAATATCGATAGTTCTCGTCAACTACGTTAGTCATCGTTAATAGTCGTCAATTGTCGTCAAATGTTGTTAAATATTGTCAATTGTCGTTAAATATTATTAAATGTCGTTAAATATTGTTAATATGGCATCAAACAAGCCATTACTATCCTCAGGGGTATTTCAGATATTTCACATCTCGGAAGCTGCAGCCAACCTACCTAAAAGCCAAACAGCCAAACATCAAATCGAAAAGCCCGACCATTCGGTATGACCGAGAAAAGCCTACAAAGACATCGGAGCCGCTTTTCAGAAAAACCACAGCTGTGCCAACATGGCCTGAATCTAATCGCTAATGTAGCCTCCACATCCCCGACGGTGCTGCTCCCTAGTGTAAGTCGGAGGGTGAGGTGGCACTGAAGCGAACCGGTCGTGGTGGTCTCATGCTGGGGCGTTGATTACTTCTGAAGGAGTAGGAGGCACTCGTGGCGGCATCTCCTGGGATGAGACCGTGCTGTGCTTGCTCAAGCTCCATTGGAGGTTGACTTCCCTAGTTATACAGAACCTCCTCTAGCTGGGAGATCCTTGTTTCGGCTAGTTACAAGGTCCCATAGGCATCACGGAGCTCTAATAGCGTGGTCATCATGGCTTCGTCCCGCACAAGCGCAAAGCGGGAAAGGTAAATGATAGTGGCATCCCCTTCATTCTTACATATCAGACCAATAGGCCAACAAGTTCAGAGAGTAAATAGCAGTGGGAGATAAATGATCCAAAAGGGCCTCCATGAGTTTCCACATGCAATCGACTAGGCTACGACCTAGTTATCATTGTCATCTTCATTTCCATAGCGGGACACATAGAAGTATCCATACACTGGATTTTCGGCCTCGTAGTTTGAATCTACATATTTAAGCAACAATGGGTACAAAAATACTCAGGAAGCCTTCGCAGCAAACGCAAGTATATAGATGCATGGCATGCCAAAGGAGAGGTTTTATGGTTATTTTAGCACAAAAGCAAGTTTAGCTCATATATTATAATTATTTTTCCAAACCTACGACTTAGCTTTTCTAAACTTAAAAACCAAAGTTTCATTTGTGCAAGAAATTCTTATCTCATAATAAGGTTCCATGCACCTATTACTATTCATGATGTTCGATCCACCTACAATTATTCATTCGGTTCCTTGCACCTGTTACTATTTATGATGTTCGTGTAATACTCTGAAAAATAATATTTATAAAAATGTCTTAAGGGTCGGAGTGTAATTAAATTAATTAGTTAAAGAATTAAGGGCTTGTGCGTAATTAAAGAATTTAGTATTCATGGAAAATAGTATTTTCGGAATTTTTATGAGCTATATAAATAGATTTGTAGTTTTTCTAGAAACCCTAGCCTTTTAGTCTTTTTTTTCCCACCGCGCCGGCTTTTTCCTTTTGCCTCTGCAAACTTGCGCTTGATTTTTCTTCTGTAAGCCGTCTCCACAATATTTACGCGTGCCTTGCCGAAAAGAATATTTTCTGTTGCTGTTGGCCTGCTGCGCAATGAAGTCTTCTTTCCTGCTTGCTGCCTCCTTTGTCTTTCTTTGCTTCCGGCGCGCTCTGCGCGCGTGGAGGCGGCCGAAGCCCTGCCGCTGATCTGCTGCGCTACGACCGAACGAACTGTCTTTGCCGTCTGTGGCGCCGTGGATAACGTCTTGATCGTTCTTCGCGTCGGCTGTCTCCTGCGTGACCGATCGCCAGTTCTTCTTCTTTCCTTTATTTATTCTGGTGATCCGGTGCGTTCTTTGTTTTTCCTATTGCTTTCTTTTCCTGCGTGTCTTCTTTGGATCGCTTTGCCTGCGGTTGCTCTACTTCTTTGCTTTGCTTTGATTCAGTAGAAGCCAAGGCTTGCTCTTTGTCTTGTTGCGTGATTTTCTGCCATTTGGAACGAGCGCCGCTCTGTTGGTATTCTTCTTCTTTGCCATTGGATCGATTTGTTCTTCTTGATGCGTTGCCGATCATTTGTCTTTGGCGAGAGGCCAAGCCGAAACCAATTGCAGAAAATTTCTTCTTTGATCCTATTTGGCCGCGGGCGTCGCCGAGTCAGAAGCTATTGCCATACGTCATCCGTTCCTTGCTTGGCCGACGTGTTTTGGTTGGTAATTCTTTTACCGATTTCTTGTGCCGTTAACTAGGGATCATAACTGAGATTAATTAGAGAAGCTGATTTATAGATCTGTTTAGCTGCTGTTATGTTGTACGATTTATTCGGGTATCTTAATGGCGAATTTTGGTAATCTCATCTACTAGTTAATTGTAGATACTTTCGTTATCTTTCTACAGCATATTTTATTACGTCAATCGGACAAGTAGAATTTGAGTTATGATTGTCGGAAGACTGCTGTTTTTACGGTTGTCGTCTTTCGGCGCTGTTTTGGTAGACTGTAGATTAAAAATAGTAAATGGCATAATTAGAGTTTTTGATCTACAGGAAAGTGGTAGATAATTGTCCAATGGTTCTGTAGAATCTGAGAACGCGCATTTTGGTTGAGTAAAACAAAAGTTATGAATTTAGTAAGACTGCTGTTCCGAAGCGGACAGACCGACTTTCTGGGCTAAATACGGAGGGTTAGATGATTTAATTAGAAGCCTTTGTAATCTAAGAAAATGTGGAGAATTTTATAAAGAATCCAGAATGGGGTGGTTTGTGGTGATCGGATGTTTGAGTCAAAAGTTACGCTCTTTTTAGTAACCGGTCAGCTATAGGTAACTAGTCGGTACTGGCGTAACGTGTTATATTTGGGGACGTGTAGGAGCGAAGCATTTTGATTGCTATTCTTGTTGCTGTAATTTGTATTGAAGTTGGTGTATTTAATATAGGAGAGGCGTCGTGCTTGTTGCCGTCTTCTAATCAAATCGTGCGTCGCAACTAGTAAAGGCAAGTGCATGGTGAGCGCGATCAATGATCGATCAACGCTTCTTTATCTTCTATTACCATTATTGTTGTGCTTTTATTTTATTTAATTGCAAACAATGAATTGGTATGATTATATCTTTGTTGTTAAGCATGATGAAAAAGTTGGATATGATGTTTATGATGGAGTTTGCATGTTTGCATTCATAAGCATCTTTGCATAAGAGAAGGTGATCTTGATTGATCACAACTCCACGGGAGTGGAGGAGGTCCCCGATCCTTGAGGAGGAACGGGCTTGAGAGTGAATGTTGTCGCGAGCATTCACTCACGCTATCTGATATCTGTGAAAGAAGTGCATGTGGACATGTAGAATAGAGTTGCATTCATAAATGAGATCAATGACTGAGAATATTAATGAAAGTGCCTGTGATGATAATGAAGTTATTGATTGCTGTTGATTTATTATTGTTCGTTGTTTATGGATGTATTTGCTGAGTCGTGGACTCACCCTTGCTCTATTGTTGTCTTTAGGTGATCTTCGAGGATGCCGTAATTGAGAGCGAGTAGAGCACATGGACATCACATGATCATTCGCCATGATAATCGTTTCATTCAATATTGGTTTACACTTGGACATGTTAGTTATTGAATAATGTTTAGGAAATCATTTGGGCTAGACTATTTGCTTTACTAATTTGGATTCATTGGTTGATGCTGCTTTGGACTATTTGCCTGGTTATAATTTCTCATTGCTTATTTATTGTCACTTGATTCATAATTATACATGTTCGTTTATGATCCATTGATATGATTATCATTGTTTCCTTGATGTAATTTTATAGTGTGTCGATAATTATCAGTTGAAAGAGTAGTGTGGTGGCATTCTAGGCTCAGTGTTGAAATTTGGGTGTTACTGATTGGTATCAGAGCGGGCTTTAGGTCCGTGGTGAATAGATTAACAACATAGGCAAACTAAAATTGTTAAAATTTATTTTAGTTTAGTAAATCAACTAAAATTTGCTAATGGTTAACTAACCTAAAATTTGACACACTAGCGCCTGATGAGGTTAGAGGAGGTGCGAATATACTTTTACGCTTAGTTATGTTGTTTATTGATGTATGACTTGATTTTGATCTTTGAGCTTATTATATAATGTTGATTGTGATTGATAGCTATGTCGAGGGATAGATGGCGTGGTCGTGGTGGCCCGCGGTCGTGGAGGTCGGGACATGGCGTGGTTACGTGGGGCCCCCTCTTGAGGCGATTGAGATCGTGGTTGTGGCCAGGTTTTACGGGTTACACCACCATTAAGTGGTATGGGAATAGAGAGGTAGCTACTTTGATTACAGTAGTTATAGGTATTGTGTGTGAGTTTCTTTATAAAAGTTGATCTCTTCCTTGAGCTTGAATTTTGGGTGATTTTGTTGAAAACTAAATGTGAGGAGGAACAACTGAATATGTGTTGGTAAATATTCAAGTGATTACAAATGAAAATAGGTAGCGACTAGACATCATAAGAAAGCTAGTTGATAACAACAATGGTTGGAGTGCAATTCTTTGAGTGTTAAAGTTTGGTGTCGAGCATCACTAAGAGTTGGTGGTGTGATTTAATAGGTGGCTTATACCTAGACAATTGTGGAATAGTCGGACAATAGCATATCCAGTGATGAAAGGGTTTTGATAAAACCTTTTAATTGTGTAGTGGATCCTTCTAATATAAAGTAGTTGTTGTAGTGAGGTTGTATGGTTTTGGTATAATCTCATTTTGAAGATGTGATGGTAAAGTAGTACGGAACAATTTGGTGAACTTTTGGGGCTTATTAATGGAAGAGTTGGCGATAATGAATCATGTTAAGAGTGTATTATTCTTAATGTTAGTAAGATTATGCATAAGGGATTGTGGCTTGTGTGGTGATGATTCTTTTAGAAAGAATGTATTTTGATCGCCGTTAAATAATATCGTTTAAATGAAAGGTTTGGAGTTTTGAATTCATGAACTTTTGGAGTTCATGATTTATTTAGTAGATGAAATTGGTTTGAGCAAGTGGCGAGTCGGAAAGCTTTATTGGTTCTTAAGTGATTAATGTGATTTGGTCTTAAAAAAATCTTTTATTTGTCTCTTCTTTTGAGAAAGGAATAGTCGATTTGTTTTACAAAACTTTAAAGAGTGTATATTGGGAGCTGGTTAATGGTGGTCAAGTATATGATGTTGTGAGACCACAGGTTGCAAGTTAATTGAGGAACATTAGAGGATGAATTCATTTCATGATATAAATCTCATAGAAATTGGATCTAAAAGGAATTATGGTCGATGGGACAAAACTGATTATATTGTTACAATTAGTAGAACCTATAGTGAATAGTGATCCAAGAATATTTGTGCATGATGGTGGAGTATTGGAATTATCGAATAGTTGGGATATTGTGATGGTATACTTTGCAAGGTTATGTAGGTGAAATAGAATGGTGTGGTTTATTGAGGGTTCAAGATTACTGAAGTAAATCGTTTTGGGCAGTCAATTGATTAGTGATGATGGTTGATATTAATGATTGAGGATATTGTTTGGATTGTGGGGATTCTAGGCAGTGAATATGCAGTTTCTATCAAGTATACGAAGTCACTTTAGGAGTCTGGTGTTGAAATTGAGCATGTGTTTTATGCTAGAACCCTGGTTGCCCAATGATCATGTGTAGAAGTAGTAGAACAAAAGTGGATTCCAAATAGTATGATGATCATTGATAGAATCCTTTGGTTTTAAATCAGTGTGTGTGTGTAGAGAATTCCAAGTTGATTATCTTTAAAAGATTGAGGTGATGTGATTGTGGGTGTAGATTTTATTTGAGGTGTTGGGAATCTACAATTATTCATTTGTAGAGTCTTCTAAATGCATATTGTTGCTCTCGGGTTGAGCACCGCTTTGAGATTACCGATTAAGAGGAATGAGTTAGTGTGATGATTTGAAATCCTATGATTTGAGAGAGAGTTTATTCCTAAAAGAAAAATTAAGAAAAAAAAAATTGATTCCTCGGGTAGTGAAATGCCCTCTTGATTCTTGTTTGAGCCGTGTGTTTATGGCAGAGGTCATTTACAATTTGAGTTGGCTTTACGTTGGCATGTGATTCTTTCTAATTTAGGAAAAAAAGTGATTGATTTTGGCATTGAATGTTTTCTCTTTTGGCTTACGTGGTGTTTACTTGCAAGCGACCTACTTGGAAAATGGAAAGGTTTTGTGATGAATCTTTGATTTTGGATTTGACTATTACGATGGGGAGTTGGTAGCGCGTGATTGCGATGAGAATCCTTTGTTTTGATTGGGTTCTATTTATAAAGAGTTTGTTTGAAACTAGTTTGGTTGTGCGTTCTGGTTAAAGGAGGTACTCCTTGCAAAGGTGAAGTGGTTGATTGGAGGCAGACGGGAGTTCGGTGTGTTATGTACAGTTATGCGGTTTGGTACCAAAGCAGTTTGGCCCAAGTTACATTAGTTCGTTTACGGAAGTTGTGGAGATTTTTGGAAGAAAGTGTATCGTTAGGACCGTCTCGTGTCCATGCGCAGGGCACCCAACATTTTGTATAACCCGATGTCAAGGTAGTATTTGAGAGATCAGGATTTCAAGGTTTTCTTAGAACCGTTGACCACCAAGTAAGACTGTACCTTCGACTTACATCGGTTGAGTGTCTAGAAAAATGACGAGATGAGTCTTGAGGCATAAGACGTTGGTATCGTCAAGGTCTTTGTGGGCCTTGTCGGTCCAGAGAGAGCGACTTGGGAGTTGGAGTCTCGCATGCGCGAGCAATACCCAGAGTTGTTCACGTCGGGTATGTGTTATTTTGTCATTTAATTTCAGTTGTGCAGTTTTTAATTGAGTAGCACGGCGAGTAGAATTCGGGGTCGAATTCTGTTAAGGGGGGTAGAATGTAATACTCTGAAAAATAATATTTATAAAAATGTCTTAAGGGTCGGAGTGTAATTAAATTAATTAGTTAAAGAATTAAGGGCTTGTGCGTAATTAAAGAATTTAGTATTCATGGAAAATAGTATTTTCGGAATTTTTATGAGCTATATAAATAGATTTGTAGTTTTTCTAGAAACCCTAGCCTTTTAGTCTTTTTTTTCCCACCGCGCCGGCTTTTTCCTTTTGCCTCTGCAAACTTGCGCCACGATTTTTCTTCTGTAGCCGTCATAATGTTCCATTCACCTTATGCTAGAGATACTACCACCATCTTTATGCTAACATTTTCTCATCCCACATTTTTAATAAAGCTCTACAAGTGTGCCATTTTGGACCGCATCCATTACCAGGGGCATGACTATTCGAATAGATTATACACTCTGTAGAGGTTGAACAACTTTACCCACAAGATATGATCAATTAATAATGTCGATCATAACACACTACCGTAGGCGTGCGGCGGAGATGATCATAGAAAGGCCTTTACCTGGGCCCACACGTCAGCAACTCCATCGTCTTCTTCTTCATCTCAGAACAGAGGAACTGTGCACATTCATGGTTGAGCCCTAGGCTAGCTCAACGCCACCGGAGAGGATCGGCGACCACCTGCGACCCCCAAAATAGGTTGCGGGGTCCACGGCGACCCTAAAGGAGGCGACGGTGCGGCGGGAGATGGACCAAGGCGGTGACACTACGCTGAAGTCGGCGACGATGGAACTGTAGGCGGAGGCAACTACACTGATGAGAACAATGGGTGTCCTGCTCTTCCGATAGGATGATACATCGATTTGTGGAGGTACGACTTTGAAGATGCAAGCTTCTAACCAATGACAACTAGAACACCAAGTAATCGTTAAACCACACTCCGAGTCGTTATCAACCGTGCAAAGAACGCGGTTGACCTGAATACACAAGAACAAGATAATAAGTAATCTAAAATTGCAAATAGGATTAAAATATTTAATAAAATTGGGATTCTAGAGTGGTATTATGGTTGGTCTAATCGACACAAGCCAATATACGAAGTTGCAATGAAGCTAACTTTTAACTAAACAAAATCCAAGGAAACTAGAGTCGTGTGGGCACCTTAAATAGGGAGGCGCAGCACATAACTAGGAGATAAGGGTGATACTATTCATAGTACTGTTTATATAAACAGTATGATCGTGAATAGTGTGGCCCAAGAGAGGCGGCCAGGGAGGTGGTTGGCCCAAATAACCTATAGTGGTGGTTGTCCTTTGGGCCAAATAATTGATACAAGGCCATCGACCCAAAGTGAGGTGGCACAACACTATATATATGTGAAGTAAATTCATCGACCCATTGAAGTAGAGTTTGACATAGCCGAATCGATGGAAGTAGAGTAGCCCGGTTGGAGGTGGAGTAGCAGTCATCTAGAGGGTTGATGTTCTCATCATACACAACGAGGCTTACAACTACAAACTAGAGCTTTGTTTAGCAGCTACGGGCTAATGCGGAAGTTACCAGTGCTGTCGGTGCTCAAGATGAACCAAGTTCTCCATGACGCCTTGCGGCGGCGCGGCAAGTTGCTACGACACATCTACACCACGGTCATCTAGGCTCTTCGCTGACTATCCTACCCGTTTTGCAAGACGAATAAGCCTACTGGAACGGGAAACCTCACCTGGAAGCCAAGAGAGGAAGGAGATCGAGTGTGGCGGCGAGGGTGCGTGCTCTGGGCTAGCGACGGGGACGAAGGGGCATTTTGGCGATTG
This sequence comes from Hsuehochloa calcarea, assembly GCA_036346395.1. NCBI lineage: Eukaryota > Viridiplantae > Streptophyta > Magnoliopsida > Poales > Poaceae > Hsuehochloa > Hsuehochloa calcarea. Next base: position 16,502,797 of record CM070594.1, read on the forward strand.
GCACATGGAAAGGAAGAAGAGTGTGCGCATTAGAGAGAGTAGGTTGAGGTGACCAAGATGCACGAGACAATGGAGGTGGAGCTCGTCGGACAAGGCGAAAGGAGGCGGCGACGTCTCGGCGTGCTTCAGCTAGCTCCACGGACGACTACATTATTCCTTCCTTTATGTGAGGGAACAAGCACAGAGGAGGTGAGCATGAGTAAGAGGAAGTCAAGGTGGTCACAACCCGTAAGAAGATGAAGACGAAGACTCACCCAACGCTTGGGAAACCACAGGCGAAACTGACGACTCGAGTTAGGGAAGAAGGCGTGCATGGAGGATTTCTTCTCCACTCGAGGTGAAGAAGTGGGGAGAATGGGGGAAATGCAGAGGAGAGGCTGGCAAGTGAGGTGACACGCTTGGGTGGGCTTTAAATAGAGAGGATAAGAAGATAGGGGATGAGGCGGAAGGCGCAGCTTGGGAATGACGTGGCAACTAAGCGAAGAGACAACAAGCACTAGTGCGTAGATGTGATAATGTCGCAATGGCGCAAGGATCGAGGACAGTCACTGCAGGCACTCTAGCACCTCCTGCACATGGGCGTGGCGTGGAGAGACATGGCGAACATGAGAGAGCGAGCGGGCGAGCTAACGTGCGGTGAAGAAGCACAATGCTTCTCTTGTGCGCCTAACAGGTAGGGCTAGGGCCCACTTGTCAATGAGAGCGAGCAAAGAGAGAGAGCGCGCAAAACTGGGCTGGCGCTGGCTGCGGCACAAGACTGGGCCTGACTTGGCTACAAAGACGAAAGGAGAGGGGGGAGTGGGCGACGACGAGCTAGCTGGGAGCGCGGGGACAGTCCGTGGGGAGAGGTGGCCCGAGGGAAGAGAGATGGAATAGAAGGTTTAAACTTTTAGTTTTGGATTTTCATGATTGAATTTGAAATTCAAATTCAAATGTTGTGGAGGTTATGCATACCTTTAACTTGTAGATTTTTATAAATTCAATTTGATGCATGGAATTTGATTTATCTTTTTGAATTGCAAGACAAGCCTTTGGAATTTCTCACAATGCAGCAAAAGTTTCTTGAAATCCAATAAATTGTGGACTAGCTTTGTCAGTTAGTTTGTTGTGATATGGTTGCAACTTGTTTGTCGCCTATCATTGCTCTTCATCTCTGTGTTACATGTGATTCGTTCCATGTTTCTTGTTGTCATACCACTACCTTTTTTTCTTTTCTTGTTTTGCTACGTGAACTAGATTTTTGGGTTTTTCGCTCAACATATGTTGATGAATTCAAATAGTACAAATTGGAATGTTTTACTCTGGAATATTCGAGGCTTAAACTCTGAATAAAATGGAATGACTTGAGAGACAAAATCGAAGAAGGCTCTTGTGCAATCATTTGTTTACAAGAAACAAAGAGAACCCATTTTGACCACTCCTATACTAAGAAATTTGCTCCTAAAATGTTTGAGGTTTGATCAATGCATTTCTAGTCCCTCATAGGGGACTTCTCGAGGTTTGATTGTTATTTGGAATAGCTCCATATTTAAAGCTGATGTTATTCACTAGCTTAGCTTTGATATTCAGATTCAATTCTCCTCGGTTCATACAACATAAGTTTGGTCTCTAGTTTCAGTCTGTGGACCTTGTCAGGGTCAAGCTCGTGATGATTTCGCAAATTGGTTGAATGACCTGAATATTCCTCCCAGTGATAATTGGCTTCTTATTTGAGATTTTAATTTCTATAGATAAGTGGAAAATAGAAACAGACCAGGAGGAAATTTAAAAGATATTCTTGTCTTTAACCCCATCATAAGCAATCTGGGTTTATGATATACCAATCAAAGGACGCAGTTTCCCCTGGAGCAATATGCAAGATGAACTTATGTTTGAGAAGTTAGATTGGTTCTTTACGACCAATGAGTGGATTGTTACTTACCCCAGAACGTTAGTACAACCCCTTGCTAAGGACACTTCTGATCACATACCTTGTGTGGTTTCAATTCAAACAAAAATTCCAAATGCTCAAATATTTCTTTTGAGAAATTTTGTGTTGATCACCCAAATTCTATGGAAATTGTTCGGTCTTATTGGGAGGCGCCTTGTTATTGTCAGGACAGTGCAAAGCTTCTCACGGCTGAACATTGTGATGCATAATTGTAACTTGGTCATCTCCTTGATGGATGGTTTGGAAGATCAAATACCATTAATTAGACTTGAAAGGAACTTTAGAAATATTATCAAGAGGCACAAAGCTAGGTTACTCCATCACAAGTAGGAATATTGGGGAAAAAGATGCACCATAGGATGTGTCAAATTTGAGGGTGAAAATACTAAGTTTTTTTAGGCCTTGGCAACAAAACAGTACATAAGGAATACTATTTCTCAGCTTGTCACTCTTGATGGCCGTATTGTCACTTATCACCATGATAATGCTGCTATCCTCTGGCAAGCTTATAAGGGTAGGATGGGGACCTCAACAACACCTACAATGCAATTTCACCTTGCCAACCTTATTCCTAAAATAGATGGTCTTCATTCTCTTTCAGTGCCCTTTTCTCAGAAAGAGATTGATGTTGTTATTGCCAACATGCCTTTAGATAAAGCAACATGTCCAGATGGTTTAAATGGGTCATTTTTAAATAGGTACCAGTCAATCATAGCAAGTGATTTTCACCAGTTTTGACTGATTTTCAAGAGCTTAAAATAGGTCTCTAGCGTGTCAACTCGTCCCTCATAACCCTCGCAAGCTAATCCACGTGAAAGAATCAAACATTCTCAAAGAAAGCCCTAAGATCACCAAATTGAAAGTGTGAATTATTTTAGGCCAATTTAACTTTAAAATTCGTGCTTAAAGCTCTTGACAAAACTTCTAGCTGAACTACTTCAAAAAGTCATTCTACAACCTGTTCACACAAATTAGTATGGTTTTATTAAAAACCGCACCATACTAGACTGCTTGGCTTGGGCTTTTGAATATCTACATCAATGTCAACACTCCAAAAAGGAAATCATCATCCTCAAATTAGAGTTTGAAAAGGCCTTTGATGCACATCATCCTAAGATCTGGAACATGGAACACAACACTATTCTCCGAAACATTCTCTGATGTTGCATTATAAAGGTTTTGATTAAAAACCGCACCATACTAGACTGCTTGGCTTGGCCTTTTGAATATCTACATCAATGTCAACACTCCAAAAAGGAAATCATCATCCTCAAATTAGAGTTTGAAAAGGCCTTTGATGCAGTGGAACACAACACTATTCTCCAGATGTTACATTATAAAGGTTTTGATAGTAAATGGATCCAATGAGTAAAAGAGATTCTCAATTCGGGAACTTCATCAATCCTGTTGAACGGTGTACTTGGAAAATATTTTCACTGCAAAAGAGGTGTTAGGCAAAGGACCCTCTCTCACCTTTGTTATTCGTGTTGGTAGCTAACTTGTTGAAAACTATTATAAATGAAGCTCATTGCATAAATCTGTAAGAATCGCCTATTCCTTAGAATAGACAAGTTGACTTTCCAATTATTCAATATGCAGATGTACCCTTTTGATCCAGCAAGCTAGCTTTCGACAATTACTATGTTTGAAAGGCCTTCTTGAAACATTTTACCAATCCATTGGTCTGAAATTTAACTACACTAAATCATGTTTGATTCCAATAAATGTGGATGAGGCGAAAGCACACTCTTGCATCTGGCTTTGGTTGTCAACTTGGTACTTTGCCTTTCACATATTTGGGTCTTCCCTTACAACAATGTAAGTGAGGAAAGTAACGCTATTTTTATTGTTGAAATCAGAGTACATGAGTTACACATATATAGATTAAAGCTATCATGTGAACGCGTACAACTATTATGTGAATGCGTACAGCTATCATATGAACGCATGATCCCTCGAAAGAGAAGGTGTCATGCATATAGAAAGCTGAGGCACCATCCTGTCTAACACGCCCCCGCAGTCGGAACGTCGTCAAGGCGGACATTCAGACTATACCTAAATTCGGTGAAGATAGAAGTCTCGCGGACGACGGTTCGGCGATGATGATCCGTCGTGATGACGACGGTAGACGGGGCGCTCGGAAGGCCGTGGAGGGAGGGCCGTGTCGATGAGCGCGCCGTGTCACGCCACAACGTAATCGAAAGAGAGGAGGCACTGGAGAGGTTGAAGCCGAGGTGGTGAAGTCCGGAGCCGAGGAACGTCGACGGGTCGGCAGGGCGATGCAAACCGATCTATGATCGGAAAAAATAGAGAAAACCCGATTTGAAGATGGTCGGGGAAAACTCTAATTGGTAGCCGATCGGATGATCGGTGACACGACTTAAACTATGGGTTGCGCAACACCAGGAGAGATTATGGAGATGAGATCATCTCCAAGGGGCGGTGCGGCGGCTCAGGAGCGGCACCGTTCTGATACCATGTAAGCGAGTAAAGTAACGCTACCTTTGATTATTGAAATCAGAGTACATGTGTTACACATATATAGATTACAGCTATCATGTGAACGCGTACAGCTATTATGTGAACACGTACAACTATCATGTGAACGCGTAATCCCTTGGAAGAGAAGGCATCATGCATGTAGGAAGCCGAGGCACCATCCTGTCTAACAAACAAAACCAAAATTTCAAGATTTCGCCCCTGCTAGATAGAGTTGAGTGACGACTAATGGCTTGATCCTCCTTCCTATCTCTGGAGGGAAACTCACCATGGTAAATTCAGTGTTTTCTCTCCTTCCCACTTACTACATGTGTACTCTCAAATTGCCCGTGAGTGTGATTGAGGCCACAGATCGTGCTCATCGTCATCGCCTATGGAGGGGATCAGTTTTTACAGCAAAAAGGAACTCATTGGTAATATGGGACATGGTATGTAAGCCCAAGAACAAGGGTGGCCTAGGGATTAGAAGCCTTGTTATTGAAGAATCTACATAAATTTTACAACAAACATAATTTGCCCTATGTCAAATTGATATGGGATAGATATTACAAAAATACAACTCCACATGCAGGAAAGGAAATTGGCTCTTTTCTGGTGGAAAGATATCTTAAGACTCATTGATACATATAGAGACATTGCAGCTTGTCAAGTTGGTACATGTGACTCTTAGGAAATTCTCCCTGGTATATTCATTTGCAAAAAAACAGGATATCTTGATCACAGATTTTGTCTAGGAAACAGATGACAATAAACCTTTTCATCTCCCTTTGTCAGTTCAAGCTTATGATCAGGAATATCAGCAATTGGAGCACCTTCTAGATAGCTAAACGATAATGGCGATACAAATGATTCTTGGAGTTATATTTGGGGTAATAATATCTACACATCACAGAGATATTACAAACTGGTCTTTCAGAATTGGCATGCGCCCAAACCACTAGTTTGGATTTGGAAGAGTAACTGTGTAACGAAGTTTAAAGTGTTTGTTTGGTTGCTTTTATCTGATAGAATAAACACTAAAACATGCTTCAAGATTGTCGTTGTCCCATTCATGGAGATGCTGCTTGTGTTATGCTGTCAACAAATGGAGGAAACAATCACACACTTATTTTTATTGCCCTTTCACCGTCAATGTTGGAATTACCATGGGATAAACTGGAATGTATCTACTAACATTTTTCTAAGACTTCAGGATGTTAAAACCAATTGTCAGCATCCCTTCTTCATGGAAGTGTTCATTCTATCTTCATGGCAGATTTGCAAACAACGAAATGGCAAAGTATTTGAGGATAAAACACAAGTTTTGTGGCTTGGAAAGATTTATTTAAACAAGATGTCACTCTTCATATGCATAGAGTGAAGGAATCTCTTAAAGAACTTTTAGTTTCTTGGCTAGATTCTCTAAGTTGATTTAAACCCTTTTTAGGGCATATAAATTCAACCTTTCTAAATGTTCCTTTTATTTTATTTTAATATATTTGTTGTAGGGGTCTCCCTTACGGTTTTCATTAAAAAAATCGAGAAGGGTATTTTAGTATCTTTACCAAAATACTGGGTTGGTGACCTTGGAGAAACCACGATGCATGACATCGCAAAGAAGAAGTGGTTTAGGTCATAAGGAGGACAATATCACAAAGAGATGGATTCGGGAGACCTGGATCAGTGTTTCCCTAAGCGCTAGGTGTTAGTCGAGCGGCAGATCAACGCTTAATCACCGTGGACCTAGGCGGGGCTAGGTGGCCACCTAGGCGGGATAAATTGGCTAGGAAGCCTAGGAGGGAGGGCCGCGCCTAGGGGAACACTGATCTGGATCGTTATCCACTTTGAGAACCGTGCATGAGTGTGACGAGGATTAAAACATCGATGTATTATTTTAATACATTGGAGAAGACCATACGACTTCGTAGTCATAACCCCTAAGGCTAACGATCTCACTGGTCGTAAGGATTCCAGAGGTTACTAAATAAAGATCCTAGTCGGACAAGGTCTTGTACCTAGTCCCCGACCAGTTGACTGCTCGTAAGGCTACAAACTGATATTGTCTGAGTATGAGTCCAGATATATCATTTACCGTGTGATAAATGGAACACGTGTTGTATGTTCCATACCACGCGACGTTACATAATTCTAAGACACTGGAATACGGTTAAATGACTCAGTGGCATATAACCGCACGACAGTTGATACATTGTCAACTAACGCCCCTCTCCGACCAGACGTGTCACTTCCTAACAGGCGTCTCTCTAAGGGATAACTGTCAACGCTTCATCAACTACTTAAGGAGAATTGCGGAAGGTGGAGAGAGAGAAAAAGATATTATCAATTGGGAATCACTCTCAGAAGACAACCAGTCGATTAGATTGCAAAGTCATAGCAAGTATTGCGCTCCAGTGTTACTAGGATTAGCCTTTGGTCTAGATTACAGGCACTCCTTGTAATAGCCAGTTCATAGCAATAAAGAGCAGCCTCAATCCTTTCCAGGAGATACGTGCTATTTTTCCTCTGTTTTTTTATATATTTGTAAGTTCGGTGATTTGATCGTCGACAGAGTGTGAGACCCATTTGTATGTGGACTTAACGGGTGTCCGTTAATGTTTCTCTCTAGACCTAGTCTCCACAATATAAGGGGTGTTGCAGATTTGCATACAAAAAAGCCTAGAAATTTGTGGGATTGGGTGCTCATTGTGAGAGCTGTCGGGGATTTAACTTGTAATGCTTAACAATCCCAATAGTCCTAGCATCACAAGAGAAATTCGGGCTCTCGGTGTATTATGTACCTTCCAGGAGCAGTACACATACACCTTCACAAACAATCAAGCCATACACAAATATTACAATACCGAAATCTTCATAATTTACAACATAATAAACATACAAAGTTCAACTTTCATACATAGGGCCGACCGGCCAAATAGCATGATAAAATATCAAGTACACATCTAAAAATAGTGAATAAACTGAAATAAAACCATGAATTTACTAGCAATAAAGTCCCAATGGTTTGCCATAAATCGCAGGGCAGCCGACTGGGGTTAAACCTTAGCAAATCGACGTTTCCTGCGCATCTTTCCTTACAGTTCGATCTCATCACCTGCTGTCCAGATTAGTAAATAAGAGCAAATAGTGAGTACATAAATGTACTCTACAAGACTTTACCAAGCTATACATATCTACATGGAAGATCTACTTAATGGAGAAGGCTATAGGGTTCATTTTTAGCACAAAGTAATATTTCATTTGAAGTACAAGTAGTATATTTAAATTACAAGTGAGCAAATAATTTTCAATACTTCAAATAACAGTGAGTAAATAACATTAGACAACAACTAACATCAACAGGTGGCTTCCCCTACAGCACACAAACATAGCATGAGAACCCACTCTCCATACCACCCGATCAAGTTTTAAGTTTAAAATTCCAAAATGTTGAGTCTAATTCTTGCGGGAAATAATCACGTGTGTCCTAACCATGAACGTGGCTACTCAAGTAGATTAAACCCTGCAGGGGTGTACAACTTTACCTACATGCCAGACCGTTCCTTTTCAAAGCTATATAGCACACTTCTGAAGGTAAGCCAGTAGAGCTAAGTCCTACGAGACGTTTTTCAATGAAATGTATTAGTTAAGAGCAGCTGATATGGGGGTTAACCCTCCGTGAACCGCTCAAATGGGGCTCCTACGGAGGACCCATACGTTGTGTCGGAGTCACCGGCCCAGTCCTAGCAATTGCCGATGCTCCTCAAGCGTGGGAACCTAATCGGATCCCACCCCGCATATTTCCAACAACAACAGAACAACATAATAATTTTTCTCTCGACAACTACCACCTGTGACTCAGAGCTAACACAAGCTAAAGTACTAAGTCAAGAGGGGTTCTATATCCCCCTCATTTTGATGCACACAATAATGCTTGGATCAATAGCGCAAGTAATTCGGTCCTTGTTAACTCGGGCACAAACCACACACCCAATAACCACACCAGCAAATCATCTGCCCGAGTCCAAATTGTTTTAGTTTTAGTTTTAGTTTTTCCAAATATGATAGCATAGGGTACTGGACATAGCATAATAAAAAATATTTATGTGATCAAAGTTATCGATAAGGTCGACAACCGCCCAATCTACTAGAAGCTAAGTATCACATCGAATAAGCATAATAGACCATATAACATCCACCGGCTCTAATTCACCAGCAAGATTATTAACTTATGCTAGTGGCAGGGGATGAACAATTTTAGAGAATTCATGCAATATGATTAATTACCTCTAATCGACAAAAATAACTTAACAAATAAAGCATGTATACATATAGTTGCAAACTAAGATAATAGTTTGGAATATAATAGGATAAACATGCATCAAAGGATGGATGATTGCCTTTGATGATACCATTCTTGATTACTATGTGGTCACACTCACGAATTTGTCTGGATTGTAAAAAATCTATCGAAAGAACGATACAAGCAATAAATACAAAAAAAGTTGAAATATTCAAAAATGTATGAAATTTATACAGTAATTATATTAATATTTTAGATGAATTTATTTGAAATAATTAGTTCAATTGAAGTTTGTATGTGAGAGTTATAGACTTTCGAAAATCAGCTGGGGAGAAAATGCTGAAAAATCTATGTATGTGTCCGAAATTAAATATTTTCGCAAAAAATTTCTAGAATAGTATTAAATAAACAAGTTATAAAAATGGATAGATAATAAAATTTTATGAAAAACCCAATTGGATTTATTTCATTTGGAGTTCATATGAATTTTCTATGCATTTTCAAAGTTAAATGACTTTTCGGTGTAAAAATGGATATTTTCTGAATTTAATCCTAATATCAAAATTTTCTGTGATAGAAAAATGTTTCAAAACTATTCCAATTTAAATTAAATTAAAAATTGAAACCAACAAAATTGATTTCACTCAATTTGGAGTTAATTTGAATTAGTTATGAATTTTCGAAGATTAACCAAGTTCATGTTGTACAATTTATTTTGAATTTTCAACTGAGAGCATGATCTTATGACTTTATGCTAAGTACATACTAATTATTTTTAACCTTTAATTGCTTTACTAATTTATATTATCCATCTTAATAACTAATTAATTCCATTAATGAGAAAATTACTAACTGAAACGCTACAAGCTGATCAATCTATTATATGAACTCTAGACCCACTATTCATATTGAATAAACATCTTTCGGCAAAGGTTCTTAGATTAGTTCCCTCTTTTAGCCTAGATGTTATTAACTGGAGCAAAAATTCTAATCTCAAATATTTCCCCTCATGAATTCTTTGCCTAAACCAATCATTCACAGTTTGTTATGGACATACATAAAAATGCTTATTTTTCAGACTTGCTTGCCTCTGTTAGCTTAATGTCCAAGCTTAATTGAACGAAAAACCCTTCTAAGTCATCCGCACCGTGTTGGGCCGCGCTCGGGCTCCCGTGTCCGCACCGTGTTGGGCCGCGCTCGCTGCCGCTCGGTCACCTCGTCGTCATGCCGGCCTCAGGCTTCCTCAGTCGCGCCGCGATCGGGCCACTGTACCAGCTCGGCGAAGCGCCACGTCGCCTAAGCGCCGACGCGCAGCCTTGCCGCTTGCCGCGCCACGCCTCAGAGCCATCCCAGTGCACCGCAAAGCCCGAGCTGCCGCAGCTGCTCCCGGCTGGGCCTGCCGCATGTGCCTCGGCTGCCACGACTTGACAGCCGGCGCCGTGCCGTCTGGCCGCGCGGCCAAGCCGCTGCTGGCCAGCACCACCTCTTGCTGCTGCCTGCTGCCATGCACCAGCCCAACTCCTGCCAGCGCCGCCTCCTCCTTGCCTGGATGCTGCTGCAGCTGCATGCGCCGCTGGCTGCATGCTATGCTGCAGCACTGCTCTGTCACCTCCTCTCCCTTCTTCAAAATTCTCATATGACCTTGCATGCGGGAACTAGAGGTGGGAATGGATTGTCTCGCGATGACAAACACAGCGGTACGATATGCATGACTTGATTTTGAGTTTTTGATTGGAATTGAGAAGAGAGTAGGTGGATGAAATTAACTAGTGCTAATGTTTGAGAAGAAAGAGCAAGCTCTGCTGGGGAGGTAGAAGCTGCGTGGGGAGAGATGCTTCGGCTGGGCACATGGTTAGGAATAAAGAAATGGCAGTGAGAGAGGTTAGTTCGGCTGAGGGAAAAAAATGAATTGGGAGTGGTGTGGATGGGTAGTGTTGGGTGGTAGGGGAGCTAAGAAATATGGCACTGGGAAAAAATTGAGGATGGGTTAGGGAGGTTTTGGCAGACAGAAAAGAATGGATAAGTAGGTGTTTCGTTTATGATTGGTCAAACTGGAAAAGAAACGACGATAATAATGAACGCATGACGACATGAATTTTGTGATGCATGCGAAAATAAAAAATCAATACTATTCATTTTTTTTTTACATTCAACCACTTTCAAATAATTCAATTTAATATTGATTATTATTATTACTTACTGCGAGAAAAATTACAAAACATGCTTTACTTAATTCCTTAATTCCTCAATTTATAGTTAGAATAATTATACTGATTTTAGATTTTTAATTATCAACTTTCATTTCCATTTGTTTTATTTGTCTATTAGGTTTGTGTTTTAAATTCAAATTCAAAATTGAACATGAAAAATAAATAGATAACCAAATAACCTCCAACAATTGCAGAAAAATTCAAACAAGCATATTAGAGAAGACAAAATCCAACTAAAATATTCCCATACTTGAAATCTTTTTAGTTTTTCCTTAACTTCAAATTGAGCTTTTGAATTGGAGAAGGAGTATTGAATTTCTAGATTTTAAGTTCTAGTCTTCAAAATAAAAGAATTTTCAACATAAGATTTATACTCCACTCTAAACTAAGTTTCAAGGTCTTGACAAAAATTTATTTTTTAAAAAAAATCCATTTCTAGGATTTGGAACAACGGGTTTTAACCTATTTGTTTTGCAACTTAGGAATCTAGGGCTGTTACACTCATGAGTGAGCTTTTGTCCTACATAGTGGAGTAGTGGTAAACCTTAAATTCCTCAATATTAATCCAATCATGTTTGTGCAAAGATGAGTTCTCTCTTGTTCTTGCTCTCTTTCATGAGTTTTTGGGTTCTTGTGTTCTAGGGGTTTTGCTTTGGTCTTTTGCTGTAATCTAGCTTATTAGGACTTGTGAAAGTTGATCTAACATCATATTGACCACATTTCATTCACGAGCAAACTTTTGGATTAAGTTTAGGTTTTCATCCGGTTTTGAGCACTCTTGCACTCAATCAAGAAATCCATAGAATTTGATAGGTTCTTGACCTTCTTGTTAAGCTATGTCTGAAATCTCAAGTGATTTGAATTTCTAGATCAAAAGTTATATTATTTTATAGATCCAAAATCATGTTTTGCAGTCAGCGCCGAGGGAGCGGTCAGATTTCCCGTTGCCTAGCAGTCAGACCGGCGAAGGGGAGCTGATGTTGGAGTTTCTTGGTTTATGCCCAAATATTCCGCTGTGATTTTAAGATATTGATCTTCATATATTCATATAGCTATTGGAGTGAAAAGAGAGTAGAATTCCATGAAAGAAAATGTGGGCGCCAATTCACCCTCTCTAGTCGCTAACACCGTCCAATAAGATGATGGCAATCATGACGACGACGGCAACGAGGACGGAGAAGAAGATATCGATGACAATGACACTGACAATGACATTGGCGATGACGATAGGGACAACAACGAAGACGATGATGGCGGTGATACCGTGCCCTATTTCGAAGAGTACTGCTTCCTGGTGAAGACAAGACGAGGCCATCCATGTGTATAGACTAGACCGGTGCAAGATGGAATGGACGGATCTGAAGAACGATGGGACAACGACGAGGTGCTCTTCAGGGATAGGAGAGGCGCCATTGCGGTGGCACGGCACGACGGCACACATGACCGGCGGGTATATCTACCGGCGTTCGCCAAAACCAACGGCGCATGCTACAGTATGGAGCATGAGAGCTAGTTACTGGATTGGACTTGGATCTTTTTTTCTTTCGAAGCAGCGGGGGAAGATCCCTCCGATTTCTGTTAGCCTCCGCCTGGATTGTCGAATTGGGCCATGAACCGGGCAATTAGACTTGGGCTTTACTAATGTCTCGTGTTTTGCTGCACCACAGAATTGGAATTGCTTCCTCCTCGTTGCCGGTCACCATAGACACTGCCGATGCGTGCGACCGCCACCACCGATGTCGAGCCTCCGCCGTGGCTGTGGCTGAGTGTAAGCACGAGCTGTCGTTAACGAACGCCGCTGCCTTCACCACTCAGATCTGAACGCGAGGAAGGAAGAACAAGTGGCCCCGGCGTAGATTGATCTATGCGTGGAGCAGTGTATGGGAAGTGAGACGTCGTCTCGAACTCTTCCATTGCTTCCTCCTCGTTGCCGGTCACCATGGACGCCGCTTCTTCCCCGTCGCCAGTGTAGCCATCGCGTCTTCTTCCTTGTTGCCAACAAAAACAACCTCTTTCTAAACGATGGCGGCCCACGACGTCTCAAGTCCAACCGCTGCTCGAACCTGTTGTGTGGCCTCCACTCCGACGAGCTGCCGTGGACCACTACTGGCGCTAGCACTTCTTATCGAACACCGGGCACTCCGTTGCCGGCCTGCTGCTACTCTTCCATCCCGAACCGTTCACCGCCGCAGATGGCTTCGCCGCCGACCCCCGGCCGCTGGTAAACTATTGACGAAGCCGCCCACAGCCCGTCGGTGAGCTCCATGGAGTTGAGCTTTTGACGAACATGGTCGACTAGGTGAAGATAACATCCATGCCAACGATCAATTTTATAATTTGAAATTTCTTTGGCAACCAAACAAGATTTAGCATTGGCTTATAATTCCATTTCCATGTGAAAGTTTATTCTCTCTCGTTTAACACATTTCTAAAGCGATATAGACTATTAAACATTTTTTGAACAAAATAACAAAAAAAAAACTACCACTAACCCAATTCACAGCAGGAATGGGCGCTCAGCGAGACGGCCGTGACCTGAATGCATAGTAAGCTCAGTCCTTTACCATTTCGTTGCAAAAAAAGACTTAGCCAAAAACGCAACACCAATTGAGCAGACGCTGACTCAGTTCATTTCGTGGCGACGCAAGCAAATCAACCAACGTTAATAAACATTTCAATGCGCAGTACAGATAAAAGTAGCTAACGAAGGTCCAAGTTTCAGTCCAGAAACAAAATCTTGTCATTCCTTTCAATTAAAATATGATCCAAGCCAGGAACAAAATTTATAATCCAAAAAGATGTTCCCACGAAACTTGGTTGACTGGTAAATGCTGTTCAATACACGAGATCAAATCAAGTTCAGCTAGAACTACAATGTATAGAACAGCTCAGATGACACATCCGACGAGCCACTGGGACGGTTCCTTACTGCTCACCTGGCGTGGTCTTGATGATATCAGAATCACCTGAAATTAAACGCAAGGCAAGAAAATATGATATAAAAAACCAGACAGGTGTATATATTGAAAAATAATCGGGAAACATATTAGTCAAATGTTTATGTACAATGAAGTAGGACATTACCAGGATCAATAATGCTAAGACAACAGACACGGAAGTATTTACCACAGGCTGTTCCCAAATCAACATTGTCTGAAAACCAACATAATGCAATTACTTTTGGAACACTAATCGAACAAGTAAAATCTACATTGACGTGTTGCTAATTACATGATAGAAACTAACAAAAGAACAATCCTTGCAATTGCTACTAAAGCTTCCAAGATTGGGTTGCAAGGTAACCAACGACAGTAACAGATCTTCTAAGCTAAGTAAAACTTTTGCGAAGGTCACGGGGAAAATATACAATTCCCTTAGCATCATCAATGTACAAGGATTAGATTATTAAACTCAGGCAGTTATAAACTGCAAGAAATGACAACTTACTTCCATGGAAGTGGTGAACAGTGATCTTCGCCAACATAGCATAGTACTCAATTTCAGACTTCCGAAGAGGAGGACAGTTGTTAGCAATGATCACTAGCTTTGCTGCAAATGAATAGCATATAAACATATTAGACATCATACTGCTAACTAACACAGAATAAAGTGCAAGTTAGCAAAGATAAAATGCTGTTAGGGCAGGCAGAAATAAATACAGGACACATTTAACTATGACACCGCAAGCTTCTAAATGTAACTTTCAAGAAAAGGTTCAATGTGAATAGTAAAGGAAGACAAAAGGAAATAGATGGAGACATAGGGAATAAGAAAACAAAAGACATTGTTCATACTGAATTGCTTACAATTGTGTTGAATTATAAAATTTACTCCCACATCCACAAGACATCCATCATGGAAAAAACTACTCTAGCCCACAAAATATGCAAGCCATAGAGAATATCTCCATTTCTGCTAATAAACAGTGATATCACACATGTATTATATGCAGAATACGGAGAGAATTATTATGGCGTTGACTCATACACAATGGCGATACAAATATTACATCCACTGGTAATCAGTTTTCAACGCCCAAAAAATTAGAACAGCGCACATACTGTTAGATGGGAAAACATATATGTGCAGAAAACAAACCAAGCAACAGTAAACAATTAGTATAGTTCACATCTAAACACTTTACTCAATAGAATCAGACCCAAGCTGAAAGATGCTACAAAATAAATTCAAAATCAACACAAAAAACGTCCTAATGGAGGATCAGAATCCTGGCTTGGTTTTCCCCGAAGAGAAATTATAGCGCTCAGTATGTTCATTGTCGATCATCTGGGGAAAGGATCATCATATCCTCCATAACAAACAGTACATCACAAAATTAAGAGAACAAAGATCTAAATAAAACGTAAGCTGTACATATTTCAGTACGTTGAAGATATATTAGAACAGCACACATTCCTAGATGGGAAAATTGTAGAGCCGAATGAGGATGCAAAATAAAATCAAATTCAGCACAAAAACATGTCCTAATGGAGGATCAGAATCCTGGCTTGGTTTTCTACGAAGAGAAATTATAGCGCTCAGTATGTTCATTGTCGATCATCTGGGGAAAGGATCATCATATCCTCCATAACAAACATTACATCACAAAATTAAGAGAACAAAACTCTAAATAAAACGTAAACGGTACAAATTTCAGTATGTTGAAGATATATTAGAACAGCACACATATTCCTAGATGGGAAATACATATATTTGTAGAGCTGAAAGATGATACAAAATAAAATCAAATTCAGCACAAAAACATGTCCTAATGGAGGATCAGAATCCTGGCTTGGTTTTCTACAAAGAGAAATTATAGCGCTCAGTATGTTCATTGTCGATCATCTGGGGAAAGGATCATCATATCCTCCATAACAAACATTAAATCACAAAATTAAGAGAACAAAGATCTAAATAAAACATAAGCAGTGCATATTTCAATATGTTCAACATATATTCTCTATCAAACCCTTTCAGGTAAAGAAAGTAGGTTTTTCCATATAAACTTTGGAGGATCAGAGTCCTGGCTTGATTATCTCTGATGAGAATAATTATAGCGCACAGCATGTTCATTGTCGATCATCTGGGGAAAAGATCATCATATTCTCCAGTTCATACCATTCTATGCAAATATAGAGTCTAGAGAATTTAGTCAATAAAATCACTTCGTCCAAAGAAAAAAAAAGGGGAAATATAGCAAGAGAATCTACAAAACAATCACTGTCAACAAATTGGTACTCACATCTATCAAGCCTGTGAAAAATAGGACCACAAATCAAATATCACAACCTAATTTGAGTGGCAACGCTAACAAGCTTAATCACCTTGGTAAATCTGTGGAAATGTTAAATCACTATACCAATGTACACCACCATCAGCTATTGAACCACAATAGTGAGTCCATACCAATAAAAAAAAGCGACGGTGAAGCTAATCACTATAGCATCGACTCATACGCAGCGGCCATGAGATCCACCGGTAATCAGTTTCTCCGATGCGCAAAAACACATCCTCAACATCCATTAATTTAGCATCAAAGCTCACACTCACCAAGAGTAACTTAAACTACCAATTAAACACCATACTCATCAACTTTTACCCTCACAACTGGTTCTTCCACTAGTATAGGGCATAAGCTTCACACAACCTAGCGCCCATACTCATAAACTGCATGTAACTAAGCAAGGAGGGTTCAGTTCTTACACTTGGAGTTCCTGAGGGTCCTGAGGACGGTCTTGTAGCCGAGCGTGTACTTGCCGCTCTTCATAACAAGCTGCAGCTTGTTGTTGATGTTGTCCGTGGACTTCTTCTGTAACACCACCATCGCACCAAAAGCACCGAGAATTAGCACCAATCAAAAACCATCACAAGCAATCGAGAAGAACAAAAGAATCCAAGCGAAATGCAGGATCTAGCAATTTCACGCAAGAGCAGAGGGGCAGATCGGCAGAAGGATCTAAGCATCGAAGAATATGGGGCAAGGAAGCGGGAGAAGGGTCGTTACCGTCTTCTTTGCGGCCACCATGGTTGCTCCCTGAGGAGAAGTGACGGTGGCGAGGCCTGATAGGATTGGCGGCGGCGGCGGCGGCTCGGGGATGACTGCGAATGAAGAATGGGGCGCTTGGGTTTGGCATTTATATAGACTCGGGAGGTAAGGGTTTGCCCGGTATGGGCTTTGATAGGATTGGGCTTGCGCTTGATGGGCTTTATGGGCCGAATATGGTTCAAGGCAGGACCCTGTTGGGTTTCTTTCACCCAAAATTAATCATTTGCCCATATTTCATGCTGCTTTAACGATCACTATTTTAGATGTAGATGCAGTTGATCATTTGTCCTATCTTTCAATTTTGACTTAATTATTAGCTATTTTTTGCCTTTATCATATTTTGTAATTTATTCTTACGTTTTATCCCACCTGAAATGATCATTATGCTATTGAAACCGTTTGCCCTAGGGCATATGGTTCGATCGGGGCTGGTGCATGCATCAGCCGCCTCCCCTACACATCTCTGACGGCCAAGGTGACTAAGGAAGCGACGCTCTCCCCTTCACCATCTACTGAGCGTCGTCCTTTCACCCTCGAGGAGGACGACACTATCCTCTCCCTACCACCAGACTCCTCTTCGGTCGAACCGACAACGCCATCAAGAACCACTAGAACTCCACCCTCAAGAGGAAGTACTCCTCATTAGCTTCTAATTCTATGGCGCCCAGACTCGATGCTGCCACCACCGATGGCGTGGCTGACTAGTCATGTCTGCGAACCAGTAGCGACCGTTAGAGCGGGGACTTGGGCTGTGCTTTTTTGGGTCAACCCGAAACCCGGTCGGCACGGTACGGTCTAAACACGGCACGTTGTGGGCTGGCCGACACGCACGAATAGCGGTAGGGCCGGGCTCGAGCGCGCGCCCGTTAGGGGCACGGCAGATCGCGACGATCGGTTGGGCGTGCTTGGCGCAAGACGGCACGAAATAGGACCAAACTTCCTGTTCTTGCCCAATCCCTCCTTCGACCTAGCCCAATCACTCCCCCACACCGGCTTACCCCAACCAATCATTCCCTTCTGCCACCCGGCCTGGCCCACGAGTGTCTTTGTCTTCCTGGATGGTGGAGGCGGCAGTTGTCTTCTCAGGCGTCTATAGTTACTTAGGGCTGGGCTTGGGCCGGCACGGCACGATCCCAACACGGCGGGATTTGTGCCGTGCTTGAGCCTGACCAGAGGCGAGGCGGGCCGGCACGGCACGGCACGGTGGGATGACCGAGCCGAACTGGCATAACACGACGCGGCCCGAAGCACGGACACGATCCAATACCCACCTCTAGCGACGGCCACCCGGGCCTCTGTTTCAGCCCTGGGGGCCTGTCCGGCTCCGACTTCAGTGACTCCAGCCACCATAGCCTCTCCTCCGTCATGCCATCGTCCGAAACTGCTGCCACCTCGCAGCCGCAGCACGTCTACTGTCCCGTAGCGCGGGTCGGCGGGGTCGTTGTGCTCCCGATGCCGCCGTCGCCTCTGGCGGTTTCTCTCTCTCTCTTCCTCTCCCTACCTAGCAGGGATCAGCCCGATCCGTCTCGGTCTGAGGCAGTCTCGGCAACGCCCCACCGTCTCTTCCTGTACAGCCCGCTCCAGCGTCTCAGATGTCGTCGCTGCCCATGTTGTTCCAGCTGCAGTCGCAGTCACTGTCGACGATAAATCTCGCGCCGCCACGCCCGCCAACGTCGTTCAACACGGGGTTCTTGGCGATGATGCAGGAGATGATTCAGATCGAGGTCCGGAACTACATGTTTGGCTTCGACCTCCGCTCGTCGGCCGACGGCATCCGTGCCACCGCGGCCGCCAAGCGCAAGATTAAGTAGTAAGCAACAGCAACAGCTAACGAGATGATCATTAATTAGCTAAGATCAGAGCGCAACAGCTCAACAAGAATCGCAGCAAGAACAGAACGAGCAAAGAAAAGCAGAGGCGGCAAGTGAAGAGGAGGACAGGAGGTCGAGGAGAGTGGCGCGGTCGGTGTATGCACCGGGTCTGATTATGTTGCATCTTGTTTACTGGGGTTCTGACCTAGTGATCTGTTCATCCAAACCAAGCGTTTGTGAAGCTTAACTCAATATTCAATTCTGAAGTGGGAAAGAGAAATCATGTTTCGCTACTGTGATCAGCAGCCATATGACTCATATCAATGCAAAGTGGGTTTAGATACAATGTCCCCTATGGCTTCAAGATTGTTAGCAATTCTTCCTCTAAAAAAGTTTTGTTAGCAATTCAGTTCAGGAGACTTCACTTTTTGTAGATAGTAGATACTGATCTAGACGGATAATGTGCAGAAAGATTGTATCCTTAAGCTCTCGAGTCGTAGATGCTGCAGATCCTCAAGATGGCAAGGCGTGATGACTTCTGAACTCCTTCAGTTCAAACGATCCTTCGGACTGAGATGTTCAGAGGGCGGCTGGCTTTTGTGTCCTTCCGAGCATAGATGGTCAAACGGCAGATCACTCTACGGCTTCAACCGTTCACCACCCAGTTGATGCCTTGGTACATCGGTCGGTCAAACCTCCAAGCACTTGCAGAAACTTCCATAGTTCTACAGCAAGTCCTCCCTTGCGCTCGCCATAATTTTGAAGATAAAGTATCTGTCAAGACAGTCAATATGGCTCTAATACCACCTCTGTCGGGACCAAAAAATACAATTCTGGACCGTCTGTGTATTATGTACTAGTCCAGGATCACGCTAGTGCATACAGTGTCAACATAGATGAATATCGACCCCACACAAGATGAATAATAGAATAAATAAGTAATTTGTATAATAAATAACTGGTGTGACCTTAAGGTCGGGTTTATATTTTATTAAGCCTCACAGGCTGGCAATAAACAAATAAGCAGCGGAACAAATAAATTTCAGCGGAATCTCACCAATTCACCATAGGAAACCGACTCGGATCATGACCTAGCGATCAGCACCTTCGTAAAACTCTTCCTCAAAGACAGACGAAGATTCCTCCACTTCTGTTGATTGATTATAGCAAGCATGAGTACACAACCGTACTCGCAAGTCACACCACAGAATGCAATTTAGAGATGATGGTTTATTCCAAGGGAATGACTTCTATGGTTATTTTGCATAAAGCAATTGAATGCAAATAAATATATTAAAAAATATGTTTAAAACAAATAAACAGTGGTAGTTTAACAATTATTTTTACAAAGGCACAAAGCCTAATCAAATTATTTCATACAGCTATATGACTTAGATCACACAGCTCCCTTCCCAAATGTTTTATAAAAATCTAACCCTTGTGTGAAATCCCCGACCATGTCCATGACCACGGACGCAGCTATTCGAATAGATTGTTCAATACTCTGCAGAGATTATACACTTTACTCATACGATACAATCAGTGTAGCTGGCACTAATCATAACAAAACTTTCAAAAACTTCATCTCAAGCATTGACACTCCTATTATGTTTTACTGTCGTCCAACCCTTACATAGCGCTTTGGTACAATACACACCGTTGGACAGGGAAACAGCAAACCGTCCCGCGATGTGATCTACCTGGTAGTCCACACCTCCACCCATCATAGAGCTCCTAACCTACAACATGAGTTGTCAATACCAAAACTCCATAACTTACTAAGTTAGGCCCGTCCCATCAGGCATGTGGTTGTACGGAAGGCCAAGTTCAATGATGCACAAAGTTAAGTTCTTAATTGACCAAGGTAAGACTTCTATTTTCTAACTATGCCACAAAGATTGTCATTCTCATTCACAAAGCTCTACCATATCACTTAGTATACACCACTTGCCTCAGTCCAAATCATTTCCCACCCTGTTGGTTAAATGCAACACATGCTATCACAAAGTAATAACACATAATACACAGTTTTACACAAAGTTCCATAGTCACTTAGTTAAATTTATAATTGCAATTCGGATGATATGTGTGACTCGTAGCATGGCTAAGCAATACTATTTGTCTAACCAACCCACATTGGTGCTATGATAATACCAACTAAATAATAAACCAAACTAGGGTGACAAAAGATCATGACAATACAATAGACAAGGTTGATATAATCAAATGGGTGAATAGCTAAACTCAAAGCATTCAAATAAATACTTAAAGTAGAATGAAGTACTTTGAATCAAAGTAGTTTTGAAAACTGGGTACAACATGATCAAATGTATAACTTGCCTTTGAAATAAATTCTGATACAGGTCTTGGTGAACTCCTTCTTCTTCAAAATTCCCTGAAGTATCAACGTATACTCGTAAATGAAATAAATAAACAAAATAAATAAAAATAGAGCTGAAAACTAACTCCAAAAATTAAATAAAAATCTTAGAAAGATAGAGCTCGAATTTAGATGAATTTTGGAATTTGAATGAGCTCAAACGGAGTTCGGATGAAGAAGATATGGCTTCTGGAAGTCCTAATCTAAATAAAATACTCAACAAGGAATTCAAGCACTGTTCACCGAGCACTGTACATCGAGTATTGTACATCAAGCACTGTACATCTCTTTCGGCTACGTGTACTCGAAAGGAGTTTCGACCACATGGTCGGAAGATTTCAACTGCATGGTCGTAGAAGATTATGACTACCTGATCGTAGAATATTACGACTACATGGTCGTAGAAGACTCTACAGCTCACAGGTTCACGGAACAGCGATCTGACTGGTGGACTCCACATGGCATATACACGGTGTATGGTAGACTGGATTTACACTAGATCGGATCTGGGTTAGGGTTCGGACTGAACACACAAGCGCTGATGCGGTTGGCTGAGCAGACACACGAGGCGGTTCAAGTAGATGTGGCGGTGACGTGTCGGACACATGCGCCTACGAGTTGATGTGACACGACACATATGCTCACGAGTTGATGTGGCACGACACGCCGACAAGACAACGGCGAGGCTCGGGTTAAACCGGTAATGGCGAACGGCGGCGCTTCGCCGGCGGCGGATGCGGGCACTGGGTAGGACAGGTTATTGCGCATATACCGGTACTGGTACTGGCACAGAAGATTGTCGAAGTTGGCCGAAATTAGTGACGAAGCGATAGAGCAGGTGCGGCTATTGTCGGCGACAAACACTGGTGACGTCGGCAAAGAAGACGACGTGGTCGACGATGACGAGGTGACAAAGACGACGGCACAATCTGAAGAAAACGAGCGGCGACAGCGGAAACCCTAAAACTTCCAATGCGGCGACGCTAGAGCTTGAGGGTTGCGGCAACTTGGGTTTCGAGATCAGGGCGAGAAGGTGAACTCAAGAGTCCTATTATAGGCCTCGGGCGTACCGGATTTGGAAATCCCCAAATCGAGTTTGTAATGAACATGATGCAATCTTAGAGATAGGGAGGGATTTGGTATAAGATTTTAACTGAAATGAGTGCGGGAGAGATAGAGATAAGATCCTACGTGTTTTCTAAATAGGGTTTAGTTGGAGATATCCCGTTGTCGTATGCGGCATTGAGCTCCAACATTGGCGAAAGCGAGCGAAGGCGACGATTTCGCGAGGAAGACGGGCGCGAGGACAAAGCTACGGTGAGGCTCACTCGTCAGCGGAATGGAGCGACTGAGAGGGCTGGCGCGTGGAGAAAGGCCGGGAAAGAATGAGCTTCGACCCGACACTGTTTCTGAGATTTACATAGATTTTTCTTTTTAGAAAATACAGAAAATACAAATAGTAAATAGAAAATAGCAATTGAACTCAAAAAATTTATAGAAAAATCTAGAAAATATATCCAAGCGCATAGAACACAAATAAAATAGTTTTGACCATTGTTGATGTTGATATTAATTATATTGAATTGTTTGATACTGAAAGTCCATGTTAAGCTTTATTAAAATTCAAAAAAATAATCCAAAAGGTGAATTTTTCAACTACTAACTATTCAAAAGATTTTTAAATATTAGAAAATTAGAATGTTACATAAAGGTAGCTTTCGATTATGATATGAAACATGCGTAAAAATGTGATTAGTCAGATATGAGATTTTTCCCTCCTAACATAACAGGAGATGTGTCTCTGGGCCCCTCAATGTAGTCAGATAAAGAAAGTGCGTGACCATGCCACTAGTGGTCGAAGAGTTCGATTACATGAAGTTATCTAACACTTGATCGAGAAAGTATTGAATAATCTATGGATGACACAACATCTCACGCGGAGTTCAACCAGATATCGTCAGGCAAAGAGAGAATAAACGAGTTGGTCGTTCAGTTCGATCATATACAGACTAGTCATATGAAGATACAAGCTGGTCGCAGGTCGGTCGAACATGATCACTAAGTAGTCAAAACCTAGTCGTAAGGAGTTACGAATTAGTTGAGACCAAATAGGATCTGGTCGTAGATCATATAGCATTAAGGTTCATCCTATATAATTTGTGTGTATTAGAGAATCGTTATGTCCTGCTAGGTACCACTAACGACTCGTTGTTGGAAAAGGTTTCCAAGTCACAACCAATTACGCATGAACCTACAGAGTCACACACTTAACGGGTTGGAACAAACCAGTATGGATACGATTCTTCAAACGTATTCGGATAGGATCCGTCATGTGCACTATATAAAGAGATGCTTGAGGTTGATGGGAAAAGAGAGAGGATACGTGAGTTCACCAAACCCTAGTCGCCATCTTCTTGAGAGAGTCTTCCCGTGTGACTTGGTGCTAGCACACCGGCGTACGACGTTCCTGCCCTGGACGTATGGATACCGTAGAGGCGCTACTGCAATTGCTGTTGCGCTTGAGGACGATTCACGATTTTGCAAGGAAAGCCATTGAGTGCCTATGAGGATGCTCGATTACGAGGACGATCGACTACGTTGGATGATCAACTACGACCACTACATCGACGCGCTCTTCGTTGGATCAGGCTGCTCTAACTCTTTTTCGGCTGCACTGCGCGTTTAATAGTAACGATCTATGATTTCTTGCTTGTATGATATCATAATTTATATGGTATAATTTTTAGATTACCAGTTAGTATAGTCTACACATATCCCTGCAACGCCCGCATTGTCGGAGCCTGAAGACTCCGTGTTCCTGGTAGCCGAGCGAAGACGCAAGGGATAGGGCGCTGAAAGAACAGGACGAGGCAATAGAAGAATAGAGCTGAAGAAAATAGATTTCTTTTGTTGCCTTTCTCGTTTACAATTCCTCATGTTATATAGTGGTACTACTGATGTGCTGGGACATCAATCTACCTGTCAAGTATTCTAACCAAGCATACTATTTAAAGATACAAATTCGATTACAACTCAACTTGTCTAAACCGAATCAGTTTCAGGTTTTGTCTCCTTGCGCAGCCGAATTAGTTAGCTTCTCCTTTGCATATACGTACGCCCCCACATGACAATTAATGAATGAATTTATTGATCCATGATTGTTCAGAAGCTTTAAAATGAATGTATGTTTTGTTTTATTTGCTATTTCAAGTATTCAGTGTTGCAGGGGTACCAATAGAATGGGAAGTACATTATGTTGGTACAGAAGTTGATCCAAAAACACAGAGCTATTTGACATGGGAAAGCATAGAGTCAGGGCTTTGAGAAGGAGAAAGCTTAAAAAGATGATAGACGCTTTCATAAACTGTTGGAGTTTTGGGTTTGACCCATTTAATATTATAATTAAATTCTAGAAAAATCTCAAAGGCCCACTCATATATGGTGGAAAGTGAGAAGTTTAGTACCATATTTCTAATCTAGGTGGGAGGAGACCAATATATAAGGTGAAATTAGTATTACCTAGTTGAAGCAAGCAAAACAAGAACATACTCGCACACTTGCTCGCCCGCCTCGCCACCGCTCGCGCGACGTGCGCATGAATGATCTGACGATTTCGTATCCAGTTGACCGTGGAGTTGCAGCTTCTTTTTGCACATCAAACCATGCATACGAATTAGATACTGAAAACTGAATACAATTTTTTAATGGGGCTTTTGTGGCGCTCTTTAACTGCGTTTAATACATAGTTATTGCTCCAGTTTCTTTCTTGTGACTACTTCTGTTCCTTCTCTGTAGCTGCTTATTATTATTTTTCCTTGAGTGTAAATGTCATGTTCATTTTTTAGTTTACTTCTAGTGTTGTCGTGAAGTGGCCGAGAAGTAGCCAGAAATCAGATATGAGGTCATCATTGACGATAGTTGTATGACAGTATGTTCAATACCGAAACCTAGGCATTGTTTGGTGTGTGTGTTTTTTAAAAAATCAAGATGCATTGCTTGGTGTTAATCTTGGCAGTCTTGATATTGTTATCCTGCTCAAGACTTAAATTAATGCCTTTGCATTTCGACCATTTTTCATTCTATTTTGGATACAAGTGTTAAATAATGGCAAAATTGATTATGAACTGCATACTCTTGCAGCTCGCAAAGAATTCTGGGCAGTGATATTTTAGTGATGGCAAATCTTTATGGTGACATTATTAGTGATCTATGTGCTGGTTTGAATGGGGGCTTAGTCTAACACCCAGGTAGAATTGTTTCTGTTTGTCGTCCATGCCTGTGTGGGTATTGAGACAACATTAACTCACTGTTGTTGATTTCCCAGCTGCAACATCGGTGAATGTGGTATTTGTCTGGCGGAAGCGGTTCATGGTTCCGCTCCTGATAATGCTGGCAAGGTGAGTTGATCTTAAAATGTAGCCGCTCCACCTCATGTCACGGACGCCGTACTTGACGACCGCAGTGCCTAAGAGGCGTCAGGACGCCGTGGCATCCTCAAGGTGAGACCGTGAGATACGGCGAACTAAAGGGGTTGACTAAGACGACAAATTAGAGAGGTCAATAGCAGTTGCATACCTCGATGATCCTGTTCTTCTTTTGCACTGCACCTTGATGATCCTGCCATTGAAGTTGTAGCCGGTATGTTTCTACCATTGAGAAAGATAACAAAAATTAGCTTGTAAATTGAGTTACTGAACATTGACTATTGCAATAACATATATATTTGTAAATATTGTGCAGTTGACAGTGTTAAAATCTTGAAATGATCAAATGAAATAAGATTTAAAGTTGCAACTAGTCAACTACAAGTCCACATGGCATACCACAAGACCAGGACATAAATAACAAGCCAGAGCCCAGAGGACAAACTTGAAGTCTAAAACAGGAACAACCGAACAACAAAAGATAATTAGTAGCAAAAGCATGAAATTGCAAAGGCCATCAACAAGACAATCTGGTTTGCCATCAGAGGGAGTCTGCTCGGCTGCCTCAGCACCGGCAACTGCCTTAGCAGAGGAAGAAAGAAGAAGGAAGGAGCTTGTTAGCGGTGGAGACTGGAGATACCTTGCCAATGGCTAGCCTTAACAGAGGAAGAAAGAAGAACAAAGGATGAGCACATCGGGGCAGAGGAAGATGAAAAAAGAGAAAACAAAAGTAGAGGTAAGAGGAAAAAGAAGAATATCTGGTGTCAGAGGGAGTGGAGGAGGGAGGGAAACTCGCCGCCGTCCGGCGCAATGAGCGGCGGCGACGGCTAAGGTTCCGCTCTCTTTCCTGCCCGATGCCCCCCTGCAGTGTCACTTATCCCGCTCACACCCCTGCAGCGCCAATTCTTCCCACTTATCCCGCCTAGACGCCCATGCCAGTTGGCCAAGGCGCCCGCCTAGATGCTCGCCGTGGACGCCGAGGTGACGCCATGAACACTACAAAATCCTAGGCGCCAGCCTGGCCAAGACGAAACGAGCCTCCACGGCGTCCACTCCGAACCGCCACGATGCCTTGGCGACCCCAAGGAGACACCGTCGCCGTAGCATCCATGCTCACGAGTGTCGATGTTTGAACTTGCCACGTTTCTCATTATGTGTGCATGGAGCCGTTAAGCACCACTCCATGATTCATGTTAACTTGTCATGTTTCTCATTAAGTGTATGGAGCCGGCAGTAGCATTAGTTATTGTGTATGGAGACATTCTTTGAATGAAGACTGTCATGGAATGTCCTTTCTGTTAGCTCAAGTTATTAGTGCGATTGTTGCCGTGCCTTTAACCTGATTGAATGATTTGTTGGCTTCCAGAGCCGTGCGAACACTAGTGCACTGCCGCTGAGCGCCGAATGATGTTGCGCCACTTGCAATTCAACGACAAAGCAGACAGGATCCACAACGAAATCCTCCAGACCATCTCTGAAGGAAGTACATGACTACTGATCTTGGCGGAAAAGCATCCACAAAATAATTCACGAATGCAGCCCGCAACCATATCTGAGCTGATGACCAGATATGGTTCTTTTGTCCTGATCACCGAACAGGACTGCATGGACTAATGGAGTTCCAACTTCTTAGTCATCTCATGTCTGGGAATCACCAATTCATTGTTACACGTTTGCAACGATCCACTAGCATCACAAAAAATATGTAAATCGGCAAGATTGTAATATATTCCGGTTTCCCCTGTTCCAGTCTAACAGATGTGAAGAGCTAAAGGTTCCCCCTGTTCCAGTACAGCAGCCAGATGAAGAATGGAAAACAAAATGAATGCAAAACTAAAAATGCCTCGAATCTCTGTCGACAAATGCCAACTGCTATAATCGTACACGCCTCTCTGAAGAATTGGTGCCGTTATCTTTACTCTCCAAGAGTCACGCCGAACCCAAATTTGTAGTCTTTCTTCCAGTGATCAACCTGCACAAGATTGTAGAATTGAATCAGCCTTCAACTCTGAATATAAAACAGAATGCAGATACGAAAAATTGCTCAAACACATGGACACTACTAGGAAACATCCCAAATGTAAGGTTCCACCACGTAGGAAGCCATGCATGAAACTCATATACAGTAGCTAGGATGCCTTCTCAAATGTCAAATCATACACAGTAACTAGGATGCTTTCTCAAATGTCAAATTCTGCAGCGTAGCAAGCTGCCATCTTCCATTTACAGGAGATGTAGGCATCTGGGGTGGCCAGGATTTGGCAGGGGTGTAATGTCCTTTCTTTTTTGGTAATTGTCTTATTATGTCTTAAATCACAAGTAATCATCAATATTCCAACCATAGAAGTTTCAACCGCTTCTTCCGGTCCATTAATTCAGACTTGAGATCCCACTTATATAAAGATGTTAAACAATGGACATCAATAAATCAGTAATACGTTGGGCTCTTCTATAGAATAACCAAATAAGTAGTGCTGCAAGCTGACCTCTGCAGAAAGAAGAAAATTCACGCCGGGAGTCAAGCGTTCCTCCAAAAGAGCAGAAACTACACCATTGGTATCCAACTTCCCCCTCAAACGACACTGCAATGTTGAGCCAAAATGTACTTTCATTTAACTTTTCAGGTGTAACCTGAGTAATGAAAAATCCCTAAAACATTCAACAGAAAATAATTTGTTAAAGAAAAAGGAGAATGTATTTTTTGTTGTCAAAAGTGCAACTCTTATTTCTCGAAAAATGGTTGACTATGCTGTAGCATTTGCAGTTGTTTTTATGTTGTAATCTCAAGCCGAGGCCAGGAATGCATAGCGGAGATCACAAACTATTAAGGCGTACCTGTCTCAGGATATAATCATAACCAAAACTTGCTGTTACATCTTTTGTCATATGATTGTACATGAAATCAGATGCAAGGGAAACCTGCACAAAGAAGCTTATGGATTGGAAGCAGATAGTAAAGAGAAAAAAGTCTTCAATATGATATGACAGAAAAGTGACCTTTTCAGATACTTTCTGAACATAACTCAGTGCAACCATACCAGTGCTTGCAATTTGTCCAGTTGCAACCTGCATATATATTTGATATGGCTCCATCAGATAAATATTAAAAAAATCCAGTTTTCCATTTTGTTGTCTATCCAACAATCAAACATCAGTTGCCAATAATGTAATACCAGAAACAAACACCTGATTTTACCAAATAATACGTTACATGATTGGGAGCTTGAATACAGTGGAAAACATAGTATTACAAGTTTACAACTATGACGTGCTTATCACATGATGTAAAGCAAGGGACATATTTGCATATTCATGGTTTCAACAAAGTAAAGGACAGTGTAAATTATAAAATTAGAATTTGCTAGGAGCAGGAAAAGGTTGGGAAAACTGGTAATTACCACCGATTGCTAGCTCAGCTAGGATCTAATCCTAAATTGTCTGATTAATACGTGTACAAACTTGCCCAAGTTATGAGCAATTGATCCAGAGAACACTTCCCAATGATTGTGACCGAGTTTTGGAATATTAATTCGGGGATGACTATGGTTACCGCACAAACTTTAGCTACAAAAAGCTTGTCAACTTTTTTCTTGTCTCGCGTATTTTCCTTTTCCCTGCTCACTTGTGGGACAAGTAGTGAATGGCGGGGGGAAAAGTGTACGTCAATATTATTTCAAAATATTTTAAGTAAAAACCCAAAGTTTTAAAAAAGTTGACTGATTTATGGAGAAAACCAGTTGGTTCCTAACTGAGTTCTGGCCAAGTCTTGAGCCCAAACATTTGACACTAAATTGAGCAAGTTCAGCATGCCTGTGATGAAGTACTAGTCATGCTTAATGATCCCATAGTCAGGTAGCTCTTTTAAGTCTTGGCATAAAAATCATTAGTTGCGGTTTGTTCCCAGATCATACGCAGCAAAATTTTAGATCATTCCCAAAATGATCGTCCGTCTATAAGCAAGCTGGGTAACAATTGATCAAAACACAGATCAACTAAGGCTATATGTGCATCAAATCGGGATCAAACTATGGAAAGTGCAAAGACTCTTTTGAGGGTCAGGATCAAATTGTGCAAAGTGCAACAACTCTTTGGGGGCCAAAAGGAATGTGCATAAAATTGCAACATTATTACTTTCTCTGAGTGGGAATCGTACAGCAATAAATTGACTGCTCCTCAGAATTCATCAATTCACAAAAAGGTTAGCAAACCTAATGGCTCAAATATTTAAGGCAAACCAACTTTCTTCCTTCGGACTTTTCACTAACAACATTTGTGCATGTATTACCACAAGGTGGATAGTTTTTGTTTTTACTAATTGGACAAGTTCATTTTCTTTTTAGCTCTCAGGGAATTCAGACCTACAATGGAATATTCACTAAATTCGGTATTCATGCTTCCAAAATTCTAGCAACCTGAACTAAATGTTGTGGCAAAAAAATGTAATACAGCATATCTAACAGTATGATACTCTGATCAAAAGCACCAGCAGGCAAACCTGATTATATAATTCCTCAAATGCAGCTTCAAGGTCATTAGTTACATAACATTGGAATAATTCTAAATCTGGCTTGTACATGTTTTTTAAGGGGTTGTACATGTAAAAATGATCCATTCTACAATAAAAAGGCCAACAACTTCATGTGGAAGGATATCATGATTATGAATAGTTTAAAGACTAGACAAATAAACTTACCATTTTCTTATTGTCATATCGAGCAACAAAACCAACTCCTGATTTCCTTTGCTGCCCAAGCCAAAAAGCTTCAGTTCCCAAGGAGAGGTTCTTTGTGACACTCTGAATGGCATAAGGAAAATATGTTGGTTTATAATCTTAAGTATCCAAGTGATGGAACAAAAACAGATTATGAGCAAAACAGCCTTTTTGTTTCGCATAATGACCTTAAGCAGGAACATAGAGGTAAGAACTATGTAATCACATCCTCCAGTCTATTAAACAGACTCATAAGAAAGCAACTCTCCATTTACTGCTTAAGCAATGTTTGGGAGTGACAGGTCAAAGCTTATTGTACCATGTTACTAGGCTGCATTTGGCTTTGAAACATGTTTGGCTCTGCTAAACATGAATACTGAACTTCTTTGGTCAGGAAAATTTCAAGCAGGCAAAAAAGGGTAAGATATTTATTTTTTATTCCATCAATCTTGTGCAACTATGCATGTTCTCCATCTGTGAGACCAACAAAATCTATACCGCCAGAAACCATCAAAGGTCTCAAGCATTGGCAAGCTTGTTTTCTCTGTAAAATCCACAACAACAAAATCTAGTCATAATGGATGATAAACTCCTTTGGGAATCCCGATGCAATGGACAATAAAACTCCTTTGGAAATCCCTATGCAAGGGTTTGAGAACTAAGTTCTGACCAGCTCTAACCAGTTCAAAACCCAGTTCAAAACTAATCAATTCCCCATGTTATATTTGCCGCTTGCCACTTAACCTCGCTGATAACTGACCAAAAATTGGCATGTTTCACCAAAAACATATATAAGACTCAAAAAACATAAATCACCACACATACCACTAACCAATTTTGCGATCATGGGGTGTGCTTTCTGGAACCAATGTATGGCCTTTCAGGACTGATGGGCCACATAATTTGGTAGTTTGTCGTGTGACCTAGACTTTTGTAGTTGGCCTTCTTATAGCATTAGCATTAGAGTGAACTACTAGTATGAAAATTCTGGTACAATCATTGGAAATTGACTTTTTGATTGAACTGGATTAAGCCTAAATTGGTCCACGACAAATTTTAGTGCAGCCAGCCAGCAGATTTACCCTAATTTGTTGTTGCCTAGTTTGCCTAGTTACCAGTGGAAAATGAAAGTATGATGCATGGTTATTAAGGCGTCCGGAAGGCGACGCCTAGGCGTCGCCTAGGCGAGAAGGCGTGGGGGTGGGTCAAGGCGTCGGCTCGCCTTGTCTTGCGCAAGTATGGCGTCCGCCTTAGTACCATGGCGTCCGGAAGGCGTCGCTGAGGCGGGCAATGTCGTCGGGAGGGCTCAAGGCGACGCCTTGGCAGAGGAGGAGCGCGCGAGCGGCGCGACTAAATCAAGTTGCCGAAGAGAACCCTAGGCAACTAAACCAGAGAGAGAGAAGGGGGAAAGTGGAGAAGGGGGAAAGCCGAACTGCCGAAGAAACAAGAAAGACTCACCTGGAAGGCTGGAACCTGTGGCGGCGGCGCCTCCATCTCGCCGGTCGCCGCTCCCGTCTCGGCGTCGCCCATCTCGCCATTCTTCTTGTCTCGCCGTCGCCCATCTACCGTCGCCGTCGCCCAACAAGGCGACAAGGTACACCCTCCTCTCCTCCTCTCTGCTCGGTACCTCTGTTTGCTCTGCTCTCCCCTCCTCTTGGCCTCCCGGCTCCCCCCCCTCCTCCCTTCTCCCGCGTCCTCGCATCCTCTCCCAGGCCGACCCGAGAAGGCCGGACCGCCGGGTCAAGGATTCGCGCCGGGCGGCTGCGTGTCTGCGTCTGCGTCAGCGGAGGAGAAGGGAGGGAGGCGCCTCAGCGAGGAGAAGGGAAGGCATCGGTGAGTCGGCCTGAAGTCGCGACCATGCTGAGCGATCAAGCGTCCGCCATGCGAGCGACGCAACCGATCGCTTTATCTTCTGGATCTATGGAAGTCGCGGAATCAGCGCGACCGACGCCGACGATGATGAGTAATCTGCGTGTCTTGGCAAATTGAATCAGGCTTGAGCGCTTGATCGCTTCATGAATTGCAATGTGTTGAACTGGCGATTCTTGTCGACTTGTAATGTTTATGATTCTATCTTTGTCTGCGAAGCAAAAAATGACAAGTGCAAGCGCAAGTGCAAGTATTGCATCATCCGAGGCCGGTATGATCCAAAGACCGATCCAAAACGGGCGAAGTCTAATGATCCGGATGGAAATATGGCTATTAGTAGGAAATTGGCAATCGAGATAAGGTGATGTGTATCCTTTGTAACACCCCAAATGCAGGGAGGATCAAAAGGTGAAGGAGCATCTTGCGGTGGTTATTCAGATGTGGTAATATGTCCCAATACTACCACGTAAATCAGAAAGAGATGGGAGATTATTTGAAAAAAAACAAGAGAAGTAGGCCAATTTTCCTAGACGATGATGATGATGATGAAGGGGGAGGTCAAGATGTGGAGGTGGTAGCACATGGCATTGGGTCCCAAGACCAAGACTCCACTGTGAAGCCAAGTTCGGGACACCGCCAAAGAAGGCATCTTGCCTTTTCATTCAAGGTCAATGCAAAGGCAAAGACAAGGGAGACCAAGTCGATTCTTTGGTATGCTTGGAGAACACCAAGATGTCGTAGATCAAAGACGCCTCGGATCTTTTCAAAGCACCATGGAGGCCAAAGACAAGGACCAAGGAAGGCAGGCATTATGTGAATAAGCAATGGGCATTATGGTTCTATGAGTGTGGCATACCATTTAATGCCGCAAACTCAAGGCAGTTTGAGATTGCTTGTGAGGCCAGTGTGCAGTACGGTTCCGGGTATAAGCCTCCTAGTTTCCATGGTGAGGAGCCATTGCTTGGGAGTGCGTCAAGGAGACAAGTACTTTAAGGAGGAGCACGAGCGGGCGTGGAAGCAATATGGTTGCACACTTATGTCTGGATGGATGGTCCGATAGGAGGGGCGCCACTTGATCAACTTCCTTGTCAATAGCAGGAGGACTTACTTCTTGAGTCCGTTGATGCATCAAGTGAACAACATGATGCAACTATGATAGCTAATTTGCTAGAGAAGAGAATTGAGGCCATTGGAAAAGACAAGGTTGTTCAAGTTGTCACCGATAATGGTGCTAACTACAAGGCGTGGGCAAGCTTCTAATGGAGAGGATTCCTACACTGTTTTGGAGTCCTTGTGCTGCACATTGTTTGGACCTTATGTTAGAAGACATTGCGAAGTTGAAGGAATTTAAGAAGTCTATTGCACGTGCTAAGCGTGTCACCACATTCATTTATAGGCATGGTAGGCTTCTTAGTGCAATGAGGGAGAAGACAGGTGGGATGGATCTTGTGAGACCCTCTGCCACTCGGTTTGCCATGACCTTCCTTACTTTGAAGAGCATGCACAGCACAAGGATGCTTTGAAGTGTCTATTTGTGAGTGAATCATGGACTAAGATCAAATTGTCAAAGACAGAGGTGGCATGCATGTGATGATATTGTGCTCTCTAAGGAGTTCGAATTCAATTGAAGATTGCCTTAGAGCTTGACCCCTTCTTATCGTGCTTAGGGTGGTTGATGGTGATGAGAAGCCCGCAATGCCGAGGTTGCGGCATTAATGGCTCATGCAAAAGGGAAGATTAACCTTAGCTTCTCTACCCAAAACAAGCAACGTTTGCTCAAAAAGATCATTAACATTATTGAGCGACGTTGGGTGAAACAAATGGATCATCCATTGTATGGGGCTGCACTCTATTTGAACCCAGGGAAATTCTTTGCCATCCAAAAGAGTGGAGATGATACCTATGTTGGGGAGCTAAGGAGTTGCTTTAATGATGTGCTTGCAAGAATGGTACAAGATGAGAATACTCGGAACAAGATTGATGAACAAGCCATGCATTATGAGGACCAACGAGGAGATGTATTTTCAAACAAATTGGCAATCCAAAACTTAGAGTCAAGAAGCCCTAGTAAGTGTTGTTAATTTGACATGTTTATTACTTTATTTCTTTCCGAATTCCTAATATAATAATATATGCTAATATCGTGTATTTTCCATGCTAGTTGATTGGTGGCGTTCATATGGTGGGCGAGCCATTGACCTACAAAGGTTTGCTAAGCGTGTTGTTAGTCTTTGTGCATCATCATCCAGTTGTGGCGAAATTGGAGTACCTTTGAATTTGTGAGTCAATTTGTAGCTTCTTTGTGTTTATTTTTTTCTACTCAATTCGTAGCTTATGCCTTATATGTGCTTACTAATTTCAACAAGTTATTTATTCATTTTATTTGCTTTGTTTGCCATTTGTGCTTTCGTAGATGCATACAAAGAAAAGGAACCGGTTACTACACAAGAGATTGAATGATTTGGTCTTTGTTGCATACAACCGAAAGATGAAAACAAGGTTTCAAATGAGGCGGGAGAAAGCGGGCAAAAACTATGACCCTTTGGTCATTGAGGATTTTGATTGGGACAACGAATGGACTGACTCATTGGTTGTAGCACCTCAAGGTGGTCGTGAGTGTGACCTTACATGGGATGATGTTGATGAAGCCATTGGCGCATCACGCTCGCTTCAAGGTCGCAATCTTGCAAGGCAAGCTAACAGAATAGTCATGGTGACACTATGACCTACCAAAGGCGTGCAAGATCTACAACTATGGCGGTGGAAGAAGATGGCTTAGATGAGCAAGAGCAAGGCTCGGATTCGGGCAATGAAGAAGATGAGGAAGAAGATCCACATGATGATGCGGATGTGAGCGATTGTGACGAAACTCCCAATCTTTGCCAAGATGGTGGAGAAAACGTGGATGCTACCAATCTCAATGAGTTTGATGATGGATCTTGAGAGATGAGAGCGTTGGACTATGCTACTTTCGTGTTGTAAACTACTATTATGTCATTAGACTACTTTAAGCTTGTGGACTTATCACCTATGTTATTTGTGTAAACTTATGTAAACTACGTTGTGCTTGTTAATTTGTTATGTTGCTCATTTTAATTCTCGATTCACTTAATTGTTATTGTGAACTTATGTTGCATTGTTGTTCATTACTCATGTAGCTTGTTGTTTGGGAGAATTGAAGAGAGCAGAGATTGCCAACAAGGTATGTCACTCAATCCGTATTTACTCAATAAATTGGAACACAATTTGTATCTATTACATTTATAACAAACTATATGTTGAAACTTGCAAGGGGGATGAATACTACATGGGAGAAGAGCAATTGAAAAGGGGGGATGGGTGCTACATGACCTCAAGAATTGGCAACAACAAGGTACTTGTCTTCTTTGAAATGCTCATTTTATTCACCGCCTTAGCGCCTTAGGACGAGAGTAAGGCGTCGCCTCGCCTCACGCCTTACCGCTTAAAAGGTGTGAGGGGGGTGGGTCGCCTCGCCTCGCCTTACCGCCTTAATAACCATGGTATGATGCCATGCTCAGAAGTCAGAACAAATAAAGTTTTCTTTCAATAGATTAAATTGCACTATACTCGGTAGTTTCATGTTTTTATGTAAGTGTAAAATTGGATCCAGCATAATGGCATTCAATTTTTTTAAAAAAAAAATGTAATTATATTTTCAAAATGTAGTCACAACAGGTCAATATTAGTGTAGATCATCGAATAGATAGAAGTAAAAAATATGAAATTTTCATGATATCAGGGATTCAGGGTGCAGTAAATTACTCCTACTATTGAATGGCTTTTATGTGCAAATGTTGACATAAATGGTTACATTATTTATAACATATACCTGGATGTAGTTCCCTCCATAGAACGCATTATTCCCTATTTGAAATTGGGATCTAAAATCTTTGCCCTGGAATAAAGGATATAGGAGCAAACAAGTTACATAATCATGCACATTGTCAGATAGATAAATTGACAAGAATAAATTGAAAATACATGAGATGTAGGGGGTAAAACCTCATTTTTTTTATCAAATATAATGTTAAACATTAAGGGCCTAACAGCTACTTATAATAGTTTTGCATCTTTAAGTTTTCTGGCACCAATTATGAAAGACTACACGTAATTAGAATACAGGCAATACTTTAATGCTATCATGTTCACTATAAATCATTCAGGGATATTAAAACAAACTAGATCAGGATTCTTCTTGTCCTATGTGGCAACATCCTGGAAGGTTAGACGCGTGCATATATTCATAAGAGAGGACTCATAAGATATAAACAAAATCCCAGCAGCAAAACAGGTTCAAGAAAAGGACTCATATTTCTTTGCCCGATTCCAAGTCCAAAAAAAGAGAGGATCTCATACTCATATATTCCACAACTCCACCAATTAGACAATAATAGATGAATAGTAATGAACTATTTTTGCATCAGAGAACAACGCGAGACATCACATCATAGTTCCTTATTGAACAGTAAAAGCAATCTACCACTAGCATGATACTGTCCACCAAATAAAATAATCAAACAAGGACGTGCATCATCGGAACCTAAATGTTTAAAGAGAGACTGACCTTATAATCAAAACTAAACATGCCTTGGGAGTAATGGGGCTCATTTGTCAACTGCCAAGACAAAAAACAAGTTAGTTAAGAAATTAAACAACATGTTACAGCTCTACATTCAGTACAGCTGATCCCATATGAACACAGAGCATATGCTCGACTCGTGATGCCAAATCAATCACCTGAGCATTAATCTTTAGGCAAAGATTGTCAGTGAGATCGCATTTGACACGCGCATTCACCCTTCCATCGTGCGAGACCCTCCCGATGAGCATCATCTACGGTGGGACAACATTTAGATCAAAATAAAGTAAAAGAATACAGAACACATGAAGTAAAATAGAACAGGGCCAATGCAACCTTGGGGTCAAGAAAGTTGGCGCCGAAATCGTAACTGGAGGTGGGGACCTTGATCACCTCAGCCCCCTGCGACGGGATCTCCATGGATCCCATGAACACACTGGTCCAAAGACGCACAATAATTGTAACAGCACAGCCAGATTGCTACCAATTTACAAGAAAAAGAAACAACCAGGAAGTGGGCATCGAGTAGGGTACCTGTGGCTCAAGGCGAAGTAAGGGTTGAGCGCCTTGGTGAAATCGAAGCGCAAGCCCTCGAACAGCTCGGGCTTCAGAGCCACTGCAACAAACAAGAAGAAGATCATACATAGCATCACCATCGATTCCATCGGCGGTGGTAATGATATCACAGATCAAAGAAGGGGGTGGGAAGGGGAGGCGTCGGCGCCAGCGTCTTACTGAAGGCCTCGCGTTGGATCTCCTCGTAGGGGACGGGGCAGGGGAGGTTCATGTAGTCCACCTTCTCCTCCGCCGCCGCCTTCTCCTCCTCCTGGGGTATCGACGGCGGGGCGGCGTAGGGAGGAGGGGGCGCGTAGGCTGCAGGAGGGGGAGGAGGAGGGGCGGCGGCGGCGGCTTGGCTGACGGAGGAGCCCATGGCGGCGGCGGCGGCGGCGGCGGCGGCGCGAGGTGATCGGGGTGCGCGTGATTTGGGGTTGGGTAGGTTGCGAGTTTTGGCTGCGCCGTCGGCGGGGGGAAGAAAAGGTGGGGTTTTAGGAGGGTTTTCTGTTGCTGCGCGGACGGCGGGCTCCGTACTGAGTCTACTGACGACTTGCCTCCAGAGTGGTGTTAACGTCCCAGGGGATTGCGCGGACCTGCCTGCCTACGCGTCGTTTCATCTTGGGCTAGGTATACTCGTTACAACGAATATTAGATCTTATATCAAATATCATTTTTATTTCATACACACACGTTATGTCAATCAATTAATCAAAAGAACATTATCAAAGGAGGGCATCATTGATATAGCCAATTGTATGTTGATGCAATAAAATTTTAAATAAACATGTCAATTGAGAAAAGACTAGTAAAAATTCATAATAAATATTTCCTTTGTATGCAAAATATACAATCCAAGTATATTTAGTTACTTTGCAAGCAGTCTATCATCATGGATAAGGTCCGGGCATGAGCAACAATGGACAAAGACACCTAGATCACTTGTTACTGTAATAATCCTAAAGCGATCACCCACTCGAAGTCTTACTTAGTTGTTCTATATTCTGTAATTGAAACCAAATGTTGATAACTTATATCAATTTAGAAAGTACTCGTGTCGGTTTTGTTTTTATTAGGAAAGCTTTCAATAGCAAAGTGGGTTAAATAACAACAGCTTGGTCCAGTTATTCATCCGGACCACGACGGTCGTGTACCTCCATTTGGCACATGTGTGAACCGTTGGCACAAGGCATGTCGTAGTCCCAATTGTCGAACATTATCCAGTGCAGCCGACGCTCCTTGTTATTTAAGCTTGTGGGTGCAGTCGCAACAGGTTGTGAAGGTGTCGGCTGATGTTCGCGATGTCGGTCCCGTCGTCGACCTCGCCGCCCCCACTACCATGGCCCACGTCTGTGATGTGCACGTTGACCACAACGTGCATGTTGCATTTCACAACTCGGTGCTCCGAACGGCACACTGCATGCCAGTGAGCACCGTGCACATCTTGCACAATAGTCCCGAACTGTCGATCCCCATCAGCTCGAGCGTCGTGCACTCCTCTGACGGCACAATGCTCACCATCCACCGTGTTAGCCACCTTCCATTTAGTAGCAGTCGTCCACCTTCGGTCGTTCTGTGTCCGCAACGAGTAGTGCAATTCTTTCACATGAAGCAATCAAAGTCTGGCACAATCCAAGAATAATAGTCCACCACTACGCAACCATCAATTCAGTACACAAATTAGTCAATTACCTTATTAATGCACGAGACGAATGGCTTGTCAAGAACCTTGTTCGGTTGGTCCCATCACAGTCGGCGAAATCTGCCAATTAAAAAGAATATCAATTTGTCAAAAAAAAATACGGAAGGCAATCATAGAATGGAAAGAAGTGATTAGTGGTGTGCCAATTTTGCTCAGTTCTCACCATCCATGAACCACCGCCATTGGAGGGACCTGACCAACGGTGAGGAGCATGCTACCTCCGTTCAACCATCTCTGCTTGCAACGGCATGGACAACAATTCACATGGATATTCAATAGCTGCAATCACAGCGACGGCCTTGTCTCCCGTATTTGTCCACCATCATCTGCAACCTACGACATTGTTGCGGACTCCGATCCTTGACGCCACTGCCAATGTCATGGCCATCTAAGGACGTCGTTGCTCACCTTTGTTGGCGGCTGAGGGCCATGCCTGTGCCGTCTGCGTGCAAAGAGGCCTCAACCGTCCACTGGCCAGGCATGCGCCCATGCCTCCTCAAACTACTACGTTGCCACCGCGCGAGCCCCAATCTGTCGTCTCCAGACCCCCGAATTGGTGTCGCGGCGTTATCCGCACCACGACACCAGGTTGGACAGCATGAATCGGAAAAAACAAAGTTGAGGGGAGCGTGTGGGATGGGGAGGATAGAGGGGTTGGGATCGGAAGGAAATTAAGAGTTGCGACGGGAATGCACGAGAAAGAGGGAGAAGTGTGTGGGTAGTTGTCTCGATGCGTGGGCAGACAGTTGTAGAGAATGATATAGCTTGCAATACGATTTTCACTCGGGGCCTGGTGGGAAGAAAGGTCCTCCGAAAGAAGTGGGGGTAGTTGGTTAGTCATACCAAAAATTTGATTTTCTAACGTTTGGCTCACATGGCATAGAGAAATAAAGAGTATTGTTGTATATCAGCTCATTCTGGATGGCCTAATAGTGTGGTCACTTTACCTAAATGAGGTTCATAAGGGGTAGCCAACCCACGAGGCCTATTTGCGTAGTTTAGTCACATATTGCTTATGATATCATGAAGGGAGACCTCCTCCCACTGTATAAAGGGGAGCAAGGGATATCATTGTACACACACCTGGCCTATGACAAAAGGTCAATATAGTTGAAAGAAAACTTGTGACTACATCTTGTGTCTCTTGTTCTAGTTTTATAGTATTGTGAGTTGAGAGTTCGATTGTTGGCAACACCACCCCAAATATACAATAAGTATAACTTTGACATGAAGATTTGGATTAACTTTACCATTCAGGTTTGACAATAATCTTGTAAAATATGTGTGATGCATGTACATGTTGGCCGTCAATAAGCCGAAGTCTGAAA
Source organism: Hsuehochloa calcarea (assembly GCA_036346395.1). NCBI lineage: Eukaryota > Viridiplantae > Streptophyta > Magnoliopsida > Poales > Poaceae > Hsuehochloa > Hsuehochloa calcarea. The sequence goes on from CM070594.1 coordinate 16,543,138, forward strand.
TGCTTCTACCACTATTTATTTCCAAAATTGGACTTAAGATAGACTCCAATGTTTATTTCTGAAGTTGGACTTAAGATAGGGTCTACTTGTGCAATACACTGCAAACCTGCAATGTTTAAGATATTCAATAGACTTAAAAGGTGGGACCCGCTATAAAAAACTTTTTTCTAAGGAAAAAGTCCATTTGACACCCCTAAACTCTTATGAAAGTCTAAAAATCAACCCTCAAATATGAAACCAGACACGTGACAACATCCAACGCTCAAAACCGTTCAGTTTACCCCCCTTAACCAAAACCACCCCAGTTTTGCTGATGTGGCATCTACACTAGCATCCATGTCACCGTATTTTGCCACCCCATCAACCAAATCACTTCCTCCTCCTCCCGAGCTTCATCATTTTCCTCTCTTATCTCTCTCCCAATGGCCATGGACGCCTCTCATCTGGCCTACCCCTAGATCCGGTCTCCGCTCCTGGAGACCATAGCAGAGATGGCACATCTCCCGATGACTGTCCCCTAGATCCCAGTGGAGGAGGTGGTGTGGTTCGCGGCCGGGGGAGGCGGTGGTGCAGCTCCTAGCCGGAGGCGACGCGCGACCAAGGGGTTCAGCACGGATGTCGACAAAGAGAGAGGAGGCATGGGAGAGCAAACCATGGCCGGAGACGTGGCTACCGAGGGTAGAGGTGGCCAGATGGACTGTGTCGGCCGGGCTAGCCCGAGGCACAACACTGTTTGCCTAGCCCAGGCACGGCATGACCCATATTGTTCACGGTCCAGGCTGGCGTGACACGATAGGTCGGGTTGTGCTTGGGCCTCGCCCCTAGCATGACGGGTCGAGCAACACGACATGTACAGTACTGGGCTGTGCTAGGCACGACACGATCCATGTGGCCCCGCTGCTGAGAGGGGAGGGAGAGGGAAGGCAAGAGGGTAGAGGGCGGGCCATTTGAACATTAATAAAGCTCTTTATTATATTTTCAATATGCTTGTCTCATTTTCTTTACAACTTTTGAAGGATCTAGATCCGCCATTATGAGTTAATGGAGTGTTTTAGTGATTAATGATAAATATAATTGTGAGACTAACAATTCTATTACTATATCTAGTGTGTAGTCTCATTTGCATATAAAGGTGAAATTCAATGAGGTGTGCACTCGACTTACACTCTCATATAATGTTGCATTCATCGGATCCAAAATATAGGTTGAACTCCACCATAAGTATAACTTGAATATGTACATATGTTTCTATTTACACATTTGTGTATGCACATATTTAGGGGGAGCTCATTCTATATTTTGTGGTTTCATTAGTATCGATCCATATTCCGTTTTCCACATATATTTGTGATATTTACTTTGAAGCATATCCGTTTGAGTATACAAAACTTGTGTAGTTTTTGTATACTTATGTTTTGAGTATACAAAACTTGTGTAGTTTTTATATACTTATGTTTTGAGTATATAGAACTTGCGTAGTTCTTGTATACTCATGTTTTGAGTATATAAAACTTGTGTAGTTTTGTATACTCATGTTGTGAGTATATAGAACTTGTGTAGTTTGCGTATACTCATGTTTTGAGTATGTAGAACTTGTGTAGTTCCCGCATACTCAGTTGGCGGTCAGACCGGCCCTGCACAGATTCGAGGGAATATTTCCTCCAACGGCTAGTTTTTGAGTGTGTGCTATAAATACTCACCTTGGCTGGTTGGGGATGGTTACTGGTATCATTGTGAGTGCTATACTCAGTCCTTTGAGCTAAGAGCAAGGCTTTCTTCTCTTTTGTGCATGTGTTGCACTTAGTGAGATTTGAGAACAAACTCTAAGTGCATGTGTTGCCTTAGGTAGTGGATTGTGTATCCACTTGAGCGTTGACACTTGATTAGCTCAAGTGAAAGTTGAGATTTGTTTCTTTTGTTGTTTGCCGACACCTAGACGGCGTGGAGGCGTCGTGACCGGCGATCTTCTCAAGAAGCTTGTGAGAAGGCCCGGCATGGTTGTGAGTGGTTTGGTGCTCACCATCTCCGGAGTGGAGGAAGAGCAACTTTAATGGAGCGAGGTGTTGGTTCGTGTTAGAACCAGTCCAAGTGGTTGGACTTACCTCGGAGGTGTTGGCTTAATTAGTGGAGCCGGTCCAACGTGGTTGGGCTTACCTCAACGTGGATTAGGGGATACCAACAAGTCTCCGAATACCACGGTAAAACATAATTGTGTCATCTTGGTTTGTGCTTGTGCTTTACTTTGAGAAATTTACATTCATACTTTATTTGCTTATATATGTTTGTACGATTGCTCTCATTGAACTGTATTCATATTGTTGGTGCACTTAGTGGAGCCTCGTTAATTTAGGTTTTAATTGTGCAAAACCAATTTGTTATTAGCTTCCGCGTTATTAATTGGTTTTAGCCGAAAGAATTTTTTAAAACCGTCTATTCACCCCCCTCTAGTCGGCCACCTCGATCTTACAAGTGGTATCAGAGCTTGGTCTCTCATTTATTAGACTCAACCGTTTAGAGAGTAAAGGATGACGACTAGAGATATAGTGCACCTAGGTAAAGCACATATTTTTGATGGCACAAATTATGCTCATTGGAAAATCAGAATAGTATATCATTTTAAGGCCATGAGCCTAAAAATATGGCGGATTGTAGATGTAGGCTTTTCTCCTCCTTTGGATCATATTGCTCCAACACTAGAGGAAGAGAAATGCTTACATCTCGACGCTCAAGCAACTAATGCCTTATTTAGTGCTTTGAGTGTAGAGATTTTCAATAAGGTATGCAATCTTAAGAGCGCTCAAGAAATGTGGACATATATTCAAGATCATTATGAAATGTCCACATCTACTAGTGATGATTGCACCAAGGAATGGACGTCGGAAGAAGAATGCTCAACTTCTAGCTCCGACAATAATGGGTCCACAAACCCCTCCACATCAACTCAATGCTTCATGGCTAAATGTAATAATGAGGTAAACGAAAACGATGAGCCTACTTATGATGAGTTGATGGACATGTTAGAGGACTTAAATGAATATCTTGGCAAGGAGAAGTCAATATTCAAAGTCTTGAAGAAAGTATTTTTTCTCTCAAGGATTCTTATGAAGAGCTAAAAGAAGCTCATGAGACTCTCCTTCTCAAGGATCTCAATAAGTCCGAGGTGGATATAGACATTACATGCAAATTATTAGATGATATGCTATGCATAGCTCCTACCTCATGCATTTCATCTAAGGTTAGTATATCCACCTCATGTGAGGATTTATTTGATATGCCTTGTTGCTCTAAATTAGATGCTCATATTTCCTCTTTGTATGTCAATATTAACCTTGTAGAGGAAAACAAAGAGCTCAAGGCCAAGTCATTAAATTAGAAAATGACTTGACAAGAAGCTATAAAGGGAATGCCACTCTCGACGAAATATTGAGCAAGCAAAAATGCTTACAAGATAAGAGTGGTGTTGGCTACACTCCCAAGAAAAGGGAGAATAGTAAGACAAGGCACAACGCAAGACACACGAAGAAAAATGTCAAGTGCCATGGATTCAATGGAAAGGGCCACTATGCCTTGGTGTGCCCTAATCAAATGGATGTCAAGACAAGACTTTAAAAAATGAGGCAAATCGGCAAGGAGCAAGTAAAGAAGACAAGTAGGGGAAGTAAAACCCAACTTGCTACAATTGCCGGGAAACGGGACATATTGGTAAACAATGTCCCAAAGGTATCACTCCTAAGCCAATTACTTATGATGATCATTATTTGCGTAGGAAGGATATTTATGGCAATGTGTTTGCTAGGAATGTTAGTTCACATAAAACTATCACTAGGGCCATTTGGGTGCCCAAATCAATTGTGACTAACATTCGTGGACCCAACCAAGTATTGGGTACCAAACTACGCTTTAATGCTTAATAGATACTTGGAAAGGCATTACTTGGAAAGGCATTGGAGGTTTGGCTTACATGAAGAGGTGGATTCCACCATGTGCAAAATTGGAGCCAAGCCTAATGATGTTCATGTCATATCATAAACCAATGTCATTTCGGTAACAAGTACTTACATTGAAGCATCTAGCCCCTTATGTCTTGTGTAGGTTGCATTTCATGAAAATCTTATTAAAAATGGGTATTCTTGCTCTTGTTCATAATGTTCATTATTAATATCTTGAGCAAGATGGAAGTGATACATTAAGGGAAAGTGCTAAATCATGATCATATATATCACATCCCTAAGTGTGCCCAAATAAATTAAGTGCTAGTATTGATTTTCAAAAAGGAGCATTTTTAGCCAAAATTCAAAAATTTCATAACTATTAGTAATTCTTTAAAAAATTAGTTGCAAAATGTATACAAATGCTTTTCAAAGGTTTTCCAAATGTTTTGGTTCAAGAAAAACCTATTTTGAGTGAAAATACATTTCTAGCCAAAAATCAACATTATGGTATCTTGTTTTTTGACATAAACTAGATTTTTGTGTAAAATCTATTCTAAAAAGAATTTAAAAATCTTGCCAAAAGAAAAATCCTAGAGTTGGTTATTCTAAATATTTTTTGTTATTCAAAGGATTTCCAAAAGACCAACCCAGAGAAAGTTATTTGATTTCAAAATTCGTCCAAAATACTATTTTGACCTAAGTGGTCACTTTCTAGCACTTATGTGAGTTTTGCCATATGAGCCAAAATTATTCACATGAATATATTCATAATGGTATTTATGACTCATACATGCAATTGGATGCTTTAGAATTCTTCATTTGCTCATTCTTGCATGTTTTGAAAAATTTGCAAAACAAAAGCTTAATTTATAAAAACTATTTAAAAGTTGGACTTTCATGGGCTATATAAGTTGTAAATACTCAAAATATATTTATTTGGTTGATTATGCAAAGGTTTAGAGTAAAATACAACAAATTACTCTTTTCTCTCTTCTATTTTGAAACTGTTTATCAGCTTCAGACTTAAGCGGTCAGACCAGCCACCCTCAGCGGTCCGACCGCCAGCCCCACCGATCCAACCACCGTGTGTTCAGCGGTCATACTAGTTATGCCTGAGAATTTTGTTATCTCAAGCCCGAAGAGGTTTCTCCTCTATCCATTCAATTCTAAATCTTTTGTGGTTGCTTTCAGTAGTCAAGTTGATCCTTGCTATCCTTGCTAGCTACCCAATATTGTTATTCCTTGATTACGAATACGATTGCATCTTTCAAGTGCTATTCTTTTCAAAAAGTGGTAGCTTCTTTTGATCATCTTGATCTCGGCATGAGGTTTATCTTTTCAAGAGATATCATCTTATTCGTTAAAGTGGTATCTACAATTCTTCCATGCCGATCAAAATCCTCTCTTATCTAAAAGCTCAAGTATTCTTTGTATATGAGTGGATTCTCTCTTCCTCTCTTCTCTTTGGATGCTTTCTTTGAAGATCTATGTGAAGAGAAGTTTAAGCACCTTACAAACTTTAGTTATGCTTACAAGTGATACCAAGTATTTACAATGGAATCAACTACTCTTAGTATCAAGTGCTTTTCACATAAGTGGTACCAAATAGAATCAATTATGGTTGATATCATTTACCATTGCAAGGTGTATCAAATGTCATCATAAGTTTTGGTTGGATCTATTTCAAAGAGATGATAAGATGGAAGATAAACATTTGTGTGTCAAAGGAGAAAGAAGATTTTTCAAAAGGAATCTTTGTGTAAGGGGAAGTTTTTCTATGTGAAAAACTTGTTAATATTTTTGGGCTTTATTAAAATTTTTGGGAAAAGTATTAATATTAGGAAAACTATTTTACCTATTTGCCCAAAATGGTTTATGGATCTTGTGAATGAATGTATTTCATTCTTATTTGCTTCATTTGATATTCTTGAAATGATATTATCTATCTTACGCAAGATTATCTGTTTGAATAAGTTTTCTTTGTGAAAAAGCAAAAATTTACAAGTGATATTATTTTAAACGAGCCTTCTAGTCAAAAGGATTTTACAAGTGTTATATTGTTTTAAAGGCTAGAGTTTTGTGAAAAAAAAACATAATTGCTTTTACAAGTGGTATCTTGTTTCAAAGGTTAAAATGTTTATGAAAAATCAAAAAAAAAATCAAGTGGAATTTCAATTGTTTTCAATGCTTTTGATTACATTTCATTTTGGAAAACAAAAATATTATTGGCCCCATTCCAAGTTGCTTTACTCTTCTCGGCCATACAAAGGGAGCTTGTAATCTTTTTGGTTTTACTCAAATATATTGAAAATATATCTTTTGAGCTCAACATGATTTCAAATGCATATATCCCTTTGGACTTTCTTTTAGAAAATGAGCTTGATATCTCCTTGCAAGTGTTTGTTGGAGATATCTCAAAATGGAGAGTATTTGAATTTGTTTCAAATATCGTTTCAAGTAGTTCTCAATCTAATTGGTTGAAAAGGGGGAGAATGTGCTATGATCAATAGGTTTGTGACCTATTTTGTTTCTCCTCACATTCTTGAGAACAATATCTCCATTGGTCATATGTATAAACTTCATATTCTTTGTGACCAAGCTCCTCAATTTGAAAAAGTTCTCTCTTTGACCTTACTTTTTTTTTGATGATTTATGTCAAAAGGAGAGAATATTTCAAAGATTAAATAAAATAATTTCAATTGCCAAATGCATTACTTTGCAAAATCTCTTTCTTGGCTTTAGAATTGTTTTGGACTTTTTGGTGTTTAATGCCAAAAGGGGGAGGATTTTTATATTATCAATATATATCCCCACATTTGGATGATTGATATATTCTCCTTTGTCATTTGATTTATTTTATTAATGCCAAAAGGGGGAGAATATAAATGTTATCTATATCCCCATATTTGGATGCATTTGGATGTTTAATTTGGTTATTTGGATTATGCCAAAAAGAAGGGGAATGCATTGTTTTTACAAGCATATCATTCCTGTATGCATATTGAGTGATGCTTTAATGTTCACCTCTTGACATGAATAGACATAGTTCATTAGCTTTGTCGGTGTATTAGAACCGATCTTACGTAAAGATTGTTTGATTCGGGGGGTCTCCTAGAGATAAGATCACGCAGAGTGGATTGACACGGGATGTTTAGACAGTTCAGCCTTCTCCGAGAGAATAATAACCCTAATCCTGTGTGTATGGTATTCTTGATGATCAAGTAAAAGACTAAGACTATTACAGAGAATAGCGCTTGTGTTCCTACTTGACTGGCTCTTGTTTCCTCCCTTATCTCTCTGATCGATGCCCTTATATAGTCGTGAAGAAGTAGCCGTTTTGCCTCGCGAAATGCGCTGATTAATTCAAGAACGCGCATGATGGCGATAATTACGGCGCCGGCTTCTTCACGCCGTCCGCAATTATCTTCCGTAGATAATGGGGTAATTACGCACCATTAATAAGCGGAATAATAGTGCGTGCAGACCGTTCGGATTCCTTAATCAATTGGACCCACTCGCATGTAGGTTTGATTATAAGGTGGTCGTAGTTTACCTGGTCGTAGAAGAACTTACGACCAGGTAGCAGTCGTAGAAGGACTTACGACTAGGTAGTAGTCGTAGAAGGACTTACGACTATGTAGTGGTCGAGAAGGACTTACGACCATGATATAGTCGTAGCAAGACTTACAACCACTCATTGGAATTCTCCCTTTAGATAAGGGGTACCTCTGGGACTGTGACATCATATTTACCTATAATAAGAATTATAGATAAAAGATAAAAATGAGGATTATTAGATCCTCGTCATCTAGCCCCCAAGCTTCAAGTGAAAGTAACTTACTTGATAAAGGTTTCGTAAATGGACTTACGACCATGAGAATGTCGAGAACGATAGTCGAAGGAAAAACTCTTCGACATTTGAGTGTTGCTTTGACCAGAATTTGCTTTATCGGGAAGGTTGCTTACGACTATTAAAAAGTCATAAAAAACCCCTATGACCGTCGATGGTCGTGGTAGGGGAATCGGAGAAAAGCTCTTCCGATTGATACTTCCTTCGACTAGAAAGACTTGGTCAAGAATGTAATTTTGCTTGGAGGTGATAATACGCACCTACTTTTTCTCGAACGGACCATCCGGAGAATTGCAACCGCCTCTCATAGACTTGTCCGATGAAGCGGTTCCGGCGGTACAACCATCTATCATAGACCTATAGCCGGACGGTTTCAAGCGGCGGAGATCGTCTGATTATAAAAACTTACCAGAGGTAGACTTGGATTTTTACTCTTCCCCAAATCACTCCATTGTTCTTCGAGCTCTTGCTTTCTCCGTCTTCGACTAGGTTTCATCTTCTCGCCGTCAACCCAATCAAAAACTTCTGCTTCGAGCGAAATGGCCAAGAGAGTTTCGAATGGGAGGAATCGGAGATGGATGCGCTAAGATCAAGATCTTGGTCGATGTCGGAAGATTCCGAGAAGGCTCGGTGAAGTGGATTCCGCTATTAGGCAAAGATCGCCATCGGGGAAAATGGGCAAATCCTGCCTTCCAAGCGTATTGTGAGTGCGGCCTTCGATTGCTCCCCCCCTTTCTTCTGATGAGTACTCGAACACTTTGGGGTGGAACCGTGAACTTAGGTCCCAATTCCATTACCATGTTGAGTGTGTTCGTATATCGCATGCGAGGCGCACTGGGATTCCGCGGATCTCGAGTGTTCCAATATTATTATGGGATGGCTCGACAAACCGAATCGCCGGAGTCGCTGATCAAGCTCCACGACTCAAGTCGAAGGAGTACATTGAGTTTCACCCGGTCTTCGTGGTCGAGCCGGAGGAAGAGGTGGTTCTCTTTGGAAGGTCACCTCTGAGACACCTTTCTTTCGTGGGAAGGTCATGGAAAGAAATCTTCATGGGACTCAACCTCAAGATATCAACCGATTAGCCCTTATATTCAAGCCATTAAGGACTTGAAGGAAGAAGGGTCGACGGATGGCATGTGGTGAAAGATTTCATCACACGCCAATTAGTCCTCAAGAAACGAGCATCTCCTATGTGGAGGTACTCGGGAGAGGAGACCCCACCGAGACTACGAGGAGGGTAAGCAATTGTCGACTTAACTCTCCGCTTGGTCTTTCTCAACCTTGTCTAATATTTTATCTGCTTTACAGATCTTTCACAAGCCGAGGTTGACTCAGTCGACTCATCTCGTGAGAAGTCCCCGCCATTCCGAGGGGCGGTTCCTCAAGTCATTGCGGTTTTGTCCGCAGATGAAAGGATAGAGCGCCTAAAGGTAATCAGAAATCTGATTCTCTCTTTAGGACTTTATAGTCGTAGAAGATACTTACGACTAATGGTGATCGTAGAATATCTTACAATCAAGAAAAGTCGTAGAAAAACTTACGACTTGGTACTAGTCGTAGAAAAAACTTACGACAAATTAGTGATTCTTCTTTTTCTGTTTTGCTTTACAGAAAGTAGGCATGGAAAATCGCCAGGACGACGAAGAAGTCGTCTTGATGACTATTGGCGCCGGGTTGTCGAAGACAAAGACTCGCTCCTCCTCGAAGAGACGCCGACTTGTAAAATCTGCCGACAAGGGGGGAGCAAGTTCGAGTTCTGGTCTTTCGACCAAACCCTCTACAAGGCCTGCGGCAACTGTAGTTGTATCTGAAGCCGAGGCCGCAGCCGTCGAAGCCGAAGAGGTTGAAGCAGTTGAACCTCTCAAGCGCAAACCTCGCAAGGCTAAGGTACCCTTCTATTATGACACTAATCTTTCGCAGATTGGTGCCACTCCTAGTTTTATTAAGAAACTTGAAAGGAGAACTGGAAGGATTTTGTGTCTTTATGAAGGACGATCTTGCATCGGCACAACTCGCAATCGAGGGCGATCTGTCGCTACGGAATGGTCGAGACCGATCTCGTCCATCAAAAGATCGAAACCGAGCTCGGTTCTGTTCAAACTTTACGACCGACGTGGTCGTGCCGAGCCAATTGTTGAACCTCGACCGGGCGTGGTCGTGGAGAAGAAGAGGTCCTCCGCTGGGAGGATTGCTCCAAAATTCTGGTTAAGACCAGTGCGAGGTATGTGAAATGTCTTGAAGTGTAAGAACGACATTTACCTTTTTCTTTTCACAACCTTGATTTGCTTTTCTTTATTTTAGTCCGACTCCTTGACCCCGGAATGCTTCTGCGAGAAGTCCATTGCTATCCCTTCACCGTTGGAGAGGTAGCAACGAGGTGGTCAAGCATCACCCTTGGCTCTGTGGTCGATGAAGTCGAGACTCCCAGTGTCTCCCACATCTGCAAAGTCGTAACTCGACTCTTGAGGTAGCGGTTATTCTTCGTTGAGGTGGCCGCTCGACTCTGAAGTCGTAGAAACAACAGAGGCAATGTGAAACCTCTCGTCAAGGTGGTGACCACCTATGCACCGCCTGGGAAGGAAATCGTGGGGGCGTTCCTTCCCTACCCAAAGAGAAATCACGCAGAACCGTAGGAGAAAATTTCAACTTCGTGGTGACTTCTTTGGGCCCGCCTCCGTCGTAGGGTCTCACTACAGATCTCGTGACAAAGTCCCCATCCCAAAGATATTCCCAATACGGAGAATACTTTTGACAACGCGCCTCGAGAAGGTGTGGTGGGATAAAGTCGCGAGGATAGATAAGTCACAACACCCTGACCTTGTATATTCGATTTTTGCTAGAACGACTATGAATGTAAGTATCTTCGAATACTTATATATGTGGCTTTCCTTCCCTTCTCCTTTTTCTTCTTCTTGCGAAAAGCTCGAGCAAATTGTCGTTGTCTGTGAGTATCATCGACAACTTTTAGAGCTAAGACAAGAGAAAGAATTACTCAGCAGAGGCGAGAGAGGTGGTAAGTCACTTATCATTCATAGTTGTTTTTGACTTAAATACTGTAAAATGTTTCACGAGAAAAGTCATGGAAGAAACTCATGATGAAGTATTAGTCGTAAAAGCTTACGACTACTTTCAACTAGGTAGTGGTCATAGAAAGACTTACAACCATATCCTAGTCGCAGAAAAACTTACGACTAGGTTGGTGGTTGTAGAAGTACTCACAACCATTCAATGATGTTTATCTTCGCCTCGCTTTTTGTAGGTTAAACGGTGATACGAAGACCTTAGTGACTCACTCGACTATGAAAAGAGGAGTCGAGGAGGCTAAGGAATGAAGTATTAGTTCTCTCGGATAGACTTGAGAGACCTGTCTCTGCATCTAAGAAATTGCACGAAAAAATAACCAGTAAGTGCTGAACTTAAGACTGCTTTTGAGTTTTAACCTTTACTTAACTCTCATTTCTTCTTTAGATAAAGAAAATGAGATGCAAAGCTCAGATCAAGTTGGAGATAAAGCTTTGGTAATTCAGAGTTTTCCGTATTACCAAGAATAAGGATCAAGAACTCGAAGTTCTGAGAACTCAAGTAACAGGTAAGTAACTCTTTACCTGTTGTCCTTTTTGAGTATTTTCCCTTTTCTAATGACAATTTCTTGTTCAGAAATTGCTGCCCAATTGAGAAGCCTTGAGGCTGAAATCCAAGCAAAGACCTTAATTTGCAATGAGTCCGTCCGCATTGCTAAGATGAATGCAGAGGACATCAAAGCATGGGGGCAAAAGCATGCTGAAACCGTTGCTTCCCATCGAGAAGAGGTCAAGAAATTGGATTCTCAATTAGTAGGTAAGAAAAAGCTTTACCTATAATTATCTTTGTGTTATCTTCCTCTAGAAGTATATTTTTGTTTGACCGATATTATTCTTTCGTAACAAGTGGTCGAAACAAGAAGCTTCATGAGGCTTCGACTTGTACCCAACAGAGATGGAGTCGATGAAGACTAGTCTTCAAGGCGACATCACTCTCTGAACAATGTGCTTAGTGAGCTACATTCGAGGGAAAACTCCTCGAGAAGATACCATAGTCGCTCACATAAGTACCATTGGGGAACAAGTCGGAAAATTGCAAGAAATGGTGACCACTCAAGACTAATCAAGTGAATCAATAAGGAAGCAATCGAAGTGCGCAGTAGTTACGCTTTGGCGAAACTTAAAGCTCAAGACCCCGCCTTAATGTTAAACCAATTGAAGCCGACTTGACCGTCCGAATCGAGGCAAGTCGTCTGATTGAGGAAATGCAATCGATTGGTAAAAGGTGGCGGAGGAAATGCAATAGGCTCTCCCCTTCGAGTAATCTTGTAACTACCTTGTAAGGCGCATAATTTTGTTAATGAGTAATATATGATCCGCTTCATTTCACGAAAATCATCTTGTCGAGTAGTTAGTAACTCAAAAGATAATAAACGAACGAAAGACTAAGAATTGAAGTCAAATTAATAACTTTATCCTAGCCCCCGACTATTTGCTTAGATTGTTTAGACAATCTAAATAAATAGTGTTTAAAAATGGGGTTTCTGAAAACAAAGAGAGGTTTATTTAACTTATAGCTTTTGTTGTGGTTGTTAAGCAATCGGTCTAAAAGAGTAGAAACGACTTGACACTAGGAAGTTCCTTCTAGTGGGCAGGACCACGTGCAGAGAGGAAAGACTTCGACTAGGTGATGTTCCCATCTCCGACTAGTTTAATCAAACCAAGAACAGCAACTTGAGTTAAACAAACGTCTAAGAGTACTTTAGTCATTCGTTCGTCCTTTTTTGGTGGACTTCGATAAGTCTTTTCCAGTAGCAAAAGTAGGAGACTGAGCGACACTAGGAAGTTTCCTTCTAGTGGGCAGGACCACATGCAGAGAGGAAAGACTTCGACTAGGTGTGTCTCTTCCTTCGACCAGTTAAAACAAATCGAGTACACCAAATGTGGTCGAACAAATGTAAGAAAGTGCACTCTACTTAGAATATTTTTTGAATTTATCGGAAAAATAGACTAAGATTGAGAGAGTTGGCTTTGATAACATTATGACTAGATAAAACCCGAGCTCTTTGTATTGATGTAAAAGTGAGTAACGAGTCGATGCTAGGAAATTCCTTCTAGTGGGCGAGCCACATGCAGAGAGGAGAAGTTTCACCGGATGACGCTTTCTCGCTTTACGCGAGTAAAGAAAACTGCGTGTTTTCATATCATAGTCGAAAGATTAAAAAGCACTACTCAAAAATTAAGGCAAAAGAGGTAGAAAGAACTCGACTTTTATTGCCCGAGAAACCGGTCACACATAGAATTTGCGTGAATCGGTCGATGTTCCAAGAGTTTGAGAGAACTCGCCATCTTCCATTGCTAGTCGATCGACCTCGCCGAAGTTACTTCGACCATCGTAAGGACCTTCCCATTTAGGGAAAGTTTATTCCGATTAGACTTGGATTGGCGAGCCTCAATACCAAATCACCTACAAGAAGGTGCGAGGTTGGACCTTACGATTATAGTATCTGCGCAGGCTTGTTGGTAGACCGCCGAACGGATTAAGGCTAGGTTTCTCCTCTCTTGAGTAGGTTAATGTCATCCGCCGAAGTTGTTCTGGTCCGAGTTGTTGAAGGTTTCAACTCGTGTCGACCGCAATTTTAGCTCCGGAGGAAGCATGGCTTCGCCCAAAACTAGAAAAATGGTGTTTCTCCCGTTGCTCGATGGTGGTCGCATTTAACCGCCCATAATATGGAAGGTAATTCTTGTACCCAAGCCCCGAGCGCTTAACAAGTCGGGTCGAAGACTCGAGTTTTAATTCCTCGCATTATTTGGCCGCTTGCACGCTCGACCGCCCCATTGCTTTGGGGATGTGCAATGAAGCATAGCATAGCTTGGTACCTAACTCGTCGCAAAATTCCTAAAATTTTGCACTTGCGAATTGTTTACCATTGTGCGTAATTATCCGACTTAACTCCAAATCGACTAATTACGCTTCTCATCATGAACCTTTTGTCGCTTGCTGTTATCCCATTCATGAGTTCACTTGATCCATTTTGTGAACGTGTCAATAGCCACAAAAGGAATTCAAACCTCCCGAGCTTTGGGAAACGGTCCTAGGATATCAAGCCCCAGTCGCAAAAGGCCAAGAAAGAGGTATTGTTTGTAATGCTTGAGCCGGTTGGTGTATCCGTCTACCATGGAATTGGCATCGACACACTTTTTAACCACCTCCATAGCATCGTGTGGTCAGAGGCCAAGAAAACCTTGTCGAAAGGCTTTACCAACCAATGTTCAGAGGCGGCATGCGTCCCACAGATGCCATCGTATATCGTGAAGGAGTGTTATTCCTTCGCTTTGCGAATGCATCGCATGAGTATTCCTTGGGTTCCTCGCTTATAGAGGACTCCTTCAACCAAAGTATACATTTTGGCTTTTCGGGATAATCGACCGCCTCAAGATCATCTTCGTCACGGAACCCTTGTAAAGATACTCGTAGATGGGAATCATCCGTATCCTCGTAATCTAATGAGGCCATCTCAAGAGGAGGTGTTTCGGTTCTTCGACTGTAGACGGTTTTGGAGTTGCTCCAAGAAAACTCCTTTTAGTGCGTGGATCGGAAGAAGCCATCCGAGCCAGTTGGTCTCATGAGAAATTATCCTTTCGAGGATAAATTGTACCTCAAACCTAAAAATGTTTTTCTAGCTTACGTGCTTCGATAAGTACCGAGCCATTGTTGAGCTAGAGCATTGGTACTCTTTCCCGATTTGATTCACGACTAGTTGAGAGTCTCCTCTCACGAGTAGTCGATTTAATCGAGAGTGCTTCGCACTCGTATGCCGCCTAGCAAACCTTCGCTCTGCTACATTGTTAGTAGCCCGAAAGTTTAATTGTATGGCATACTTTAAGGTTTCTCCGGTAGGAGATACCAGACCACCCACCCAGAGCCACTTAAAGTAAGTGACCCGTCAAAGTACATCATCCATCGGTCGTGGAATCAGATCGGGATCCCGAATGTGTTCAGATTTGTCCATTCGGCGACAAAGTCCGCCAAGATCCGGGATTTTATGGCCGTCGGGACACGAATGGAGGTCGAACTCCCAAGTTCGATCGACCATTTTGCCATGCGTCCCCATTGCTTTCCTTATTATGGAGGATTGCTCCCAAAGGAAACTCGGGACAGCATGACTATTTTGTGCGCTGAAAATAATGCCGCAGCTTCTCGAAGACATGAGGAGGGCATATAGAAGTTTTTGGACTGAGGTAACGCTCCTTAGGCCCGTGTAAAACTTCGGACGAGTAAACCGGTCGTTGTACGCTTTCACGCTTCTACGACTAGTCTCGCGCTTCGCTCGTGGCGTGGCGGCTAGGTAAATTAAGAGCGCCTCTTCCGCTTTGGAGAAACCGAGCAGAGCACTCGAAAGATACCTCTTGACATCCTCAAAGGCAACGCTTGCCTCGCTCGACCACTCAAAACCTTCATGTCTCCCGAGAAGTTTAAAGAAAGGTAGTCCTTTTCTCCTAGTCGCATGCGATGAAACGACTTAAAGCCGCCATGCACCCAAAGTGAGTTTTTGACTTCCTTTTTGTGTTTGGAGGACGATCCGAGGATGGCTTTTATTTTTCAGATTTGCTTGATTCCTCGCTCGGATACTAGGAATCCAAGCAATTTTCCCAAGAAATTCCAAACACACACTTCTCTGGATTGAGTTTTAAGCGGTGCTTTACGAGGTTGTCGAATGTTTCTTGTAGGTCGGTGATATGATTAAGTCTCTTAATGCTTTTTACGACTAGATCATCAACATAGGCTTCCAAATTCGGCCTAATTGAGATGAAAAGTCGATTGCATTAAGCGTTGAAAAAGCACCGCATTCTTTAGACCAAATGTCATTTTGACATAGCAAAAGGTACCAAATGGAGTAATGAATGCGGTCTTTTCTTCATCGCTTAAACACATATTGATCCGTGGTATCCGAATATGCATCTAAAAACTTAATATCTCACAACTGCAGCTTGAATCAACCAAATGATCGATCACGAGGTAAAGGGAAATCATCTTTTGGACAAGCTTTATTAAGATCAAGAAAGTCCACGCACATACGCCATTTGCCGCTTGACTTTTGACCATTACAGGTTAGCCAACCACTCGGGTGGTTGACTTCTCTTATAAAGCCCTTTAAGTAGCTTATCCAACTCGATTTAATAGCATCTCGCCGATCGGGGCAAATCTCCGTAATTTTGTTTTACAGTACTTTATCGGCCGTAAAGCTAGCCTCGTGCTCGATCACCTCCACAGGGACTCGGGCATGTCGGATGCTTGCCACGCAAAGACATCTGCGTTAGCTCGGAGGAAGGTAATGAGGGCGCTTCCTATTTGGGGTCGGAAGTCTCCCGATGCGAGCAGTCTTGAGGGTTCTTCTCGCCCGGAGGAACCTCTTTGACTTGGTCGTTCGGCTTTGGTGCGCTTTAGACTTCGACTTGCTAGTCGGGTCGACTTTCATCTCGAGTTGGTATTTGACCAACCATCTCGAGGATCGACGGCCGCAGACTATACGCCATCTTTTGTCACATCGAATGGTGATCACTCCTTTGGGACTCGCATCTTAAGACATTGATACCCGTAATGAGTAGCCATTAAGAATTTTGCCAAAGTTGGTCGTCCGAGTATGGCGTTATATGCCGTATCGAAATCGACCACATCAAAGGAGACTTTCTCTGTCCTGAAATTACTTGGTGAGCCAAATGTTAAAGGAAGAGAAACTTGGCCAATAGGTTTGGTCAAGACCGGTACAATTCCATGAAAGAAGTATCGCATCGCCTTACCTTTGTCCCGGTACTTGCATCTCGTCCAGGGCATTAGTAAATAATATGTTTAAAGAACTGCCACCATCAACCAACACTCGATTGACCCGACAGTTGTTGATGGTGGGTTCGACCACAATCGGATATCGACCTGATCGACTCGTAGTGATCGGACAGTCATCTTTCTCAAAAGAGATGGTAACTTCCGACCACTTCGGTAATTTATTGACGAGAGGAGTATGTAGAGAATTTACCTCTCGTCCGGCAGCTTTAAGTTGTCGTTTGGAGTCGTATGCCGATGATCCTCCGTAGATGTGCTCAACGGTATGTTGCGGATCTTGGAACGGCATCTCCTCATCATCCGACGACTTTTGGCCACTCGTATGTCCTACCTGCTCGAGAGTAGGGAGTGGTGCTTTGCCGTTGTAGTAGTCCTCGAGCTTTCTTTGGAAAACTCGGCAGTTGCGGAGGTCATGTCCTTCCTTTTTGTGAAAAGGGCACCACCTTGGTTTGTCGTTCCTACGATCAGGGCGCTTACCTTTGCCTTGATCAGGGTACGACTTGGTGGTTTGGGGCTCTCCATCTTTCACGGCTAGAACCTCCTTGGAACCACTGGCTTGTGGTTTTTGATTTTTTATTTTCTTCTTGGACTTTTTTGCTTTTTTATCCTTACCAACTTCACCTGGCTCTCGAGGAGTATATGTTTCTCGATCGATAGTGTTGTTCCACTCGACTGCCTCGAAGCGCTTGCATATCGATCGACCATCTCGAAGAGTTCTAAGAACTTGATGTTGGGAGGATTGAGCAATGTCCTCCGTTATTCTTCTCTGCGGACTCCTTGCTTAAAAGCCACGATCACGGAGGAATCGAAATTTCGGAATTGAGTTACGAACCCGACTAAAGCGTTTGATGAATTGACGCAAAGTTTCGTTGTTGTTACGCTTTATCCGGTGCAAGTCGTCTTCTTTTCGTATGGTTGTATGTGCCTTGGAAATTACCTGTAGAAGATCACAGAGGTGTTGCCAAGAGTAGATCGACTCGAGTGGTTGGTTTAATAACCACGATCGAGCGGATCCTTCGATCACAATCGGAAGGTAATTCGCCATTACATGCTCTCCTCCTCCTGCTCGGACAATTGTTGTATAGATCTCAAGAAATTCGATGGGATTTTGAGATCCATCAAATTTCTCCATGTTCACCGGTCGAAAATGAGGTGGCGTGAATCGCTCAAGGTCGGCGAAAATGCGGCATCCGGTAATCACTTCTTGACGCCTTCTTTGTAGAAAAGAAGGGTTAATGTCACCAGTGATCGATACGACGATACCCTGAACAGTGACTGCTACGTAGTAGGCCTCAGTTCTCGAGGAGAATACTCCTCGTATTCCACTCGTTAGAATTTCTTTGTCGAAGTGGTGAATGATCACCTCTTCGAGGGCTTCTTGATCTTGGTGATCGAAAGGTATTTCTCAGAATAGGGAATCGATTCGACTTGTGGTCGTGTCGATTCCTCGTGAGAAATATTCGATTGATCGTAGCCGAGGAAGTCGTATTACTACGACTACCGAGTGTTGTCGATGAGGTACCTCGGTCTTGTCATCACAGTTCAAGTCTTTGCGTAA
Source organism: Hsuehochloa calcarea (assembly GCA_036346395.1). Lineage (NCBI taxonomy): Eukaryota > Viridiplantae > Streptophyta > Magnoliopsida > Poales > Poaceae > Hsuehochloa > Hsuehochloa calcarea. Next base: position 16,561,343 of record CM070594.1, read on the forward strand.
TCTCTTGACAAAAGAGATCGTACCTCGCGTTCGAGCAAGCTCTTGATGGGATTCTCGAGCAAGTCGTTGATGTTCGGAGTTCTTGTACCTCCTCCGTCGATGTTGAATGCGCCTGCAAGTTCTTCCGATCGCAATTTTCTTTCTTCGACGACATCAAAATCCTCCTCATCGTGTTTTGAGGCCTTCTTAGTGGAGTGCGAGAATGTCGAGGATTTCCCTCGCGTTCATCAGTGTTGGTCCTCTCGCCAGCGGTGGTGCCCTTGCCATTACCACGAGGGGGCGCAGTGTGTGATCTTCGGGGAGTGTCCTTATCTCGGCCTCCATGAGGTTGACCCTGATTTGGGGGAAGGACGAAGACCTCCCATTGATGATTCTCACTTGCGCCGAGGCCTCCCGCTTGAGGAGTGCTCGAGGACACCATCTGGCGACTTGGAGTAATCCTCTCCGTAGGGGAACTCGGGTTATAATCGTCTCCGTTCGCAAATGGGATCTGCGGGGAGACGGTCGAATTTGCGAGAAAAGCATGCTTGATCCCACCCTCTCTGGAGTTACCACGAGAGAGAATCACTAGATCTTTGGTGGAGTCCCGGAATGGTGGCTCCCAGAACTTGACTTACCAAGTCGGACCGTCTTAAGGGGACTTGAACACTTGGAGAAAAACTCTCGTCGCGTTGTGAGTCCTCCCGGGCGGTCTGGTCGGATTGACCCTTGTCCTTTGAGGGAAATGGCTCCTCTGTTGGGCGTATTGTTGTGGGGATAAGGATCCTCCTCAACTCTATTAATGGGATGGTTTCTGGAGAATAATCTCCAAGGCAACATCACCATCGGCGGATGCATCACTCGGTTCATAGTCAAACCGGCATCCATGTCGACGTTTGCGTGTCCGCCAAGTCAAACCAGTTCTCCTCGTTCCATTCTCCCGCCATGATTGCATGAGATTGGAAAAGAGAGTATGTTGACAAGAGATTACCGAAGATCCCCACGGACGGCGCCAACCGCGGTGTATTAGAACCGATCTTACGTAAAGATTGTTTGATTCGGGGTCTCCTAGAGATAAGATCACGCAGAGTGGATTGACACGGATGTTTAGACAGTTCAGCCTTCTCCGAGAGAATAATAACCCTAATCCTGTGTATGGTATTCTTGATGATCAAGTAAAGACTAAGACTATTACGAGAATAGCGCTTGTGTTCCTACTTGATCGCTCTTGTTTCCTCCCTTATCTCTCTGATCGATGCCCTTATATAGTCGTGAAGAAGTAGCCGTTTTGCCCTGCGGGAAATGCGCCTGATTAATTCAGTAACGGGCGCATGATGGCGGTAATTACCGGCGCCTCGGCTTCTTCACGCCGTCCGCAATTATCTTCCGAGATAATGGGGTAATTACGCACCATTAATAAGCGGAATAATAGTGCGTGCGCACTGCTCGATTCCTTAATCAATTGGACCCACTCGCCTGTAGGTTTGATTAATAAGGTGGTCGTAGTTTACTGGTCGTAGAAGAACTTACGACCAGGTAGCAGTCGTAGAAGGACTTACGACTAGGTAGTAGTCGTAGAAGGACTTACGACTATGTAGTGGTCGTAGAAGGACTTACGACCATGATATAGTCGTAGCAAGACTTACAACCACTCATTGGACTTCTCCCTTTTAGATAAGGGGTACCTCTGGGGACTGTGTGACATCATATTTACCCATAATAAGAATTATAGATAAAAGATAAAAATGAGGATTATTAGATCCTCGTCAAGCTTAAATTCTTATATTATGAATGTTATGCCTATTTATATCCAAATGTTATTATTGATAAATGATTTGTCATCAATCACCAAAAAGGGGGAGATTGAAGGATCTAGACCCGCCATTATGAGTTAATGGAGTGTTTTGGTGATTAATGATAAATCTAATTATGAGACTAACAATTCTATTGCTATATCTAGTGTGTAGTCTCATTTGGATATAAAGATAAAATTCAATAAGGTATGCATTCGACTTACACTCTCATATAATGTTGCATTCTTCGGATCCAAAGTATAGGATTTTCCAAATTTTTAGACACCTGTGAATAGATGGGCAGCCCGACCCGAGCCTGTCTTGAATTTTCCAAGCTCGGGCCTTGATTTTCGACCCGAAGGCCCAGCCCGAAGCCCGTAAAAGCTCGACAATGACATTAAAAATAATAAAACTATTTTTATTTTCAAAATTAATTTTTATTACAAAAGAATTAAAATAATATTATTTATTGAAAAACACACTTTTCGGGCTAAGCTAGGCCGGGCTCGGGTCTACCCATTCAAGGCTGGGCTTTTCCAGGCCTAACCTGGCCTGGGGTTTAAAAAGGTCTGCCTGTGAAATAGATCTCCCTAGTGTTGGGGCCTCCACCTCGGCACTAGCGGGCGAGCGTACAACCGGTCGATGCCTCCTCAGTTCCCAGCCACCTCCTGACATTGCCAAACCGGCATCCTCGGTGAGTCAATTTATCACTGTTTATTGTAGCTTCTTCAGTAGCCTCATGGCATCCGGGTGTAGGTAATGTGCTCAAGATAATGTGCTTGGATATAGCATTGTAGCCTAGGAATGGGATGTGCTTCTTCAGTAGTGTCCTCTTGAGATAATGTGCTTCTTCAGTAATGTGCTTGGATGTACCCTAATTGATAGATCAGTATAATGTCCTTGGATGTGCTTCTCCAGTAGACCTTGGTGTAGCCTCATGGCGTCTGGGCGCCGCTACTAGCTTGGATGTGCTCAAGATTTGCATGCTAGTGTGTGTAATGTGTTATGCACATGTAGAATAGATCGGCCACTACTAGCTGGTAGTGGCCTCTTGATGATGTTCTTAAGATCGACACACTACTGTTGAATGTAGTATATTCTACTTGAGCATATATAACATGATTCATATATTCTTACTTGAGCTTCATATGATCTACTTGTTTTAGCAAAAGTTACCTGTTGGTGATCAAGATTGTTGAGCATATATAACATGATATTGTCACCATTATTGAGGATACTCAAGAGTATTAGACATGCTGTCACATTCCTTGTCTAATTATCTCCATTTTTTTATCGCAATCGTCTAGCGAGGATGCCGATTGGGAGCATATGGCTGATGATGATCACGATGGTGTACCATCTGATGTGGAGGGGGAACAAGGACATGTCTTGGTGGATTCTTCAAGTTCAAATGATGACGAACAAGGAGCTGTGGAATTGACAGAAGATGGTACTACCGTGTCTCAAGGAAGATCAAAGAGGGGGGCAAAAAGACATAAAGGATCTCTGAAGGCAACTGGGAGACAAAACCAAAGATCAGATTGTTGGAAGATCTTCAAGGTGGTGAATGTTTCATCCAAGACAAAGAAAAGGGAGATCGATACAAGGGCAAAGTGTAGGTTTTGCTACAAACTCATGTCTTACAAGCAAGGGGGAGCTACTTCACATCTGATGAGGCACATACCAAAGTGCACACATATCAGAATAAGGTGGCTAAGATGAAGGCTCAAGCTAATCTAAACTTTGGTCCCGCCATGGTAGGTGACACTGGTTTACCTCTTATTGCCACTCCTAGGGAATATGATCAAGATGAAACTCATCGAATCATTGCTAAGATGATAATTGTCTATGAGTATCCTTTTAGGATGGTCAAGTACACTTGGTTTAATGTTTTGATGTGTTACTTAAATCCATCACATCAATCCATCGGTAGAAAGACTATAAGAAGTGAATGCATCAAGATTTATGACTTAGAGAGGGAAGTCCTTAGGAAGAGTCTCAGAAGTGTCTCCTATATAAGTTTACCATGTGATTTATGGACCTCTAACTAAAACCTTGCTACATGAGTTTGGTAGCACATTATATAGATAAAAATTGGGTTATGCAATGTTGTGTGCTGAACTTTATTAAGTTGGGTCCTCCACACAGCGAGGTTGTCATAGCTCAGGCTATCTTTGATTGCATTATTGAATGGAAGATAGATGATAAAATCATCACACTTACTCTTGATAATGCTTCCTAAAATATTGCTATTGTATGTAGTTTAATGACCAAGTTTGTTGCTAGAGGATCAACTCGTTTCATTGCCAAGTATTTTCATGTTCGATGTTGTTGTCATATAGTGAATTTGGTCGTGCCCTACTACCATTAGCACATTTGATAAATAAGCTTAGGGAAACAATCAAGTATATAAAGAAGTCTCCATCTCATATGTACAAATTCTTACAAATTTGTTCATCATTTGCTTTGCTAGTGTGTTATGTCGACAAGGATGCAAATTACCAATGGTACCACCGGGCGAAGATTGGGTATTGTATGGAAAAATTGCACCAATATTAAAGACCTTGGCTGAAGTGGCTAGTGCATTTTCTGGATCACTTATCCAACAACCAATATTTTTTTTATCCTTACATAGTTAATGTGAATGTTGCATTAAGAGTTGCAATTACTTCTGGAGATGATTATTTGAAGAAAATGGTTGCTGCAATGATGGAAAAGTTTGACAAGTATTGGGAAGAAAAGAACAATGTCATGGTCCTTGCTACTATTCTTAATCCTAGGTTTAAGATGAGATTCATTGGTTGGTGCTTCAACCAAATGTATGAGCCTTCAAAAGCTGCAAAAGAGCTTGGTGATGTGAAGGTTGAGTTAGAAGATTTGTATTCACAGTTCGAGATGGATCATCGGCACAGCAAGGCGGCTAATAAAGGTGATGTAACCTCCTCTTCAACTATGGGTACAAACATCTCTTTATCCTCAGTTTTATCTCAATTCCAGTCATTCTTGCATTCCACTTCTACCGAGCCTTCAAAGTCAGAGTTGATCATCTATCTAGATGAAGTGAATGAAAGCTTAGATAACAAGGGCTTCAAATTGCTTGAGTGGTAGAATTTTAATGCACATAGATTCCTGGTAGTGTCAAAGATGGCTAAAAATTTCTTGATTATACCAGCTAGCAGTGTATCTTCATAATCAACTTTCAGTGCTGGAGGTAGAGTACTAGATGACTATTGGAGTTCTCTACGTCCAGCTATGGTTCAGTATTTGGTTTGTGCCTCTAGCTGGATAAGAGGTGCACATGATGACATAAGACCTCCTATATTTGTGGTAGATTCTTGCATACTGTAATTTGTCTTTTCTAATCTTTTTTGTTCATATCATGGCTAACTCGATTATTATTGTTGTTTTAAAGAAGAAGATGTTGAGGATGATGTTGAAACCATTCTATTTCCTCAAAGCATCGTAGAGAGCAACTAGCGAGTGCTACTATTTTTTGTATAGGTTTGCCAAGTACATATGTGTAATCCAGGCACATGAAATTTTGTCATATGCTTCTCTTTTTGTGTATGCCAACATTCTGATATAAAAAATTCGAGAGAGAGAGAGAGAGCGCCTTGCTATTGATGGGATGGTATGTGTTCTACAAATGAGAATTTGAGATCAACATATGTCAATATATGGAATATTGTTTTTGTAGATGCTCACTTTTGAAGTATTTGGCATTGCATATTTTGTCATATGCTTCTCTTTTTTGTCCTTTATCCTTCTAGTAGCTGTAATCTGTCGGATTTGAATTCTAGATGCTTTATCGTGGGGCTATGGGCACAATTTCATATTTGAATTCTAGATGCTTTATTGTGATTATGATTTGTGGGCTGATTGTTTGATTGTGCATTGTAGGTGATTGGATGAAAAGAGGATGTCATGATATGTTCACAAGAGGAGAGGACCTTTTGTTTTGTTTGGTCATGTACTCATGTGATTTGGAGTTTAATGTTATTTTGGATTGTTGTATATTAAGTTTGTTTATCATGAACTGTAAATCTGTCATGTTAAGATGGACTGTTAAATAGTAAGTGTTCTGGACTATCTGCTTCTCATGAACTGCCAATCTGTCATGTTAAATATTAAGTGTTCTGGACGCCATGATATGTACTCATGCTTCTCTATCATGTTTATCATGAACTGCAATCTGTCATGTTAAATATTAAGTGTTCTGGACGCCATGATATGTACTCGTGCTTCTCTGTCATGTTTATCATGAACTGCAATCTATCATGTTAAGATGAACTGTCAATCTTGTTTACCATGAACAAGATAATGGACACTCTGCCTCTATGGCTGGCTTTTGCATCGTCGAGACTCGAGCATCCTCTGATGTTCCTAGCTCCAAGCCGAGTTGAGCTGCTCGATGTCCTGGCTCGTGAGGGCTCACGAGCCGACTCGAGCCTTCAACCGAGCCGAGCAGAGCCGCCCTTCTGGCTCGTGCTCGAAACGAGCCGAACCGAGCCTATTGTTCTAACGAGCTCGAGCAAGCCTGGCTCGCTCGGCTCGTTTCCAGCACTAACCGGGGTGACAACCACGTCGCATGATTTTTTAAAATATTATCATTTTTAATTTTTTTACAAATCTAGGTAGTCGCTCGAAACAATTACAAAACTAGGTCGGACCTGTTGCCATTTCAATTGGCGACAGGGGATAGACTACTAGCGACAAGGGGATCAACAGTGCCCAGAGTTCCCTGTGTAGAATTGGTGACAGGTGCCTATCGCCATTTCAAATGGCGACAGGGATCCCTAATTTTGTTTATTTCAAAATTTGGAAAACCGTCATTTTTTATTCGTCTCCACTCCTTTTGTACTGAGTATTTCCAAGCAGATATTTTATTGACAAATCACACTGATATTATATAACATTCAACACAATGTCATAGCATCTTTTATTGATAAATAAAAATTTATACTGACTATTTTCGAGCACATTTTTTGTCGATAAATCACAATGATATTACATAACATCCAGCATAACGCCATAACATCTTTTGTAAATAAATCACAACACACAACACATAGTTTTTTTACAAATCAAAGTGATATTACAAAGCATTGGACAACACATATTTCAACTGGACGAACCTTTCCCGTGGCCGCGGCTCATTGTCCCCCATGTGGATCGCCTCAAGTCAGGCGATCGGATGAGGTCCCCACAGCGACTTCCGGAGTGCTAATGTTTCCTTCGTCCTAAGGATTTCTCTGTTGGAAATATGCCCTAGAGGCAATCATAGAGATGATGATATTTCATTATGTTCATGATTTTGATAATATGTTATCGTGTTCCTTGAATGAGTCATCAGTTATAGATCAATGAGTATGTGACTTGTTTGTGAAACTCTTTAACTTATATGATGTCATTCTAAATGTATCCTTGGTCGGATGTCACTAGTCGGAACATCTGTGACCCTACGACCAGCGCATCTATTGATTGATGACCATGTTTCACCGGTCATAGATATGGAGATATCGAATCAATAATGTGGGCACATGTTAGAGAACATGGGACCGGATAGACCCATCGTTGAGATACTATTGAGATTGTTATGAATCTATATGTCATTAGTTGGTCTCAAGTAATGATGATGTATAATCCTTAGACCTGAGATCAGCATGGTTTCCTACATGTGTAATAGCACTCTTAGGTGTTGCCAAATGCTACTCCGTAATTGGGTAGTTATAAAGGTAGCTTTCGGGTATGCTATGAAACATGCGGAGGAATATGACTGGTCGAGATGGGATTTGCCCCTCCTAACATAACAGGAGAAGATGTCTCTGGGCCCCTTGTGGTGATCGGATAAAGAAAGTGCATGGCCATACCACTAGTGGTCGAAGTGTCGACCACATGAAGTTATCCGACACTAGATTGAGAAAGAATTGAACAGTCCATGGATGACACAACATCTCACCTGGAGTTCAACCAGATATCGTGAGGCAAAGGGAGAATGCATGAGTAGGTCACTTAGTTCGACCAGTTACGGACTAGTCGTATAGAGATACGAGCTAGTCGTAGACTGGTCAAATGTAATCACAGAATGGTAAGAACCTGGTCGTAAGGAGTTACGAATCGGTGGGACCAATTACAACACGTTGTATAGAGATAAGAACGGTCGTAAGTGATGAGGACTCGTCATAGATTATATTACATAAAGGTTCGTCCGATATATTCTATGTGTGTTTGGGAATCGTTATGTGCTGCTAGGTGCCGCTGACGACTAGTGGTCGGAAAAGAGTTTCCGAGTCACAAACCGATTACACAAGAACCTATAGGGTCACACACTTAAAGGGCTGGGATTTGATTTGGATGGTGATCTGAATTCATATAGGACACAAGTTCCTAATGGGCCTCGAGTTCGAGACCCATCATGAATGCCTATATAAAGAGAGGCGGTGGCATGGGGTGATTGAGGTGGTTTTGGAAGAACTCCCGAAACCCTAATAGCCACGCCTTCCTCAACCACGCTGCTGGTGCTAGCACTCCAGTGCGTGGTAATCCTACCCCGTACGTGTGGATACCTCGGAGGTGTTGTTGCGAAGCATCAGCACTAGAACGATCCGCAACTTATGACGTTCACAGGAGCGGGAAACGAGGACGCGCGCGAGTACGATCACTCAGAGGAGAAGGCACGTCGCGAGTACGACTACGACTGCATCAATACGCTACACCGACTCTACTTCCGCTACGAGTCGGCGCGTCTAGCGGTAATCTCGTGATCTATTTCTAGCAGTGGTTCCTTGGTTGCGCGGAAAAATTTTATTTTGTGCTATCGTAGCCTTCCCGCGTTCCCTTTCATTCTCGTAGGGCCTTTTTTGAAGGTGTGCCTAGACTCCCTGCAAATGGAGTACTTCTTCGTACAACGCCCAGCTTTTGCTTTGTCCATGTCATTTCTGATGCGTCGTACCTGTCGTCGATCAACCTTTCCCTTCAGCTTATCAATGTCCGTGGACCAGATAAGTTGCTCCCAGGTCGGATGGCCAGTGAAATAAAAAACTAATGCGTAACCATACATCTCTGCACTCCAGGTTTGTATCATCTCCTCACTGAAAATAGTCAAAGAGATACTGCCCAGGATGCTGCGCATTGCAAGTGCACACGCAACTAGCGTGGTGTAGCGTGCATTCGTGGGTAATCCTCTCGCGGTTCGTCCTGCGGCGTCCTTTATCCCTGCACATTATCTCAAAGCGAAGCTGCCTTGTGCCCATCTTGAATGCACGGTGCATCTCACCCTTCTTCATCTTCTCCTCCATGTACTTGGTGATCATAACGGAGTATAGTACTCTGTCATTTGCCATGGCCAGCGACACACTGTTGCTTCTATCAACAAAATAATTTATGGTACCACAAAGAATTACCTCCACAATACCAACCAAAGGGAGAGCTTCTATCAACGAAATAATTTATGGTACCGCAGAGAATTACCTCCACAATACCAACCAAAGGGAGACACCTTGCGCCGCACATGACCCAATTGTACATCTCGGCTAGATTGGTTATCATGACACCATATCGAGCACCACCCCTGTCATGTAGTAGCGATCACTTCTCCTTAGGCTCGTGCTAAATCCAGTCCGAGAAGTATTTCACCTGTACCCTCATCTTCCTCGTCACACTGGGACCATTTGTGGGTAGTTGTGGCAATGCTTCGAGAGCCTGATCAGCGCTTGGGGTGGCCCTTTTTTATATCTCCCTTCTGTGCGTTTGAGTCCGCTCATACATAATCTTCAAGAGTGCTTCAAACTTTATTCTGGTTGCACAGCCGTTTGAACATGTTCATCAAGTCCTTATTGCAGAGCTGCTTGTAGAAGTTTGCACCCAAGTGCCTCATGCACCACCTGCTCTGCAGACTCGCCCATGAAAATGGTTCGTTTTCTCCTTGTTGTAGCCGAGTTATTGCACTCAGCAGACCCGCATGCCGATCATGTATGACACATACATTTGGATGGCCATGCATAACAAATATCCTCAAATGCTTCAGGAACCACAACCAGTTGTTCGTGTTCTCGCTTTCAACGAAAGCGAATTTCATGGGAAGAGCTTGATTGTTCCCCTTTGTCGCTATTGTAGTCAGCATTTGGCTCTTGTATTTTCCAATCAAGAATGTGTCATCACGCACAAGATTGGACGGCAGTGTCGAATACATTGATGCATAAACTAAAGGCAAAGAATGCTGGTTGCAGTACCCTCTTATTGGCCCACTTCAGATACATAGAATCTTGAATGTCGACATGAGTGCCGGGATTCCTGTCTTGTATGACTCGGATTAGCTGAGGAGGTTGTGGTAGGAGTTCTCGAAAGTACCAAACCTTGATTCCAATGCTTTCTGATTTGCCCTCCACTCCTTGGCAGAGCTGACTGTGTACTGAAATCTTGCCTCAATTGCTCGAATGATGGATAATGGCTTAAAATCTAGATTATCAACGATCTCACCGTACATGAGGTTGGCAATAAAGTATGATGACAGGTTCCTGTGGGACTGCATCGACTCAGCGACAACACATGTGTGAGGGACCATTATAGAATATTTTCCAGTAGGTGTCCAACTTAGGCTGAAATGCGTGCACTTGTCAAGGGCATCCCTCTATGTCGTACTTCATGTCGTAACGTTTTGGGTTAGACTTGACGATTGTGAATGTACGCCGCACCGACAAGGCCTAGAATTTGACCGCATCCTACATGGGCTCCTTGCGTTTGTACATAGTTTCTTGCCTGACCTCGTTCTGGTCGTACTCCAACGACACACGCGAGTCTTCGTTAACGATGATGTCTTGGAATTGTAATGTGTTCCACTCGGATGGAACCGCCTGCAGGTCCACATCATTCTCGTCGTTGGATCATTCATCTTCTGACAATGCCATGTAGTCCTGGTCTTTGAGATTCATCCTTTACACTAGGGCTTCCAGCTCTCCACTCTCATCAGCAAGCTCACTAGCTTGTCTGGCTGAAGGAGCTACTTCCGCAGGGTTTTCATCGACAACATCAACAACTCTAGGAGCTTTGGCCATTGTGTGCACCGCGCTGTGGCTGGAGTTCCCGACTTCTTCTTCAGCATCACCATCCCCTTCTTGTTCAGCCACCGATGCAGGAGTAGGCTTGGCATAAGCCTGGGCCAGAAGGACCAAATCTCACTATTACTCCATCGCCATGCGTATATATGACTACCACAGCCTTGTTCCTTTGAGCTGCACTAACTCCTAATATGTGCGATCATAGCGCCTATGTACGCCTCTATGGTCTTGGTAGGGATGCAGTCGTCGATTGGAAATAACGTAAATCAATCCCCCAAGTACCCTCAAGAATAGTCCCCGCCATAGTAAATTTTGAAATTGGTGACGTCCGACATATTTGACGAACTGTACCGTAAATAAGATTTTCACGATTAACCACATATCTAAAACTAAACTACCCACCGAAAAGGATTATGTACAATATACTGCACTACGTAATCGTACATCTAAAACTATATAATCCATTCGATTAAAAAAATTACTTGAAAGGTGGGCGACCGGATGAGCAGCGTTTCGCTAGCTTCTCTCTTCTCTCTACTCTACACCCTCCTTTTAAAAAAATAGAAGTGAGTTTTTCAAAATTTTAGGGTGTCGAGGGTCTTTTACATTGGAGTTTGTGTCATCATTTGAAATGGCAACATGAACTTACGAGATCCCTATCGTAGTTGAAATGATGATTTTTTAAATTTTAATATTAAAAAAATTAAAAATCTCTATCGCCATTTGAAATAACGACAGATATCTATCACCAATTCAACTAGCGACATAGTGTTTTAAGTATCGTTGAGCATGTGTCGCTAATTGGAATAACGACAGACTTCTATCGCCAATTGTAGTAGAAAGCTGGACTGAGTTCCACGCACAGGCACGGAAGCAACTAATTTCTGTATGATTTCGCGGCACAGTTTGACATTTTTGCCTTGGGAGCACACGGTTGCAACTTGCAGCAGGTCGGACGAGCTACTTCGGCCACCGGAGCTCTTGCCGTCACCTCCTCCGGGCGCCGGCCCTCCGCCGTTCATCCCGCGACCGACCGACCCAGAGCTTCAGCGAGGACGACGACTGCTGCATCGCGAGGCTGTTCTAGCGTGTGAGATCAAGGCCCTGCCGCCGCCGCCGGTGCGCATACGACACCGCAACACCACGGCTACTGCTCCACTGCTCGAGAGTCGAGACAACCGGATTGGAGCAAGAGGCTGCTGGGTGTCGCGGAAGATGCTGTTTCCCATGCTATGCTAGCATCCATCAGCACCTGCGACACCTCTTGACGCCGCGCGCAGACCATGGTTGAGCTCGCTTAGGCCGCCATGGCTGCGCTCCAGTGCACGGATGATCCCAATCCATCAGCTCGTCCCGCAAGGCCTTAGTGCAGTCCGCAATCCACAGGCCCTCCGCGGTTGCGGCACCCTGACTGCCTGCAATAGTGCATATTGACATTGTGGGTATCTCCTCATGTACTTGGCACATTCTATATCAAAAATGTCTGAACGCGAGCCACACCGTTTTTTTTCTCCTCCTTCGAGGAAGACACGCGCCACATTGTATATCAAAATGCTGCGAGCGCAAGTCAAATTCCACTTCACAATGTCGCGGACACAAATTTGGCAACAAGATGAGAGCACGCGCTGCAAGTATATGTTCAGATGAGGTTGCGCGTGCCATTTCTGACCTTCGAAGTACATTGGCTGAGGAAGGTATTTCGCCCTAGCAATGGTTACTGAAACTATGCAAAGGGCCAACAAGATTGAGACGTACCATGCGGTTCTGCTCAGCACATCTAAATAAAGCTGCATGATTGCTCAAAAGTCTCGACACACATTAAAAAAAACAGAGGGTAAAACAAGCATCTCCATACTCCGCTCAACAAACTAAAGAAAAGCTGAAATTTGTTACTCTGGATTCAAGAGTCAAAACATTAGTTGAGAAAAATAAAACATCTCTATAATATGTCTAATCATTTGAACATAAAGAGCTTCATGCTTCTTTCTTTAATTAAAAAAAACAAAAAAGTTAATATACACTGAAATATGGTCAATCCTAGAATCAAATGAAAATAAGAAATATCAAGATTTTACCAAGTCCTGTCCTCCAAAAGCCCAAATCCTTCTAGACAACCTCTGAAACAGTAATGGAAAGCATTGTCCATAAATGGTTTCAAGATAACACATTCTGCTTAACAAGCATATTCTAATACTGAAGAAAAAGCAACAGAAACTTCTGCAACAAGAGGACCTGCTCCAAATTCATTAACTTTAGTATATATAAGTGGGAAAAGAATATTAAGTTAATTACAGAATTAATTTTGATCACTCATCTTAGGGAGAGCAACAACAGGTAACAAGCAGAATATAATAATAATAATTTGAAACTGAAATGCCAAATCTTTCTTCTCATGGGTCATGTCATGTTGATCGAACTAAGGCATGAAGTAGTTGATCTCTCATACTACCTTAGAATCTAGTGATAACGTCTCCTAGCGATAAGTACAAATGACTGTCTACGAGAAGTAACCAACAAAATATTAGTCACTCCCACAAAAAATTGCTGATCATCTTCTTTTTCGCTTAACACATGCAAAATGACAACATCAGATCAGTCAGAACATCACCAAATTGGTCGAAGCGCCAACCACGAATGGCTCCATCAGCAACCGCGTCAAGAAGTAGAACACAACTCCCAGCATGATAGAGATTGGGAGTGCAGGCAATGCATGCTGGCATATCGACAGCAAGATAAGGGTGCAGCCAAGCCCAGCAATGATGGCAAGGTAGCACGCATACACCGTCATCAGATCATACATCGCAGCCCTCCCAACAAGCACACTGTAGAAGACAAAATCACCAAGGCCCAGCTTGATGCCCCTGGTGGACTCAAACATCCCAAACTCCTCATGAGAGTCTGAGGAAGAACTTTGTTTATGCTCCTCAGTAGGGACTACGTTGTTTGCAGATGCCGTAGACACCAAGGGTGCTATCTCTTCTTCCCCAGGCTGCTCAATTTGAACGACAGCATGCTGTGAACTCCCACCCTGATTCGATGGCTGTCCTGTTACCACCATCGGAACCTCCCTTCGAGGTTCCCCAATTGAAACACAGAATCACTTGAGCTGGCCATTTCACGGATGTTTGATCGGCTTCCACCAAGATCCCTCATTTCCACCACAGCACGGCTCGAATTATCCTCCTGTCCCACCCTGTCATACCGGTTGCCACCCGACCAGCCAGAATCGGCTACTCGCTGCATCTCAACAGAGCCCATGGCTGAAGAATAAGAGGAAGAACCCGCAGCCGCGCCAACCGTAGGCCGTGACTCGTAGACGAGCGCAGGAAGTTCATCGTCCCTGGACGAGGCCAGCTCCACAAGCATCCTGAGCGGGCCCCTGGAAGCGAGCACGGCGATAATGTCATACACGGCGAGCGCGACGAGCATGATCCAGGTGGTCCACTCGGGGAGCCTCGAGAGCCACGCGGCGACGATGACGGCCAGGGCGACCATGTACCCCTGGCGCACGATGATGGGTACGGCGGATGCGAAGACGGAGAGGACGCCGACGGCGGAGGCGTTGAAGAGGAGCACGAGCGCGGTGGGCGCGTCGAGAGGAGCGCCGAGGCGGCGGAGGACGGCCACGGCGATGGCGCCGCCCATGGAGAAGAGGACGAAGAAGGCGGAGAAGCGCATGTAGTTCTTGAGGAAGCCGGTGCAGCGGTAGTAGTACAGCGCGACGAGGACGAAGGTGACGACGGCGACGAGCGCGACAAAGACGGCGGCGTCGAGGAGCGCGCCGAGAAGCTTCTGCGCGGGGAATCGGTGGGGGACTCGAGGTATACGAGCGTTGCGGCGGTGACAGGGGTAGGCGCGCCCGCCGACGCGGAGGAGGGCGGCGCGAGGAGGGAGATGAGGAGAACCACGAGGGCCATGCAGATGGAGACCGGGGACATGACCGCGAGCACCTCCGCGCCGAGGGTGTCGAGGACGGTCGCGGCAGTGGAGGCCGGCGGCGGCGAGGCGGCGGCGGGATCCATGCGGCGGAGGGGATGGGGAGGTGGGGAAATTTTCCCGATCTCGGTTGGGTCGCTCGCCGGCGTACGTTGCCCCCGTCTCGGGCGGAGGGTTTGGAGTTCGAGCCCGACCAGGGTCGGAAGTTTTGAGAATTTTGACTCACGCGTTTGTTTAAAATTTGTGTGAAATTTCCCAAATTTCTCTTTTGGAGCATTCAATTACGTTTCTTTATTTAAAGAAAACAGCTCGTTCTTTTATCTCAACAAAGAAGTAAAGAGCTATAGATTAGTGTACATGTTTTTCATCTTTTGTGGGAGATATGTACATGTGTGTACTTTTCGATGCTGCTAAATCAACGGTCAAAATAAAATTGGTCAAATTGAGATATCACTAATCAATCAAGAACGCAACCGACAACATTTAAATACTAGTTATTCAAGAATATATATAGTTATATACTGACAGCAACATTTAGTCCGGATGCTCTTACCATTTAACCTGACTAAGAAACTATTGATAAAAAATTAGTAAATTAACAAAGATCACAACTCACAACAACTTTTGCTGTGTTGAACACCAAAAAGCCGTGACGACTTCTCACACAATTTTATGCTAAGAATGTGTGATAGTAGTCTACTAAAACTTTACAGGGACGTAATGAGGTATAAACCGTGTGGTATATATCGCACGCAAGCAAATCGCTATCAGGCATTTTTCAGGAATTTTTATATATATATTTAATCTATTTTAAAAATAACATCTCCTTAACTTTATTTCTAAATCTAACCCTTTTAACCACACCACGAGTGACATAATAAAAACACGTTATCATGCTACGGATCTCAGCGTGGTAAACAAGCATTATCGCACTGTACATCTTGATGTGACAGGATTTAACACCAAAAATGGACACACGCTAGCTCGAAAGGATAGCATGACAGCTTTGTCCACGAGTGGTACGTGACGCGACAGAATGTTTTTGTCACACCACGTGATGTGACGTGATTAAAGAGGTCAGAATTGGAAATAAAGTTAAAAAGATGTTATTTTTAAAATATAAATATTTTTTTTAAAAAAAATAGATTAAATCATAAAAGTTTTTTTTGGGGTGGGGTAGGGTAGGGAAAAGAAAACAGTACCCCAAAGAGAAGAAGCACAAGCTTATTGCCAGAAGCACGAACAACACTGCAAATTACACACTCTGCGGTCGTCAAGAAAACTACGGAAAAATTCAGAGTCGTCTTCTTGGAGAGCCAAACTATTCCATGGTACACTTTTGGCACCGATGCTGGTACGAGATGGCAAATTCATCCAACTACATGTGAGCACACTAAGATTTACTGCGACTGGCCTTCTCCTGAATGCCAGACTGCGAAAATCGCTTCCTGAGGACCTCCAGGACCTCTTCCATCTTCACATCCTTGACTCTAAGCAGCACCATTGCATGGTACAGCAGATCAGCCATCTCTGAGGCTGTACGGGATTTGTCCTCGTCCTCAAGCAGCGTTTGAATTAGTTCACCCGCTTCTTCACTGAATGATACGAAAACAAATCAGTGCAGGCAAGATAGAAATATATCAACATTAAGAGAGTAATAATAAAAATTCAAACAAAGAACGACAAAAATAAAAGAAAATGTATAAAATATGCATGAATTACACACACTTGTCAACAGTTAACACCAAGCTACCGATTGACATACATGTATTGGCAACAAACCCTACATTGAGGCCAAATGATGTCATTTGCCCATCTTACAAGTATTTTTCTGGTATGCAGTCATCATCTTGTTAGTTGAGTCAAATCCTATATGAAAATTGTCGCTTAAATAGGTAGCAGTACTCCATACCAAATGTCATTGTTGCAAATCCTATCTTAAAACTGTTGCTCAAATAGGCAGAAGTACTCCATACCAAATGCCATTGTTGCATCTCATATCTACTGGAGAAGTTGTACTGAAATTTTCTTAGGTTTGCTTCCGACAGTAGTTTTCCCCTGCTCATTCGTGGTGCAAAATTTACAAGGTATAAGAAAAGCTTATAACTGTTAAGGACAGTAGTGTAATAGTCATGTAGAGGTAGTTATGTAATTGTAGTCTAGTCTAGGGTTTCTCTTATACAGTACACTATATATTGCTTCTTAAGCTCTTGCAATAGCACCAAGAATTCAGCCCTCATTCCTCTACTCTCCCAAAATCTAATATGGTATCAGAGCCCAAATCCAAACTCTAGTCTCCATCTTCTTCCACCGCTGCAACCCCCGAGGGAGCAATCTCCACTCCCAGGGGCAGCATCCAATCTCGTTTTTATCTTAGTTTCTTAATGTCAAGTAGTAGCAGTAGCAACTCTCAGCAGCAACATCTCTTATTTATCAAGAAGCAACAACTCCTGTGCCTCCTCCTTCTCCGCCTGCCGGGCGGATGTGCCACCGCCGATCGCTAGCTCGCTGGTAGTGGCCGCCGGTAACCACGACCGCATCCACTAGGCCGCCCCTTCCTCGACCTCAAGCACGGACGTCTCTTGAAGGACCTACCCTGTCAGGCTCCTCCTACCTCCGAGCACCGGTGATGCGGCCACACCCTCTTCCGCTGCCAGCCTCTCGTCTTTGAGGTCCTCATCGCTGTCCCAGATTTGGCCTCAAGATTGGCCACCACCAAGTCGCCGCCGCCGTCCTCACCTCTTCCCCACTCGCCTTCGAGCGGACCGTCTCCTCGTGTCAGCTGGATCCAAGCAAAGAAGGCCCGAGGTCACCGGCCTCACTTCTTCAAGGTCGCCGCGTGACGTTGACGTCTCTACCATCGCGAGCAAGGACACCACAACGTCTCCATTGCCGCTGCCCACTCCTCCGGTTCCGCGCTGCCTCAGCTCCTCCCAGCCGTCGCCGCCTTGCCTCCCCTGCCCTGCTCCTGGATCCGCGCAGCACCAGCTCCTCCCAGATTCGCGCCGCCTCGGCTCCATCACCAGCTCCTCCCAGATCCGCGCCGCCTCGGCTCCCCTGCCTTGCTCCCAGATCCATTCTGCCTCTGCTCCGGCGAAGGAGCTCCACCTCGGCTCCTCTGCTAGTGCTCTGCTTCGACGTCAAGCTCTGCTACTCTGCTTCAACATCGATCTCCTGATGTCTTGGTGCTCTACTTCAACGTCAAGCTCTGCTGCTCTGCTTCCACATCGATCTCCAGACGTCTTGGTGCTCTGCTTTGACGTCAAGCTCTGCTGCTATGCTTCCACATCGACCTCCAGACGTCAAGCTCTGCTGGTGCCTTGCTGGTCAGCTCTGTTGGATCCGGAGCAGAGAAGGCCCGATGTCGCGGGGCCTGGATTCGGGCGCTGCTCGTCGTCGCCAGATCGAGCTCGGATTCGTCACCATTGGTCCCCAACTTGCTGGCTCCAAGGTCGCCTTCGTCATCTTCGTGCTCCACCTTTGTCGCTGGCCATCGTCGACCTATATTCATCTTGGTGGTGGTGGGGAGCAGAGAAGGGAGCAGGCAGTCGCACGACAGAAGCAGCAGACGGCCATCATCTTCCTCGATTTTGAGCTCTATCGTCGTCGTCGACCTCATCACTTGCCATCGTCGGATCGTTCTGCTCCAAGCTCGTGGAGATCCTTTTGCTCCAATCTTGTGGAGATCCTTTGCCACTGCCAGACCACCACGGAGTGCTGGTGGTGCTCTGTTTGGGGCTCCTCTTGAGCACACGTCGTTGTCGCCGGCCGAGAGCCCTTCAGCTCATCTTCATCATTGCCAACCATCTCCACCATCTTTGGCTGTTGTGTGCTGTGAACTGCGGCAAGTCGTTGTTTGCTGTTTGGAGGAGATGTGTGATCACTGCTGCTGCTAGTATCTAAGTCTACTGTCCTTTGATTTCCATCCAGTCCATCCAAGTCCGTTGCATCTCTCTTTGAGCTCGTCAAAGTCTTGCCAGTTCATCATATCCTTTGTCGATCAGCCGTTCGCTTCTTCCTTTTCGACTTGACATGGTCCGTCCATTGGATTGAGTGCGATCACCCCCATCATCGTTGTTGTGGCTTGGTGCGACTTTGCCCTCTTGGTCATCTCTTGTAGCCATCTTGGTACAAATCTTCGCATCATTGCGACTCTTGACAAATGACCTTCTTTGTCGTCATCATCAACCGTCTCTTCGTCTTTGTTTTCATCAAGCGCCAGATTCGACACCGCCACCTCACATCTTAGGTGGGCGGATCTGGTCCGTCGTCTTTGCCTTCGTCGAGCGCCAGATTCGACACCGTCACCTCACTTCTTGGGTGGGCAGATCTGATTCGCGTCTTCGTCTCTATCTCTCTCTTTATCGACTTGATTTGACATATCTCTCTATTCCCGTCAGTTTCAACATCTCCAAATCAAGACATTTGTGTGTGAAGAGCCGAAGGACAATTTTTGTTAAGAGTTCCATACTTCGACGACATCTTCAAGCCTGGATTTCATATTTATCTTTTATTTTAGTGTTGTCCTCTTCAAACTCAATGCTATTGCATACACATTGAGTTTGAGTGGGGGTGTTAAGGGTAGTAGTGTAATAGTCATGTAAGTGTTAAGGATAGTTATGTAATTGTAGTTTAGTACAGGGTTTCTCTTGTACACTATATATTGCCTCTTAGGCTCTTGCAATAGCACCAATAATTCAGTCCTCATTCCTTGTTAAGACTTGGATGCCTGGTTACAGTTGCAAGGGAAGGAGAGGTGGGGAGGAAAAGTAGGTACCAGGAAATTTACTGCATTGCATGTCGATTTTTTAGACTTACTTGGAAGGCACATTGGATGCTCTCCCCCTCTTGCTTTTGCAGTAGCAGCACCTACAAATCTACATTGCATGTCGATTTGTTTATTGTGCTTGTGCCTGCCTCCCTGTTGCTCTAGCTTGTCCAAAGCTAGCCAGCCCTCTTGCTTTTGCAGTAGAAGCTACTATACTACATTGCGTGTCGATTTGCAGCAGCAACAGGCACGGCAACAACAACAGTAAGGAAGGAGAAGAAGAGCAGCAGCTGCAAGGAAGGAAGGAGAAGAAGAGCAGCAACAGCTAGATCTACAAGTTTCTCTCCATCTCTTTTACTGTTTTACTCTTGCAAATAGTTATGGAAAATCAGTCCCATGAGCTAGAGTGTCATTTCCAAAAGGCATACTAGGCTATATTAAGTTTTCTTCTTCTTTTCCTTAAAATCAGTTATGAAAAATCAGTCCCATGAGCAGATAAATTTTTAAAACAAATCAGTCGTGATATTGTAGGTGATGGCATTAATGCCACTATGTGCGACAGAGCGAACCCAATTCATGAGTGGCTTGATAGCTCAATGAGATAATCGGAGCCCCTACTAGACGAGGAAGGTGAGTCCCCCCATGCCATCCACAATTGTAGTTGATGAATCCCTGAGAAGGAACTGAATAAAGCACTAGATGATCAACTGTTAAAACAATGGACAAATAAAACTATTGGCAAGAGTCATGTTTGGAAAAGGAAATATTGTAACCAACCAACTGAAAAATTGACTGCAGACTTTGCCTCACTTACACAAACAAAGAAACTAGTGGCTGATAAGAAGAAAAAAGGTCATTTAGGAGGATATTGTGGGAAGCGATAAACAAAAAGTCTGCCATCTAATGAAATGCAGTACCAAGAGTCTGGTGATAACAGCTCTCCGACATCTGAGGAGAGGGCTGCCTTAGAGAGTGAAGCTAGCAAGGAGAACTTTTTATGTACAACATGAGGCTCTTTACAAATTTATGACTAGACATCAAGCTTCTTATGTATCAGGATTGTTACTTCATTAAATACTTTCTAATTAATATTTGTATTATTTAAATTGCTAATTACTCATAACCAGTTTTCTCTGTTTTTTTGACTTTTGATTCCGATTTTTTCAACCGGTTTTTCTGGTTTTGGGCGGTAACCGGTTCAGTAATCAGCTTTCAAAATCCTCAATTCAAAATTCGCCAACTTCATTCGCTTTTTCCAGTTTTTCCTATCGTTCATCGAATTCTGATCACGATCGGTTTTTCAACGATTCCGGATTTGGTTCCTTGATAGGAACTACTTCCGTAATGTTGTACTTGTATAACAAAAATATTGTGACAAAGACCTGGTCGTAGATCATATTGCATTAAGATTCGTCCGATATAATTTATGTATATTCGGAAATCGTTATGTCCTACTATGAACTGCTAACGACTTGTGGTCGAAAATGTGTTTCCAAGTTAAAACCGATTACACATGAACCTAACGGGTCACACTTAACTGATTGGAACAAACGTGTTCGGATAACATTCGTCATGGGCACTATATAAGGAGATGCATGAGGCTGTGGGAGACATGAGAAAGACGTGACGTCAGTTGCTCCACCGAAACCCTAGCCGCCATCTTCTTAAGAGCCATATCGTGCGAGTTGGTGCTAGCACACTAGCGTACGGTGTTCCATCCCTAGACGTGTGGATACCGTAGAGGCGCTACTGAGATTGTTGTTGCGCTAGAGGACGATCCTTGACTTCGTAAGGGACGCGACTGGTTGCTGGAGAAGATGATCAGCGACGAGAACACTAGACGATCGACTACAACCACTACATCGACACGCTCTACGTTGGATCCGGCTGCTCCAACTCTTCTTCTGCTGTACCGCGTGTCTGGTGGTAACGATCTATAATCTCTTGCTTGCATGACATCCTAACTTACGTGGTAGAATTTTTGAATTACCAGCTAGTGTAGCCTATCCGTATCCCTTTAGGGGGATGATTACGTCAAAGATTACAACCACCCAAAGCCCAAGACCAAGGCTCTCCCGAAGCCCAGAACCAAGGCTGTCCCTACCAACATCGCTGCCAGAGGCAACCACTCGTTGGTGCTCTCGTGATCGTGCTCGCCGACAATGCGTAGGGGCAGGAGGTCGAGGGCCACCCCATCCACCTGTCGCCGCGAAGCGAGGCGCCTGAGAGGTGGATCATGCTTCGCCTCGTGGTCGCGGAGCACAACACCTACCTGCCCAGCTTTGCCAACAGGAGCTGGGACTGGAACACGTTCTAGGGCGGCTCCTGCTACCCGGCACACCCTGCGACCATGTGTAGCGTCCTCCTATTCGTGGGCAACTACAGAGAGCTCATTGGCTTTACTAGAGAGATGGACGAAAGAGTTTGAAGAAAAAAGGAAGAAGAATACGAAAAGGCAAAATGGTATTTGCACAGCCACTTCACGGCTTGACTAGTTAACAATGGTCAATGGCAAATAAGGACAAGGTCAGCTAAATGCGGTGGCATGGAATGAAGAGATCGTTTTGTAATAGCAGATCAGGGATCCGAGCACTTTGCAGTGACATATAATTTTTTTTCCCCAACGATAATTTTTAATTTTATCCCTAAAAATGTGCAATTTGATAGGCCAGCCTACAAAAAGTAAGCAATGTTATGCTAATCTATTTGATGTCTTGACCATTAAATTTATAGACAGCTTTTATAAAATAATATGATAAATAAGCATAGCATCACATACCGTATTTTCGAGCAAAGCAGCTGATTATCAAGCAGTAGCTTTTTCGCCCAGGATGGTTTGCCACTTCCATCAGTAACTATCTCCTCCTCCCGTCTACTAATTGTATTTTCAAGTGAGTATATAGTTGTGGCAACCTGCCTATCTTGATTGGGCTGTGAACGAAAATCATAAATAAATTACAAGTAGAAATCCATTTACAGGAAGGGTCACTCAAGAACAAATACCTTCGAACCTTGTAGGGCATCATAGACTGAAGAAAGGTAACAGGTCTCTGCACCTGTATGGCAAGTAGGTCCATCTGGCTTGCCAAGGTATAATATCTAAGTTTTTAGCAAACACAAACTACCCCAGTTAGCATCCAGTGAATCCAAACTGAAAATTTTGATGCACAATGCAGAAGGTGCATACTGAATCACGGCCACCGTCCAGGAAAATGTCATGCACGTTGATGAAGTTCATGGACGTCTCCCCTCCAGTCCACAATGATGACTGTGAACGGCTATAGAATGTTGCTTTTCTGGTTGATATAGTTGTTGCAAGGGCTTCTTTGTTAGCAAAACCCTGCGTAAGAATGGCTCCAGTGTCCACATTTTGGGCAATAGCAACTGCCAACCCATTGCTGCCCCACTTAACACTGTTTAGTAATGTTTCGACCTAAAATGTGTTCCAGGACGATAATAAGCTTATGTTAGACAATCTAAATTAAAGAGATATATCTGCACGTACAGAAACATACATGAAACAGAACCCATCAAACAAATAACGATATAACTAAGCAAACTAATCATACACAAATATAAAATTCACAGTGTTTATATTTGTAATAAAGTGCATCTTAAGAAAGTTTATTTTGTAAGAAAATGCCTCTTCAGATTTGCAAATATATGGCAAATATCCTATTTTGTCTTTTCTTAGCTCCTCTAGAACTTATGGTAAAATTGGCTCCATAGCACTGCAAAAGTCTCGGTTTAGTGAAATACAACCGGCTATGTAGGCAAATCTCCCAAAAATGTTCAAAACTTGTTTACTTACTAATCAATCAAATGATGAAAGAGTAATAACAGTTGCATCTGTATCAATGCATTATGCAACACCCAACTAACATACTATGTCTCCAACACTATCAATTCTAGAGCTACATATATACACTGATAAACAATGCTGGTGGTAAAATGGTAATAGATACAAATGATGAGCAAGGTATAAGGTAGAATCAAATATGAACTATGAGAGCATGCGCTTAAACTTTTGATCAACAATTCTGCTGGTCAACACAAATGCCGCTCCAAAGTTTACGTGCCAGAGCTTCAGAAGGGTGCAAGTATATGTTATAATCCTGAATAGGACTGTGATTCTCAAGGCATTTAAAAGGCAGTTTAAACCCATGAGATCATCAAAATATCGCAATGACATGTTTCCAAGAAAAAAGAATGCAAAGAGCTATTTAGTACAGAAAGAAGTAAAATAGTCACCAGTAATGAATCCTGTCGATAACTGTGCCTTTTTTTAGTGATCTGTAGTTCAAAATTCGTGCAATAGAATCTAGTGCATCCAACTATAGCATTGAAACGTTGTACTGTTGTAGGGACCATTTGGTGTTCCATCTATATGTGTAATTGATTTATATTGCTTCCTACGTTCGATAAAAAGTTGATAATGATGAATTCCTTTCACTGACTTAATGCTTTCTAGTTTCTAGAGCATGTCAACAGACGTGTAGTCATAATAAGGCAATACTAATCCATTAATTTTTTAAAAAAATTGCACTGCTGGTCTCTAAACTTGCGAGGTTGCGTCACTTAGCTCCCTAAACTTTATTTTACTTTCTCAACCCTCTGAACTTGCGAGGTTGTGCCACTTAGCTCCCTGAACTTGCGTTGAAGCGAAATTCGTCAGATGCGATGCCGGCAACTTTGTCACCTCCGAGTCCGATGGACTCGTCGCCGCCCCGTTCCACCCGTGTTCATCGTCCCCGTCACCTCACACCGACAAAAACAGATTATCCGGTCCCGGGAAGGCACCGTGCTCGCGTCTTCATCGGAGCTCCACCGTCGTAGCTTGACGTTGCCCTTGTCTCCTATGAGTCGGCCGTGAGAGAGAGAAGTACATTCCAAGTGCCAGAGCAGGAGTACAGTACTTCTCTCTCTCTCTCTCTCAGTGATTCGCCAACACAACCTTTTCTATTAGCAAACGGTCAAATGGAGTTCGTGCAGAGTGAGTAGCTTCTGCTCTAACACTGGGAATGTACTTCTCTCTCTCTCACGACCAACTCAGAAGAGGCAAGGGCGAGGGCGAGGGCGGCAACAAGCTGCGACGATGGAGCTCCGGCGAAAACGCGAGTACGGTGCGTTCCTAGGCCCGAAGAATATGTTTTTGTCGGCGTGAGGTGACGGGGACGATGAACATGGCCGGAACGGGGCGGCAACGAGTCCATCGGAATCGGAGGGGATGAAGTTGCCGTCATCGCATCCGACGAACTTCGCTTCAACACAAATTCAGGTAGTTAAGTGGCACAACCTCGCAAGTTCAAGGAGCCGAGAAAGTAAAATATAAGTTTAGAGAGTTAAATGACACAACATCGCAAGTTTAGAGAGCTAAGAAAGTAAAATACAAATTTAGAAAGCTAAGTGATTAGGACCTATAGTGCAATTTTCTCTTCTTTTTATATTGTGAGTGAATTTTGCATAACAAACCACTAAAGCATAAGATAAATAATGCTTAGGCAGTTTCCACCAAAGAAACACACCGGTAAATCAACAGATTTGAAGGAAAGATGTTCTGCAGTTCCTCTATTAATAACTAGTTTGATGTGCTGTGTTATTTGCATCAACAAAGTGATCTAGCAAACAGAAAATCAGCAATGAACAAATAAATAGCCTTAGCTCAAAGTGAGAAATGCCAACTCCGGAATCCGGAAGACAAGAACTCCCATTCCCCTACCTCTACCTGAATGGGAGGAAGCCCAACGTTGCACGAAGCTAGCAGTGGATCCTCATCTAGAGCTTGTGCTGAACATGCGGCACTCTTCATTCTCAGCAAGGCAACTAAAATAGATGGGAATGGAGTGCACTACGCGGGCTTGCATCCCATCCCAACTCCCAGCTGCTTTCACCGAAAAGAGAGGCGGTAGATTCCGCGCAGAAATCAACAGACCTTGGGATCGACGGCGGGCGCTCCGGGCGGCGACCGGGAGGGGCCCGCCGCGACGGAGACAAATGAGTTCGGCTCCCTGCGCCGCCGCACCGCCGCGCCAGCGCAACTGCTAGGGCGAGCTCGGCCGACGCGGCTCGCAGAGGAGCAGGAGAAGGGGGCGCGAGGCAGTGTATACGCCGCCATCGGAGTCCGTCGGAGGGGCGTAGCGCTGCGCGGCGCGGCGAATGGTCGGGTCGTGAGGTCGTCGGACGTGGAGGTCCAGGACCCAACTCGAGCGGCGAATGATCGGGTCGCGAGGCAGTGTAGCCGCCCTCAACTCGAAGGGGTCTTCTTACCCTTTCCCCAATTGACTTACCCTTTCCCCAAGCGGCGTCAATTGGGTCGGGCCTGCGGAACTGTCTGGCTGAGCTCGGGCCCCATCCGACCTAGCTTGGTCCGAGCTAACTGTTGCAAATACACCCACCGCCACCGGCCACGTCGCCCCGCCCTTGTTACACCTTGGTCCATGCTATCTTGCACTGGTCCAGTACTCTCACTCATCTACAACCCCACACCACCAAAGAGGAAGAAGGAGGCGACATGGTCCCTAGGCCCGGCACCCCACCTTCTCCACCAATGATTGGGATTTTCCCGCGAGTCTTATCTCCATCATGATAGTGAGTCTCCGGATAGCACCTCTTTCCTTTCATTCACCGGAAATCTAAGTTTTCTAGGACATACGTACTACAAGATGATCTTGATGGCTCCCCATACTGGATCGATCTAGACCTTTCATTTACACCTTTTAATCATTCATCTTGTGTCCCTTTGTAAAGACTTAATTGTCGAAGTACGAGGAGCACCTTTCCTCGATAGATTGGCCAAACTAGTTGAGGTATGAAGTTCAATATAACCATGTTTCTCTTTTGAGTTTTTTTTATCGCAAAAAAGTACCTCTTTGTTTTCAGTAAAGCTACTACATGAAGCTCTAGGTGCTATATCATGGCATGGCAAATGGCAAGTGATAATATCGTTAACATTTTGAAACCTGATGAATAAATTTGCCTTTTGAAATTCTCTTTATGACTTATTTTAAATCAAGAAATATTCTTATTCTTAATTTTAGCTGGGATGGCACCCCACTACTTTAAGTAATCACGGTGTCATCCGCCGCTACCTCCTTCCCCCTGTGCGGCCACGCTTCGTCCTCCTCCAGCTCCCTACCGTCGTTGCTGCCGCCTCCTTCCTCTCTTCTCCCTTGTCAACGCTCCTTCCCTTCTTCCTTGCCGTCGCTTCCGGTGACGGGTGGTGGCGCCTCCGGCGCACCTCCTTAAGGATAAGAAAGGGGAGCATTCGGCGGAGCGGAATGCCGCGGCGAGGCAGCTTCACCGGTGACGGCGCTCGCACTCGAACACGGCTTCACCGATGGCGGCACTCATCGGAGACAAGGAAGACGACACCCCGGAGCACAAATCTCCAAGCAGATCGCATGGTAAAAAATTCGACTGATCTCACAAAAACTTTTAGTCGAGTGCTGTATAGAATACCGTTAATTTATTACGGGGAAAGGAGTATATTTTTATTTCTAAAAATACATTTTACATTTCCCTTTTTTGCCAGGATGATCTAGATCTGGGTTGTATAGAAAGCGTAATGCCACAACCACTGAAGCGACAAAAGGTTCGTCAAAGTCTACGTTCTCGGGGGTCGAATCGCGACGATTCTGTTCGTACGAGGAGTTTCTTTCTTTTTTCTGATTAGGATTACAAGAGGTCGGCAGTATATATTTATACTCCGATTACATGTTCGACTCAGACATATAGTCCATACCATGGGTACCAGGGGCAACCCACAATATTTTGTAACCACACACAATTATGTCTCCCCTGTAAATCCAAAAAGTGTATACTACACTCCCGCTTTCCGGACACAGCCATTCCTTTCACCATGTTATATACGAGCCATACACAATAGCACCTCTCCTGTCCCAGAAGAGCGTCCCATCCTTCGCCCAACTCGGTCCATTACAATCTTGTGTCGGTCTATTTTGTATATCCGGATGGCCTCTTCTTGTCTGAAGACAGCGACCAACTCCCCCTTCCACTTTGCGAGATAGCAATACTCTTCATCATAAAAGGGTATAAACTCGACATAGCCATCGTCGTCGTCACCCTCCTCCTTACTTTCGTTATCGTCTTCGTCATCACCGTTGTCATTGTCACTGTCGTTATTATCATCTTCATCATTGTCATCGTCGTCTTCATCTTCTATTGCGCCTGGCTTGTCAAGGACCCGCCACTTCATATCGGTGGGGTCGAAGACTCCGAGCTTGCCATCTCTGGCCAGGAAATAGAACTCGCCGTCGTAGAGCACAGGGTTTGGGAAAGGCACAACGAACGAAACGAGGCCATCGTCGTCGTAGTTGTCAAATTCGACCTTGGTCCATTCCTGCTCACCCAGGCGCCACGTCCTCACGGCGAGGAACCCTCTCAGGGCCCCAACGCCGATACCCATGAAGTCAGAACACCCCGACACGGAGGAGAACGACACGCCCCTGATGACGCAGCAGTCGTCCACCGATGGGAGGGGCACGTCGCCGCCGTCGCCTCTCATGAACGGCTGCACCAGGAAGCACGCCAGGCAGGCGCCGTCATCGCCTTTCAGCACGATAACCCACCCGTTCTTGGAGAAGCATGGCTTCGGCAGCGGCCCGTTGGCAGCGAAGAGGTTGCGGAGGCAGCCTAGGTCCCACTCCTTCCCGCTCGCAACGTCCCTCGCCGCGAGGACGTAGCATGCTCACGGCCGGATTGTCAGCAGCAGCGGCCGCGCCTGCGTGTCTCAACTCTCGAGTGGTGGGCATTGGACGGTACCGGGATGCGGCTCCATTCTTTGCATACAGCTCGGAGGCTAAGGAAATCGGGGAACGTGAGCTTGGGTATGATGTAACGCTTCATGAAGTCAACGGGGAGATTGAGGACTGCTCAGTTGGCACGAGGGACCGTTGGGCGTCCGCGTTCGCGCGCTGCTCACCTCTTCTTTAATGCAGCCAGATATCGTAAAAAACAGGAAGATTGAGCCAAGAACGCTGTTGCATCATGCTGCTTATCATCCCTTGCTGCTGTCGTTGCTCTGTTTCCTGATCCATCTGCAAGCCAAAAATAGTTAACTCTAATCTAACAGATGCCACTCAGTACGCATTAGCAAATCAGTAAGTCCTATCTGGGACATAAAAATCTTGTAGACTATAAAATTTGTAGGTGCCACTAAATACGTAGATTTTATAGAATTCATGCGCTCCAAACAGGAACTAGATCATCGGAATCTGAACTCCGAAGGATGGACTACTCGACTAACCTCCTCGCTGAGACCACGCCACATGTGCTATTTTCCAGTGGTTCCCGTTTGAAGCTGTAAGAAAGGAGATTGAATTATTGTTATATTCAGAGATGAACTAAACAGGAACAGATGGCAACATAAATAAATGGTACGTCTAATTCATGGAAAAGCGCTGTAACTGTTTGTAGAGAACAACCCCTTCTGATGCCAAAAGGAATTATTCTACTATTCATCAATAATCATAGTGGAATCAAGGGTACAGACTCAAAATGGGATTCTGCTCTAATGCTATGGATGAATCAATTCAAGGAATTTACTCCTAACAAATTCTTATAGGATTCTGACGTGGTATTGTTTATAGACAACTTATACAAGCTTATAGCAGATAAACTTTGTCGTTTACTAGCTTGCTATTTAAGGGGTCTTCTAGAAAACATAAACTTTCACCCGCTTATTAGATTCAGCAGTGCACGTGACTTTCAACTAGAAAATGCCAGCTTTCACCCAACTGCCACGAGGCTATTCACTGCAGGATTTTGCGATATAACATACCAAGCTGGTTCCCAAGAGTCGGTGTCACTGAATCGGCCAATTTCAACCAAAATTTTCAAATCAAAATTTGAAATTTTCTTATTTTAAAGTAAAAAGATCAAATTCAAGCAAATTTGTTTTTTTTTTTTTTTGCCGATTTTGACCAATTTGAACTCTTACAAGGCCTGGTATGGCTAATATAACTGATTTTAGGCCAAACAAGGGTAGGTAACCCAAACACTGGTTGCAGCACAATCTTGGCACAAAATTCGATCCAACTCTCTAGTTATGGTGCTGGAGGATCCAATGGCAAGAAGCTGCGTCCGCAGGGAATCTTCGGCGCGAATGCTTGATAATTAACTTTTCCTATTACTCCACCCGATTCATAAAAATAAATTGTTATGGAATACGTGCAATCAAACTTTAAAAACTTTAACTATTGATATCTTTTTAATATTTAGATTAGAGATTTGAAAATCGTATGTATAGATTCGTCTCAAAAAGTATTTGTATAATATTATAATTTATTAGGTTTTACAAATATATCATAATAGTAAGTAGTGATCAAAATTGCATTTTGGGAACCGTGTTGATGTCCAAAATGACTTATTCTTATGAACCGGGGAGTAATAAATAACTATGCGCTTAATTAGTAGTATAATATTTCCTATGTTCAATAATATATGCCGTGGGACATGCAACTTTGACCGTTACTTTATAGGGATATTTTGTTCAGTAACACTACAAAGATCTGACGAGTTGAAAAATAATATTGATGTGTCACGGACATGTGACCCTATGCCCCACCTATCATCTTCACATTGGATATTATTTTTCAATTTATATATTATTGCAATATTACTGGGCAAATTTTTCTACTTTTTATATGAATATGTTAGTAAAATTATAAATTTGTTATCTTATGAAAATATTATTTCATGAAAAAATCTAATGATACTATGTTCATATGAATAATCTAAATAATATAGTATATATTAATAGTTTTTTTAAATAATTATATTGATAGTTAAGTTAGAGATAGTTGACTACAAGCTTTCTAAAACATGGTATGCTTGTGATCGGAACTAGTAATTTGTTTTACGACTTTGCGAGTGCACATTCGCCTGATTTTTTAAAAATCACAGTTGATTTTTAGCCGTTCGATTTGTGCTAAAATTCGTGTTTTTGGGGTTAGGATTATGTAATATTACAAAAATAACCCTTTAGAGGACCTATGTGTAATTAGATTACATGAAAATGAGATATTTTAAAATTTTAGAGAGGAATTATTTTTCTGGAATAAACCATGTAAGAAGAGTTGGAATCGTAGTGAAACTCGCGTCGTGATAAAAGGGACGTAGAGATTTGGAGATCCAAAACCACAATTGTCGCGTCGGTTTGATTTTCTCTCGTGCGCTATCACCTGCGCTCCCATCGCGCCAGCCGTCGCCTGATCGCTCACCCACCTGTGCGCGCTAGCGTCTACCCACGCGGCCACGCCGACTCCCTGCCCGATAGCCAGCGCGCCATCGCCACGTGCAACCGGCTCCCCCGCGCGTGAAGTTTCGGCCGCATCGTTGCCTGCCCGCATCGCTGTGCTAGCAAGGGCCGGCGGCCCGGCGCCTTCGCTGCCTGTCGCGTCGCCCGGCCACCCAACACCAAGTGCCGCATGTGCGTGCGTGGCCGGGTTTGCTAGGTTGCCGTGCGACTACCAGGGAGGAGAGAGGAGCAGCGCCAAGAAGAGGTTTGCCAAAAAAAAAAATAGCAGAGATTAGTGTTAGAAATAAAAGAGGGATTAGCATGTTTCGCGTCGGAGGTTCGATTAGTAGATGGGTATGTATGCCATAATCTTTGATTTCGAATTTGGGTACCAGTTGTACGTAATTTGAGAAATTTATTTACTAGAAAGTTGTACAGGGCTTCAATAGATTTCTGTAATATATTTATTCATATCGATTGGATGAGTATATTTTAAGTTATGAATTTTGTAATCTTGTTGTCTGATAAGTTTGTCGGGTTCTGGTAGCACACATTAATCTGTATAAAAAAATAAGATGAAGTAATTTGATATTTCAATATATATCACAAGGATAGGTAACATCTTAAAGATTTCAGAGAGTCCAAGGACGTGATTTTTTGACGGGTAGAACAGAAGTTATAATTTTTGGAAGACTGCAGTCAAGAACCGGGTTTCTGCTGGATGTAATCGTGGGAAAATATTAATTTGACTGAGTTAATGGTAGTATGAATTTTTTTTTGGCATAACTAGGATATGGTATATAAATTCCTGTAGTTTCTGAAAAGTCATAAATCATTATATTTGCACGTGTGGATTAATAGATATAAAATTATTAAGTCTGTTGTCCAGAAGATGACATATCTGTCTTCTAGATCAAAAACGGAGGTTTATATAATTTAATCTAAACTTTTGATCACCTAAAAGTTGTAGAAAATTTTGTATAGATTCCAGAATAATATGGTTTACTATTTTACGATGTGGGACTGTCTGTAAAGGGGAAAAGTTGTGGAATTGGAAGAGCGTATAGGAGCATTGTTGATTAAGTGTTGATTCGTATTGCCATAGCTTGTATTGAGTTGGGTGTTTGCTGTAGGCGGAGTGACTTCGGGATTGGTGTCACCTTCAAGTTATCCTGGTAGTCGCAACTAGAAAAGCAAGTGTATGGTAGAATGGTATTTGAATGTTTAGAATTATTATTTGGTTAAATGAATGTTTATCATGATTGTTCATGTGAAATATGTCTATTTCACATTGCTCATATGCTTTCAATAACTTGATGATGATGATGATTATTATTGTTCATTGCATGTTAAGCATTCATGCTGGAATGATTTGATCCACAGGAGTGGGATGGGGTTTCCATATGTAAGATATGGGCAATGAGGTCCCCATATGCAAAGAATGGGCAATTGTTCCCCGCATTTGAAATATGGGTATGAGTGAACACCGACGGTTGTTACACTCCGCTATAGCGGTATAAGCATAAGTTGAGTTTTAGCATGAGCATGAGTTTGCATTGCATTTATGAAAGATAAAAATATGATATGATATAACAAGAATAATGTGAATAAATTGTTGTTGAGATAATGCCTCGTTTGCAATTTAATTGGTACTTACTGAGTCATGGAGTCACTTTTGCTTATTTATTGTTTAATGTGAACATTGATGACGACATGCTTCAGGGTGGAAGTAGAACATGGAACGATTGTATTTTGTAGCACTTCACACCACCTAATAATTCATTCCTTTTAATCATAAACAATTTAGCAACTTCCATTGTAATAATTGGATAACTTGTGGTTTCTCTTAGTTCCTTATGGTTTGTAATATTGTTAGATGATGCGTTCTTTTGTTTAAACTTATTTATGATGCCCTTTGATAATTCTTTGGTTCATATTACATTCAATTTATGGACTACCATGTTGCTGAAATTTGTGCTTAATATATTATTGAATGATTATTCTAGAAGTCTAAACGTTGACAATACTTGATTAATGGTTAAAATTGGTATCGATAGTAGTTATAGGTGACATCTTAGGCTTTTGTTAAGCCGAGGTATTACAGTTGGTATCATAGCGGGCATTAGGTACGTGGTGAATAAAATTAATAACTTACCTGCTTAATCAATTAAAAATTTGACACACTAGTGCACAATAGGATGGGTTTGGGTCATGCATTGCATTTGCGCTTCCGTTAGCTTGTTTAATTATAATGCATGCTGAATTGTTGCTGATTTGATTATAAACTGATGTTATTATTGTGCTTGAGCTGAGTTGTTAGTTGTTCCTTTTTGTGATCAGTAATGACGAGAGGTAGAGGCCGTGGTCGTGGGTGCGGTCCGACGGTTCCACCACCCCCAGCTAAGGAGGTCATTGGTGAGGCGAGTGAGGAGGTTGCTTCGGCAGCTCAGTCAGCAGCTGGTGCTCAGGCGGCGTAGCCGCCCTGTTGCATGACCTTCAAAGGGAGGTCCAAGAGCTTCATCAATAGGTACATGCAGCTCCTCTTGCTGCAGGGGCACCTGTTGTTATCCCCGGTGCTGCACCGGTTCCACTGGAGGCTAGGATAAGCCTTCGTGAGTGGATGTCTCTCCGTTTGGACACTTTAGATAGAACGGGCACACCGGTCTGAGCAGCAGATTGGTTTCTTTACATGGAGAGGCAATCCAGGGCCTTAGAGATGACCTCTCAGCAGAAGGCACTCTTTGTGACCTTTCAGCTGAAGGGTCAAGCGAACATCTGGTGGGAGGGGGTTCTGTCAACTAGGACCACAGGTCAGGGACCGATCACGTGGGAGGTTTTCGTCGAGTAGTTCAGAGCAAAGTTCTACCTAGAGTCCTTCCTTGAGAGGATGATGCACTCCCTGTTGACCTTCGACCAAGGAAAGATGTTTGTTGCAGAGTATGAGGTGGGGTTCAGTAACCTAGTTTGCTTTGTACCAGTTGTGGCTAGTGATGACCATGAGAAGGCTAAGAGGTTCCATAGGGGACTCAATCAGGAGTATCGCCATGTCCTGGGGGCGACCGGTTCGTGTGACTTCAACTCTGTGGTCGATTAAGCAAAGGGTATGGAGTTAGAGACAGAGAGAGCTTACTAGGGAGAAGCAGGCTTTTAGTAGTTCTATTCCTTCTGGTTGCTCTGGTGGTGGCCAGAAGAGGAGCTTTGGTGGGAGGGGGTAGTCTTCTCGGTGACACGTTCCCAAGGGGTTCTAGGGAGGCCAACGACCTCGGTTGTTGACTCGCCCTTTTCAGCAAAGGCAGTCTACTTCTTCAGCGACATGCCCTTCTTCAGCTTCGCAGGCATTGCGCCCTATTCCGGCTAGGGCATGATCTGTTTCAAGTGTGGTGATGGACACCGTGCTTCCGAATGCTCTTGGTCGGGGAGCTATCATCAGTGTGGCCTGGCGAGCCGCAAGATGTCGGTATACAAGCAGAATCCATCGAGCGTCATCAGGTGGGAGCCAGTTCATACGACGTCTTCGTCCGCATCGTCTCGAGGTTCAGTTCAGATGCTGCTGGCCGGCCCAATGTAGCAGTATCCTCCAGCTTGGGCTCCTCCTGCAGCGTTTCCTTCGGCGTCTCCTGTCAGGTTCTACTGGAACCCTGGACCGTCTACGACGCCTCAGATCACTACACCTCCGGTAGTTCCTGCACTTCCATCTCCGAGTGTCGGGGCTTCCGCCGCCCGGTGCTATCTAGAGTCTACGCCATGCCTACACCTGAGATAGTAGGCCATCCTGACGTGGTGATAGATACTTTACTTGTGAATTCTCATGAGGCTTTAGTTCTTTTTTTATTATGGAGCTACCTACTCGTTTGTGTCACTAGAGTTTGATAGGAGAGCAAACTTGGGTTTGCAACAGATCTCTCAGTCAATTCTCTAGGTGGTCTCATTTCTAGTTCTACAGTTTATCCGGGCTGTTCTGCTACTGTTGGTGATGAAGATTTCACTGCCAATCTGATGATCATTCGGCTAGCACCATTTGATGTTATCCTCTTCATGGACTGGTTGTTCAGTTATCGTGCCAAGATCTGCTGTTTCGGGAAGACTATGACTTTGCAAGCTCCGTCTAGAGAAGAGTTAGTTTTTCAGGGTAGTGCATCGTCAGATTCGCTCTTTTTGTTGGCTAGTCTTTTTCTGGGCCAACGTGCATCGAGAATTGCGTTACTTTGGTCTCTTGCCGTGAAGCCGAATTCTTCTTTACGTATCGAGGAGATCCCAATAGTGTGTGTTTATCCTGATGTGTTCCCTGCAGAGCTTTCGGGGATGCCTCCAGAGCGGAATGTGGAATTCGTGATTGATCTTGTTCTTGGTACTCATCCTATTTCCTTGTCTGTGTATCGTTTGGCTCAACTATTTCAAGATGAGTTGAAGAAGCAGTTGGATGATTTGCTGTCCAAATGGATGATCCGACTTAGTGTGTCGCCTTGGGGAGCGTCTATTCTCTTCACAAAGAAGAAGGATGGGAGTTGGCACATGTGTGTTGATTATCACGCTCTCAATCAAGCGATGAGCAAGAATAAATATCATTTGCCATGTATTGAGGATATATTTGATCAAATGAAGAGCCAATGTGTTCTCTAAGATTGACCTTCAATCTGGGTACAATCAAATCCGTGTGCGGGAGCTGAATATTGAAAGGACAACTTTCTCCACAAGGTATGGGCGCTATGAGTATAAAGTTA
This sequence comes from Hsuehochloa calcarea, assembly GCA_036346395.1. NCBI lineage: Eukaryota > Viridiplantae > Streptophyta > Magnoliopsida > Poales > Poaceae > Hsuehochloa > Hsuehochloa calcarea. Next base: position 16,596,853 of record CM070594.1, read on the forward strand.
TATCTTTTGGACAAACTAATGCCCCTGCTGCTTTTATGGAGGTTATGAACAATATGTTGCGTCAGTATCTTGATGTCTTTGTGGTGGTGTTCATTGATGACATTTTGATTTATTCCAAGTCTGAGGAATAACATGAGTAGCATTTGAGGCTTGTTCTTAAAACCTTGAGGAAGAATCATTTTTATGTCAAACTGAAGAAATTTGAGTTTTGGATTGCAGAAGTTGGATTTCTGGGTCATGTGATTAACTGGGAAGGCATTTATGTTGATCCCAGCAAAATCTCTTCAGTAGTGGATTGGAAGAGGCCATCCAATGTCAAGGAAGTAAGGAGTTTTCTGGGCTTAGCAGGATATTATCGACGCTTTGTGGAGGGTTTCTCTATAATTGACATGCTAATGTCTCAGTTAATGCAGAAGGGCGTGAAATTCTAGTGGACAGATGATTGTAAGCGTAGTTTCTGTACCTTAAAGGAGAAGTTGGTGACTACCCCTGCTCTTACTCTCCCAGAGCCAGGGAAGCCCTTCACGATCTATTGTGACGCTTCTCGAGTTGGGCTTGGTTGTGTGCTAATGCAAGATGACAAGGTGATTGCTTATACGTCGAGACAGCTGAAGAAACATAAGCAGAATTATCCCGCCCGTGACATAGAGCTTGCCGTAGTAGTTCTTGCTCTAAAGATTTGGCGCCACTATCTATTGGGTGAGATTTGTGATATTTTCACCGATCACAAGAGGCTCAAGTATATCTTCACCCAGAAAGATCTAAAACTTCAGATCGATCGTACCAACACTATGAACAGTAGCATGTGACCCGTTCCCCATTAGAACGGTTGAATCCTGAGTGACCTGGTAAGAAGAGAACAATAAAACATCAGCACATACATGTATATTAGCATCAGTGTCTATCCACCAATCGGTAGAATGACATACAGAAAGAACAGTAGGTAAATTACCATACCCTGAAGTACCCGTTTCAGTAGTACAAACAACAACATTAGCAGACTTGGAATTCTGCCCTTGCTGATTCTTTCCACCTTTACGTTGGCTGCAATCCTTGGCCCAATGACCAGATTCGCCACACATAAAGCAAAGGCCATCCTTTGTGTTTTTCTTCTTCTTCTTGAAGCTAGTTGTTTGTGCAGTCTTGTACTTGCCTTTGAACTTTTGAGCTTGACCATTCTTCTTCTGCACCACATTGGCACTAGAATGTCCCTCATTACCTCTAGTGTGTGTATCTTTTGCACTCGTCTTCTCTTGAACATCAAGAGACCCAATGAGATTTTCAACAGAAAACTCTCGTCTCTTATGTTTCAGAGAAGTAGCAAAATTCCTCCAAGACGGAGGAAGCTTGGCAATAATGCCTCTCGCGACAAACTTGTCCGGTAATACACACTTGAAGTGCTCAAGTTCTATACCCATGGATTGTATCTCATGATCCTGTTCAACTACAGAACGGCCATCAACCATTTTATAGTCATGATATTGATCCATGAGATACAGTTCACTGCCTGCATCCTAAACCCCAAACTTGGCCTAGAGTGCATCCCACATCTCTTTCCCAGTTTTAATCACAATGTATACATCGATTAACTTCTCACCAAGAACGCTAACCACGTCACCTTTAAAAAGGTTATCAGCAGCCTCGAATGCTCGCTCCTATTCAGGAGTAAGTGTTCCTTCAGGTTTGTCGTTTGCCACATGGAAAACGTTCATGGCAGTTAGCCAAAGCACCATCTTGGTGCGCCACCTCTTGTAGTTCGCACCATCGAACTCAGAGGGTTTGAGCGCAACAGCAAAGCCAGTTGACCAAAAATGCCTATAACAAGGTTTTTGAATTGTTGAACATATGAGTATTTTTTGAATTATTATAATCCAGAAATGTACTAGATGAATCATGAACAATATTCTAGCCTTTTTCATAAGCAAGTAATCATGAACATCATAGTCATACGAATTTCTAGAAGAACAGTGTGGATTTCATGGGGTTATGCTCCAGATCTTAGGATGATGTGACAATTGGCAATGGCGTTTACGGTTTGTCGTTTCACGCGTTTTCGACAAAGTGGCAGGCTTACTGGTCAGGGGCGGTCCGACCGATTCTTGCACGGCGGTCCGACCGGTCCCAAATCGGTCGGACCGACCATGTGGGCGGTCAGACCGTCGGTGACCTAAAAGTGTTCAAAACGAGCTGGGCCAAAAATAGGTGTTGTAGGCAAGTGAGGGGATCCCAATGCACTTGGTCTCATGATTTTTGGAGTCTCCAGTAAAAAGTTCTATTCGTTTAAAGTTTCCAGAAGGTTTCAGAATTTGGGAGCTTGAATTTCGGCTAAGTCCTAAGGGGCGGTCCGACCGGCTCACAGGGAGCGGTCAGACCGGTAATAACTTGAACGTTCGCCAACTTCGTGGTGATGTTGATTTGTTAGGTCAAAGTCATTGGTTTCATGACATATGATTTGCATGATGCATGTTTTGACTAACATGGGTCAAGTTTTGAAGAACTTGTTCCCGAATTCGTGTTTGCTTGTCTGTGGTTGTGCAGGTTGCTTGGTGGTCAACGACGGTCAACGGCGAGGAGGATCGGGACTAGACTCGGAGAGTTCAGGTCCAGAACGATTGACGATGCCGGGTGAGGTCAACGACTCAAGTGTGACACAAGATGGACAATGGTGACCTATTGGCAAATCCATGATGCATGGTGAAGCGGTTTAGGTCAAAAGGTTAAAGACGACGCTTTGCGAAGCGTACGTGTGTGACCCGTTTGTTAGTGGGCCTTAACGGGAGCCCAATTGAGTCAAACCCTAGGAGTTTTAGGCATCCACTATAAATAGGAGGAGGTGGTGGCACCCTCTCTCGCCTTTTATGTTTCAAAACCCTAATTGTCTTTAGGGAGTTGAGGTGGAGGCTAGGGCTCTTGATGGTTTGTGGTGAATTTCGTGGTCTTTGATTGTCCATCGATCCATGATGGTGTGGATGTAATCCAGCATCAATCACGAAATCAATCTATGCAAGGTTTGCTTGAGATAAGTCTCTTTCGTTCTTGCTTTCAATTTCGTGTTTTTAGGGCTTTCTTTGATCCGTGAGTTTGTGATTGATTATTTCACGTGAATTAGCTTGCTGTGATATGTGTGAATCTATCTAGCATTGTGGATATCGTGAGGATATGTGCACGATCTCAGGATGATGAGTCAATTGGCAATGGCATTATTGGTTTGCGTAATCTCGTGTTTTCGGTTTGCTTCAAGGTCGAAGCCACAGCGGTCTCGATCGGTTGTCTTGGCGGTCGATCCGCCCGTGGAGCAATCCGACCGGCCATGGTGGCGGTCCGACCGCCGATTGAAAGTTGGGTTTTGAGCCGGGCCAAAATAGGTTGTGTAGGCAAGTGAGTGGAGTCTCCGGATGTGGTCCCATCATTTTGGAGCTCCCAACAAAGTTCTATTCGTTTGAAATTTCGGAAGGTTTGAATTTCGCTTGAATTTTGGCTAAGTCCTTTGGACCGTCCGACCGCCGTTGTGGGAGCGGTCCGATCAAGATGAATCGGCTCGACCGCCCTGTAAAGGCGGTCGACCGGCGATCACTGGAGGTGAGCCAAGTGTTGCATTGAGTTGGTTTTGAGTGTGTTATTATATGAACTTCAATGCTTTATTGATGTATATCGCATTCGCGGAACCGGCGTGGGTCAAGTTGTGAAGAACTCGCTCCTAAACGATTTGTTTGTCTATTGTTTGTCGGTGGCTTGCGTGTCAACGACGTCAGCGGTGAGTGGATCGGGACTACGCTTGGAGAGCCGAGGTCCGTAACGATCGGGGATACCGGGTGGTCGTGTGACACAAGCATGGTGCGTAATGGGCAAGATGGATCGAACGGTGGTTTGAAACAATTTGGTTGGATCAGTGGTGCGATATCGGTGCGAGTCTCGGGAGGTTCCGATGGGATTCTGGACAAGAGAGGTTTGGCGTCGATGAGAACCGCTGATCAACCTACACGTGGTGAAGCAGGCGATTGCTTCAAGAGTCATTTGTGTGTGTGGGTCCCATGTGTAAGAGACCCAAAAAGGGAAACCCTAGCTATCTAGTATAAATAGAAAGGGGAGAGGTGGAAAACAAAAGCAAGCATTCATTTAGCCCCCTTCTTCCTTTTCTAGGGTTTGGAGGAGAGGAGAGGAGAACTAGGGTTTGGAGTGTGCTCCTTGTTGAGCTCTTGCCCTCCTTGGTGGAGAGGCTTTGTAAGCATCTATTGTGAGTGAACAATCTTGTGATGCTTAATTGAAAGATCAATTGCTCCCTTTGTGTTCTTCTCTCTTTTGGATGTTTTTGGTGCTTCCTTGATTCAAAGGTTCATGCTTGGTCTCTTGGCCTACTTTAACTTGCTTTGATGTGTGGGATTACTCCTAGAGTCATCTAGATCATCAAAACCCCACAAGCAAGTCTTGAATCAAGATTTTATCATTTCTAGGGTTTGTGCACTTCTTTGGTAAAATCTCAAGAGATCGATTCTGCAAGTGGATCTCGGATGATCGTCGCTAGAAATAGGTCTCCAATATCATTAGGAAGGTGTGCTAGAAATTTGGTCAAGTTTTATTGGTTGAATCAAAAGTTGGATCAAATTTCGTTTTGGATTTGGGTGGAGTTTTTCAAGATCGGACTCTACCGGTCCGAAACCTTTCAACGGCGGTTCGACCGCCTGTATTCGCATCATTGGTTTGCCGGGTCGAATCGTTGCCAACCGTCCGACCGCCGTTAGTTGACGGTCGATCATTGGTTGACCGTCGGTCCGACCGCCGTGGTAGCCGGGCCGACCGCCAAGATCAAAGGAAGAACAAAGTGAGTTCTTTTCTCCATTTGTGTCGTGGTGGTTGAGGGTTTATCAAATCCAACACAAGGCTTCCGTTGTGTGCTTCTCGATCTTCTTAGCTTTCATAGCTAAAGGAGTAAAGTTCGTGTTGGTTTTTGATTTAGGCGAGAAAGTTTTGAAAGCGCCTATTCACCCCCCCTAGTCGCCTTTCCGGTCCTACAAGCATTATCTTGATCATCAATCTCTCACGAACAAGCTTTAGGATCAAGTTTTCGTTCTTGCCCGGTTTTAGACCTTCTGTTAATCAATTGGCAATTGCTCAAGATCGTTCCAAGAATTATCATAATATTCGATTGGAATAGGTCCTCAATAGCATATAGAAGGTGTGTGCAAAGTTTCATAAAGATTGAAGTTGAGAATCAAAAGTTTCACCTAATTGCAACTTCGTCATCGGGCTGATTTTATCGCTTTGGATCGGTTCAGAGATCGCCGGTCCGACCGCCCTCACCACCGGTCCGATCACAAGATAACAAATGGTCCGACCAGGCTTCGATAGAGGTCAGACCGCCATTACTTGTGTTGCTTTGATTCTCGCTGTTATTTGTCGCATTGCTTAGGGGTTTAATTGGATTCAATTCTAGTCTTCCGTTGTACTGGTATATTGATCTTCATAGCTTTCTAATAGCTACTGGAGTGAAATTGTATTGAGTTCATAATTTGTGAAAAAGTGAGCGTGCTCCTATTCACCCCCCCCTCTAGTCGCCTTTTCGGTCCAACAAGTGGTATCAGAGCCCGGTTAGTTCAATCTTGATCTTAACCGGTCACTGAACTTTGGCGATGTATAAGTTTTCTACTAAACTGCATATCTTCGATGGGCACGACTATGCCTATTGGAAGAATCGTATGTGAGTCTTTCTTGAGAGCGAGGGACAAGCTATTTGGGATATTGTTAGAGCCCCACTGGTTATTCCTGAAATTGCTACACCTGCTTCTGCAATTCTTTTGGCTAACAACAATAAGGCTAAGAATCTTTTATATGGTGCACTTGGTAGACAAGAATATGATCGAATTTGTAATCTGTCAACCGGTCCGACCGCTCGTTAGTTGATTCGGTCGGATCATTGGTTGACCGTCGGTCCGATCACCTCGTGGTAGCTCTGGCCGACCGCCAAGATCCAAAGAAGAACAAAGAGTTCTTTTCTCCATTTGTGCCGTGTGGTTGAGGGGTTTATCAAATCCAACACAAGGCTTCCGTTGTGTGCTTACTGATCTTCTTAGCTTTCATAGCTAAAGCAAGAAAGTTCGTGTTGGTTTTGATTTAGGCGAGAAAGTTTTGAAAGCGCCTATTCACCCCCTAGTCGCCTTTCCGTCCTACAAGTGGTATCGAGCTTGTTAGCTCTTTTCTATAGATCTTAACCGGTCTTTGGAGCCATGGCGATCGACAAGTATTCAACTAAGCCACACATTTTTGAGGAGTTGACTTTGCATACCGAAGGCTCGTATGCAAGCATATATCGAGGCTCAAGGGCACGCTATTTGGCTAAAGGTGAAAAATCCTTATGTCGTGCCAGCCGATGACGATACGATCACTCCAGATGTGGAGGCCAACAGCAAGGCTCGGAATTATTTGATCCAAGGCCTTAGTCGATCTGAGTTTGAGCGTGTTGCTCACTTGCGGTCCGCTCACGAGATCCGCGACACTTTGTGATTATCACGAAGGGTCCATCGCGATCAAGGAAGTGAGATGTAACCACTCATAAAGGTTTACTCTAAGATCGAACAAAGGCCTGGTGAGTCTTTGGATGAGCTGTGGGGAAGATTCTCTAAGATCCTTCATGATCTCCGTGCTGTTGACCTGATATTTTCTGAGTCTGAAAATGCACGCCAGCTTCTGGGTGCTCTTGATGTGAAGGTCTGGGGAATGAAGATCACTTCCATCAATGACAACACTGTCATGAGTGAGCTTACCATGGATAAGCTTTACTCGAGGTTGAAGACGCATGAGATTGACTTTATCTCGCGTCTCCCCAAGACAGAGTCGATGGCTTTAGTGGTCGATAAATCCAAGGGTTGCTCTTCTGATTCTCTTGATTGTAGCTCATCTGGTTTTTCATTATCTGCTTTACATTCCCTGAGTGATGAGCAACTTGAGAAATTGCCCGAGGATGACTTAGCCCTCCTTTCCACCAAATTCACAAGAGCGTACAACAAGGTGAGAAATAGGAGGAGGAGTGGACCTATCACGTGCTTCGAATGTGGTGAGCCAAACCACATTCGATCTAGGTGCCCCAAGCTAAATGGCAAGGAGGAGAAGGAGACACGAAGACATCCCCAGGAGAGGGATGCAAAACCCAAGAAGACAAACTATCGAAAGTTTGTCAGCCGGGTCCTTGCCGCTCTTGAGAATGTAAATATGAGCGATGTGGACTCGGAAACGGAGGACGACGAGTGTGACTCTCGTGGCAAGAAGAAGGCACATGACTTCACAGGCATGTGTTTCATGGCCAAGAACGACCACGACAAATGACTCCTCCAACGATGAGGATCCCTTTAGTGATCCTGGATGAGGTATGCCCTTCTAGTGCGGATATGAAAAGGGCTTTGGTGCTGCTTGACAGAAAATTGCATAAGCAAGTAAAAATGATTAGGAAGCGGACATTATGATTGATAATTTGAATCTTGAAGTTGTTAGGCTTAAATCTATCAATCCTGCCGATATTTGTGATTCCTGCACTAGCTTGCTTAAAGATTTGACAAGCTTGAAATCTGCTCATTCCTCTGTCTCAAATCAACTAAAAGATGCTCTCGATGAACTAGAATCTTTCAAGTCTAGATCTGCTTATTTAGATGTCATTCCTCTTGATGTGACTGCCATGGAAGCTATTCCTTTAACTTGCTCTAATTGTGCTTTGCTAGAATTAAAATTGATAGTTCCTTAAAAGAATTGCAAAAGTTTGATGCTAGTCACACATGCTCTCATTGTAAGGATAATAGGATTAAGATGCAAGAGATGATGTAAACATTGATTTACTCTAGAGTTGCATCTTGTGAAAATTGTCCTAAGCTTACAATTGAGATTGAAGCCTTAAACAAGACCTGGAAGAAAAGGCTAAAATTGAAAGATACATGTCTTTTATCGCTTCTAAAAGGTTATTGATTCTAACTCTTGTGTTTTGAATGCTGAAGTTGAAACCATGGTTAGTCGATTCAAGAGGCTTTTAGAGTCAAGTTTAAGGAGCGATTGAATAGGATTCAGAATCCTATTGTGTGTCTTGTGAGGCCTTCAAAGTGGAAGTGACCCTTCTTAAGAGTAAGCTTAATGAGGTAATCAAGTCTAGCAAGTGCACTAGATGTGAGGGTTTAATGAAAGAGAATGATTACCTCAAGGTGACTCTTGAGAAATTTTCAAGTGGGAAAAAGAAACTCAACATGATTCTTGATCAATCCAAGGTGAGCGTGAAAAATAGTGGTCTAGGTTTCAACCCCCTAGAGCATTCCAAGAAAAACCCACCTAAGATTGCTAGAGTTGTGAAGAATGGTTTGTTTGAGCTAGAACCTCCTAAGCCATCCGGGGTTGTTTTCAAATCCGCTGGTTTTGCTCAAACTCTTTCTGGCAAGAAAGGTGCTTTCCCTCATTCTGTACAGACCCCTCAAAAGGTCCAGTACCATTACACCTTCTGCAAGAAAGAAGGCCATACTGTTGAGTTCTGCTTCCGGAGAGCAAAACTTGAGAGAAAAGAGAGGATGAGCGTCCTAAGATCCATTAGAGGAGTCCCTTCTCGGATGTAGTCTCTAGAGCTAGGCGACTGCTTATCGCACCACACATAGGCCTAGATTTGTAGAGAACTTTGTAGACTCTTTTGGTGGGTCTAGGCAAGATGTTGGATTAGGACATCGTGAGGAGAGACACCGGGTAGCACCTAGACAGGGGGAGTATCGATCTTTTGGTAGATCGTTTCGGAGAGGTTTAGGTGATTCTCATGTGCATCCTTATGATTTTGTTCCTGATCTTGTTTCAACTTTTTCTACTGCTGCTCCCAGACATCGTGCTTCTCAGTACTGGATTCCTCGTTCATTTATCACTAACCCCAAGATCGAGGCACGGATGTTTTCGATGGTGCTTTTAGGTCCGTCGTGCGAGGAAGGAGGACATATGGCTTGTTGACTCGGTGTTCTCGACATATGACCGGAGATTCTAGATGGTTCTCCTCCTCACACGTGCATCCGGCAATGAATTGATTACATTTGGGGATGCTTCTACGGGACCGTGGATCAAAGGGCACCTTGCTGCGCCAACGACAAGTTCATGCTAAAAGACGCCGCTTTGGTAAGTAAGTCGAGGTATAATCTTCTATCTGCTTCTCACCGCTTGATGAGGGTCTAGAAGTGAGGTTTAAGATAGGTGAGTGTAGAGTTCTAGATCCCTCGGGTGAGCTTGTTTTTGAGATCTCCGTTTGAGAAGATCTTCATGCAAATTTCAAGATTCTCTCGCTTTCAGTCCTAGGTGTCTTGTAGCCTCTGATTCTCATGACCTTGTTTTGTGGCATCGTAGACTTGGGCATATAGGTTTTGATCATTTGTCTAGAGTCGATTGCAAGGACTTGATTAGAGGTTTGCCTAGGTCAAGGTCATCGAGATCTTGTGTGCTCACCTCAGACATGGTAAGATGGTGTCTGCTTCCCACCCACCTCTTACTTTGATAATGACCGATGGACTGTGATGACTTCTTCACTTAGATACAGCTTGGTCCTTCTAGAGTTCATCACCGGTGGGAAATGGTATGTCTTTGGTGGTTGTGGATGATTACTCCGTATTCATGGGTTTATTTTCTTGCTTCTAAGGACGAAGCATTTGGATTCTTTAAAGATTTGGTCCTTAGAATTGCTGTTGATATACCTGGAGCTTTGAGAGCCATTAGGAGTGACAATGGGACAGAGTTCAAGAATTCTTCTTTTTCTACCTTCTCTACTGATAGGGAATTGAGCATCGCTTTTCTTCTCCTAGAGTTCCTCAAAGAATGGTGTTGTAGAAAGGAAGAACAGACCCTTGTAGAGATGGCTCGGACCATGCTAGATGAGCATTCTACTCCTAGGAGATTTTGGGCTGAGGCGATCTCTACTGCTTGTTATATCTCCAATAGGGTTTTCTTGAGATCTGTGGTTGGGAAGACCTCTTATGAGCTTAGATTTGGTCATTCTCCCAAAGTCTCTCATTTCAAGATTTTTGGTTGCAAGTGCTTCATTCTTAAACATGACAATCTTGATAAATTTGAGTCTACATGTTTTGATGGCATATTTCTTGGATATCCTGCTCATTCTCGTGGCTATCGTGTTTTTAATGTTGATACTAACAAAATTGTTGAGACTTGCGAAGTCACTTTTGATGAGGCTAGTCCTGGTACTAGACCCGATGCTTCAGGTACACAGGTTTCTGAAACTCAAGAAAGCATCTTCGTCGATGATGATTCTGAGGATGAAGACCCAAACTATCCTCCTGCTACCTCTGAGAGAGGTGGAGAGCCTGCTACTACTACTTCAGTGTCAGCTGAGCAGTCTCCTCCTATCCCCACCGACGATCTGAGTGGCTCTGTTCCTACCTCCACAACTCATGGGGTAGAGGCCACTCGCACCAGAGCACCTCTTCGCATTCAAACAACATCCTCTGAGCAGATGATTGGGGATCTTCAAGAGCGAGTCACTCGCTCGTGTTTATTTCTCCGATTCCCATGCACATTACGCTTTTGTCGCTTCTTTTGAACCCCGAGATATCACCCATGCTTTATCTGATGCCTCTTGGGTCAATGCCATGCATGAAGAGCTTGAAAATTTCGAGAGAAACAAAGTCTGGTTTTTAGTTGAGCGACCTTCTGATTCTCATGTTATTGGAACAAAATGGGTTTTTAAAAATAAGCAAAGTGAGGATGGTTTGGTTGTTCGCAATAAGGCTAGACTTGTTGCTCAAGGTTACTCCCAGGTAGAGGGCTTAGACTTTGAGGAGACCTTTGCTCCAGTAGCTAGATTGGAAGTCATTCGTATTCTTTTAGCATTTGCAACATCCAAGGGTTTCAAGCTTTTTCAAATGGATGTTAAAAGTGCTTTCTTGAATGGCTTCATAGAAGAAGAGGTCTTTGTCAAGCAACCCCCTGGTTTTGAAAATCAAAAATTCCCAAATCATGTTTTTAAACTCTCTAAAGCCCTGTATGGATTGAAACAAGCTCCTAGAGCTTGGTATGACAGGCTTAAGAGTTTCTTGCTTGAAAATGATTTCAAAATGGGAATGGTTGATAAAACCTTGTTCACTCTCAGGCATGGCAGTGATTTCTTGTTGGTTCAAATATATGTGGATGATATTATTTTCGGTGGTTCTTCTCATGCTTTGGTGTCTAGATTTTCAGATTCTATGAGCAGTGAATTCGAGATGAGCATGATGGGAGAGCTGACATTCTTCCTTGGTCTTCAAATCAAGCAACTGAAAGAAGGCACCTTCGTTCACCAGAGTAAGTATACAAAGGACCTTCTTCGGCGCTTCAATATGGGAAGCAGTAGGTCAATGTCTACTCCCATTGCTACAACCACCGTCTTTGGACCACGATGAGGATGGAGAGTCCGTGGACGGAAGGAGTACCGCAGATGATTGGCTCCTCCTCTATCTTACAAATACGAGGCCGACATACAATTTGCCGTATGTCTGTGCGCTCGCTTTCAGGCTTCCCCTCGTGCTTCTCATCGTCAAGCAGTACGCCGCATCTTCAGGTATCTTCAAGATACGCTTGACTTTGGACTTTGGTATTCTTCGTCTTCTGCTCTTTCAATTCGAGCATTTTCTGATGCTGATTTCGCCGGGTGTAGAGTGGATAGGAAGAGTACTTCGCACTTGTCATTTCTTGGGCACATCTCTTGTTTCTTGGTCTTCTAGAAAATAGTCTTACATTGCCTGATCTGGTGAGGCCGAGTATGTAGTCGCCGCGATGGTCGCTCTCGTGTTCTCTGGATTTTATCCACGCCAAGGACTATGGGTTATCCTTGGGAAGTGTTCCTCTTTTACGTGACAACACTTCGCAATTAATATTGCTAAAAACCAATGCAACATTCGAGGACTAAACACATTGACATTCGATTTCATTTTCGAGAGACCATGTTGAGAAAGGTGATGTTGTGCTTCACTTTGTAGAGTCCGAGCAACGACTTGCGATATTTTCACTAAGGCTCTTGATTCTTCTCGCTTTGTTGCTTATGGGAGAGTTAGGGTTATTAGTCCTATTGGGCTGTTTTGAGGGGGAAGTTGCTCTTTTTGCATTCATTGTATCATAATGCATGTTTCAATTCTTTTGTCTTGCATTGTATAATAAAATCAGTGGAGCCTTGATTATTATCCTTGTATGACTTGTTCTCATATTCTATACCTTGTCATATCGAGTGATAGTCTGCTAGACCTCTTTTATGGCTCTTCGTGTTTGGCTTAGCTTTTGTCTTGCTAGCTTTATATCTGTGAGAAATTTGAATCAAATCATGTCTTGTTGGATCTTGTGACTAGTTTTGCTCTAGTGATCCGCTTATGATTCTCGCCATGTCTTACAAGTTGAATTGAGTCTTGAACTTATTTTGAGATGAAAAATGAGCTTTTTATCTTCTTAAGTCAAGCAAAAGGAAAAGAAAAAAATCTGCATGCGAAAAAGATCTCACCAATCCTTTCTCATGAGACGGCTTGCCATTGCACTAGGCATGAACTCAGGGGGAGTTTTGGATGACCTAGATCATTCTTTTAAGCTTATCGCTTGAGATGGTCGCGGCAAGGCTTGAGATCTAGCACAGCAAAAAAAAAAGAAAAAGAAAAAGAAAAATTGCCCAAAAAGGGCTAAGTGCTTGAGCTTTGCTTCAAAAGAATTTTCTTAATGCTCAAAATGCCTCAATTCTTGTTTTGAGTCTCTTTTACTTATAGACATGGCTTGACTCATTTTGGTTGCTTTGAGTGAATCTATGATTTTGAGCAACCTTTCATGATTTTAATTACATTAATCTCGTGATTCTTTGCTATCTTGGTTTTAGCTTTGCGATACATGTTTTGCCATGATTGAATATAGCGTCTACTCTTTATATGGCTTGGTATAATACTTGTACTTGTCTTCATGTATAATGGTCATGGCTCCTTTTACTAAAGTTCAAAATAAAGTCATTCCTTCATGCTCTTTCTTTTTCATGCATCTTGATGAATTCATTGTCAAAGGGGGAGAAAGATTGTGAAGAAAATGCTGTTGGAGCTTTTGGTTTCATTCATAAAGAACACTCATTAAAAAAAAACCTTTGAAAATTTGTGATCATGGTGAGTTGAGTTTCTGGGTTTCATTGTCTTATCTTATTTGATTTGCAATTGAAGAATACTCACAATGATCAAAGGTCAAATAGAAAAATTACTTTTCATTTGGACCTAAGTGAGATTTTTGGCTACTTTATGGAATTTGAATCCTTTTGTGCTTTCAATGCCTTATCTCACTTGCCTATACTATTGTGAAGCCAGCTTGGTCGGTTCCTAGGCTTTTTATTGCTTATGGACCAAGTTGTGCCTTTATGCGAAAACGGCGAATTTTTACTTTTCAATTTGAAAAACCACATTTTCTTGAAAATGGCCAATGTGTTCATCAAGGGGGAGATTGTGGATATCGTGAGGATATGTGCACGATCTCAGGATGATGAGTCAATTGGCAATGACATTATTGGTTTGCAGAATCTCGCGTTTTCGGGTTTGCTTCAAGGTCGAGCCCAGCCACAAAGTCGGCGATCGGTTGTCTTGGCGGTCGAACCGCCGATGGAAGGATCAAGCCGACGGCCATGGTGGCGGTCCGACCCGCGATTGAAAGTTGGGTTTTGGGCCGTGCCAAAATAGGTTGTGTAGGCAAGTGAGGAGTCTCCGGATGTGGTCCCATCATTTTGGAGCTCCCATCAAAAGTTCTATTCGTTTGAAATTTCGGAAGGTTTGAATTTCGCTTGAATTTTGGCTAAGTCCTTTGGACCGGTCCGACCGCCGTTGTGGGAGCGGTCCGATCAAGATGAATCGGTCGGACCGGCCTGTGAAGCGATCGGACCGCGATCACTGGAGGTGAGCCAAGTGTTGCATTGAGTTGGTTTTGAGTGTGTTATTATATGAACTTCAATGCTTTATTGATGTATATCGCATTGCGGAACTGACGTGGGTCAAGTTGTGAAGAACTTGTTCCCGGAAACGATTTGTTTGTCTATTGCTGTGCAGGTGGCTTGCAGGTCAACGACGTCAACGGTGAGTGGATCGGGACTACGCTTGGAGAGCTGAGGTCCAGAACGATCAGGGATACCGGGTGAGGTCGTGTGACACAAGCATGGTGCAGAATGGGCAAGATGGATCGAACGGGTGGTTTGAAACAGCTGGTTGGATCAGGTGGTGCAGATATCGGTGCGAGTCTCTGGGAGGTTCCGATGGGATTCGGACAAGAGAGGTTTGGCGTCGATGAGAACCGCTGATCAACCTACACGTGGTGAAGCAGGCGATTGCTTCAAGAGTCATTTGTGTGTGTGGGTCCCATGTGTAAGAGACCCAAAAAGGGAAACCCTAGCTCTCTAGTATAAATAGAAAGGGGAGAGGTGGAAAACAAAAGCAAGCATTCATTTAGCCCCCTTCTTCCTTTTTCTAGGGTTTGGAGGAGAGGAGAGGAGAACTAGGGTTTGGAGTGTGCTCCTTGTTGAGCTCTTGCCCTCCTTGGTGGAGAGGCTTTGTAAGCATCTATTGTGAGTGAACAATCTTGTGATGCTTAATTGAAAGATCAATTGCTCCCTTTGTGTTCTTCTCTCTTTTGGATGTTTTTGGTGCTTCCTTGATTCAAAGGTTCATGCTTGGTCTCTTGGCCTACTTTAACTTGCTTTGATGTGTGGGATTACTCCTAGAGTCATCTAGATCATCAAACCCCCACAAGCAAGTCTTGAATCAAGATTTTATCATTTCTAGGGTTTGTGCACTTCTTTGGTAAAATCTCAAGAGATCGATTCTGCGAAGTGGATCTGACAGATCGTCGCTAGAAATAGGTCTCCAATATCATTAGGAAGGTGTGCTAGAAATTTGGTCAAGTTTTATTGGTTGAATCAAAAGTTGGATCAAATTTCGTTTTGGATTTGGGTGGAGTTTTTGATCTTGGACTCTACCGGTCCGGCCAAACCTTTCAACGGCGGTTCGACCTTGTATTCGAACCACCGGTTTGTCGGGTCGAACCATTGTCAACCGTCCGACCGCTCGTTAGTTGACGGTCGGATCATTTGGTTGACCGTCGGTCCGACCGCCCGTGGTAGCCGGTCAGACCGCCAGTACCCAGTGAAGAACAGTGAGTTCTTTTCTCCATTTGTGTCGTGTGGTTGAGGGGTTTATCAAATCCAACACAAGGCTTCCGTTGTGTGCTTCTTCGATCTTCTTAGCTTTCATAGCTAAAGGAGTAAAGTTCGTGTTGGTTTTTGATTTAGGCGAGAAAGTTTTGAAAGCGCCTATTCACCCCCCCCCCCTAGTCGCCTTTCCGGTCCTACAAGCATCATCTTGATCATCAATCTCTCACGAACAAGCTTTAGGATCAAGTTTTCGTTCTTGCCCGGTTTTAGACCTTCTGTTAATCAATTGGCAATTGCTCAAGATCGTTCCAAGAATTATCATAATATTCGATTGGAATAGGTCCTCAATAGCATATAGAAGGTGTGTGCAAAGTTTCATAAAGATTGAAGTTGAGAATCAAAAGTTTCACCTAATTGCAACTTCGTCATCGGGCTGATTTTACTGTTTCAGATCGGTTCTATAGACTGCCGGTCCGACCGGCCCTCACCACCGGTCCGACCGCCAGTATAACAGCGGTCCGACCGGTTCAGTATAGAGGTCAGACCGCCATTACTTGTGTTGCTTTGATTCTCGCTGTTATTTGTCGCATTGCTTAGGGGTTTAATTGGATTCAATTCTAGTCTTCCGTTGTACTGGTATATTGATCTTCATAGCTTTCTAATAGCTACTGGAGTGAAATTGTATTGAGTTCATAATTTGTGAAAAAGTGAGCGTGCTCCTATTCACCCCCCTCTAGTCGCCTTTTCGGTCCAACAAGTGGTATCGAGCAGGTTAGTTCAATCTTGATCTTAACCGGTCACCGAACTTTGCGATGGATAAGTTTTCTACTAAACCGCATATCTTCGATGGGCACGACTATGCCTATTGGAAGAATCGTATCACGAGTCTTTCTTGAGAGCGAGGACAAGCTATTTGGGATATTGTTAGAGCCCATTGGTTATTCTGAAATTGCTACACCATACGCAATTCTTTTGGCTAACAACAATAAGGCTAAGAATCTTTTATATGGTGCACTTGGTAGACAAGAATATGATCGAATTTGTAATCTTTCAACTGCGCATGAAATTTGGAACACTCTCGAAACATGATCTTGCTAGCGCTGTCAGGCTTGATATGCTGTTTGTGCAATATTCGAGATACTAGATTGTTCTTTTGGGTAATCTCCAAAGCTTCTTGTCATCAAAAATTAAAAAAAAAATTGAAGCCACTCCATTGCACATCATGCATACTCCTCCTTATGCTTCTTTTGTTTCTGCTTCTTCCTTTATTCTCTATTTTGTTATCTCTGGATGAGAGGAAGGCGTGATTCCTTGATGAACCATTGTCAAAGGGGGAGAAGATGTGTTAAATGAGAAGAGAAGATGTGTTAATTATTCTCTATTTCTTTATTGGGGGAGAAGATTGGGGGAGAAGTTTATACAAAGGGGCGAAAAAAATTTGAAATTTGATGATCATAGTGAGGGAGTTCTTGAGTTGCATTCTTATTGTCTTATTGAATATTCGAACTTGAATTGCATTCTTTTATCCTCACAATGATCATAGGTCAATTGAACAATTGTTCTTTCATATGGACCTTATGTGAGAATTTTGACCCTTTTAAAATCAAAGTTTTATGCTTACTTTTGCCTTGTCTCACATGCTTATACTATTACGATGCCGACTTGGTCATTTACATTGCTTTTTCTTGCTTATGGACCAAGTTGTGCCTTTGTCACGAAAACTACGAGTAAACTCGTTTTCAAACCTCGACTTACATTTTTCGGATAATTGCCAATGTGTTCATCAAGGGGAGATTGTGGATTTCATGGGGTTATGCTCCGGATCTTAGGATGATGTGACAATTGGCAATGGCGTTTACGGTTTGTCGTTTCACGCGTTTTCGACAAAGTGGCGAGCTTCTTCGGTCGGGCGGTCCGACCGGTTCTTGCAATGGTCCGACCGGTCCCAAATCGGTCGGACCGGCCATGTGGGGCGGATCGGACGGCGGTGACCTAAAAGTGTTCAAAACGAGCCGGGCCAAAAATAGGTGTTGTAGGCAAGTGAGGATCCCAATGCACTTGGTCTCATGATTTTGGAGTCTCGATAAAAGTTCTATTGGTTTAAAGTTTTGAAGGTTTGAATTTGGGAGCTTGAATTTGGCTAAGTCTAAAGGCGGTCCGACCGCTCATAGGAAGCGGTCCGGCCGCCATGGGAAGCGGTCCGACCGCTCACTGGAAGCGGTCGACCGGTAATAACTTGAGCGTTCGCCAACCGTGGCGATGTTGATTTGTTAGGTCAAAGTCATTGGTTTCATGACATATGATTTGCATGATGCATGTTTTGACTAACATGGGTTAAGTTTTGAAGAACTTGTTCCCGAATTCGTGTTTACTTGTCTGTGGTTGTGCAGGTTACTTGGTGGTCAACGACGGTCAGCGGCGAGGAGGATCGGGACTAGACTCGGAGAGTTGAGGTCGAGCGATTGGCGATGCGGGTGAGGTCAACGACTCAAGTGTGACACAAGATGGACAATGGTGACCTATTGGCAAATCCATGATGCATGGTGAAGCGGTTTAGGTCAAAAGGTTAAAGACGGCGCTTATGCGCTGCGTGCGTGTGTGACCCATTTGTTAGTGGGCCTTAACGGAGCCCAATTGAGTCAAACCCTAGGAGTTTTAGGCCTCCACTATAAATAGGAGGAGGTGGTGGCACCCCCTCTCTCTCGCCTTTTTATGTTTCAAAACCCTAATTGTCTTTAGGGAGTTGAGGTGGAGGCTAGGGCTCTTGATGGTTTGTGGTGAATTTCGTGGTCTTTGATTGTCCACTGATCCATGATGGTGTGGATGTAATCCAGCATCAATCACGAAATCAATCTATGCAAGGTTTGCTTGAGATAAGTCTCTTTTCGTTCTTGCTTTCAATTTCGTGTTTTTAGGGCTTTCTTTGATCGTGAGTTTGTGATTGATTCTTTCCGTGAATTAGCTTGCTTGTGATATGTGTGAATCTATCTAGCATCATCTTGATCATCAATCTCTCACGAACAAGCTTTAGGATCAAGTTTTCGTTCTTGCCCGGTTTTAGACCTTCATTAATCAATTGGCAATTGCTCAAGATCGTTCCAAGAATTATCATAATATTCGATTGGAATAGGTCCTCAATAGCATATAGAAGGTGTGTGCAAAGTTTCATAAAGATTGAAGTTGAGAATCAAAAGTTTCACCTAATTGCAACCGTCATCGGGCTGATTTTCTTGTTTGATTGGTTACGTAGATCGCGGTCCGACCCCTCACCACCGGTCGACCGATTTCGAGCGATCCGATCGCTTGATATAACAATGATCCGACCGGTTCGATATAGAGGTCGACCGCCCGATTTGTGTTGCTTTGATTCTCATTGTTATTTGTCGCATTGCTTAGGGTTTAATTGGATTCAATTCTAGTCTTCATTTGTCTTGGTATATTGATCTTCATAGCTTTCTAATAGCTACTGGAGTGAAATTGTATTGTGTTCATAATTTGTGAAAAAGTGAGCGTGCTCCTATTCACCCCCCCCTCTAGTCGTCTTTTCGGTCCAACAAACAGAAACTAGTATTCCTATCCCAGTGTTCAAAACAACAACAGATAATAGAGCTAAACAAATAAAAGGTGTTAGAAAGATGTACCAGAACCAGTACATGGAACAGCAGCAGAAGTATTAATGAGGTCGTCGTTCACCATGGCGTAGTGGAAGTCGTGGAAGTCGTGGTAGTAGTCGTGCAGATGATGTAGAGGATCGGTTGATGACGAAGCTACGAAGCAGCGAGCAGTCGCGCGAACGCTCCCCAAAAACCTTATTCGTCCTCGCTCGTGCAAACCTTCAAGGACGGGGATTCCAGAGGCCTGCTCTCCCGGTTCGATCGTACACGCACCTTGCGGGATGGAGATCACCAGACACGACATCAACAAACTCAGGGATCCTGTCTCAGTCTCTCGTGGAGTGAATTGGAGAAGACGGCAAAACTGAACAGTTCACTGTTCTTGTAATAGCCAAAACCAAAAACGAAGAGGCAGAGACCAGATGAAACAGTTGCCATCACACACTGGTAATTGAACCGTTACTGCAATTACTTCGAGTCGGTACATTTCGATTTTCGAATACACACACACGGCTAAGCGAGCGAGCGAGCGCGCGCGTGTGTTGGCTTTCTCCAATTCCACAAGGGTCTACCATGTCCCACCTTATAAAGTGGTGTAACTCCACTTCAACTCTCCATGTGGGACTAATCAATTTTAGCACGTGCACATGAGCCTTTGAGATTCTCTAGGGATTAATTAGAAATAAAAACTAGACTCAGCCTGTATTAATTCTTACACAAACAGCCCTCAATTTAAACAGATCTAACTTATACCGCACAAAGATGGCCAAAAAATAGTTTTGCATTCGTGTTTACTCTTGCTTTCGCTTTTGGTACCTATCATCTTTTCTTTTGGGTACCATAGTCTTGTTCTCCAGTACAGTGATCCATGAAATAACTGATATCCCATATACACAAGCTACAGCATATGTGTTCTTCTTGCTACTGCCTCTAATACCATATCACCTCTTGCATTCATAGGGCAATACAAGGGTGCATACCAAAAGCGCACATATATCATTTCATGGCTACCATCGTTGAGGACCATGTCTATTACATCAAGTACTTCGAAGTGACCAAAGGAAAAGATCAATACCGTGCGGTTGATCATTACCTCTAAGCACGGTTCACAAGATCGACCAAAGTGAAGGAAGTTCTTCCTGTCCCACAAGGATTTCCGTTATTCGCATACAAACTGCGCATTCCAGCATATTCTGGCAAGGGTAGGTGACAGAACATGCCTTGCAGGTTGGCACAAACACTACTTTTGTGCTCAATTTTGGTTAATTGCATTAAAACCATTCCCTTTGTTTGGCTTAGACCTGTTTTACACCGTCTTACACCTATCTCATATCTCCTTCTTAACTGTCATGATTACAGATATCATTGGAGTTATCACTTTCCTAGGAGAGGTTACCATGGTTAACTCAGAAGACCAACTGAAACCAAGGCGACACATTTGGCTAAATGATGGAAGGTTAGTTCGCACATCGCACATAGCACTTTCCGTTCTCCAAAATGGTTAATTACAACGTTCATAGCATTTAGATAAGTCCAACCTATTTACCTAAATAGATATCCTACTGTTGTATAGGATACATACAAAAAAAAAAACAACTCACGCACTTTACTTTTCGTAGGTTCATCGATTTTACATAAAGTCATGAAACACTGTGTACACAAATAATTACAGCCATTCTTTTTTCTTTCCGTTTTTGCATCGTCATGTAGATGTTAGGAATAGCAACTTGTATTCTCAGAGAATCAATAGACCAGTATATATTGACAAGTATAGGAGGTGAATATGCAAATAACTCTCATAACAATGGGGAATAACACAACTATACATATATCTCTAACACCCCCCTCAAGCTCATTGTAGATCAACAACACTGAATTTAGAGAGGTAGAAGCCGTGTCGGACCTGAGTGGGAGCAGAGACGAACTGACTCAGAATGTGGACTGGATAAGTGATATCCGGACGAGTAACAGCAAGGTAGACAAGACTCCCAACAAGATGACGATAGCGAGTCAGATCAGAAAAGTGGCTCACCATCAGAGGGCCGGAGATGAACGTTGAGCTCCATGGGAGTCTCAACAGTACGCTGATCAGTGAGAGAGGCGCGATCAAGAAGATCCTGAATATACTTCTCTTGAGACATAAAGAAACCATATGGAGTAGAAGTAACCTCAATCCCAAGGAAGTAACGAAGAGGACCAAGATCCGACATAAGGAACTGCTTCACTCAGACGAGCCTTGACAAAGGCAATGTTCTCAGAATCATCTCCGGTGATGATCATATCATCAACATATAGAAGAAGAAGAGTCCGACCACGAGACGAAGTATAGACAAAAAGGACAGGATCATGATCACTAGCTGAGAAGCCAGCAGCAGTGACCACAGAGGAGAAGCGCTCAAACCAAGCACGAGGGGCTTGTTCAAGGCCATAGAGAGAGCGACGAAGACGACAGACTATGCCCTCGGGAACATAATACCCAGGTGGGGGATGCATGTAGACCTCCTCACACAACTCGCCATTAAGAAAGGCATTCTTGACATCAAGCTGAGAAACAGACCAATGGCGAACAGACGCCACCGAAAGAAGAGTGCGGACAGTGGTCATGTGCGCTACAGGAGTAAAGTCTCAACGTAGTCACGGTCATGCTCCTGCTGGAAGCCACGAGCAACAAGACGCGCCTTATAGCGCTCAAGAGAGCTATCAGAGCGAGTCTTAATCTTATAGACCCACTTACACGAGATGGAGCGAGAGTGAGATGGAAAAGGAACAAGATCCTAAGTACCAGTACGCTCGAGGGCAGCAATCTCCTCGGCCATGGCATGCTGCCACTCAGGGTGAGTAACAACATCCCGATAGGAGACAGGCTCATGGGTAGCTGCACCAGCAAAACCAAAACGGGCAGGAGGCCGAATCGACTGACGATCGCGGAGACCGTAGCGAGGAGATGATGACTCATCAAGGGAAGATGGAGCATCAGGAGAAGATGAAACATCAGGAGAAGATGGCTCATCTAGAAGAGTCTCAATACTAGATCGACGAGTGTAAAAGAGAATGAGAGGAGCCTAAGGAGCCGCAGGGGATGAAGCAGGCGGCGACAACGGCGGAGAGACCTCAGGAGGTATATGTGGAGACTCTGTGGGACGGGTGGACGAGGGCAAGGCAGAGATGGGTGTATCTGAAAAAATAAAAAAAGACAGGAACTCCACAGAGGAGACCGAAGGAGAGGCAGGACGTGGGTAGAAGGGACGAGACTCGTCGAAAGTCACATCCCGAGAAATTCGCATCCGTCGACCAAAAGGGTCCCAGCACCGATAGCCCTTGTGCTCGGCACTGTATCCCGGAAAAACACACTCAACAGACTGAGCAGTCAGTTTGGTGCGTTCTCGAGGTGCAAGGAGAACGTAGCAAACGCAGCCCAAACAGACGAATGGCAGAGTAGTCTGGAAGAAGACCATACAGACGCTCAATAGGGATCTCACCCTGAAGAGCAGAAGAGGGCTGAATGTTGACGAGATAGGTGGCAGTGGAAACGGCCTCGGCCCAAAAGTGAGGTGGAATAGAGGCGGCAATCATCAGGGTACGAGCCGTCTCAAGTAGGTGACGATGCTTGCGCTCGGCAACACCATTCTGAGCATGAGCACCAGGACAAGAGAACTGAGCTAGGGTGCCCTGCTCGGCAAGAAAGTTCTTGCGAGTAACGAGAGAGTACTACGCCAATGAAGTCGATCTGAAAAACACGAATAGGAGTGGAAAACTGTGTGCGAACCATAGTAGCAAATTGTTTATATATAGACAGGACCTCACTACGAGAAGACATAAAATATATCCAAGTGTGGCGAGGGAAGTCATCTATAAAAATGATATAATATCGATGGCTCCTTTTCGAAAGGAAAGGGAGCCGAACCCCAAACATCTGAATGAATAAGATCAAATGGTAGCTGAGACACTAACTCACTATGAGAATAGGGAAGTCGAATCTGTTTCCCTAACTTACAACCCTGACAATCTAATGACACGTCTCCTGAGACAGACCCCAGAAGACCACGACGGACTAAACAGGACAAACGGGATCCACACAGATGACCAAGACGACGATGCTACTGTTGAAAAGTGCTGGTAGACGGAGTGGTAGAAGCAGAAAGACTGACGGCGACGATGGCAGCGGAAGGAAGGTGAAGCCAGTCAAGCTCCTAAAGACGCTGTGAGTCAAGG
Source organism: Hsuehochloa calcarea (assembly GCA_036346395.1). NCBI lineage: Eukaryota > Viridiplantae > Streptophyta > Magnoliopsida > Poales > Poaceae > Hsuehochloa > Hsuehochloa calcarea. The sequence continues at coordinate 16,619,809 of CM070594.1, forward strand.
CACCGAGGGCCAGAACCAACCAGAGCCCCCGTGTGGCGATCCTGAACACAACAAGAGTCAGAGTCAAGAATGACCCAACAACCAAGGTCAGTAATCTGTCCGGCAGAAAGAAGTTATATGGTTAGGCGAGGAACATGAGCAACAGAAGGAACATTAAAGGATGAGTTGCTAAGAGGTCCTCGACCAGAGACAGAAAGAGAGGTTCCATCAGCAGTAAGAACACTGACAGGAGAATCAAGAGGTGTAATGAAAGACAGAGTGGAAGAATCAGAAGTCATGTGAAAAGATACTCCAGAATCAAGAATCCACGGGAAGGTACATGACTGTGTAGGAGATGGTTTCTCATTGCAGAAGAGTCGATGGCGAGTCTCTGAGAACTGCCGAGGAGAACTCAAGCGGCAAGCAGGCGTCGAAGTCTGGCTATCTCCTGCTCAGTGAGAGAAACTGCTGAAGGAGTCGATGCATACGTCGATGTAGAAGCACCGGTGCCAGTGCTAGGAGAAGAACGACGTGAAAGATGCTGCTGCTTCTTATAGCACTGGGACTCAATGTGGCCGACCTTGTCGCAGTAGGAGCAGCGAGGACGACCACCGCTAGATGGAGGGTGGCCACTACCACCTATAGCGATTCTGGAGGAAGCGGTGTCTTGGCGTGGAAGCGATCGGTGTAGCAGGTGGACGAGCGGCGAGCACGGAGGGGAGTGGCATCAGACCAGCACCACTAAGGCGAGTCTCCTCTGCACGTATCTCGGTAAGAGCCTCCAGAAGAGTGACACGAGGGTGGCGTGTAAGAAGCTGAGCATACCTCTGCTCGAACTCAGGACGAAGGCGAGTAAGGAACTCGTAGACACGCTGAAACTCCAGGTCAGCATGTACATCCAGGCAGCATGAACAGGAGCGACAGCCCGCAGTGCGAAGAGAGTCCACTCTGAGCGTAGAAAGCGTTAACAGTAGCATCACCCTGCTGAAGAGAGTGCTCCTGGTGGACCACGCACAGGTAGAGGGCATCACTAGAGGGCTCGTAGCGCTGACGAAGGTGAGTCCACATCTGGAAAGCCGTAGGGAGTCCCACAACCTCGAGAGAAGGCGAGGTGGACAGGCGATGAAGGCGCAGCAGCGGAAGGCGTCGTCGTCGTACCACTGAGTGTAGGAGATTAATCGATCCGTGTAGGAATCCAGAGCCTCTTGGTAGACAGAGACAACATTATCATCAGTAAGGGAAGCAGCCTTGTCGGCTGTCGGGAACAGCCCAACAGGCGTAGGCTCCGTCGGAGGAGTAGGTCAAGGTGGGAAGGTGACATCGCCAGAGAGGACGTCCTAGAGACGAAGACCTCGCATGTGGATGCGTATGTGAGATACGAAGTCGGTGTAATTAACACCATCAAAGATCACCGGGCAACGAGGGAGGGAAATCTTGCCCATTGGTAGGCAACGCTGAACGGCGCGGCGACCAAGGCAACGAAGTCTAACAGGCAGCGCTGGACGGCGCGTCGGTTAGAACGACGTTTTTTTATCAGCTGCCCTTTTTAACATACCGACCCGTTAGCCCTAGTCGGCCGAAAAGACCGAAACCACGGGGGAACTAGGGTTCCTCCGTGCGTTTGTGGCGGCGACCAATGCAACGAAGTTTAACAGGCTACGCTAGACGGTGCGGCGATTAGAACAACGTTTTCTCTCTCTCTCTCTCTCTCTCTCTCTCGGTTCACTTTTGGGCCGAAGGATCGGCTGTTTCCACTGCCGACTCAAGGCGACCGACCTGCCACCGAAGGATCGGCCGAAGCCTATTAATGGGCCCAGCTCAAGATGCCCGGTCTGCCAAGACAATCACGGCTGGGGGACTAGGGTTCCCCCCAACGATTGCTTCGTCTGAGGCGGCGGTAACCTGGAGGCTTCCCCCTGCTGATGGGTGGCGGCGGCGACAGGATGGTGCGGCGGCGGCAACGGATGTCGGCGACGGCCTACACAGCTCCCGATGGTCGGGGCGTGGCAGCGGGAGGAGCCGAGGCGGCTCTAAGCGGCAACAACGAGCGAGCGGCGGCGGCCATCCTGGCGCCGATGGTCGGGAGTGGCGGCGAGGAACCGAGGCGGCTCAAGTGGCGGCGACGAGCGGCGGCGGCCGCCTCTCGGCTCAGCGCCGATCTCGTGGCGGCGGCGGCAAAGAACGAGGCGGCGGCGACACGGAGGCGGCGGCGACACAGGCCGAACAACGAGGCAACAACGACCTGGAGGGCGGCGGCGACCTGGAGCTTCGGCGAGCGTAGGTGACTTGATCGGGAGGAGCCGAGGCGAGCGTCGGTGACTTGATCGGGCGACGTCGGAAGACCTGGCGTCGGTGCCTGAGAGACCCAAACGGGATGTCGACGACAGCAGAGAGGGAGCAGCCTAGCGGCGGCGGTAGGAAGGGAGAAGCCGATGGCGGCGGCTAGGGCAAGGGAGGACGAGTCGCGCGTCCGGGAGAGGTAATCCTAATGGGCTCTGATAGCATGCTAGGAATAGCAACTTGTATTCTCAGGGGCCAATGGGCCAATATATATAGACAAGTACAGAATGTGAATATGCAAATAACCCCTCATAATAATAGGGAATAACACAACTATACATATATCTTTAACAGTAGAGACAATGCCACCTTAGCCCTTTGGAAAACAGCCGCGCAGAACATCGGCTGAAGGGTTGTATCACACCAGCGAGAGAGCATGTCGTCGCTATTTTTGCAGGGTGCACATTCAAACTCCATGAAGGAATATACTATGAATATTAACCGCTGCTTATATAGTACAATTACAAAGACCATACAAACGCGTAGCAGCTTCATGATTTTTTTCACTTGCCTTCGTATCCGCCTGCAGGTAGACTCGGCCTATCTGTAAGCAATGCCTATAAACAATACATCAATATCCCAAATCCGGACATTGTAGCTTTCCGGAACAGGTTAGCCATTCTGCTTCTTCCAACAAATACAGTGTTAGACCATTGCCTAAACTAGCATATTCTGCTATCACATTGTTGTCCAACTTAGCCAGAACTACATATGCGATAGAATGGATGGGCATGGGAGCACATGCTGCACAACAGAATGAACCAATCGAAACAACTATATTGGAATTAGCGCTTCTAAACCCACATGATATCCTGGTATTTCTGTCATTACTCTATCTCAATTAAAATATAAGATCAGATCTCTGCATACGTACATATTAATACTCAGTATTTTTCTCGTTTTCGCAGAACCAAAGATACGTATGTCAAGCAACAATCAAAGATTTAGCTCTAGATGACAAACGGTGGTACCTATGTTGTGGAGCTTGCAGGAAGAAAGCAATACAATACGGAGATAGCTACAAATGCACAAGTGTCCAAACAAAACTGCAGAACCTAGGTACTCCGTATTCTTTCCTAGCCTATTGCTATGCATGCCATCTTACTCCACAACCGACAGTACATCTATCATTGAATCCATTTTCTTTAGCGGCACTGCCGAAGAGCTTGTCGGACAGCCAACTATCATGCTTGTTGTCGTTGGACATGGATCGCCTACGTCTGTCCCCAAAGGGATAGCGACTCTTTTTGGAAGAAACTATATCCTAGAGGCGACTGTCTCTCGTGGCTCATTTCAACGACAAAATATTTCATTCCAAGTTAGCCGGATTCATCAAGATCCTCCAACACTGAAAGCACCATATCAAAAAAGCGCTGCCTCAGGAAGCAGCTCCTCATCTTCGCAGCTCCTCCAACATTACAGATCACCACCGCCGAACCCGCGGCTTGCAGCACACCACAGGAAAGTGCCTCCATTAATTCCCTGCCCCACTGAAGTAATCACTTACTGCTTTTTAATAATACCCTGATTTATTCATGTCAATACACAAATACTATCGTACAGTTTGTTGTGCACACAATATACTGATCAAGTCTTTGCTTTGATCATCCTCGCTTTTGTTTGGTTTCTGTAGATACCTTCTGTACTGCATAGCAGCCAGCAGCTGCCTGTACAACAAGATGCCACTGACAAAGGCAAAGGCCTCAAGCATATTTCGAAAACAACAATGGAACGTCCTACCAGCCCTTTAGCACTTCAGCCAGACAAATTCATAGTGGCAATAACATCAACGAAACATTCAACGGTGAGTATCATGCTTCATAAAGGTATACAACTCCATCACTCACTGATTACATGCATCTTGGTTCATGGTAACGCAGCTCACTCCCTTATAGCCCACCGAAAAACACTGCTAATCCAAGATAGAGCCCCACCAGAAATCGATTAACGCTTATAGCTCTAAGAGGTACAATTCCTATTAACGCTTTTGATCTCCGTCAAACCCAATTGAAAAAAAAGAAACCCTCTTATACCAAATAAATACCCACACATAACATCCCATACATAACTCACAGATTATTGCTATGATTATAGACGTAGCTCCTCTGGAGTTGTTTCCAAAACTACTAGGAAGCTATTCAAGGATGACGACGACATATCATCTTTCTTATGATATGTTTTGCTCGCTGCTGGACTATCGATCATAATAGCTGAACATTATAACATATCATCTTTCTTAAAATCTCAAGAAAGGATTTCTCCATTTCAGATGTGCGGTCGTTTTTGCAGGAAATAGGTTTTAAGATTGAATGACGTCAAACCAAAATCAGATGGTCAGATGATAAATTCAAGTAGTTTACAGATAGCTACATGTTTAGAACCCCATACATTGCCTGCCATTTCACTACACCTGCAAATTGTCCTCCTTAATTATCACATTTCAAAATAGTGTTGTCAATGGTCATTTAACCAAACTCAGCCTATGGATCTTCTTTAGGCTCCATAGTTATTAAGGTAATACTAATAAAACTAAAACACAGCATTGCCATAAAGATTAGATTGTTCTCCTCAAACATTATCATACCATAGTGTCTGTTTCAAAATATAATATGCTTTGTGTTTGACCCCCAACATGTTTACACAACCACCCACATTTTAGCTTCCACAGTTTCATCATCATAGTTAGTTAAAAAAAAAACAGATTCGGCGTGTCTGTGCACAACACAATTACGAGACTCTACAGTTGCCTGCATTACTTCATAGCACAAGAGTAAATATTCAAACTGACGACATAATAATACAAGTTAGATCCATTGTATACATAACTGACAAATACACACAAAAAACAAAACATGTACATTTACAACACGATGATTACACACTGGAAAAAATGAATTGGCCACACCTAAAAATACACTGAAAACTAATCTACAGTCAGGCGCTGCAGTGCTAACCTTGACTTATTAGACACTTACTGTTGGCAACATTTAATTTATATTCTTGTTTTGCAGGTCACGCTGATAGTGTCTACCATACCGATGCTGCTATTGTGATGTATAGCTTTTGCTCAAACGGCATGCTTGCATGCTAAGGTTCACCACAACAATATCACTACTACAAAAGAGACTATAGCAAACGGCCCATCACAGACGGTTCCAAAGGAACCGTCTGTGTTCGGTCTATCTGGGCTTTGTTTTGGCGCAGCGAGCCTATCACGAGCGGTTCTATTTGAACCGTGCGTGATAATTGACTATCACGAGCGGTTACGAAATAGAACCGTGCAGTGATTTCTGTCTTCATATAAATTGAGCCGAGACATCCCTCGGCCGCCTCAAGCAGATCTACCGCTCGGCGCCACTTCCTGCCCTAGCTCCTCAACTGCCTTTGTGTCTACCGCTCCAGCGCCACTTCCCGCCCTAGCTCCTCCAACCTGCGCCACTTCCCTGCCCTAGCTCCTCACTGCGCTATGTCTACCGCTCAGCGCCACTTCCCTGCCCTAGCTCCTCCAACCTGCGGCTCCTCCTCTAATCTTGGTATGAGCTTAGAGATGCTTGTGGACTTTGTATTGTATTGTGTGTTAATGCATTGACTAAAAGAAAGGAGAAAAGATAGTGTAGATGCTAACTTTGTATTGTATTGATTTATTACATACTTACTGAGTCTTGGACTTATGCACCCTTGTTTTGTTTTGTTGCTATTTCTAGGTGATCTTTGAGGATGATACAAAGATTTAGCACATGATCGATCTTGCACCGTCAATGTTGGAATAAATAATATTAGCCCTGCAAATCTTAGTTTTGAATAATGGTTTCCCTTATAACTAATGAACTAAAATTTGACTTAGGAGTGGTAACTTAATAAAATTGAATTAGGTCTAATAATCACTAAAATTTGAGTTAGGATAATTAATTGGCTTAAAAAATAAAATTTACACACGGTTCACGATGCGGTGGGGTTTGGGTCAAGCAATATTGCATTTACTGTTCGGTATTTTAGGTTAATAAGTGTTGTATGAGATGATGCCTATATTTGGGTTGCATGATTGTTCAATTGAGATAGATATCGGTGTCGAGAGGTAGGGATCATGGTTGTGGCCGTAGGCATGGCTACGCTATGCCACCGCGTGTGGTACATAACTAGTGAAGAGTTTTCTTTCAATAACCTTAGATGCAAATGTTGGAGAATGAGTTTATATTGCACATTTTCGTTTGCTATAAATTAATCGCTAATCAATTTGACACTAATTTGTTACATGCGTAGTGTAGATGGATCGAATCGGATGTGCGGTGTGAACCGTGTGAGTCAAGATTACATTAATGGCGTGGTTGCTTTTAGAAGAGCATTGGCGGGATATGTTGAAGAAGGAGATAAATTTTATGTCTTGTCAGTGCATTGATTGCGTGTCGAAGATGTTTAACAACGCGCGCAGATCGAGCGCACTTGATTGAAGGGTTTCAAAAAGGGTATACATGTTGGACGATCCACGGTGAAGAGCAGATTATACGAAGTTAATAATGGCGACATCGCCGAGGAAGTCAACGATTTGCGGATGTGGATGTGCTTTTGATGAGGATAGGGGCACAATGACAATCTGGATCGGATGCTACGCGATGCAGAAGAGAACTACAGTGGGAGAGAGTTTTGTAAATTCGAGGGCTTAAGGAGGACTCGGTGAGACCTTTGTTCCTGGCCGCAAGGCCGGGATACACAAGGTTGTCAACCGTGTTGAGCTGCTGAAATTGAAGGCAAGCAATAGTTGGTCCGATAAGAGTTTCACGGCGTTGTTAGGTCTCCTAGCGGACATCCTTAGGAGAAGCGTGTTGCCCGACCACCTATCAAGCAAAGAAGGTTATTTGCCCATTGGGAATGGAAGTAGAAAGAATACATGCATGTCCGAACGATTGTATCCTCTACCGTAAAGAGTATGCAGACATGCATGTATGTTCCGTGTGCAAAGCATCCCGATACAAGCGTCAAAATACTGCTAAGGTGAAGCAAGGACCTCCTGCTAAGATGTTGTGGTATCTGCCTGTAATCCCACGTTTGAAGCGTTTATTTGCGAACCCAAAGGAGGCAAGATTGCTGCGTTGGCACTCAGAGGAGCGTAAGAGAGATGGAAAGTTAAGACACCCTGCTGATTCTGCCTAGTGGAGAAACTTCGATCGGAGCTTCGAAGAGTTCGGTCGAGCAGGAACATAAGGTTAGGGTTGAGTACGGATGGAATGAATCCTTTCGGTAACATGAGCAGCCGACATAGCACTTGGCCCGTGAATCTATGTATGTACAACCTTCCTCCTTGGTTGTGTATGAAGCGGAAGTACATTTTGATGTCACTACTTATCCAAGGGCCGAAGCAACACAGGAGCGATATTGATGTGTACCTAGCACCATTCTTTGGAAGATCTTGTGACACTTTGGACGAAGGGGTACAAGTATGGGATGCGTACAAGCGAGAGAACTTCACTTTACGCGCCATGTTATTCTCGCACCATCAATGATTTTCCCGCCCTTGGTAACTGTCGGGGTTGATACAAAGGAGCCAAAGCACGTCCGCACTACTTAGATGGTACCGAGAGTGTATGGTTTGAACAACTCACATAAAGCGTGTATATCGTCACCGTAGGTTCCTTCCGAGTCACCCATACCGCAAGATGAAGAAACAATTCGATGGAAATAAGGAGAACGGTTCGGCTCAAGGGCTTTTAGAGGAAAGAGGTCTATGATATGGTTAAGGATATTGATGTTGTGTTTGGAAAGGGATCTAAATTAAGAACCCTCGTAAAAACATCCGGAAGAAGCGGTCAATTTTTGGGACTTGCCTTATTGGGAGCACTTAGAAGTTCGCCATTTGCATCGACGTCATGCACGTGGAGAAGAATGTATGTGATAGCTTGATTGGTCTCTTCTTGAACATCGGTGGCAAAACAAAAGACGGCGTTAACGCACGGCGTGACTTGGTTGATATGAACATAAGAACCGAGTTAGCACCGAAAGAGACCGATAAAGGACGAGCGTACCTTCCCGCTTGCTACACTTTGTCCAAGGCGAGAGAAATGAAGCGTGTCAAAGCTTGCATGGTGTGAAAGTTCCGTCCGGTTACTCGCCAATATTAAGAAACTTGTTTCCATGATGATTTGAAATTAATTGGTATGAAATCTCATGATTGTCATGTCTTGATGACACAAATGCTTCTGTTGCGATTAGGAGTATCTTGCCGAACAAGGTCCGGGTGGTAATCTTTAGGTGTGTTATTTCTTTAATTCAATTGCTCGTAAGGTCATCGATCCGAAGGACTCGGCGCTGCAGCCGAGGTGGTGACGACTCTATGTCATCTTGAGATGTATTTCCCTCCGTCATTTTTCGATATCATGGTCCATCTCATTGTTCACCTTGTGAAAGAGATAAAGATATGCGGCCCTGTGTTCCTACGTCATATGTACCCATTTGAGAGATACATGGGAATTCTCAAGTCCTACGTACGGAATCGATCTCAGCCGGAGGGCGGTATTATTGAAGGTTATGCAACCGAAGAGGTCATTGAGTTCTGCGTCGACTACATGGCTCAGTGGAACCGATAGGTGTGCCTCTATCTCGTCATGAGGGAGGCCGAGGGTATCGGGACCATCGGAAGGAAAGAAATCACTCCGATCTAAATCGTGCAGCATAAGCCCATTTCACGGTCTTGCAACACATGACCCAAGTGTCCCCGTACATCGGCGAGCACAAAGACATATTACGCAACGAGAATCGGACGGTCGGAGGTTTGGATCACGAGAAACAACCGCTTGTCGGTTCAACGAATGGTTAAAGATGCGATTCACCGGGAGGACATCAAGTGATGAAAGCAGCTGCTATGGTTGGCCAAAGGACCAAAATTTACAATTGTGACATGGCAAGGATACGACATAAATGGGTACCACGTTTTATCTGGCACTCGGGATATGAAGAGCACGATCCGAGCAGCGGTGTCCGCATAGATGCATTTCACGAGGGGTTCAATACCGCGGGGCACGCGGGTTGAACTCGTACTATGGGTTCGTAGAGGAGATTTGGGAGCTTGACTATGTACTTTTCAAGATCCCCCTGTTTCGATGTCATTTGGTTAAACTTCCGCAGGGCGTGAAGGTCGACAAATGCAGTGTCACTCTGTGGACCTCAAACGTGTCGGATACAAGGACGAACCATTCGTACTCGCTAAGCAAGTTGTTCAAGTTTTTTATGTAATGGACCCAGCAAATAAGAACCGCCACGTAGTTCTTCATGGGAAAAGAAGGATTGTCGGAGTTGAGAATGTCGTGGATGAGGAAGAGTACAATCAATTTGACGAGTTGCCTCCTTTCGGAGACGGCATCAGACTGGTGGAAGAACCCAGTGAGGAAGCTAGCTATATGCGTCGATCATCATGAAGGACTGTATTTCAATTAAGCATGTATGTATTCCATCTGTAATTAATTTGATGTTAACATGGAAGCGCGTCACGTGTTATGGGCGATGCTAAATCGGTCAATTTGCCTCGATCGGTCGTGTGAGACCCGGTTTATCGACTTGTAATGCAAAAGATATATATGAGAAAATTAAACACCTCATTTGGAGCTATAGTACGATGAATCAAGCACCTCATGAGATGAACAACCCAATTGGATTCATCTCATTTGGAGCTATGATGCACTTTCTACGATTTTCAAAGCCTTGAAATGAGCAAAAGTAAAATGCATAAGTAACTTTTCTGGAAATAGTAACATGTTCCAAACTAATTTTCACAGTAAGCTCATTAATAGAGGAATCCAAAAAATTGGATTCACTCAAAAATAGTTCTGAGAGAAAAGTTATGCATTTTTGAATTAAATTGTCAAGTAATTAATTCCACTTATGCGAACTCGATACCACTTATGAGAAAAACACTTGATACCAAGAATAATTGATTCCATTGCAAATACTTGGTACCACTTGTAAGCAATAATTGAATTTTGCAAGGTGCTCGAACTTCTCTTCTATTGATCTTCCATGAAAGCATTCCAAAGAGAAGAGAAATTTTGATTGACATGAGAGAATTATGGATACCATTTTAACGAATAAGATGATATCACTTGAAAAGATGAGACTCATGCCAAGATCAAGATGATCAAAAGAAGAAGCTACCATTTTGAAAAGAATACCACTTGATAGATGCAATTTGCATTTGCAATCGGGAATAGCGATAATGGGTAGCTAGCAAGGATATAGAGGATCAACTTGATCACTTGGAAGTGGCCACAAAAGATTTAGAATTGAATGAAGAGATGGTGACTTGTCGAGAAATCGGAAGTTCATGATTCAATGGCGGAAGTTAGGAGATCGGACGTTCGGACTGGAGTGCGGTTGTTTGAACATCACAGACGGCTCTTCAAAAAACCGTATGTGATGTTTCCACATCACAGACGGTTCTTTGAGGGAACCGTCTGTGATGTTTCCACATCACAGACGGTTCGTTGAAGGAACCGTCTGTGATTACATATCACAGACGGTTCCCTCAAAGAACCGTCTGTGATGTTGATTATATATTCAGAGAACCGATAGGGTTTTGATCTTAACCCTATCGGTCCCCGACCTCTGCGCCTCCTCCTCTCCGAACGCCTCCCCCGACCCCGGCGCCCCTCCTCCCCCGACCCCGGCGCCTCCCCGACCCCGGCCACCTCCGCCACCGCCACCTGCTCGGGTAAGTTCCCCGACCCGGCTCCACCGCCCCCACCACCGCTCAGTGAGCTCCCCACCTCCACCCTTCCACTCCCCTCCCTCCGGCCCTAGCTCGCCTTCGGCTACCGCCGCCCTATTTACACTATGATCTCCTCAATTGCCGGACGTGCACAGCCCTCAGTCCGACCCATCGCCCGAGTCCACGTCCATGGGGCAGCGCCCTTCAGGCGGCGATCTCCTCACGTGGCGTTTTTATCAACTTGAGGCCGCTCGATGTAAGGTCGCTTTCTCCTCGGTACAAATTTGACAAGCGGGATTATAAGAATGGATGTTCCCACTTCTCCCACATTTGTTTTGTTTCTCTAAACTTGATAGCAGGTAGCATGTCAATGTAACTTGGGGCACGTAACACGGAGAGGATCTAGAATATTACTGTCATCTTTTGCCACCTCTCCCCAAGCTTCTTTGCGATCTCTGTGGTAGCAGTTGGGGATTCTTTGTTCTTCAAATTCTGCGTTGGAAAAATGCCCATTACAGATTTAAGAATGCATAACTCCATTGTTTTCTTAATTTGCCGATTCTAGGTCAAATGTCTCAAGAAAGAATAACACATAGATTCCACAACCCAACAAATTTATATTAGCATCACATCGGTTCTAAAATTAGCAAAGCATCATAAAACTATGCAAGACTCCCCAAGGGCTTGATAAATGAGCAACTAATTGTATTTCAAAGCGGTTCTATACAAGATCCCTAATAAGGTTATCAAATAAATTGTAATCACAATTGAACTGTAATCACAATTGAAATGGTTGAGAAGAGATATGTGTTAGTATATGTTCTAAAGAGTGCAAGTAACTTACAATTCGCTCGACCTTTGAGAAGTACATGAGCAGTGCAATTGCTCGTTTAGGGGCATTGGGATCTTTCTTCTTCTTTGGTTTTTCTTCTCGAACCTTCCACATCCCCACTCTTTGGCTTCCTCTTCGGTGGCTTTGAGCTACTAGCTTCCTTTTGGAAGATTTACGAAACATGAAGTTGATTAGTTACTATAGATATTAGGTTCAGTGAGTTTTTGTAATGCATCTTGCAAGGACAAATTTAGTTACCTCCTTTTCGTGTCCCTATAATCATTAGTAAGAGATATCGACATTGATGTCAATGATATGTGTTTTGTATCGACATATGTGTGCAATCCGCAATTGGAATCATCTGTATGACATTGATTAGAGTATTATGTCACTTCAAATCTTGAATGTTTAAACTTGCCATTGATATCGTGGTATGCACTCTGCCATTTGAAAGTTTGTATTAATCTAGCAATTGTGAATTGGTTTGTTAAAGTCAATAGTTGTTTGGTCTAGCCATTGAAAGCTTATATGATTGATGTGGCGATGAGATTGAGAGTTGGCATTTGGACTTTCTAGATTGAGTGTTGACACTTGGATTTTACATCAATTGAGTTGTTGTGTCATAGAAATTGCGATCAATCGTTATTCATCTGTTTGAATTGTCATAGAGGCTGAGAATTTTAGTTTATAACTGTTGTATTTCATTTCATTCACTTTTCTGCATTTATTAAGAAAAATCTCTCTTGTAGTTGTCAGTTCTTGATCAACATTTTACTATGTTTTCTTAATAAACATCGATCATATCTAGTTGGTAGCGTGGTTGTGTTTTCTTAATTAATTTTCGCATCGAAACTTGAGGTATAGTGCGAATGATGAAAACCTATGGAAGTAAGGCGGTGCCGATTTACTAGGTTGGCCTAGGTATCATGGGTATCCGGTGCCGACTAATGCAGGTTAGCCTAGGTGACTTGAAAAACCAAGATACCGGTTAACCTAGGTTGGTGTGGGTAGTCTCGATACTTAGGGTGCCAACTAATGCTGGTAAACACAGGAACCGTGATGATTCTTATGGTACATCGACGGCAATTTATTTTATTTTACTCGAGATGGCAAGCGTTGATTATATTTGTTTATATTTTTGTGCAATTTCCCATATATTATATACTATGTAATAATTGCGTCGTAACTTATATAGATAGCAAGTAAGCGAGATGGCGAGAGGCACCGTCTTCGCGCCGTCATCGGCGTCGCCAAATGCGTCTGGATCTCCGATCAAGGTGGTACGCAGCGAGAAGGCGAGGAATATCCAAATTGCCCTCGGGCGCATGACGATCACGGAGGTTAGTGGCGTCGGGATCCCGCCGAGTCCCAAGAACGCACCGCGAGATTCGGACCGTCTGCGGGGTACTTGTAAGGAACGGGTCCCCATAACCACCCCAACACGGAAGTGTCGGCGGATGTACGAGAAGACCGGTTGTGGTGAGCTTTCACCTCGTTCACTTTCCACGGCGGACCCGGACACGTGTGCGATGGCACACGCCGCTCGCGATGTGCCACGCGTGGAGGACCTTCAAGAGCACGCTTGTCACGCGATGCGTGAACACGGGTCGGACGCCCTTCACGAAGTATCCTTTCTTGTCGCGGGATACATGGGATGCCTTCGTGCGAGATGAAGGCGACGGCGAATTTCAGAGCAAAGTGCGGCGCCTGAGCTCTCGGGCCCAAAACACTCACCCCACAAACTCGGCACCACGGTACGCGGTAAAGCCACGAAGTGGGCGGCGGAGGACGAGACCGCCGCCGACCGTTCTTGGGATCTCGACGAGCGCTCGAGCACGTTAGGCGAGGGCATCGGCCACGTCTTGGCGACATCTCTTTCGCAAACCCGAGCAGACGAGGCGGTGTCCCAACGCTTGGTAAATATGTCGAACCACTTAGTTGTTAATAAGTCCATAACTGCATGGTGTCTATAATAACATGATATCCTCTTGCAGGAAGCATTGACTTCCGCATCTTCCCAAGGTTCCTCGAAGTGGACGGGGAGAAGGATGTACTATCTACGACCCCGGGAAACAAGGAGCACCGGGTCGCACGCGAGCGTTGGGGTTTACGTACCTTGGAGGGATGGATTCCCACGACTCCGCCACATATAGGAGTAGGAAGAGATCTAAGGACCAGCACGACGTTCGGCTGGAATATGTCATTATTGAAAAATTTCAAGGACAAATAACAAGTTTACAGAACCAACTAAATGAACTCATGAGGCGCAAGCCGCCTACATTAATTTGGGAGCAAGTCCTCCTCAACATCGAGATGGCGTCGCGTCCACACATAATTCTCGACATGACGACGTGCAATTACCGATCGGCGACATCGAGGTAATGTACATCTCGGAATGCTCCAAATATAGACATATAGGGCGCCTTAGCTAATTGTGTACCGTTTTGTAGGAGCCGGCGCCGCGCAAGCTCAAGTGAGGATGGTTGGGTCGATTGCTATTGAGGTTTGGGCGGGGTATGGTGTATCCATACCGGGAAGAAGCGATCTGACCACGGTGCCCGGTGGCGCGAGGTTACGTCGAGTGCGGTGGACATGGTACATGACAATTTCATGGCCATCCATTGGAAATTCCCGAACGAAGAAATCACAACACTAGGGATGCCGTGCACACTTTTATCCGATGGCCCAAGAAGGACATCCATACTGGACCTGCGATGGCGCGATATCGTCACGACCGCTGCCTCTCCAATAGGACCCTCGATGAGTCCGCCCGACCTTAACTTGAAGCCCGCCTCATCGGTTCCGTCGAGAGAACGGCAGAAGGACAAGACAAGCGTGTCACCATATCGATCCACGAGTCATCTCGGAGAAGGCGTCATGCAGCGTCTCATTACGAACCGTCGATATCGAAGAAGATTCAGCGCACGCAAGCCCGGCAATACTCCCTTGGATATCCGTTGGTCTCGACAAAGAACTAACAGCTCGGGACTAGCTTGTCAATCTTTGCATGAGTGGTACATGCGCAAGACCCAAGAGGAGGAGCCATCTTGGAATCGCGTCGGATCGGAGCGAGCATTTTCATCACGAGGCGGGCCGCCGTCGTGGGCTTGAGGACTTATTCGACCTATACAACCTAAGCGCCTCGGCGCCTCACTTCTACGATGTTGGACACTGTAAGTGTGTACAATCAATGTCTACACTCACGTGATAGCGATAAATATCACAACTCATTCCTTACGTACTGATACATTATGAAATGTGCCCGTCGAATCAACGAACGGTGGGTTTCCTCGACCATACGTGATCTCGAGCAAACAATAAACCAAGGCGCATCCTCGTCGAGAATTACATAAAATGGGATTGCTTGCTCAGAACGGCAAGGAGTACATAATGGTGTCGTACAACCAGAAGTAAGTGCTTCACTACTTGCTACACAAAATTCGTTTGAACATATATAGGTTTATGACTATAGCGACATACATGAGTAGGTTCCACTGGATTCTTGTGATTATTGTGCCAAAGAGGAACATGGTATTGTACCTTGATTCTCTACTCAACAAAACCATGACTTCACCCTTCTTAAAGGAATACTCGAAAGGTACGATCATTTCCTCCGCACATAATTGTATTGTAGTCTTCCTTCATTTGAAATGGACGAGGATAACTTTTTGGAATCATGTAGGGCGTTCATCGGCTATGTTGCCGAGGGAGGTTTATACAAGGAGCAGCGCCACACTAACCCACAAGATCGATTTCGGTATGCGATACAACACAATAATAATATATCATACTCCGTAAATATTGCGTCTCGGTATTGTACCTATATATGTATATCCATTTTTGCGGTCTGCTTGCAAAAACAAGATCACCTATCGCATTCTCGTATGCCATCATATGCGGCTATTGATTAATTCCACAACACACGATCCCGGTAGGTCAATCTCGCTATAGTTATTTTCTAATTATAAATTTAAATATATATTCTTACTACTTTACTCTTGCTAGCGACGGGACTTGAACCTAGAGTTAAAAGCACTCCGGAAGAACGAGGTCACACATGTTCGAGGGTTGCTCTGCGACTTCATCAAGTCGGAAATCGTTAACCCGACGGAGAGTTTCACGTCGTCGACTAGTTGTAATTGATTCAATATTGTAACTCACTTTGACTAGTTGTAATTCAATTTGTAACTCTAGCGACAATACTTCAAACATTCTTTTTAATTGATTTTGAGTTAAATGAACACTTTGAGTTGTCAACAATAATCGTGATGTAGCTGTTTCTACTTATTCGTTTGTAATTGATTTTGAGTTAAATGATCACTTTGAGTTGTCAACAATAATCTGTGATGTCGCTGTTTATGCTTGTTTGTTTTGAGAGGGCATGGCTAGCAATTCCCGAGGCTAGTGAAAATCGACAAAAACTAGTTAGTGGAAGGACATATCACGACGGTTTTGTTCAAAACCGTGTGTGATACTAAATAATCACGAGACGGTTTAAACCAAGAACCGCCTGCGTGATATGCAAGCCTCACAGACGGTTCTTAGCTCAAACCGTCTGTGATTATGTAGTATCACAGACGGTTTTTTATTAGAGCCATCTCTGATTATGAAGTATCACAGACGGTTTGGTACTTCAGATTCACAGACGGTTTTTTAATAGAACCGTCTCTATTAAAAAACCGTCTGTGATACTTCAGTATCACAGGCGGTTCTATTAAAAAACCGTCTGTGTTAAACTTATCACAGATGGTTGAAAAACCGTCTGTGATAACCGCATGTTATCACAGACATAAAAATCGAGCGGTTCAAAAAAATGCGTGATGACGGTTCCGAACCGTCTGTGATAAGGTTTTCTGTAGTAGTGTATGGTGGCTACAACTACATCCTTTTGGTACATTCTTGAACTCATCGCCTCCTCAGACTGCCATGACAGTCTCTACATGACACATCAGCCTTATGCATGTGTTGTTCATACGTATAGATGTAGCAGCAATGTCCATGTAATAACTATATAAACATAGGTTTACTCTTATGGCTCATGGTCGCTGGGATATCGTATGCTACTAAGTGTAGAGACACGAACAACTCTTGTCTTTCGGTTACGTATGGACTGAGTAAACCATCTTTCTAATGTTCTATGTTGCTACCATCCCTGTTACTAGATCTGAGATTGATAACATATAACATGGTACTGCCAACACTATACCCTAACTAATCATGCCCAGACAGAAGCAACATCTGTATCACAACCAAATCTATTGTCATTACTACAAAACATACTATACTAGACACCCCATCACAGACGATTCATTTGGAACCGTCTGTGATAAATAAGTATCACAGACGGTTCTTTATACGAACTGTCTGTGAAGTAGAGATTGATAACATATAACATGGTACTGCCAACACTATACCCTAACTAATCATGCCCAGACAGAAGCAACATCTGTATCACAGCCAAATCTATTGTCACTACTACAAAACATACTATACTAGACACCCGAACCGTCTGTGATACTTCACAGACGGTTCGTATAAATATCCGTCTGTGATAATGGTAATCATCACAGACGGTTCTTTATACGAATCGAAGTATCACAGACGGTTCGTATGTGATACTTATTTATCACAGACGATTCTTGTAAAGAACAAATGCATGATACATACCTATCACAGACGGTTCGTTACAGAACCGTGCATGATATACAAGCACTATAAATAGATGCTCCCGGCGGGCCCCCGCCCATTCCATTTGGTGACGCCACCTGCTGCTGCTTCTTGCCTCCTCCCCATTGGCCACCTTGCTGCTGCTGCTGCCTCCTCCCCCGTTGCGCCACCCTGCTGCTGCTGCCTCCTTCCATGCACATTGCTGCCAATTCCGTTTTGAGCTGATACCCCTGCCTCCTCCTCCCCCATTGCGGCACCTCTGTTGCCTCCTCCCACATTGCGCCACCTTGGAGAGAAGGGTAACGATCTGTAACCCTTTATTTTTACTCTAGACTAATCACTAATGTGTAACGATCTGTAACCCTTTATATTTGCTCTAGACTAATCACTAATGTGTTTGGTCATTATGAAGGGTATTTGCGGTTTATTAATATAATTTAACACTAATTAATTTGTTACATGCGTATACGTGTAGATAGATCAAAACTGGATGTACATTGATAACCGTGTGAGTGAAGAGTATATTAATGGTGTGTTTGCTTTTAGAAGAGCCGCCGAGCAGGATATGTTGAAGAAGGGGATAAAATTTATGTAATGTCCATGCATTGATTGCGGTAATATGAAAATGTTTAACAACCCGGCGCAGATCGAAGCTCACTTAATACGAAGGGGTTTCAAAAAAGGATATACATGTTGGAGCAGTCATGGTGAAGAGCGATTATACTGGAAGTCGATAATGGCGACATCGCCGAGAAGTCAACGATATGCAGGGTATGGAATGTGCTTTTGATGAGGATAGGTCGCATGATGACAATCTGGATCAGATGCTACGCTATGCAGAAGGGAACTACGGTGAGAGAGAGTTTTGTAAATTCGAGGGCTTAATGGAGGACTCGGGGAAACCTTTGTTCCCTGGCTGCAAGCCGGAATACACAAGGTTGTCAACCGTGCTTGAATTGCTGAAATTGAAGGCAAGCAATGGTTGGTCCGACAAGAGTTTTACGGCGTTGTTAGGTCTCTTAGCTGACATCCTTAGGAGAAGCGTGTTGCCCAAAGACGACCTACCAAGCTAAGAAGGTTATTTGTCCATTGGGAATGGAAGTAGAAAGAATACATGCATGTCCGAGCGATTGTATCATCTACCGTAAAGAGTATGCGAACATGCATGTATGTCCGTGTGCAAAGCATCCCGGTACAAGCGTAAGAATACTGCTAAGGCGAAGTAAGGACCTCCTGCTAAGATGTTGTGGTATCTGCCTGTGATCCCACGTTTGAAGTATTTATTTGCGAACCGAAAGGAGGCAAGATTGATGCGTTGGCACTCGGAGGAGCGTAAGAAAGATGGGAAGCTCAGACACCTTACTGATTCTGCCCAGTGGAGAAACTTCGATCGGAGCATCAAAGAGTTCGGTGCGGAACCGAGGAACATAAGGTTAGGGTTGAGTACGGACGGAATGAATCCTTTCGGTAACATGAGCATCCGACATAGCACCTGGCCCGTGAATCTATGTATGTACAACCTTCCTCATTGGCAGTGTATGAAGCGGAAATACATTTTGATGTCACTACTTATCCAAGGGCTGAAGCAACCTAGGAACGATGTTGATGTGTACCTCGCACCATTGCTGGAAGATCTTGTGACACTTTGGAACGAAGGGGTACAAGTATGGGATGCGTACAAACGAGATAACTTCACTTTACACGCCATATTATTCTGCACCATCAATAATTTTCCTACCCTTGGTAACCTGTCGGGGTTTGGTACAAAAGGAGCCAAAGCCTGTCCGCACTGCTTAGATGGTATCGAGAGTGTATGGCTGAACAACTCGCACAAAACTGTGTATATGCGTCACCGTAGGTTCCTTCCCAGGATTCACCCGTACCGCAAGATGAAGAAATAATTCGATGGAAATAAGGAGGACGGTTCAGCTCCAAGGGCTTTTAGAGGGAAAGAGGTCTATGATATGGTTAAGGATATCGATGTTGTGCTTGGAAAGGGCGTAAATTAAGGACCCTCGGAAAAATATCTAGAAGAAGCGGTCAATTTTTAGGACTTGTCTTATTGGGAGCACTTAGAAGTTCGCCCTTGCATCGACGTCATGCGTGGAGAAGAATGTATGTGATAGCTTGATTGGTCTCTTCTTGAACATTAGTGGCAAAACGAAAGAGCGGTGTTAACGCACGGCGTGACTTGGTTGATATGAACATAAGAACCGAGTTAGCACCGAAAGAGACCGATAAAGGACGAGCGTACCTTCCCCGACTTGCTACACTTTGTCCAAGGCCGAGAGAAATGAAGCGTGTCAAAGCTTGCATGGTGTGAAAGTTCCGTCGATTACTCGCCAATATTAAGAAACTTGTTTCCATGAAAGATTTGAAATTAATTGGTGCGAAGTCTCATGATTGTCATGTCTTTGATGACACAAATGCTTCTGTTGCAATTAGGAGTATCTTGCCGAACAAGGTGCAGTGGCAATCTTTAGGTGTGTTATTTCTTTAACTCAATTGCTCATAAGGTCATCGATCCCGAAGGACTCGGCGCTCTGCGGCCGAGGTGGTGACGACTCTATGTCATCTTGAGATGTATTTCCTCCGTCATTTTTGATATCATGGTCTATCTCATTGTTCACCTTGTGAAAGAGATAAAGATATGTGGCCCTTGTGTTCCTCGTCATATGTACCCTTCGAGAGATACATGGGAATTACGAAGTCCTACGTGCGGAATCGATCTCGGCGGAGGGCGATATCATCGAAGGTTATGCAACCAAGAGGTCATTGAGTTCTGCGTCGACTACATGGCTCGGTGTGAACCGATAGGTGTGCCTCTATCTTGTCACGAGGAGAGACGGAGGGTATCGGGACCATCGGGAGGAAAGCAATCACTCCCGATCTAGATAATACGCGCATGCACATTTCACGGTCTTGCAACACATGACCCAAGTGTCCCCGTACATCGACGAGCACAAAGACATGATGCATGTGAATCCAAACCGGTCGGAGGTTTGGATAACGAGAAACACAACCGTCGGTTCAATGAATGGTTAAAGATGCGATGCCTTTGGGAGGTCATCAAGTGATGAAAGCGCGCTATGGTTGGCCAAAGGACCAAAATTTACAATTGTGACATGGCAAGGATCGACATAAATGGGTACACGTTTTATCTGGCTCGGGATAGGAAGAGCACCCCGATCCGAGCAGCGGTGTCCGTATAGATGCATTTCACGAGGGGTTCAATACCGCGGGGCACGCGGGTTGAACTCCTACTATGGGTTCGTAGAAGAGATTTGGGAGCTCGACTATGTACTTTTCAAGATCCCCCTGTTTCGATGTCATTGGGTTAAACTTCCGCAGGGCGTGAAGGTCGACAAGTACGGCGTCACTACTGTGAACCTCAAACGTGTCGGATACAAGGACGAACCATTTGTACTCGCTAAGCAAGTTGTTCAAGTTTTTTATGTAACAGACCCAGCAAATAAGAACCGCCACGTAGTTCTTCATGGGAAAAGAAGGAGTTGAGAATGTCTTGGATGAGGAACAGTACAATCAATTTGACGAGTTGCCTCCTTTCGAAGACGTCATCAGACTGGAGGAAGAACCCAGTGAGGAAGCTAGCTATATGCGCGTCGATCATCATGAAGGACTATATTTCAATTAAGCATGTATTCCATTGTAATTTGATGTTAACATGGAAACGTGTCACGTGTTATGGACCAGTGCTAAATCGGTCAGACTGCCATGTGTTGGGCGGTCCGACCGATTTCCCTTTGAAATGATTCTCTGTGCGGTAGTTCCGCCGTTGATAAACGAAACTACCGGTGTGCAGAAGTTCTGAAGTTCTTGTGGAACGTTTATTCCAGATAAGCACATTTTTGGTGTGGGTCAATTTGCCTCGGTCGGTCGGACCGGCCACCCTTGGCGGTCTGACCGATTTGGCGGCGGTGATGACTAACCTCACAGACAGTTCTAGTAATGAACCGTCTGTGATATCAACATATCACGCATTTGATTATATAACCGTCGTGATATTAAAATAGGGTTTCTCTCGTTAAGTCATCACGAGCGGTTTCATAACGAACCGTTTGTGATAGTTAACATCCTGAGCGGTTTGTTTATGGAACCGTCATGATGTATTATCACATACTGGTTCTATCATAGAACCGCTGCGTGATATCGACTATATAAGTGCTCGACTCGAGCGGTTGTGCACTCTTACGCATTAGTCTTTTCCAACGGCCCGCGTGTCCTCGGTCTCCATCGCGCCACCTCAGGCCAGCGCCACCTCCCTTCGTCCTGCCTCCGTCGGTGGCGCGCCCGCCCCCGACCACCCAGTGAGTTTCCCCGTGCCGCCCCAATGCCTGTGCACGCTTTCCCCCTTCTCTGCCGTGAGAGCCGAGGGTTTCCCTCGGTGCCGCCCCCGCCCCTGCCGACCACCCGGTGATGTTACTTTTACTTTTGAAATATTCCTTGGTGGATTCTTCAGGGGTTGCTGCGAGCTGTTCGAATTGTGGTAGAAAAGCATGTTGTTTTAGTGGTTTATGTGGTATTTTTACCCCTTTAGGTGTTTTACTCTGCTGTGCTTTTGTTTGAAATGGGAGGTAGGATTTTCTTCTGGTTAGGGCAATGGTGTTTAGCTAGTTTTAGATATGATGTCAAGTTGTAAACTTTTTTTTGCCTGGGTGGATACATCAATAGATTAAATTTCACTACTATATGTACATGTAAGTTATATTTGCACAAATAGATTTGTACAGATATCTATATTTAGTTTGTTTACACAATAAGATGCATGTGTATTTGCACAATTAGACATACATGTATACTTGAATTAATGTATTCTGATGGCGTTCTTTGTGTTGGCAAATCTATCTTTTTCCTACTTGAAAAATACTAGAAAGACATCTCATTGACTCATTTCTACGATGCTGGACACTGTAAGTGTGTACCATCAATTTCTACACTCACGTGATACCGATAAATATCATAACTCATTGCTTATGTACAGATACATTATGAAATGTGCCCGTCGAATCAAAGAACCGGTGGGTTTCCTCGACCCACACGTGGTCTCTGAGCAAACAATCAACCAAGACGCATCCTACGTCGAGAATTACATAAAATGGGATTGCTTGCTCTAGACGACAAGGACTACATAATGGTGCCCTACAACCAGAAGTAAGTGCTTCAATATTTGTTATACAAATTACATTTCAACATAGGTTTATGACTATAGCGACATACACGAGTAGGTTCCACTGGATTCTTCTGATTCTTGTGCCAAAGAGGAACATGGTATTGTACCTTGATTCTCTACTCAACAAAAATCATGACTTCACCCTTCTTAAAGGAATACTCGACAGGTATGTTCATTTCCTCCGCACATAACTCTATTGTAGTCTTCCTTCGTTTGAAATGGGCGAGTATAACTTTTTGAATCATGTAGGGCATTCATCCGCTATGTTCTGAGGAGGTTTATACAAGGAGCAGCGCCACACCGACTCACGAGGATGCGATTTTGATGCGCACTACAACACAATAATCATATATCATACTCAAGTAATATTGCGTCTCGAATATTGTACATATATATGTAATTCTATTTTTGTAGTGCATAACAAAACGAGATCACCTATCGCATTCTCGTATGCCATCATATGCGACTATTGATTGCTTCTAGGGCCTTACGATCCCAGGTTGGTCAATCTCGTAATAATTATTTCCTAATTATAAATTTAAATACATATGCTTACTACTTTACTCACCTAGCGGCAGGCTTGAACATAGAGTTAAATGCACTCGAGATGGACGAGTCACGCAAGTTCGAGGGAGCTCTACGTCTTCATCAAAGGCGGACATAGTTAACACCACCGGAGAGTTTCACGCCGTCGACACCGATGAACGACCTCAAACAATTGATTCAATATTGTAATTCACTTTGGTAGTTGTAATTCAATTTGTAACTCTAGCGACAATATATACTTGAAACATTCTTTTGTAATTGATTTTGAGTTAAATGATCACTTTGAGTTGTCAATAATTATCTGTGATATGTTTACGCTTGCTAGTTTTGAGAGGCATGGCTAACAATTCACGAGGCTAGTGAAAATACGATAAAAATTAATTAGGTCTAAAGACTTATCACAGACGGTTCGTGGTTGGAACCGTCTGTGATACTACAGAATCACCACGAACCGTCTGTGATTCTGTAGTATCACAGACGGAATCACAGATGGTTCCAACCACGAACCGCTCTATCTCTGAAATCACAAACGGTTCGTGGTTGGAACCGTCAGTGATAACTGCTTGTTATCACAGACATAAAATTTCAGACGGTTCAAAAACCGTCTGTGATTACTGTTACGAATCGTCTGTGATGAGCTTTTATGTAGTAGTGTGTGTGCAATTCCAGAAATACAACAATTGTTCAACCAACCTAAAATCAATGGCGCAGCAATGCACGCGCTATCGTCCTAGTATATATACACGTGCAAATCTGAGAACAGGCATGGATTTTTTAAATAATATTTTTCAATTAATAATTAAAAATTAAATAGTAGTAAAAAAAGCAAAATTGCATCATGTCGCCATTTCAAACGGCGACAAGAGCCTGTTGCCAGATGAAATGGTGACAGGTGCCCTATCACCACTACAAATAGTGGATAGGAACTTGTCGCCAATTGAAATAGAGATAAGGGCATGTTGCCATTTGAAATGGCGACAGGATCACAGGGGCATATCGCCGTTTGAAATGACGACATGTTCCCTTTTTTGTAATTAAATTAAATTTATAATTTTGGTATATCTATAATTGTTCGTGCTACCGATAATTTTTGAAAAGATGAGGCAATGCGAGGTAGAGAAAAAATTATGAGTTTTGATGTGACCAAATATATTTGGAATGCGCTTTAGGTGGCGCAATATAAAAAATAGCCCCCTTCGGCGGTGTAGTATCGAAAATAGCCCCCTTCGCGACTCAATATTATAAATAGCCTCCTTCGGTGGAGCAATATAAAAAATAGCCCCATTCGGTGACCCAATATTATAAATATCATCCATCAGCGCGATATCGAAAATAGCTCCGTTCAGCGATGCAGTATTATAAATAGCCTCCTTCGACGGCGCAATATAAAAAATAACCTCGTTCGACGACGCAAGATGAAAAATATGTGACGTACTTTGCGAATAGGGTGTAGTCATTTCACGTATCGAAAAGGCTAGAACTAGGGTGGTGTGGGGTGTCGCGATACTAACTCCCTCATATGATCACTGTACACACAACAAGAACAAATAGTATCGAAACACGAGACTAGCATAATGTAAGTCGTACATAAATTAATATTTACATAACAAGGATCATATATCTACTCGCCCTCTTGAGGCGTACCCTACGTGTGACCCTTGGCCTCCCGAGGCTACGGACGCTAGTGCGAGTACATCAAAGGCAACAACGGTCGAGGTACCCTAACGACACGAGTAGCCTGAGGGGGTGTCCCCAGAGGGGTGTTGCGTTGGTTGGCTCACTCCTGGCGCACTGTGTAGCTATGAAGCCCCAACGGAGACCTGATATCGATGGTTTATTATCATCTTATGAATGAATGATGGGGACTCTCCTTTAGTTAAACCATACATAAAAATACATAGGGATTTTATACAGGTTCGAACCTTCTCCTGAGATAATAATAACCTTGCTTTTGTGTGGCAGCATTGACTATGCTTTACAACAGGGAAGAAATCACTAGAACTAGGGCTTAATGACTTTAGTCTGCTGATCTTGTCGGTACTTGTCTTGTGTTTGTTGTGATTGTTCTTGTCCTCTGTCCACCGGCTTTACTTCTTATATAGTACGTGAAGGGGTGACAGTTGTCTGGGGTGATAGTTGTCCCGTTTCAAGAGGTGTCTCACTGTTTGATGAAATGCGTAAGTTGAGTTACGGTTATTAGCAGAGAATAACCCTCCTGCGTCACCTTGCAGTTATGTCAGAGACAGAGGTTTAATACGTGCGGTTATCCTGGAAAATAACATTACGTATTAACTACTATGTGTAATAAACACAGTGCATAAGTGTCCCTAGTTAATTGGGTTCACATATCTGTGGGCTTTGTTGACCATAGGGTGGTCGTAGTTAACCTTGTCGTAGTAAAGCTTATGACCATGAAGTGATCATAGTAAGGCTTATGATCATGAGGTGGTCGTAGAAAATCTTACGACCAATAAGTAGTCGTAGAAGTATTTACGATCATATGAGGTGGTCGTCAAATGGTTTACTACCACTCGGCTAAGCTTCTCCCTTATTAATGATAAGGGGTATATTTATGAATAACATGAAGATGTTGCTATCTATAATAACAATTACAGATAAACAATTTAATTAATTGAGGATTATTAAATCCACATCATCTAGCCCTCCAACTTTAAGTGAAAGTAACTTACTTAGAAAAGATGTCGTAGAATAGTGGTCCGAAGCAGAGTCTTTCTGACTGGTATTTCATTTGAACAGATATGGACTTGGTCAATAAGGTAATTTTACTTGAGATGAAAAGATAGAACAGTTTTTCCCGAACAGACAGATTAAAGAATGATAATCGACTCACATATCTATCCGTTGGAGCGGTCCCCGAAGGTGCGGTAATTGTTGAGTTCCCACGATATTTAACTCAAACCCGTGGTTATAAATATCTACCAAGTGTGTGACTTAAGGTTTTTACTTTCCCCATTTGCTTCAACTGTTCTCGAGCTCTTGTTCTCTTTGCCGCCAACCAAGTCTGCAATTCTTCCCCAAATTCTTCCAAATATAAATCAAACTCACTCAGAAGAAATGGTTGGGACCGTTTCCAAGTGGAAGAAATCTGAGATAGATGTGGAGAAGTTGACTGCTCTGGTCGTAGCTGAGAAAATTCTGAGGTGCACTTTGCTTAAGTGGACCAACACTAAGGGTCAGTATTGGCCCTTGGGTGAGAAGGACACCATTCCAGTATTCCAGACGTACTGCGAATGTGGTTTTCGACTACCCAATCACCATTTTCTAATGGTTGTACTCCATTTTTGGGTGGAATTGGTGAACTTCGTTCCCAATTCTATTACAATACTGAGTGTATTTTTTTATTTGTGCGAAGTCTATCTGGAAATTCTTTCATATTTGGATCTCTTCCTGTATTATTACGGGATGGGCATGCACAACAGAATCGCATGCAGCTGCGGACTCAAGCTCTATGATGGGAAGTCGAGGAAGTACATTCAGATGTTCACCCGGTCATCGTGCCTAGAGTGGAAGAAGAGGTGGTTCTATTGGACCTTGTCCAAGGACAATAGCTTTTTCTTCATGGGAAAGTATGCAGAGAAGAGCTCGTCTTGGGACTCGACTCCAAGCGACCTCGACCGAATCACCCCCTACATCCAAGCCATCAAGGATTTGAGGCAAGAGGGGTGACTAGAGGGAACGTGGTGGGAGATTTCATCACGCGCCGTATTAGTCCCCTAAATGATCGAGTACACGCAATGTGGAAGTACTCAGGGACTACTGACCCAACCAGTGATTATAAAGAAGGTAAATTAATAATCAACTTAGCTCTTTTTGTTAATTTTGAGCATGATTATTGATCATATCTTCGTACTCGTAGATCTTTCACAAAAAGAAATTGACACTCAAGTCAAGTTCAGTTGTGAGAAGGCTCCTACAACCACAACAGAAGCTCCTCGAATCCTGGCGGTCGTAACCAAGGAAGGAAGGAAAGAACGCCAGAGTCAGTTGCAAGAGGATATTTGTTAAACCCTAGAGTTCGAGCCGATGCTAGAAAATCAGACTTGACCAGACAGTTATGTTAAGGAAATTAGTCCTCACGTGAAGCAAGGTAAAGCCTTGGAATCCACTGAAGGCTGGCAAAACAATCTATGAATCAATGAGCATATTTGTGTCTCCGATGAGAATAAACTCAAGTAGTTGATGCTCAAACCAACATTTGAGTGCAAGCATTCTATTTTCTCTGAAAGTACCAAGGTGTACAAGGATCTCGAAGTTGAATCGTGGTGATCCAAAATAAAGCAAAAAGGTCGCAGAATGTGTTACCATGTATCTCGTATACAAGAAAGTCAGACTAGCATGTCAGAAGCTAGTTGGAATTCTCATGCCTCCAAGAATTCAAACATAGGTTTTTCCAAGACCCAATCGGGATGTAATTTATTAAAAGGTGATTGTTGATCATTCGACAGAAATTTGCCACTTCATTCCTGTCAATTTCACATAGTCTGGAAAATACATAGCAGAGTGGTATACGACAGAGATGGTATAGTATCAGACCGATAGATCTAGTCAGTTTGCACGATGTGCGAGAGGAGTTAGCGTTAGACCGAGGATCTCAGTTTACCTCGTGTTAGCGACAGAGTGTGTATGAAGACTCGAATACTCGTTTAAATATCAGTATTGTGTATTGCTATAGAAGTAAAGAGCTATAGATTAGTGTACATGTTTTCCATCTTTTGTAGAAGATATGTACATGTGTGTACTTTTCGATTCTGCCAAATCAACGGTCAAAATAAAATTGGTCAAATTCGAAATATCACTAATCAAGAACGCAACCGACGACAACATTTAAATACTAGTTATTCAAGAAAATATATAGTTATATACTGACAGCAACATTTAGTCCGGATGTTCTTACCATTTAATCAGACTAAGAAACTATTGATAAAAAATTAGTAAATTACCAAAGGTCACAAGTACTTTTGCTGTGCTGAACACCAAAAAAGCCATGACGACTTCTGACACAATTTATGCTTCAAGAATGTGTAGAGGTACTCTACTAAAACTTTATAGGGACGTAATGAGGTATAAACCGTATGATATATAGGTCGCACGCAAGCAAAACGCTATCAGGCATTTTTTCAGGATTTTTTATATATAATTTAATTCATTGTTTTAAAAATATTTTAGAAATAACTTCTCCCTAACTTCATTTACAAATCTATCCCCTTTAACCACGCCACAATACGTGATGCGACAAAAGCACATTGTTATATCATGGATCACAAAGTGACACACTAGTGCTGTCATACCGTCCCTCTTAACGTGACAGAAGATAACCCCAAAAACAAACACACACTAACTCAGGGAGCTATCGTGGCAGCTTTAACTACGCAGTGGTACATAACGTGACAGAGTATTTTTTATCACACCGCGTGTTTTGACTTGATCAAAGAGATCAGAATTAGAAATAAAGTTAGAGCGATGCTATCTTTAAAATATAAATATTTTTTGAAATAGATTAAATCATAAGGGGGGGGGCGGGTACCCCAAAGGGAAGCACCACGCTTACTGGCAGAAGCACGAACAAAACTGCAAATTACAGTCCGCGGTCATAAGAAAACTACGGACAAATTCAGAGTCTTCTTCTTGGAGAGTAACAAAAAACACAATCGCAACAAAAAAACATAATCGCAACAAAAAAACATAATCGCGACTGACCGTCTTAAGAGGGACAAACTATTCCATGGTACACACTTGGCACTAAGATTTACTGCGACTGGCCTTCTCCTGGATGCCAGACTGCGAAAACCGCTTCCTGAGGACCTCCAGGACCTCTTCCATCTTCACATCCTTGACTCTAAGCAGCACCATTGCATGGTACAGCAGATCAGCCATCTCTGAGGCTGTACGGGATTTGTCCTCGTTCTCAAGCAGCGTTTGAATTAGTTCACCCGCTTCTTCACTGAATGATACGAAAACAAATCAGCGCAGGCAAGATAGCAATATATCAACATTAAGAGAGTAATAATAAAAATTCAAACAAAGAACGACAAAAACAAAAGAAAATGTATAAAATATGCATGAATTACACACTTGTTAACAGTTAACACCAAGCTACCGATTGACATACATGTATTGACAACAAACCCAACATTGAGGCCAAATGAATGTAGGCCAAATGATGTCATTTGCCCATCTTACAGGTATTTTTCTGCTATGCAGGCATCATCTTGTTAGTTGAGTCAAATCCTATCTAAAAATTGTTGCTTAAATAGGTAGTAGTACTCCATACCAAATGTCATTGTTGCAAATCCTATCTTAAAACTGTTGCTTAAATAGGCAAAAGTACTCCATACCAAATGTCATTGTTGCATCTCATATCTACTGGAGATGTTGTACTGAAATTTTCCTAGGTTTGCTTATGACAGTAGTTTTCCCCTGCTCATTCATGTGCAAAATTTACAAGGTATAAGAAAAGCTTATAACTGTTAAGGGTAGTAGTGTAATAGTCATGTAAGTGTTAGAGGTAGTTAT
Source organism: Hsuehochloa calcarea (assembly GCA_036346395.1). Classification (NCBI taxonomy): domain Eukaryota; kingdom Viridiplantae; phylum Streptophyta; class Magnoliopsida; order Poales; family Poaceae; genus Hsuehochloa; species Hsuehochloa calcarea. The sequence goes on from CM070594.1 coordinate 16,649,590, forward strand.
GTAATTGTAGTCTAGTCTAGAGTTTCTCTTATACAGTGCACTATATATTGCCTCTTAGACTCTTGCAATAGCACCAAGAATTCAGCCCCCATTCTTCTTCTCTCCCAAAATCTAATATGGTATCAGAGCCTAAATCCAAACTCTAGTCTCCATCTTCTTCTACTGCTGCAACCCCCGAGGGAGCAATCTCCGCTCTCGAGGGCAGCATCCAATCTCGTTTTTATCTTAGTTTCTTAATATCAAGTAGTAGCAGTAGCAACTCCCAGCAGCAACATCTCTTCTTTATCAAGCAGTAACAGCTCATGTGCCTCCTCTGCCTACCGGGTGGATGCGCCAACGCCGATCGCCAGCTCGCCGGTAGTTGCCGCTGGTAACCACGGCCGCATCCACTAGGCCGCCCCTTCCTCGACCTCAAGCACGGACGTCTCTTGAAGGACCTACACTGTCGGGCTCCTCCTGCCTCCGAGCACCGGCGATGCGGCGACACCCTCTTCCACTACCAGCTTCTTGTCTTTGAGGTCCTCATCGCCGTCCCAGATCTGGCCTCCTCCAGATCTGACCTCAAGATTGGCCACCACCAAGTCGCCGCCGCCGTCCTAACCTCTTCCCCACTTGCCTTCGAGCGGACCGTCTCCTCGTGTCAGCTGGATCCGGAGCAAAGAAGGCCCGAGGTCACCGGCCTCACCTCTTCAAGGTCGTCGCGTGTCGTCGACGCCTCTACCGTCGCGAGCAAGGACACCACCGCGTCTCCGTCGCTGCTCCCCTCTCCTCCGAATCCGCGCTGCCTCAGCTCCTCCCGGTCGCCGCCTTGCCTCCCCTGCCCTGCTCCTGGATCCACGCAGCACCAACTCCTCCGGATCCGCACCGCCTCGGCTCCCCTGCCCTGCTCCTGGATCCGTGCTGCCTCTGCTTCGGTGAAGGAGCTCCACCTCGGCTCCCCTGCTAGTGCTCTGCTTTGACGTCAAGCTCTGCTGCTCTACTTCAACATCAAACTCCTGATGTCTTGGTGCTCTACTTCGACGTCAAGCTCTGCTTGCTCTGCTTCCACATCGATCTCCTGACATCTTGGTGCTCTGCTTCGACGTCAAGCTCTGCCGCTCTGCTTCCACATCGAGCTCCAGACGTCTTGGTGCTCTGCTTCGACGTCAAGCTCTGCTGCTCTGCTTCCACATCGACCTCAAGAAGTCAAGCTCTGTTGGTGCCTTGCTGGTCAGCTCTGTTGGATCCAGAGCAGAGAAGGCCCGATGTCGCGGGGCCTGGATTCGGGCGCTGCTCGTCGTCGCCGGACCAAGCTTGGATTCGTCACCGTCGGTCCCCAGCTTGTTAGCTCCGAGGTCGCCTTCGTCATCTTCGTGCTCCACCTTCGTCGACCTATATTCATCTTGGCGGCGGTGGGGAGCAAAGAAGGGCGCAGGCAATCACACGACAGAAGCAGCAGCTGGCCATCATCTTCCTCAATTTTGAGCTCTATCGTCATTGTCGGCCTCTTCGCCGTCGTCGACCTTATCACTTGCCATCGCCGGATCATTCACTCCAAGCCCATGGAGATCCTTCTGCTCTAATCTTGTGGAGACCCTTTGCCACTGCCAGACCACCACGAAGTGCTGGTGGTGCTCTGCTGGGGGCTCCTCCTGAGCACGTTGTCGTCGCCAGCCAGGGGCCCTTCAACTCATCTTCATCATTGCCAATCATCTCCACCATCTTTGGTTGTTGTGTGTTGTGAGTGCGGCAAGTCATTGCTTGTTGTTTGGAGGAGATGTGTGATTAGGGATGGCAATCGGGCGCGACCGGTATTGGTAGTGCTGGCCCATACCCATGCCCGTGACCACGATTTTCCCCCACGGGCATGCCAACGAAGGACGACGGGCGAAAAACCTCGCCCATGCCCGTCGCCCGTGGGCATGCTCGTTTACCCACGAATAATGCATCGCCGCCCGTGGGTACCCATCGTCCGCGGGCATGCTCGTTACCCGCGAGCAATGCACGCATCAAGTTCATCATAATCCACACATCAATGGTGCATCACACGTTCAACAACTAATAAAGCTCATCACAATTCACATATCATGTTTGACAAGACAACTAATCAAGTTCAACAAATAAAATACAAATACAAACTGACATTGTTCCTTACACATGCGAGTAGGTTACAGGTAATCGGACAAAGCGGGTACGGGTGGAGCTTACCTATGCCCACGCCCGTTTACGCGATGGGCAAGGAATTGTACCCGTTTTCATGCCCGTAGGCAAAGAAAGACGCTCATACCCGCCTCTATTAGGGTATTCGCCCGCGGGCACGCGGGTAATCGGGCACAATTGCTAGTATCTAAGTCTATTGTCCTTTGATTTCCATCGAGTCCATCCAAGTCCGCTACATCTCTCTTTGAGCTCGTCAAAGTCGTGCCAGCTCATCATATCCTTTGTAGATAAGCCGTTCGCTTCTTCCTTCTCGAGTTGACGTGGTCCGTCCATTGGATCGAGTGCGGTCACCCCCATCATCGTTGTTTGTGGCTTGGTGCGACTCTACCCTCTTGGTCCTCTCTTGTAGCCATCTTGCTACACATCTTCGCATCATTACGACTCTTAACAAATAGCCTTCTTTGTTGTCATCATCAACTGTCTCTTCGTCTTTGTTTTCATCGGGCGCCTGATTGGACACCGCCACCTCACATCTTAGGTGGGTGGATCTGGTCTGTCGTCTTTACCTTCGTCGAGTGCCAGATTCGACACCGTCACCTCACCTCTTGGGTAGGCGGATCTGGTTCGCATCTGCGTCTCTATCTCTCTCGTTATCGACTTGATTTGACATATCTCTCTATTCCTGTCGGTTTCAACATCTCCAAATTAAGACATTTGTGTGCGAAGAGCCGAAGGATAATTTTTGTTCAAGAGTTCCATACTATTGCATACACATTGAGTTTAAGTAGGGGTGTTAAGGGTAGCAGTGTAATAGTCATGTAAGTGTTAGGGGTAGTTATGTAATTGTAGTCTGTATAGAGTTTCTTTTGTACACTATATATTGCCCCTTGGGCTCTTGTAATAGCACCAATAATTCAGCCCTCGTTCTTCCTCTCCCAAGATCTAACAATGACAAGCGTATCTAAAGTTTGTCGATGAAAGATCAAGTAACAAGACAAATTGGACACCAAGTTGAATGCATGGAGCATGGGGAACTATATGCTCTAAGTAACTCTGCATGGTGATCTTTTATTCCACACATGTGCCCTGCCATATGACATTGTCCAAAGGAGCTGCTAAATGCGAGAGCAAAGTTGTAAGAAACATGCACATAACGAATCTAAAGAATTATATTGTGATACGCTTGGACATTTTCAGTTGAAAACAAAGCAACCGTACCGTATATTTGCAAATCACAAGTTTAACAACTAATGAAGTCTTATCAAATAGATCATGTCATCATGTAAAAAGCGTAATGTGGACCAGGAAGGACTGGTTTCTATTAAAACTAGGAATACAGCATCACCACACTTGTTTTATATGTTTGTTCATTAAAAAAAAAATCAACACACACTACCCCAAGTTCCTAATTATGTTAATACAAGTCGTGTATCAAATGTTAAATCGGGTCTACTATAATGGATTTTATCTATTCAGGCCTCCTATACTTTTCAAATCTTATTGAACCAAGTCCATTAATCAATTCTTCGATCGATATCGAGTGCAGTACTGTGAAAGGCAAGATCAACAAAATTGAGGAGCAAAAGCTTCAATTAACAAAATTTGGGTATTGGACTCCCATGTAACATTTGCTAAATGCAGGAAGTCAAACTGATAAATAAATGTAGTCCATATCGTGATTACTCCCTCCGGTCATAAACACTTGTGGTGGGAGCAGGGAAAAAAATTACCGCCAGTAACCGGCGGTAACTGGAAAAATCGGCCGGAACCAGTAGAAAAAACCAGTAAATTTTTTTCAAATTTGAATTTGAATTTATAACTGCATAATGCACTTCCTAGGTTGGTTTAGGCCTTTTTGTGTAGATTACGTATTGTATGAGCTAAATATGCTTTAATTATTGTATGAGCAAGTCCCAGGCGATTTTTTGGACTTGGAAAGCACACTGAATGCTCCCCCTGTTGCGACTTGGATACCTGGTTGCAGTTGCAAGGGAGGAGAGGAGGTAACATGAAATTTACTGCATTGCATGTCGATCTTTTAGACTTACTTGGAAAGCACATTGGATGTTTTCCCCCTCTTGCTTTTGCAACGCAGCAGCACCTACAAATCTACATTGCATGTTGATTTGCTTATTGTGCTTGTGCCTGCCTCCCTGTTGCCCTGGCTTGTCCTAAGCTAGCCAGCCCTTTTGCTTTTGCAGTAGCAGCTAGTATACTACATTGCATGTCAATTTGCAGTAGCTAGAGCAGCAGGCGCGGCAGCAGCAATAGTAAGGAAGGAGAAGAAGAGCAGCAGCTACAAGAAAGGAAGGAGAAGAGCTGCAACAACTAGATCTGTGAGTTTCTCTCCATCTCTTTTACTCTTTTACTCTTGCAAATAGTTATGGAAAATCAGTCCCATGAGCTAGAGTGTCATTTCCAAAAGGCTTGCTAGGCTATATTATGTTCTCTTCTTCTTTCCTTAAAATCAGTTATGGGAAATCGGTCCCATGAGCAGATAAATTTTAAAAACAAATCAGTCGTGATATTGTAGGTGATGGCATTAATATCACTATGTACGACAGGGCGAACCCAATCCATGAGTGGCTTGATAGCTCCATGAGATAATCGGAACCCCTACTAGACGAGGAATGTGAGTCCCCCATGCCATCCACAATTGTAGTTGATGACATCCCATAGAAGGAACTGGATAAAGCACTAAATGATCAACCGTTGAAGCAATGGACAAATAAAACTATTGACAAGAGCCATGTTGGGAAAATAAAATATTATAGCCAACCAACTGAAAAATTGGCTACAAGCTTTGCTCACTTACACAAACAAAGAAACAAGTAGCTGATACAAAGAAAAATGTCATTCAGGAGGATATTATAGGAAGCGATGAACAGAAAGTGCATCATCTCATGAAATGCAGTACCAAGAGCCTGGGGATAGGAGCTCTCCGTCATCTGAAGAGAGGGCTGCCCTAGAGAGTGAAGCTGGCAAGGAGAACTTTTTATGTACAACATCAGGCTCCTTACGTTTTTCCACCGTTCCACCGAGATTTGGTTCCTTGATAGGAACTACTTCTGTAATGTTGTACTTGTATAACAAAAATATTGTGACAAAAACTACTGATCATGGTTGCATCTCAGAAGCCATGTAAAGCCAAAAACGTCAAGAGTTTATGACCTGAGGGAGTACATAGTGGACAGATAGTTTGTTATTCAAGCCCACCATGTCAACCAAAAAACATGGGGAAAGAAACAGAGCTCTCTGGGAGCTTCACAACAAGCATTCCCAAGCACAGACTAATTTCCCCACCAATCACAAGTACATGCCCACATGGACAATAACGATGACGGAACTAGCATAATAGAATCAAGGGTATGAACAAATGATAATGGGAAAAAAAATATGGCACCGCAAATGTTCTGAATCCCTGATCTACCATTGCATGGTAGCATCTCCCTCACATGCCGCTGCAAAGTCGAAACCTACCATTTTATGCCACAATCGTCACCTCCAGTAAATTTTCATGCCAACTTTTTCCAAATACCCTCATTTCTTTCTTCTCCTTCCTCCTTTTCTTTGCTTCCCTTCCCTTCTTGCTTCTCTCTTTCCTCTGATTCACCTGACGCCGCCGCCTCTACATGCGCGGTCGCCGTCGCCCTGGCTGCGGACGGGCTCCTCCACCTACGCCGATCTTCCTCCGCCTCTCTGCCTACACGCCCACCGTCGCCCTCGCCGACGGGCGAGCTCCTCTACCCGTGCTGCCCATCCTCTCTTCCTCCGATACCAGGTGTCGCTTTCTCCAGGATGTGCTTATTGCCCCTCATTCACCGCTTGCCCTGCCTCCTCGAAACGCACCACACGCCAACACACCGCTGGCTACCCTCGCCATGCTGCCACGGCTCCCCATCTCCGGGGCCCCCACTCTGTGTCGCCATCGTCGGCATGAGCACACATCGAGCGGTGCCACTGCAGTGCTGCTTGCGTAGCTCCTCCGCGTCGTCGTGTTGTGCGCTACTCTAGCGCCCCCACTGTGCGCCACCGCCGTCGGCATGGGCGAGTTGCGAATCAGGCGGTGCTGCCTCCCTACCTTCGCCCTACCCACCGCAACCTCCTCCACACCGCGGGCTGCACCACCAAAAGCTTGTAAGTTTCCGATTTGAAATCCCTCTAATCAAGTTGATTTTTTCCAGAATTTGATTGAAATTTCTTCAGAACAGAGAAAATTCTGATTAGAAAGTTCTTGATTTTTTAAAGGGGGGTTGGAGTGGAGATAGGAAGGTAGGGGTGTTGGTGATATGCCCTAGCGGTAATCATAGAGATGATTGTATCACGTTTATGTTTATAAGTTATAGAATAAATATTATCGTGTTCCTTCAATGAATCATCGTTGATAAAGATTAACAAGTATGTGACTTGTTGGTGAAGTTCTTTAACTTATATGATGTCATTCTAAATGTATCCCTAGTCGGAACACTAGTGATTCTATCGACCAGAACATGTATTGATTGATGATCATGTTTCACCGGTCATGGATATAGGGATATCGAATCAATAATATGAACACATGTTAGAGAACATGCTGTTAAATTGACCCACCTTGAAAGACTATTGAGATTGTTATGATTTTATGTGTCATCAGTTGGTCTCAAGCAATGATGATGTATGATCTTTAGACCTGGGATCAGCATGGTTTCCTATGTGTAATAGTACACTTTGGGGTTGTCAAACGCTACTCCGTAACTGGGTAATCATAAAGATAGCTTTCGAGTATGCTATGAAACATGCGAAGGAATGTGATTGGTCGGATATGGAATTTGCCCCTCCTAACATAACAGGAGAGATATCTTTGGACCCCTTGATGTAGTCGGATAAGGAAAGTGCATGGTCATGCCACTGGTGGACGATGAGTTCGACCATATGAGGTTATCCGACACTTGATCGAAAAAGTATTGAATAGTCCATGGATGACAAATTATCTCACATGAAGTTCAACCAAATATCGTGAGACAATGGGAGACTACACAAGCAGGTCATTCAGTTCGAACAGATACGGACTAATCGTATGGAGATGCGAACTGATCGTTGACTGGTCGAACATAATCACTAAGTGGTTGTAAACTGGTCGTAAGGAGTTACAAACTGGTCATGACTAAATATAAACTGGTCGTATAGAGATCCGAGATGGTCATAAGTGATAAAGACCTGGTTGTAGATCATATTGCATTAAGGTTCGTCCAATATAATTTATGTGCATTCGGGAATCGTTATGTCCTGCTAGGAACCGCTAACGACTCATGGTCGGAAATGTGTTTCCGTGTTACAACCGATTACACATGAACCTAACGGGCCACATACTTAACGGATTGGAACAAACGTGTTCAGTTAGGATCCATCATGGGCACTATATAAGGAGATACATGAGGCTGTGGGAGACATAAGAAAGACGTGACGTGAGTTGCACCACCGAAACCCTAGCCGCCATCTTCTTAAGAGCCCTACCGTGCGAGTTAGTGCTAGCACACCGGTGTACAATGTTCCATCCTAGACATATGGATATCGTAGAGGTGCTATTGAGATTGTTGTTGCGCTAAAGGACAATACATGACTTCGCAAGGGACGCTACTGGTTGCTGAAGGAGGTGATCGGCGACGAGAACGCTAGATGATCGACTACGACCACTACATCGACGCGCTCTATGTTGGATCCGACTGCTTCAACTCTTCTTTCACTGCACTGCGTGTCTGGTGGTAACGATATATGATCTCTTGCTTGCATAACATCCTAGTTTACGTGGTAGAATTTTTGAATTGTCAGCTAGCGTAGCCTATCCATATCCCTTCAGGGGGATGGGTGCCACTTCCTCAAGGAGTACTCTCCCGTCCCTTCTGCCTCTTGGCATCCTCCAATCGCTCCAACTACCACCATGACGTCAAAGATCACAACCACTCGAAGCCCAAGACCAAGGCTCTCCCGAATCCCAGAACCAAGGTTGTAACTACCAACGCCGCCGCGGGAGGCAACCACTCGATGGTGCTCTCATGATCGTGCTCGCCGACAATGTGTAGGGGCAGGAGGTCGAGGGCCACCCCCCTCCCACCGCCGCGATGCGAGGCGCCTGAGAGGTGGATCGTGCTCCGCCTCATCGACGGCGAGCGCGACAACGAGGCAACCCTAGCGGTCGCGGAGCACAACACCTACGTGCCCGGCTTTGCCAATAGGAGCTGGGATAGGACTGACACATGTTCCAGGGCAACTCCTGCTACCCAGCGCTCCCTACGACCATGTGTAGCGCCCTCCTATTTGTGGGCAACTACAGAGAGCTCATCGGCTTTACTGGAGAGATGGAGGAAAGAGTTTGAAGAAAAAAGGAAGAAGAAGACGACGGGGCAAAATGGTATTTGCACAGCCACTTCACGGCTTGACTAGTCAACAATGGTCAATGCCAAATAAGGGCAATGTCAGCAAAATGCGGTGGCATGGAATGGAGAGATCGTTTTGTAATGGCAGATCAGGGATCCGAGCACTTTGCAGTGACATAAAATTTTTCCCCAATGATAATTTTTAATTTTATACCTAAAAATGTGCAATTTGATAGACCAGCCTACAAAAAGTAAGCACTGTTATGCTTATCTATTTGATGTCTTGACCATTAAATTTATAGACAGCTTTTATAAAAATGATATGATAAATAAGCATAGCATCACATACCGTATTTTCGAGCAAAGCAGCTGATTATCAACTAGTAGCCTTTTCGTCCAGGATGGCTTGCCACTTCCATCAGTAACTATCTCCTCCTTCCGTCTACTAATTGTATCTTCAAGTGAGTATATAGTTGTGGCAACCTGCCTATCTTGATTGGGCTGTGAACGAAAATCATAAATAAATTACAAGTAGAAGTCCATTTACAGGAAGGGTCACTCAAGAACAAATACCTTCGAACCTTGTAGGGCATCATAGACTGAAGAATAGTAACAGGTCTCTGCACCTGTATGGCAAGTAGGTCCATCTGGCTTGCCAAGGTATATTATCTAAGTTTTTAGCAAACAGAAACTACCCCAGTTAGTAACTTAGTATCCACTGAATCCAAACTGAAAATTTTGATGCACAATGCAGAAGATGCTTACTGAATCACGGTCACAGTCCAGGAAAATGTCAAGCACGTTGATGAAGTTCATGGATGTCTCCCCTTTAATCCACAATGATGACCGTGAACGGCTATAGAATGTTGCTTTTCCGGTTGATATAGTTGTTGCAAGGGCTTCTTTGTTAGCAAAACCCTGCATAAGAATGGCTCCAGTGTCCACATTTTGGACAATAGCAACTGCCAACCCTTTGCTGTCCCACTTCACACTGTCTAGTAATGTTTCGACCTAAAATGTGTTCCAGGACGATAATAAGCTTATGTTAGACATTTGTTGTATTTTTTTTCTCTTTCTCTGAGGAGAATACTATCATAAACGAAGGTTCACCTCCCATGCACAACTGCAAGATGCGAAATCATAACAATGCTAAGTGACAAGTAGTTTTGTTTGTACTAGCACACAATCTGAATTAAAGAGATATATCTGCACGTACAGAAACATACATGAAACAGAACCCATCAAACAAATAACGATATAACTAAGCAAACTAATCATACACAAATATAAAATTCACAGTGTTTATATTTGTAATAAAGTGCATCTTAAGAAAGTTTATTTTGTAAGAAAATGCCTCTTCAGATTTGCAAATATATGGCAAATATCCTATTTTGTCTTTTCTTAGCTCCTCTAGAACTTATGGTAAAATTGGCTCCATAGCACTGCAAAAGTCTCAGTTTAGTGAAATACAATCGGCTATGTAGGCAAATCTCCCAAAAATGTTCAAAACTTTTTTACTTACGAATCAATCAAATGATGAAAGATTAATAACAGTTGCATCTGTATCAATGCATTATGCAACACCCAACATAATATGTCTCCAACACTACCAATTCTAGAGCTACATATATACACTGATAAACAATGCTGGTGGTAAAATGGTAATAGATACAAATGATGAGCAAGGTATAAGGTAGAATCAAATATGAACTATGAGAGCATGCATTTAAACTTTTGATCAACAATTCTGCTGGTCAACACAAATGCCGCTCCAAAGTTTACGTGCCAGAGTTTCAGAAGGGTGCAAGTATATGTTATAATCCTGAATAGGACTGTGATTCTCAAGGCATTTAAAAGGCAGTTTAAACCCATGAGATCATCAAAATATCGCAATGACATGTTTCCAAGAAAAAAGAATGCAAAGAGCTATTTAGTACAGAAAGAAGTAAAATAGTCACCAGTGGTCCAGTAATGAATCCAGTCGATAACTGTGCCTTTTTTTAGTGATCTGTAGTTCAAAATTCGTGCAATAGAATCTAGTGCATCCAACTATAGCACTGAAACGTTGTACTGTTGTAGGGACTTATGGACAAGCTAGGCGACATAACAGGACCATTTGGTGTTCCAACTATATGTGTAATTGATTTATATTGCTTCATACGTTCGATAAAAAGTTGATAATGATGAATTCCTTTCACTGACTTAATGCTTTCTAGTTTCTAGCGCATGTCAACAGACGTGTAGTCATAATCAGGCAATACTAATCCATTAATTTTAAAAAAAAATTGCACTGCTGGTCTCTGAACTTGCGAGGTTGCATCACTTAGCTCCCTAAATTTTATTTTACTTTCTCAACCCTCTGAACTTGCGAGGTTATGCCACTTTGCTCACTGAACTTGCGTTGAAGCGAAGTTCGTCAAATGCGATGCCAACAACTTTGTCCACACCGAGTCCGGTGGACCCGTCGCCGTCCCGTTCCACCCGTGTTCATCGTCCCCGCCACCTCGTACCGACAAAAACAAATTATCTGGGCCCGGGAAGGCACCGTGCTCGCGTCTTCACCAGAGCTCCACCGTCGTAGCTTGTTGTCGCCCTCGCCCTTGTCTCCTATGAGTCGGCTGTGAGAGAGAGAAGTATATTACAAGTGCCAGAGCTGGAGTACAGTACTTCTCTCTCACACACAGTGATTCGCCAGCTCAACCTTTTCTGTTAGCAAACGGTCAAATGGAGTTCGTGTAGAGTGAGTAGCTTCTGCTCTAGCACTGGGAATGTACTTCTCTCTCTCTCGACCGACTCAGAGGGCGAGGGCGGCAGCAAGCTGCGACGGTGGAGCTCCGGCGAAGACGTGAGCACAATGCGTTCCTAGGCCCGAAGAATATGTTTTTGTCGGCGTAAGGTGATGGGGACGATGAACATAGCCGGAACGGGGCGGCAACGAGTCCACCGGACTAGGAGGGGATGAAGTCGCCGGCATCGCAACCGACTTCACTTCAACACAAATTCAGGTGGTAAAGCCTCGCAAGTTCAAGAGGCCGAGAAAGTAAAATATAAGTTTAGAGAGCTAAGTGACGTAACCTCGCAAGTTTAGAAAGCTGAGAAAGTAAAATACAAGTTTAGAAATATAAGTGGTACAACTTCAGGACCTATAGTGCAATTTATCTTCTTTTTATATTGTGAGTGAATTTTGCATAACAAACCACTAAACCACTAAAGCATAAGATAAATAATGCTTTGGCAGTTTCCACCAAAGAAACACACCAGTAAATCAACAGATCTGAAGGAAAAGATGTTCTGCAGTTCCTCTATTAATTACTAGTTTGATGTGCTGTGTTATTTGCATCAACAAAGTGATCTAGCAAACAGAAAATCAGCAATGAACAAATAAATAGCCCTAGCTCAAAGCGAGAAATGCCAACTCCGGATTCCGGATGACAAGAACTCCCATTCCCCTACCTCTACCTGAATGGGAGGAAGCCCAACGTTGCACGAAGCTAGCAGTGGCTCCTCATCTAGAGCTTGTGCTGAACATGCGGCACTCTTCATGCTCAGCAAGGCAACTAAAATCGATGGGAATGGATTGCACTAAGCGGGCTTGCATCCCATCCCAATTCCCAGCTGCTTTCACCGAAAAGAGAGGGGGTAGATTCCGCGCAGAAATCAACAGACCTTGGGATCGCCGGCGGGCGCTCCGGGCGGCGACCGGGCGGGGCCCGCCGCGACGGAGACAGCCGGGGACGGCTCCCTGCGCCGCCACCCCGGCGCGCCAGCGCGACTGCTAGGGCGAGCTCGGCCGACGCGGCTTGCGGAGGAGCAGGAGATGGGGCGCGAGGCTGTGTAGCCGCCGCCATCGGAGTCCGTCGGAGGGGCGCAGCGCTGCGCGGAGCGGCGAATGGTCGGGTCGCGAGGCAGTGTAGCCGCCGCCAACTCTAGCGGGCCTACTTACCCGTTCCTCAAGCGGCGTCAGTTGAGACGTAATCGCGCGGTTATGTTTGTACAAAGATTTTTTTATAATTATAGTTACAAGATGTCGGTAGTATATATTTATATTTCGATTAAATGTTCAATTTGGATTTATAGTTTAAATCGTAGGTACCGCGGGGGTTTTACCTTCAGTCAACAATATTTTGTAACCCCACACAATTACGTCTCCTAAGGATAAGAAAGTGTACACGGCGGACTGCCGCTAGAGCGAGCTCACCGGTGACGGCGCTCGCACGCAGGAGCGGAGACCGGTGGCGCGAGGCTGTGTAGCCGCCGCCATCGGAATCTAGATAGATGATCTAGATCTGGGTTGTATGGAAAGCGTAATGTCACAACCACTGAAATGAGAAAAGGCAGATATAAATCAAGGGAGAAATTTTGGGAGTTTAATATTAGAATGACAGAGCACAATCCTCAGGCAATAATTGAGTAGACAAAGCCTTTTAACCACCGTCTATATTTGGTTGGCACGAGATACTTCCTCCGTTTTTTCAAATAGACGTTTTAGAATACGCGTAGTCGATACTTTAAAATTTTGACTATTAATTTACAAAAAATATTTAAATTTATCGCAATAAAATTATATGATTGGATTTGTCGAAAGTTCTTCGACGTCATTATATTTTTTATAATTTTTGGCAACATATAATTAAAAATAACAAGTGATCAAAGATGTTAGAGATCTTATCGATATCCAAAACAAGAAGTAAAAAATAACATTGATCTGTTTATTCACACACCGTAAAACCCATGGTGGTACTCTCGCTCCTGCATGAAGCAAAAGGAGATTGCACCGTCTGTTTTGGAGAGCAGATACACCTGCCGGCCACGCACGCTGTCGTGCCGTGCAACCGCCACCGCGCCTGTTGGAATCGGCGACAGCCCTTTGCGCGAGAGAACAATCACAACAAATACATAAGAGACACAATAATTTATTTACGAGGTTCGTCAAAGCCTACGTCCCCGGGAGTCGAATCGCGGTGGTTCTGTTCGTATGAGGAGTTTCTTTCTTTTTTATGATTAGGGGTACAAGAGGTTGGCAGTATATATTTATACCCCGATTACATATTTGACTTAGACTTGTAGTCCATACTGTGGGTACCGCTGGGGCTTCGCCCCCCAGTACCCTCAGCCCACAATATTTCGTAACCCCACACAATTACGTCTCCCTTTAGATCCGAAAAGTGTACACCAACTGCACTCCATCATCATAAAAGCTTTTCGGTTGTCACGCAACGCCCTCGCCGCGAGGACGTAGCGTGCTTGCGGCTGGATTGTCAGCAGCAGCGACCGCGCCTGTGTGTCTCAACTCTCGAGTGGTGGGCAATGGGTAGTACCGGGATGCGGCTCCATTCTTTGCATACAGCTCGGAGGCTGGGGAAATCGGGGGAACGGGAGCTTGGGTATGATGTAATGCTTCACGAAGTCAACAGGAAGATTGAGGACTGCTCAGTTGGCACGAGGGATCGTTGGGCCCTGCCGTTGAAGGATCTAGACCCGCCATTATGAGTTAATGGAATGTTTTGGTGATTAATGACAAATCCAAATATGAGACTAACTCTCTTGTCTAGTATTATTTTGTGTAATCTCATTTGGATATAAAAGGTGAAATTCAACGAGGTATGCAATCGGTATCTTAATCTTATATATTGTTGCATTCCTCGGATCCAAAATATAGGTTAAACTCCACCATAAGTATAACTTGAATATGTGCATATGATCTTATTACATATTTGTGTATACATACATTTAGGGGGAGTTTATTCTATATTTTATGGTTTCATTAGTATTGATCCATATTCCATTCTCCACATACATTAAGGATCCTTACTTTAAAACATATCCTTTTGAGTATAAAAAATTTGTGTAATTCTTGTATACTCATGTTGTGAGTATATAGAATTTGTGTAGTTCTTCTATACTCATGTTGGAGTATATATATAACTTGTGTAGTTCATATATACTCAGGTTGTGTTACATTCAATTATCTACAGTTAATCATGTGAAAATTGGAGTGGTTATCATTAATTACCAATTAGGGAAAGATTGAAGTATCTTGTTCCACTATTATGTGATAATGGTTTGTTATGGTAACTAATGGTAATCACATTGTGGAACTAACATTTTTCTTGAGTTAGATGAATAGGTTATGTTCCAGAATGATGAAGACATATTATCATGTGTTGATGATATTGAAGTTAAGAGCTTGGTGTAAAGGATGCATCATGAGTTGATGTGTATCAAGAAAAAAAAGATGATAATGAGTTGATCGTCGAGTCTAGAGAAGACCCATCATGTGTTGATGGAGGTCAAGCAAAGGATTCATCATAAGTTGATGCATGTCAAGTAAATGACCCAAACTTGAAGTAATGATGTGTGTCATCAAGCTTCAAGAAGATACCTAAGGCAAAGGTATGACTAGCTAGGGTTAAGGATGTGCTCCTAGTCTTTAACTGATCTTGGTGTTTGGTTGGAAGACCGGATTGCTAGTATAGGTCGCTGTACTATTAAGAGGGGTCTTAACTAGTAGCTTGAGTTAGTCATGTGTTGACAGCTCATTGTGTTTGCTCTAGCTCATCTAGGCATGATGTTATTATTTGCGAATGTGTTTTGCAAATAGTCGATACTCATGCATAACCCTTGTAGCATGTGACTTTAGTTTGCAAATGTGTTTTGCAAATGGCGTAAGTCCATGTACCTTATTTCTTGTGGTGTTGATTCTAAAAGTTGGCAAATGTGTTTTGCAACTTGTTGAGAATATCACCTATAAATCTTGTTTGGATTGTACTCAATTTGGCGAATGCGTTTTGCAAATTGAAGTGTTGCAAAGTGCAACTCCTTTGTGGTCTGGCGGTCTGACCGCCAGGGTCTACCGGTCTGACCGATGGTAAATCGGTCGGACCGCCATGTGTTGGGCGGTCGGACCAGTGGCCTTTTGAGCCGATTCACTGTGCGATAGTACCGCCGTTGAGAAAACGGTACTACCAAAAAATGGAAGTACCGGATTTACTCATGACGCGTTTTTTAAAAAAGCACCTTTGGAACTCACGATTTTTCCCGGCGGTCGACCGCCACCACCAAGATCGACCGATATTGCGGCGGTCCGATCAGTCGGCAGCAGTCCGACCAGCCGAGAGTCCAACGGCTACTTTTATAGCCGTTGGCGCATGGGCGGTCCGATTGGCCACTAGTTGGCGGTCAGACCGGCCCTTGTCAGATTCGATGGAATCTTTTCTCCAATGGCTAGTTTTTGTGTGTGGGATATAAATACCCACCTTGACTGGTTGGAGGGAGTTGTTGCTACCATTGCAATGGTTGCTAGTGTTGTTAGGCATTCTTTTGAGCTAAGAGCAAACCATCTATTCTCTTTTGTGTATGTGTTGCACTTAATGAGATTTGAGAGCAAACCCTAAGTGCATGTGTTGCCTTAGGTTGTGGATTGAGTATCCACTAAGCTTAGACACTTGATTCGTTCAAGTGAGAGTTGAGTCTTGTTACTCTTGGTGTTTGCCGATACCTAGACGACGTGGAGACGTCGTATCCGGTGATCTTCTCAAGAAGCTCGTGAAAAGGACCGGCGTGTTGTGAATGGTTTGGTGCTCGCCATCTCCGGAGTGGAGGAAGAGCAACCCTAGTGAAGCGAGGTGTTGGTTCGTGTTGGAACCGGTCTAAGTGGTTGGACTTACCTTGGAGGTGTTGGCTTATTTGAGGAGCCGGTCCAACGCGGTTGGGCTTACCTCAACGTGGATTAGGGGAGGCCGGTAAGTCTCCGAACACCACAGTAAAACATCGTCGTGTCTATAGTGGTTTGATTATCTTGTGCTTTACTTTGAGCAATTTACATTCTTGCTTTAATTGTTTATATATCTTTGTATGATTGCTCTCATTCAATTGTATTCATATTGTTGGTGTACTTAGTGAAGTCTAGTTGAATTATGTTTTAGCTGAAAGAGTTTTTAAAACCTCCTATTCACCCCCTCTAGTTGACCTCCTCAATCTTATACTCGTCCGCATTCGCGTGCTGCTCACCTCTTCTTTAATGTAGCCAGAGATCCTAACCAGTAAAAAAACGGGAAGATTGAGCCAAGAACGTTGTTGCATCATGTTGGTGATCATCCCTTGCTGCCGTCGTTGCTCTGTTTCCTGATCCATCTGCAAGCCAAAAATAGTTTAATCTAACAGATGCCACTAAGTACGCATTAGCAAATCAGTAAGTCCTATCCGGGACATAAAAATCTTGTAGACTATAAAAATTTGTAGGTGCCACTAAATACGTAGATTTTATAGAATTCATGCGCTCCAAACAGGAACTAGATCATCGGAATCTGAACTCCGAAGGATGGACTACTCGACTAACCTCCTCGCTGAGACCACGCCACATGTGCTATTTTCCAGTGTTCCCGTTTGAAGCGGTAAGAAAGGAGTTTGAATTATTGTTATATTCAGAGATGATTTGTTGAGTAACCGTCGCTAGCGAGTTTAATTCGAGTAATTATCTTGTAAACAATATTCAGAAACGTAAGAACGAATAAAAAACACAACAGTAGATTGAACACAAAGATATAAGAGGACTTCATGTTTCGCTTTATTACTTCTTAATAATTGTGTTACAATGGTTGGAGATCTTCCTTTATTTATAGGCATCAGGGTGGATGAGGAGCCCATCTGGGCCAGGACTCTCTGATCTTGGGCCCGGTTTTTTAACACTCCCCCTTGGTTACTCATCCGACATGTTCATATCTCGTCGAAACTCTATAAAAACCCAGTGAGAAAAATTTAGAGAATGAGTTGTGCCAGCTAGGCAGCCCAAGCACCGCCCGATGGCCTTTCTGGTCGTTTCGTGCCGGCCTGAGCTCGTTTAGTCCAACGGGCCAATGCTGGCCCACTTAGCCCGTTAGTTCCAAAAGTTAAAAAAAATACAAAAAATTATAAAAATATGTATAATTCAAAAGTACATATGAAAATTGTAAAAAAAATTTTGAGATAAGCATATTAAAAATGTAATAGAATTTTATTAATGTTCAAATAGTTGGCTCGCTAAAACATTTGTGGTTTAGCTTATGAGACATGAAAAATTGAAAAGCATGTAAAACAATCCTAGAAAATATATATTAAAGAAACATAATAAATTTATATATGATTATAAAATGAACTATATAAAATTTTAAAACTATAAAATAAAACCATATAAGTAATAAAAATAGAAACAAAATTATATAAATATTAATAAATAAAAATAAAAATATATATGTATATGTATATTAAAATAATGTCGGCACGTGCCATGTTTGGGTTGTACCGGCCTGTCGTGCCGAGGTAACGACCCAGACACAGCCCGTGCTATTGTAGTGTGTCGACTTGATCTGTAAATAGTGTAGACCGTACCATTTCTAGATTGAACCAGCGATGACGTGCCTCGGAACGATCCGACAGACGCAACCGTTTGGTCAGCTCTACCAGAGCTATACGGGTATATCTGGGCTCTATTGTAAGCGAAATGCCACCACCGCTGAACGTTTAGAGGGAGAAAAAGGCAGAGATAAATTAAGGGGAAAAGATTTAGGAGTTTAAAATTAGAATGACAGAGCATCCCCAGGCACTAATTGAGCAGACAAAGCCTTTTAATCACTGCCTAAAAAATGTATTCACAGTAATATAGAGGAGGTGGACAGGCGCCCTCTGGTCTTGTTCTCCCCTCCTCCCACATGCCCTGCCCTAGGTGATTCATTCCTTCATTCCCCTTGGTTTGCTTCTTTTCACCAAGAAGAACAGAAGATTCAGCCTGTAAATTGCTGCTTCCCTGTTCTTCTCATTCGATTGGGTTTGTATTGGTTGGTCCCAAACTTTGTGCTGCCTCTGTTCATCTTCAAAGATTTGTGATTGTTGTATTGGTTTCTTTTTATTGATCGAGCCTGTCTTGGCATTGAAGGATATCTCGTAAAATCTTCGATTCTTACTGTTGTTCTCTTCTTTCCCTAATTGGATTTGAGTATTTGTAGATGATATTTGTTCTCTTAGCTTGCAAAGAAACGCATCTAATCTTTGTATCACGGAAACGAATAATTTTTTGAAAGGTTTGGGAAAAAATTGAGCTTATATTTCACGAAGATTTTTCTAACGATTCAAGGTGAACATGCCTGCATTCACTTTCAATACTTTTTGGTTTCTTCGACATTGCAGTGTCAAGCTCTAATATTTCCTTCTTGATTGCTTACTCGCAGCGAAATCGAAGAATTAGAGCTGCTCCATTGACGGGGAAAGCTCAAGAAGATCGGAAGCAATGGCGGAGCCGGTGGTCGCTGGGAGGTACTGGTGCCACATGTGCGCCACGGCGGTGAGCCCCGTGGGGGCGGAGGCCGGGGTGGAGATCAAGTGCCCCTATTGCCGCAGCGGCTTCCTGGAGGAGATGGAGACCGCCCGCGGCGGCGGCGCCGACGGCGGGGGCGGCACGTATCCCCGCGCCGAAGGCGTCTGGGCCCCCATCATCGACAGCATGGTCGGCAACCCCGTCCGGCGCCGCCGCAACTGGCGGCCCGCGGAAGCCAGCACCGGCGCTGACGACGACCACGATCTGGACCCCCTCGAGTTTTCGCGGCGCCGGCGGCGCGCCACCGTGTTCCTACGGCTCCTGCAGGCGATCCGGGAGCGCCAGCTCCAGCGCCTGGAGTCCGCTGCCGCCGCCTCCGGCGGCGTCCTTGATGCTGCTGAGCACTACGGCCCTTTCGGCCGGAGCCTTTTCGCCGCCGGCCCCGGCGGCGAGCAGGGTGTGGCGCTGGGGGACTACCTTCTTGGTTCCGGCTTGGACGCCCTGATGCAGCAGCTGACCGAGAGCGACGCTGGCCGTCAGGGTACGCCGCCGGCCAAGAAGGAGGCTATCGAAGCGATGCCGACCGTGGAGGTGAGCGGCGACGCGGCCAGCTGTGCGGTCTGCCTGGAGGACTACACGGCCGGCGAGCGCACCCGGGAGATGCCTTGCAGGCACATGTTCCACACCAAGTGCATCCTGCCGTGGCTGGAGATGCACAGCTCCTGCCCCGTCTGCCGGTTCCAGTTGCCGGCCAACGACGACTCGAAGAACTCATGTGGCAGTGGCAATGGTAGTAACAGTGGCATCGGCAATGGCAATGACAGTGGAAATGGCAATGGCGGCGATGCTGGAGCAGACACAGCGGGCAATGTCGCCGCCGCGGAACACGAGGGTGTTATCGAAGAGTGGCTCAACAGCCTGCTTTCCCCGCCGGGATCATCGCCGTCATCGGCGTCGACGTCTGGCAGCAGCTCGCAGCATTGCGAGGACTGAGGATGATGGGATGGCTGCTGGTTTTGCCGGCTGCTCCGGTTGAGCTCCTGGTTCTGGTTGCCAATGTACATAAGGAAAGGAGTATGTTGCTGGGTTGCCATGGAAATTTGGAGCTTTTTTTCTTGTCTATTTTTTGCTCTTGTTATTTTTTGTTACACAGTTATGGTTGAAGAAACAGATGTTGGGACGTGTATGAACTGGCCTCTTGTGTGCATTGGGTGCTGTCTTTGGAGGTTTTACATAAGGAAAGGAGTATGGTCTCTCAATAATGATTTTGGTGCCTTCCTTATTCAACTCCACATCTGTTACACACCATGACCAATTTCTATGCAGGATTTTGGTTAGTTGAGAATTTGATTCATTTTGCCAAGGGCCGAACCGGTTCATCAGTACTCAATTACCCCTAGGTACTCTCTGGATACCCTGTAGCACCGCCATCAATCGACCGTTACGGAGAGAATGCAGCCTTAAGGTAGAAGATTAGGGTCCTGTGAGCACTCTCTTCGTTTTATTCCTAAGTCCGCCACTGGACATCACGAGCCGTGAAACGGGATACGATGAACCCGACGGCAGTAACCAAACTGGTACCAAAACCTAGATCAGTGCTAACCATTTCTAAGCAAATTCACGAATAACCAAAGATTAGCCAAGAGAACAGAACAAATAACGAAGCAAACAGGTGAAACAACTATCAAGTTCAATAGAAGGTAGTAGTAGCAGCAGCAGCAGCAGCAAAACAAAGCTGCTATAATAGTTTTAACTGTTTCAGTATGGCTAACCTCTAAATGGTAAACAGCCACAGCTTCATAACATCAAGTTGTACCAGAACGCCAAGTCGCAATCTTGGCAACAAAAACTATGGATATGCATATAAGCAGCCGCGCAAAAAAATTCCCCAAGCAAAATGGTGTCGTACTGTTATCTGCCACTAGTTCACAGTCAAGAGCTTGATGACAGATGCGGTCCCGATCCGGTGCAGGGCCACGATGGACTCACCGGTGTTGCAAAGCCCCATCGCCTTCGCGTTATTGATGGCAAACCTGAGTGCCTCTTCAGTGGCTTCACTGTCGAAGGCCTTCGCAGTGGCAGCACTCAGCATTGGGATCACGCCCCTCACAATAAGGCTGTGCCTCGCAGGCCCCTCATCGCTGCAGGTCCAGTCGAAGGAATCGGTCTTCAACTCAGGAACCACCACAGACAGTATCGGCATGGATGGCCTGTACTTGGCCACAAGCCTTGCAGTTGTTCCTCCCCTAGTCAGGACCAAGATAAATGCCGCCTTAGCAGAGTTCGCTGTGCGGACAGCTGATGATGCAAGGCTCTCCAATGGGCTCATGGGAATTGGAGCTGATGCCATGATTGATTTGAAAACAGCAGCATAATCGACGCATGACTCTGCTTGCAAGCAGATCTTGGCCATAGTTTGCACAGCGAGCACTGGATAAGCCCCAGCAGCTGTCTCGCCGCTGAGCATGACACAGTCGGTGCCATCAAGAACTGCGTTGGCAACATCGGTTGCTTCTGCTCTAGTTGGGCGAGGAGACTTGATCATAGATTCCAACATCTGGGTTGCAGTCACAACTGGCTTGCCCTGAATGTTGCACTTGAAAATCATCACCTTCTGTGCATAAAATATCTTCTCTACAGGAATTTCCATCCCCAAATCACCTCTTGCCACCATAAAAGCATCAGAATTTGCCAGAATATCATCAAAGTTAGCTACTCCCTCTTGATTCTCAACCTGCACATGCAATTCGATTATGATGTTGCTAAGTAAAGTGTAAAAGTGAAATACTCAAAAGGGAATGTCATACCTTTGACATCAGCATTATTGACTTCGCGTGCTCCCCAAGCACCTTCCTGACCTCTACAAGATCTGAACCTTTGCGAACAAACGACAATGCAATCATGTCGATCCTGTTTGGGACACCCCATTTAAGAATATCATCCTTGTCCTTTTCAGTGAGTGTCGGGAGATCAACGATGACCCCTGGAAGATTAACATTCTTCCTCTCACCAAGCATAGAAGTGTTTTCACAACGGCAGCGAACCAAGCCTTGCTCTTTATCACAGTGAAGCACAGTGAGAGTGATGGTACCATCAGCACATAGTATGACACTGCCTAGCTTCAGATCCACTGCTAGCTTCTTGTAGCTCATTGAAATCATGTTCTCATCACCCTTTATGGTATAATCAGTGGAAATTGTGATTTCTTGACCCTTTTTCAACTGTATAGGCTTTCCATCTTTCAAAAAACCAGTTCGGATCTCTGGACCCTGAATTATGTCAGCAAAGCCAATGAACATCTGATCAGTAAACATTATATAGGAACATCCGATCAGTAAACATTATATAGAATGACAATAGTGAACAAAACAAGATGAGACTCATGTATGCTTCTATAGACGAGACTCGGGAGATCAAATATTGTTTCATTAGTCAACAAACCCAAGCAAAAAAGAGATAATTTCCATCACTCTTGAAATTATCAAGCGGCTGATGCTAAGATGCGTGGGGATAGAAAAAACATTCTTCAGTGTATGACTTGTGTTTAAGGTGTGTGTTCCCAATAAGCACCTCACAAAGTATCACCATCACCCCCAGCGTATTGAAATTTGCTTTATTCAAACACAAATGTTGCTATAATCCAGTTTTACCACCCCAGATATTCTGCTAAATGCTAAAAGAAAAAAAAAGACATATCATAGCTAAAACCACCATAACATTGAAATATGACAAACCAATGCAGCACAAACTATGTACAAGTCAGAAATATTTTTAGGAGTACACACACATGCAGACATGCAGTGTTGCTCAAGTTTGATTATTACTTATTAGTCTCCGCTTTGCAATATTCTTTTCACAGACTAAGACTGTATACCTGGAATTGCAGAAGGCCACCAAAAAGAAAATGTGAGCACATAACCAGCCAGTAACATTAGTATTAAATATTAAATAAATTGAATTCATGAGGGTAATCACAAGAAGGCGATAAGCACTTTTCAAGGGCTCTGCACCATACATGAAAATATATCAAGAGAAGATATGTAAGATGCTCAGATAAATAAGTCAACATCCAAAAAAAATGTTATTTACCAAAAGCAACTCACGCAACTTGAACTTTTACATGAGTTGTAAATTCATATAAAACTTGTACATTAAGATAGATTGATTAACCTGCACTGCAATGCACAAAAATATACGTAAATGCTAAACAGGCACTCCAACGTTGACAAAACCCCCATATTAATTAGAAAACAAAACAAAATGCCAGAAAATCTCACATGGGGCAGAAGAAGAAGATTTTTTTTTTCTACAAACCTACGCTAGTTGCAAGGAAAAAAAATATAAATTATTCATTTAATGTACCACATTCAACGCCACCTTCCTACCTTGGACCAAGGCTGGCCACCTGTCACCAACAAGTGTGCACATATAGAGAGAAAGGAACAATTATCCCATCTTAACTCCAGATTTAATCATTACAAAATGAATACTTGTAATACCCTGTTTTTCCAGAGATCTATTGATTAAGCTGTCCAGAACTCCATTGCTATTGGTAGCGATCGTGTTGTTTGCCTTGTTACATACAGTAGACAGTCGAATTAAATTATGATTATAAATAGAAAAAGTTAGGTAATTCTACATAGTGTTCAGAAGTGGTGTGGTTTGCTATTTTTTGATGTTGTGGAAAAATATATACAAAATTGATAAGCCCGTTGTTCAATAACACAACAAAATGACCTTCGGAGTTGAAATCGAGGGATTAGACGGCTTAATCAGGAAATTTGCATAACTAGAAAAATGTAACAAATTTTGTGTAGATTTCAGAACTCATATGGTTTGCTATGTGTGGATTTCAGAATTGAAAGTTATGACTGTTTGATCATCGGAACATCGTGTGGGTTGTCCGGTGAAGAGGGGGTTAAGTACGTCGGGTTTGCGTGTAGGAGCGATGTCTATTTACTTTACGTATTTGTACTGTTGTCACATGTTTTGAGGTGATTATTGACTTTATCAAAGGGGTGTTGCTTTGGGTTTGGTGCCGTCTTCGCATAGTTCCGTTCTTCGTGACTAAAAGGTAAATGCAGAGTAGAGTAGTAGACATCGGTTTATGTCACTTGTCTTTAATGATTAATTTATCATGCTATCTCTATATTTTATCCATGCTTATTACAACTTCTATATGATGATGATGGAACATGTTAATGGATAATGAAACAATTTGCATTTGCATCATGTGCACACCCATATCATGAAAGAAAAAGACCCACATCAGGTGGATATGTAAAACCTACTTTGATAGGCCTCCACGGAAGTGGAGAGGTCCGCGGGCCAATGAGGGTGGGCTTTTGAGAGGGTTCACATCGACAGATGTTCACTCAGCTATACCAGTATAAGCTATGTGATGAGCAAATGAATACGTAATGTACAAGTGCATTGCATTAATGAAAAGAAAAGATGATGGAATACATGATGACAAGCTTTGTGCATATGTTTACTGTTTTATTATGTACTTGCTGAGTCTTAGGAGTCATCCTTGCTTTTTTGTGGTTTGAAGGCGACATGCATGGGATGGAAGTAGTTCTTACACATCACATGCAATCAACTGTGAATTTATCACTTTTAGTTAACTCAATTATATCTTAGAAAATTAGTTCATCTATTTGGAACTTCATTAGTGCACATTGGACACTTAGTCCAATACCATCCAGGCAAGGCGAATGTGGTTGCAAATGTTCTTAGTCACAAGGCAACTCCCTCTAATCTGGATTGTCTCATTGCTGATTTTGATTGGATTGGGATATCCTACTGTTATGCTGGTACAGCTCAGCACAACCGATCCTTGAGTCAGCAATTCCAAAGTGAGCAAGGAAGGCACAACAGCAAAATTGATTGTTACAACAAGTAAGGAAGCATCTTGATGAAGGTAAAAATGGGGATTTCAGCCTTGATGAGTCCGGTGCATTGCGGTTTAGAAACCGCCTTTGTGTGCCACAAAAGAGGCAAGTCAAGGATGATATCTTAAGAAAAGCACATCGTACATCGTTCATCCTAGCGAGATTAAAATATATCAAGATCTGAAAAAGAGCTTATGGTGGAAAAGGGTGAAGGTGGATATCACTAAGTATGTGGCTTCTTGCAGAGTTTGTCAGCAAGTGAAGGCTAAGCATAGGCGCCCCACATGAACGTTACAACCTCTGGAGGTTCCACAGTGGCTATGAGATGATATTGCAATGGATTTTGTGGTTGGTTTACCTCGTACCCAACGAGGGAATGATACTATTTGGGTCGTGATGGACTGATTCAGCAAGTCTGCACATTTAATTCATATCCGCACGACGAATACGACAAGCGATTTGGCTCCTATTTATCAGCGGGAGATAGTGAGGTTGCATGGTGTGCCCAAATCCATTGTTTCCGATAGAGATGGCAAGTTTGTGTCCAAGTTTTGGGAAAATTTGTAGAGTGCTTTGGGCACTCAACTTCACCTTAGCACTATCTTTCACCCTCAAACGGATGGGCAGTCTGAACACGCAGTTCAAACATTGGAGGACATGTTGAGATCCTATATCCTGTCATGAAAGGATAGTTGGGAGGATCAATTGGCCCTTGCAGAGTTCGCTTACAATAACAGCTACCACTCTAGTATTCAGGTAGCACCATTTGAGATTCTGTATGGGCAAAAGTGTATATTATCACTTTGTTGGGATGCCGTGAGCGACAGCACAAGTATAGGACCAGATTGAGTCCAAAGGACCGTACAATATGGATACTAGAGGAGTCAACGGGTGTTGAGTCATAAAACGTTGAAGTATTTTAAAGTGATGTGGTAGCACCAAACCGAGCGGGAAGCAACTTGGGAATTGGGAGTCTCACATGCACGAGAAGTATTAAGAGTTGTTCACATCGGTATGTGTTAAAAGTTGTTTTGTTCTGTTCTGTTTTGTTTTCCGCGTAGAATGACGAGTGTAGAATTCGGAGTCAAATTTTGTTTAAGAGGGTAGAATACAATACCCTATTTTTTCAAAGATCTAAGCCGATCAGACCACCATCCTGTGGCGATCTGACCAGCCGAAACCGTCTCGGATGGGGCTAGGCTGAGACTGTTCTAGACTCGACATGTGTGCCCATAGTGCGCATGTATAAAAGGGGGGACAGGTGCACCGCCTCCTACCCTAGCTTGTACACTGAGCAGCCTACTGCTCTAGCACGACGCTAGCCAAGCATCACCACCGCAAGCTGCTACTGCATTAGTTGCGGTGCTGCTGCTGCTGCCACCTGCAATAGAGGTGGGGAGAAGAAGGCCAAGGAAGGAAAGAAGAGGAAAGAATTAGGGTTTCGCGCTCGTGTCATCTCTGTCGTGCATTTCCAAGGGTAATGACCTAAGAACCGTTATTGCGATAGTACAATAGCGTTCTATCAAAGTTATGGTAGATCAGCAGCGAGATAAGTGGTTTGATTATTTCCATGATTCAGTTTAGTGTGCTGCTAAGCCTGGTGAGGGGGTTTTGTGGTATCTACGTCATGTTTCGTAGCTTTGCTATATTATGAATAATGTATGTTATTGTTTAAGCTTTCCATAGAATGCAAGAAATCCAATTTTGGTGCAGTGGTGTAAAAGTTAAGGACTCTCGAGCGCAGCTATCCAGAATTCCATCCATTGTTGTTAGTAATAGTCGTGTTGTTTGCCTTATTACGTACAGTAGATGGTAGAATTAAATTATGATCATAACTAGGAAAAGTTATGGAATTCTCTATAGTGTCCAAAAGTGGTGTGGTTTGCTAATTTTGTATGTTGTAGAAAAATAGAAACGAAATTGATAAGCCTGTTGTTCAATA
Organism: Hsuehochloa calcarea; assembly: GCA_036346395.1. NCBI lineage: Eukaryota > Viridiplantae > Streptophyta > Magnoliopsida > Poales > Poaceae > Hsuehochloa > Hsuehochloa calcarea. The sequence continues at coordinate 16,676,206 of CM070594.1, forward strand.
ACGCAACAGAATGACCTTCGAAGTTGAAATCAAGGGATTAGACAGCTTAATCATAAATTTGCATAACTAGAAAAATGTAGCAAATTTTACATATATTCCAGAACTCATATGGTTTGCTATGTTTGGATTTTAGAATTGGAAGTTATGACAGATTAATCACCGGGACAACGGGTGAGTTGTCCAATAAAAGGGGGTTAATTATGTTGGGTTGCATGGTAGAGCGGTAGACATCGGATTGTTTGTTACTTGTCTTTAATGATTAATTTATTGCTATCTTTATGTTTTATCCATATTTATTACAATATCTATATGATGATGATGGAACATGTTAATGGATAATAGAACAATTTGCATTCATATCATGTGCACACCCATGTCATGAAAAAAAAAGACGCACATCGGGTGGGCATGTAAGACCTAATTTGGTAGATCTCCACGGAAGTGAAGATATTCCCGGGCCGATGAGGACGGTCTTTTGAGAGTGTGCACACCGACAGGTGTTCACTCAGCTATACAAATATAACCTATGTGAGAGCAAATGAGCATGTAGTGTAGAAATGCATTGCATTAATGAAAAGAAAAGATGGTGATGATGGAATACATGATGATAAACTTTGTATCTATGTTTATTGTTTTATTATGTACTTGCTGAGTCTTAAACTTACCCTTACTTTGATGTGGTTTTTGATAACCATTGAAGACGATATGCATGGGATGAGAGCAACACCTACACATCGCATGTGATCCGCCATGAATTTACCACCTCAATTATATCTTAGAAAATTAGTCAATCTATTTGGAACTTGATTGGTGGACATTGGACACTTTATGGTAGTTGTGTGGATCATGAGTAGGATTAGTGCGTGTGCTATTGGTGAATTATGTATGTGTTTATGGTAATGGTTTATTTAATAGTAACGTTACTAGTCAATGCTCCCTGGCGTTCTCGAGAGCGTGGTCTCGAGCGTTCTTGGGCATGACATTCCAAGTTATGTGTGAATGTTTATCCTTATTATGTTATCTTGCTACGTTTGTTGTAGGGTTTTATTTAGGAATAAGATTATAGCAATAGTGAATAATTATGGTTTAAATTTTGAGTGAAAAGTGTAGTAGTGACATTCCGGGCTCTCTGTTGGGCTGGGGTATTACAATACTCCATATTTAATAAGTGGGAAAAAGGGGGATTGCGTTTGTGTGAGATCAGCATTTCACAAGCAAAAGATCGATTCTAACTGCTTTAAATTAGACAAAGTAATGACATAAACTTGGAAAGCTACAAGCGCCCCTCCAATGCAAATACAAATCCAATTGTCAGCAGGGTGGTTGTAAGCGTAAGCCAATGGGACAAACTTGTTTGGTTGGGGAAGGATGATAGGATGTAAGAAGGGGTTCTTTGGTTGGTCGCATGAGATAATGTCGGCTGAATAGAGATACTGCTAATTAAAACGATAAACCATTTCTGCCCATCCCAACTGTGGGTGGCTATGTCACTGATGGAAAGTGGCGTGGGTGTGGCTGCGTACGCTCGTAGCTAAACATGCTAGAATACAGATAATGTACAGTATATAATCTCTGTTCCTAAGTATAACAACCAAGGCCTCTTTTATTGGTTACTCCCTGTTGTGGTTAAAGGGAGGTCATCAATTCGAATTCCAACAAACATGTAATATTTCATCATATTTTTGACAATTTAATAACAACCGCGAAGCAAAGTCGCAGGGCTTCCAGGCTGGGCCTGTTGTGAGTTCTGTTAAGGGAAGTTTCAGCATCTCAACTCTTGTGCTCCCTCATGCACTAATTGATTCTAGAAACATTTTTTGTCTCGCACAAATTCATTAGTGATGTCTCAATGTTAGGTGTTGGGATTTTAATCAAGGAGTCAAGGCAAGCTTTATCATGTAAACGACACCTCAATCTCCTTTTTGTTTTAACCACAGTACCATTTTTCCTTTATTGCACACAACTTGCAACTATTACCAAAATAATCAACCTTCTATACACTTTCCTTTTGTTTTACAAACAAAACAATTCATCATGTCTCGAATGCACAGTCCACAGTATCCTGTTTTAGAATATAATCTTTCAGAATCCCAACAGCTGAACTCATGGTTCATACTTCATACCATAAACTTCCCCATTACAGAAAGCATATATCCACAGAGGCAAGCCAGATGTGCCGGTGACAATGTAAGTGATGAAGGTTGGGCCCAGCATTAACCATATCTGAGGGTCATGACTATGTAACTTAATCCCAAGTTTAGTAATGAGTAAACCGGCAGATCCATAAATTGCCCCAAATTAATTTATGATTCGATAAGGTTGATCTCATTATTGTCATATAATATTTGTGGGTGTTTATCCTCAGCGTCCTGCATATGCATTTCCTAGTAACTCCCAACAAACACTTTAAAGGGTGTCGTCGTGTCCGAAGGCAACTGGTCCAAAGAGGTATTTGCCTATTTGGGAAAATGCGTGTAATAAACATTGTGCATCCAATAAACAAGTAATTATGCAAGATTACTTGAACACATAATCCTCATGCACACCGTGCTAATAAAATACTTTATACATCATTTTGATGGTGATATACAAGATTACGGAAGAAAAAATTATAGATTCTTCTTGTAAATCATAAAAGTTCGTTTTAACAGCATTCACAACAATGGAACTTTGGTCTCCAGATGTAACCAAGGAAGTCGGAGCAATGACAGTATAAGATCAGTACATAGGTCAGAACTCAGAACAAAAATGATCTATGACCTATCAGTCTATCACCGTTTCATTTGTTAAGTTATTCTCGCGAAGGTTGAAAGTTTGATTTTATTAGCATTTTTCAGTTATTTTGAACGGTTGCAAATTAGTTGAGAGCGTAGAGTCAGATCAATAAACACTCTACCCATTAGCACCCTAGTCAAAAACAGACCAGGAAAAAAACGAAATTCATTAACAGTGAAACATAGACAGGAAGCATGCCTGCAGAATGAGGACCACAGCCAACAGTTTGTTCCATCCAATTGAAAAATTCACATGCAATCCAAGCTAAATGCCAAATGCCGACAGTTAATGGCTAGATCTTCAGATATTTGTATGTAATGCACATTGGTCATCCACACTCTGCCGCTTTAAATTGCAAGCAAATTAGCCCGTAGTACGAAAAATACTAACATGCACAAGCCGCCAAATGAATTTCAGCCAAAAGCCCAAAAGCGATGTGTTGACTAGTAGAATAGTCGGGATTTATGCCACAGGAATCAAGCACAGGCAACAGTTGACAAAAAAAATGACGAAAGAAAGGGAGCAAAGAGACCAGAGATCGCATCCAAGAACAAGATCAAGAAACACGGAAGAAAAATAACCGCTGAAAATGGCTAGTAATAGCGAAAATGTTCGCCTAAAAGTACACAAAATTCACAGGGTCGAACCCCAACCAGACCCCCCAAAAGAATGGTGAGCTCACAGTGACCGTAAACGCAAAAACCACAAGGCCAATCTAACCTTTGCGAAATCCATCTATAAATATTAATCGGAGAGAAAGAGAAGAAATTAGCGCTGAAAAGACGCCCAAGAACGGCATAAACCTAACCCAAGCAGGCAAAAATTAAGCCCTGTACAGATCAAGAACTACTTCGAGAGGCACGGAATTACCAAGATCGGGCAAGAAAGAGAGGATCCGGTACCTTGGTGTCGAGCATGACGGCGCAGAGGATGCCGGTGCTGTCCATGGCGGCGTGGAGGTTGTCGAGGGTCTCCTGGTGGTACTCGTGCGAGCCGTGGGAGAAGTTGAAGCGGGCGACGCACATCCCGGCCCGCAGCAGGCGCTCGATCATCTCCACCGACCGCGACGCCGGCCCCAGCGTGCAGACGATCTTGGTCTTGGGCCGCCGCCGCATCACCGCGGCGCCGTGCTCCTCCTCCGGCTGCAGCAACTGCTCCCCGTCCATCACCATAGCTCGTTAGATCTACGCAAGGAACAGGAGGAGGAGGAGGAGGAGGAGATGGGTGGGGATTCTTGATCTCCTCTTCTCTCCAAGAATGAGGCGGCGGGTGTTGCTGTGCTTCTTGCTCTCCAAGAATGGGAGCGGGTGCAGGGGTCAAATAATGGCGATGTGGAATGGGAAGGAGAAAGAAACCAATGGGTGATCGATGCGTCGGTCAGTCTTGCACCGAAATGTTTCGGTCAAAACTGTTAAGAAACCGGGCCCAGGACTCTGGAGAGTCCTGGCTCAAGACTGGCCCAAGCACCTGAGAGTCCCTACCACTTAACTCCTCATCCCGTAGCCTATAAATAGAGGTCACCCCTCTCATTGTAACCCTAATTGTTCAAGCAATAAAGCGGCACTCAAGTCCCGCATATCTCTCGTGTTCATTCTCTTCGTTGTGTTCTTGTGTTCTTCATCGTTCTTACGATTCGATCATTGTATACGAGTACCGTTGACCGACTCGCCAGCGACGGTTACTCAACACGTTATCAGCACGATCGACTCTCCTCGCATCGAAAGGTAACCGTCGAAGAACGACACTCGTAGATTGAATCGTATTTTCTAGATTGCTTTCAATTCTGCAAATTTGCTTTCTAGATTGTTTTTTCTGCGGTGCAAATCCGTTCTAATCCACCGCGAAAGCGGAGACTAGAAGTCGCAAGCACAATGCCGATCGGTGGATTACATGAAAGATCGGATGTTGATTGTACCGTAGATTGCAAATTCGTTATAATCTACCGCAAGTCGACTCGAAGTCACCGACCGGTAATTGCACGAATTGCATTGGATGAACAGTGATTTCCCATGTACAGTATCACACATGCACAGTACAAACATACAAACAGCAAATCAAAATTTTTTTTGCCGCCAAGAATGACCATGCTTGAAGCGCCACGACGCTCGCTTCTACCGCCGCTTCGCATGGCATCGCCGAGATCGTCACCAGAAGTGAGCCGCCCATGCATGAAGAGCGCGGCGGCTCCTCGCGGGCGCCGCGCCACTATAGAAGCGCGCTCCCATGAAGGGAGCCGCCGCCGCCATGTGATGGCTCCTCCATGGAGCCAGCCGCCTAAGACAGCGGCGCTCCCGAGCCGCCGCCTAAGACGAAGCGCGGCGGCTCCGGGCCTGCCGCCGCTGCTACCGCTCCTCCATGGGAGCCGCCGCCGTAGAGAAGAGCGGCGCGCTCCCATGAAGGGAGCCGCCGCCGCCGCCATGCGGCTTCCTCCATGGGAGCCGCCACCGCCAAGACGCAGCGGCGGCTCCGGGCCAGCTGCCGCTGCGGTGGCTCCTCCATGGGAGCCGCCATTTGCCAGAGAAGCGCGGCGGCCCCATGAAGGCCGCCGCCACACCCGAGCGAACTCGGGGTAGGGGAAACCCTACCTCGAGTCCCTCACGCAGATTTTTATATCAAGAAACGCCCGACCTTTTAGTCGGCCTGCTCACCAGATAAAAGCCGTGAGAGATTTCGGTTTATCTGGTGCACTAAAAGGCCACCAGATAACCGAGAAAGAAAAAAAAAAAAGAAAACGAAAAAAGGGCTGTTTTACAAAAGGCCCTCGATTTGTTAGTAAATTACGCGAAAAATTTCTCGAATTGAAATTTTCACGCTTTAGCCCTCGAAATTGCAGACTTCGTAGAAAATTCATATTCCAAATGAAAAGGGCCTCGAATTCAAATTTTGAATCGGTTTTGCATTTGAAGCATATTTTACCTTGTTATTATTATTTCTATGCAATTTATTTATCAGATTTACTTTTTTTGATTATTTGCGATTATTAATATTGCTGTTAATCACTGAAAATAGCAGTAAATCATGAAAATGCATGGAAAAATACGGAATCACGAACTGGAAGTTCGACGAGCATTATGAGAATTTTGCAACTATTTTATGTAAATTACCAAAGAAGAACCCTATGAACTTTTTGCATGAATATGAAAATGATCGCATCACGAACCGAAGTTCGAAAGAGTTGGCCCAAAGATGGCTTTAATTTGTACAGCTTTCACCTCTGTGATAAGGTAATCACGAATGAGCAGAAGATTGACAAGACCCTCTCTACCTTCACCCGAATGCGGTGCAATCCGCACGCAATTATTGTCAAAATGGCTACAAGAAGTATGCCGCATTAATTGACACCGTGAAAATTGCGAAAGCACAAGATGATGTTCTAAGGAAGAACTACATCTCACAGCCACCTAGTAGCAATGTTGGCCATGAAGCCAATACTAGTAGCTACAAGGTAATGAAGCCTCTCACGAAGGAGATGGACAAGAAGGGTAAAGTTGTGAGTCGCACGTAATTGGTGTTTTTACAGTCTAAGAAAAGGGGCAAAGGATAGCATGAGGCACACCTCACCATTGCAAGCACGGAAGATCCACACCCATTAGTTGCACTTATGGATGTGGGCGACCTAATAGCAATTTCATCATGCCTCCTTTTGGACATAGCGCCCCACACCAGTAATTGCCCAAGAGGAGAAGATCGCCATGTAGCGATTAAGGCGTAAGTTTCGAATACTTACCGATTCGATCTAGTGCACGCATTGCACTTAGATCCTTTTACAGTCACTTGCATTTTGTGATTATGATGAAACTTTGAATAATGGTTGTAGGCTCTAGAAGAGCAAAGCATTAAATTCTTATGATGAGTCCTGCAAGACTTATATTTCCCGTATTTATGATAGCAAGTTATGTTCTAATATCCAAGTATTTTTATTTTATGTGTTCTTTGGATTTCGCTACATATTAATAAAGTACATTATATTAGATCGCATGTAGCACCCTATGGAGGAAGTGTGCTTAGCGGTGTAGCAAGACAATGAATACCACCTTGAGAGAGATGGAATTTTTCAACAATCGCAGCACGATACATGTATAATAGGCTTAGGAAGGGCCACAATTATACTCCGACGGACACAACTTTGGTCATTAAAGAAGCCTTGTTGTGCCCATAATCGACTAGAACTCTCAAGGATATTCGCTAACAGCTTTCCACGAGAGATCAAGAAGAGCATGGTAAGGAATACCTGCTCATTACAGAGCGTGACGAAAAAAAAATTGGTATTAGAATGACTTCCTTCATTTGAAAATGGGCTATACTACACTAATATTAAGGCATTTGCAGCCTATACTGCCTTGAAAACTATATTTAGAAGCTCTAAACCTCTTCTATCTCCGGCATGATAGATTATGTCACTTAGGTCTTAGGATGATGAGAAATATAATTAACAATTCACAGGGACATAGTGTCAATTTAAAGAACTTCCCGAATCTTGAAGATTTTGTGTGCCCTGCATGTACCATCGGGAAACTGACTACTAGACCCTCTACTCTGAAAGTAAAGGACGAAATCCCTGCATTCCTGGACCGTATCCAGGGAGACATTTGCGGTCCTAAACAAATTTCTATAAGGGTCATTTAGGTATTTTATGGTGCTTATCGATGCTTCCTCAAACGGTGTACGTTTGTTTAATGTCTACGAAACCCCGCTCGCAAAGCTAATCTCGTAGATAATTAACATTAAGAATAATTTCCCTTATCATCATGTGAAGTCCACCAGAATGGACAACGCCGGAGAATTTACTTCAAGGGCATATGATGATTATTGTGTGAAAATGAGAATTAAAATTGAGCATCCGCATCGCATGTCCACACCTGAATGGACTAGCAGAATTGTTATTTACCAACTACATGTTGTGGACACGCAGATCGCACGCAAAGAACTCTCATCAATTTTAGACCATCGACATATAACATCCATTCACCTATGCAACTAGCGCAAGGGTCAACACCAAAATTTCTCATCTTTGAAGGTTTGGTTGCAAGGTTTATGTACCTATACCACCACCACAGCAAACTGAAATGGGCACTCTCTAAAAGTCTGGGATATACGTTGGTTATGAGACATCATCCATAATAAGGTATTTGGACCCCACGACTAGAGATTTGCATGCAAACATTACGATAGCATATTAGATGAGAATTATTTCTCGTCATTAGGGGAAGGAAATCAACCCTTGATGTAAAATGTCGAGAAATAGAGAAGTCCAGAAGACAATTGAAGTCTAGAAGATATTTGAAATCCATGCATATGACCCGCGCACTAGTGAAGCAAATAGAGAAGTTTAGAAGACAATTGAAGTCTAGAAGACAATTGCAGTCCAGAAGATAATTGATTTGTAAGCATTAGCGAATCAACTGCCTAACCACTTTAGTGATTTGAAGAGCGTGACTAAGTCGCATATGCCTGCACGCAATGCACCGAGAGGGTTGAAATACCGATGAAGGTATCCCTAATCCCGTCCTAAGGCCTCTGAAAGGACGAGAACTCCGGCCCCTCGAATCCGAAGTAACCGGGGACGCCTGGTGAAAAAGGATAAGAAGGACTTGACACAGCCGATCACGAAAGTACCCCATAATCAGAAGGGGAGCCAGTTGAGACCTGGCACCGGTATGGAACCTTTAGAAAAGGCATACTAGAATTGAACATCCCCATGAAGGGAGACATCAGCATGGATGTGTGCGCACACATCGGAGCTGAAAAACTAAAGGGACTTGCCCCGCAATTGAAAGTAGCGGTAAGCAAATAGAAGTATTAGAAATATCGCCCCTTGAAGACATAGCTATAAACTTTATGATCTTGGGAGAATCTATGAATAAGCCAACAGCCAATGTTGCAAAGAAAATTGTCACAATCATCAAACTTGATCCAGAGCCTGCATCGCTCGTTGGATATAAGAAAAGGTCAGATTAAGAAGATTGGAAGAAGGCAATAGAAACTGAATCGTTCTCTTTGAATAAAAGAGAGGTGTTTGGGCTCATAGTCGCACACCTCCCCATGTGCACCCTGTAGGGCATAAGTGGGTATTTGTTCGAAAGAGAAATGAAAGAAGCAAGGCTCGTTGCACAAGGTTTCACTCAACGTCCGAGAGATTGTTATGAAGAAACCTATTCCCCGGTCATGGGCGGAATTACCTTTAGATATTTATCTCAATGGCAGCAAACTTGGAAGTTAGAAGTGAAATTGATGGATGTGGTAACTGCATACCTTTATGGAAATTTGAATTCGGACATTTATATGAAGATACCTGAATGTACCCCTGTCCCGAACCAAGATAGAGCGAATAGAAATCTATACAGTGTGCAACTCAGAAAGTCACTGTATGGATCAAGCAATCGAGCGTATGTGGTATAATCGCTCAAGCGACTTTCTATGCAAGAAAGGCTACACGAACAATGAGAATTATCCTGTATTTATACGACGATCCTGTGATGGATTTTGTATAAATCTCGTGTATAAAGATGATCCAATATTATTGGAACCTTAGAAGGTATTAAGAAAGCAAGCTCTTACCGAGTCGAGTTCAAATAAAAGATTTGGATCAAACCAAATACTGCCTAGGCTTGCAGCTTGAGCATATCCCGGAAGAGATTCTAGTACATCAGCCAACCTACGCTCAGAAAGTGTTGCAGCAAGACAAGGACCCGTACAGATCTAAAGAAGAGGGGGAGGAAGTCCTGGGACCAAAATTCCCATACCTGAGTGCAGTAGGAGCACTTATGTTTTAGCAAACTGTACTAGATCAGGCATTGCATTTGCCGTAAACCTATTAGTAAGGTATAGTACAGAACCTACCAAAGGCATTGGCAGGAAATAATGGACATCTTCCGTTACCTCCAAGAAAGCAAAGAACTTAGTCTATTCTACAGAAAGAACTAAGACTTGTGTATGAATGACTATGCAGATGTTGGGTTCCTGTCGGACCCACATACATCCAAGTCGCAAACAGGCTATGTATTCCTATGTGGTGGAACTGTAATTCCGTGAAAATCGTCTAAGCAAAGTCTTGTATCGACTTCGACGAACCACTAAAAATCATAGCGCTGTACGAGGCCTCACAAGAATGTGCTTGGCTTCGGCGGATGATTCACCACATCCAGCAGTCATGTGGATTGAATACCGTGCAAACCCCCACTATTATCTCTGAAGATAATGCAGCTTGCGTCGCACAAGAGTAAATGGGTTATGTGAAGAGTCCCCTTACAAAGCATATCAATCCCAAGTTCTTCTATGCTCACGAAATGCAAAAGATGGACGAAATTAAAGTACTGCATACTAAGTCATGTGAAAATCTTGCAGATTTATTCACTAAGTCACTTCCAGCGTCTAGTTTTGAAAGATGCATACGTGGAATTGGAATGATAAGACTTAGACAAGTGCAGAATTCAGGGGGAGAATCTTCACGAACTCATTATTGAATCTTGATCACGAAGATCAAGTACCCAAAGAATAAATCCTGGAGATTAAATAAAGCAGGGTGGATTGTACTCTTTTTCCCTTGACGAGTTTTCCTGAAGTTTCTCGGCTAAGGTTTTTAATGAGGCAATTCGTGCAACACAGCAGAACGCATGACATGTACTCTTTCTCTAAATTTTTCCCACTGGGTTTTTATGGAGTTTTAACGAGACATGAACATGTTGGATGAGTGTTCAAGGGGGAGTGTTAAGAAACCGGGCCCAGGACTCTGGAGAGTCCTGGCCCAGGACCCCGGAGAGTCCTGGCCCAGTTGAACTCCTCATCCCGTAGTCTATAAATAGAGGGTCTCACCCTCTCATTGTAACCCTAATTGTTCAAAGCAATAAAGGCACTCAAGTCCCGCATATCTCTCGTGTTCATTCTCTTCATTGTGTTCTTGTGTTCTTCATCGTTCTTACGATTCTGATCATTGTATACGAGGTACCCGTTCGGACTGGACTCGCCAGCGACGGTTACTCAACAAAACCACGGGGCGCCACGGCCCACGGCCCACTGGTGAAGCTGCTTACGGTTTTGTTTGTGACAGTTTCGCTTTCAACTTTGACTTTTCGTCTCAAAAAGTCTCCTAAATAGAGTTTTTTCACAGATTTTTTTAATATCAGAAGCCATATTAAATATGCTAAAACCGAAAATCACCGCGGGACAGCATTCTACGATTTCCACCACCCACTTCTGATTTTGCCCCTCCACTTGCAAATTATTTATGTGTTTTATGCCACTCAACAAAACTCTTCAACACCCCCGCGACCCCACCCGCTCCTCCCTCCTCCCCACACGCCGCTAGATTTGGCGTCTCGCCCCCCGCTCGTCCTTCCTCCTCCTCCTCCCACGCCGACGCCGCTGCCTCTCTCCTCCTCCCCCTTCTCCGGTGTCGTCGCCCTCCTCGTCTCGTGCCGACGCCCTACCTCCTCCCTCTTCCTCCCCCGGATATGGCGCCTCCGCTCGCCCGTGGCACCGCCCACCTCCGGCCCCGATCGGATCTGGCGCCTCCACCCAACCCCGTCGTCGGTCTCCTCCGTCGACCCCGCCGCCGGCCTCCTCCCCCAAGCCGCTGGCCCCGACACTAGCCTCCTCCCCCGACGCTGACGTCCTCCCTCGACCCTGCCGTCGAACCCCTCTCTCGACGCCGGAGGCGGCGGTGGCCCAAACCCTAGTCGCCGCTGTTTTTTCTATTGTAAATTAATTGTTTTGTAATAATTATTTATTTTAATAACTATTCATTGTAATAATTATTTATGTAATAATTGTTGTTTATTGTGTTTATTATTGTTAATTGTGGTATATTGTGTTAATTGTTGTTAAATGCGATCAATTGTGTTAATTATGGTAGTCATCATTAATTACAGCCAATTGTGTTAATCATCGTTAATTACGGTAATTGTCGTTACTTGCAGTTAATTATCATTAATTATGGTAGTTGTCGTTAATTGCGGTAATTCTCGTTAATTGCGGTCGTTACCAACCAGCTTGCAACTTTCAATGGCACTACCAAATCTTTAGTCTGTTAATTGTCGTGGGTTAATAATCGGAAGGGTTAAATTCTCGGAGTTTTTTATGTAGAAATTTGCACTGTGTTGTGAAATCGGTACATTCCAAGTAGCCTTTAAGCCATGTTTGAAATGCAGGAGTTCTGCAAAGTCTTCTCGTTCAAACACCCCCCCTCCCTCTCAACACACACTACACGTGAAACCATCTAGGCCCCTAAGATTTGTTTTGGTAATTAATGATGATATATGAATATGGGACTAACTTGTTTATTGAGTATTTACAAGGTTTAATTCCAGCGGTGGTTACAGAAATTTGGACATACATCTTAAGGCTCAAGTCAAGGTACAAGTAGTCTAGGATCCTTTTTCATTTTACCGGTCTTAAGGTGAAAAGGGTGGAAGACTGGATTATAGGTTAAATATCGTACTATTAAGAGGGATCAAGTCTAGTAGCTTGATAGCATGTTCTTGTGGATATTGGATCAATCTAGGAATATGCATTCACTCAAAACTTGTTTTTAAAAAGAAAATCTTGTTTTCTGAGACAAATCGGTAGTACCGACGTGTTGTCGATGAGTATGCCCTCATACGTCATCGCAGCCAGTTTGTTCTTCCTGCTTCATCGAAAAATATCAAATTCCATACCAGGTTCCAAGAGTTGGTCTATGAACAGTTATATGGGTCAAATAGACAGTTTGCTGATCATAAGTGGGTGAATTGGAATCATCTGAATTATCTGGATAAATATGAAGGAACATACCGTCTCTTTCAGAGAGCAGACTTCATGACTTAGTCACCCTCAAGTGTGACTATGACGAGGAAATCATCAGACAGTTTTATGCCCCTTTATATATTTCTCCTGATTTCACTCAGCTAAATTGGATGACTGGAACCTCTTACCTAGAATGCAACTAGCATTATTTTGAGCTAGCCCTGGCAAACAAAGTCCGACTCCTATGAGAAGATTTATGACAGGCCCGCTCTTTTAGTTCCCGCCTGTACTGAGTATTATGACACAAATGCTCGGTTTGTTCCAGGAAAAATAGGCGGACTTCTCCCTATTCTAAGCTTGGTTAACAGAATCATCAACCATACCATCCTTCCCAAGAGTGGCAACTTTGATGCCGTCAGGGGGCATGCATGGAACATTATAGACAATATTATGCATGGAAGGAAGTTTGATGTGGTTGGTGTAAATATCAGGGAGATTGCATCATCAAATAATGATCGTGTCTAAAGAATAAACTATGCACCATATATTATAGCGTTAATCATTCACAAGACTGGTTACAATACAGGGTTGGGATCAGTTCATAAGCCATGTAAGCCTCGTGAGGTTCCTCTGTAAGATCGAGGTGGCCGACTAGAGGGGGTGAATAAGCAGTTTTAAAAATTCTTTCGGCTAAAACCAATTAATAATGCAGAAGTTAATAACAAATTGGTTTTGCACAATTAAAACCTAAATCAACTAGGCTCCCCTAAGTGCACCAACAATATGAATACAATACAATGAGAGCAATCATACAAAGATATGTAAGCAATTAAAGCATGTAATGTAAATTGCTCAAAGTAAAGCACAAGATAAATCAAGATGACACAATTATGTTTTACCGTGGTGTTCGGAGACTTGCCGGTCTCCCCTAATCCACGTTGAGGTAAACCCAACCATGTTGGACCGGCTCCACTAATTAAGCCAACACCTCCGAGGTAAGTCCAACCACTTGGACCGATTCCAACACGAACCAACACCTCGCTCCACTAAGGTTGCTCTTCCTCCACTCCGGAGATAGCGAACACTAAACCACTCACAACCACGCCGGGCCTTCTCACAAGCTTCTTAAGAAGATCACCGGCCACGACGCCTCCACGCTGTCTAGGTGTCAACAAACACCAAGAGAAACAAATCTCAACCTTCACTTAAACTAATCAAGTGTCAACGCTCAAGTGGATACACAATCCACCAACTAAGGCAACACATGCACTTAGAGTTTGCTCTCAAATCTCACTAAGTGCAACACATGCACAAAAGAGATGAGAGGCTTGCTCTTAGCTCAATAGAGGCTCTATAACAACCTCAGCAATCTCAGCAACCATCCCCAACTGGCCAAGGTGGCTATTATAGCCCACACACAAAAACTAGTCATTGGGGGGAGATTCTCTCGAATCCGTGCAAGGCCGGTCTGACAGCAAACTAATGGCCGGTCGGACCGCCCATGCGCCAATGGCTATAAAACTAGCCGGTCGGACCACTGCCAAATCGGTCAGACCGCCAAGGTTGGCCGGTTCGACCGCCCGAGGAAAATCGGCGCACACCCAAATGGTGCTTCTCTGGAATAAACGTACCGCGAGAACTCCGGTACTTCCGCACACCGGTAGTACCGTTTTCTCAACGGCGAAACTACTGCACAGAGAATCAATTCAAATGGCCACCGGTCCGACCGCCCAACACATGGTGGTTCGACCGATTTATCACCGGTCAGACCGGTTGAAAGCATCTAGGCCCCTAAAAATTGTATTTTGGTAATTAATGATATTATGTGAATATGGGACTAACATGTTTGTTGAAGTGATTACAAGACATAGTCCCAAATGACAAAGTGAAACCAAGGAGCTGCATGTCAAAGAATGTTGAGATGATGGAATTGATCTGAAAGACAAGGTACAAATAGACTAGGACCCCTTTGAATTTTACTGGTCTTTGGAGTATGGAGGAAGACCGGATTATAGGATAAATATCGTACTATTAAGGGGGAGCTTGTCTAGTAGCTTGAAAGCATCTCATTATGCCTTTGGATCAACTTAGGATCATGCATGTTCTTTTGGTTTGGTTTAAAAAGAAAATTCTTTTTCTCTGGACACAATCGGAAGTTCCGGCATGTGTATCATGGAACTTCATTGTGCAGTTCCTCGAAAAGGTCATGCCGAATTTTTCCAGAGAGCATCCATTTTCGGGACTTAGCCGATTTCTCGAAGTGCGGAAGTTCCGCGATGATACGAGCGGAAGTTCCGATTATCGGTTGCTCCGAAATATGTGCGGTCGAATTTTTCCAGAGAGCATCCGTTTTCGGGACTTAGCCGATTTCTCGAAGTGCGGAAGTTCCGCAATGATACGAGCGGAAGTTCCGATTATCGGTTGCTCCGAAATATTTGCGGTCGGTTTTTTCCAGAGAGCACCCTTTTTGGGTACTTAGTCGTTTTCGCGAGTGCGGTAGTTCCGCTGTGTAAAAAGCGGATCTTCCGATTAATCGGAAGAACCGAAATCTAGTTGGCGGAAGTTCCGCACTTAAATCCAACGGCTAGTTCAGAGCATTTAATGCTCATCGTAATGACCGCTACGATTGCACTCGAGTGAAGGCGGAAGTTCCGCACATTGCCGCTGAAGTTCCGATTTCCACGAGTTTTGCCTCGATTTTCGCATAACGGTCATATTTGGTTGTGGGGGGTATAAATACACCCCCACCAGCTCAAGGACGTGTTGTTGAGCATTCATTCAATTCATTTGAGCCTTGAGCACTCCTCTCACTCCTCATTTACTCTCTTTGCACACTTTTGTGACGTAGTGAGCAAGAACAAGGGCATTGCATTATTAGTTGATCCTTTGGCTCTTGATTGCCGTCAAGTGAAAGGTCAAGCTCTATTCTCTTGGTGCTTGTCGGCACCTAGACGACTTGGCGGAGGTTGCTCGGTGATCTCTTCAAGAAGCTTGTGAAGAAACCCGTTGCTGTTTGTGATTGGTCGGTGTTCACCAACTCCGGAGAGGAGGAAGAACAACCAAGTGATCGAGGGTAGGCTTAATTTGTGGAGCCGGCTTGATTGGATCAAGCTTCCTCAACGTGGACTAGTGAAGATCGACAAATCTTCGATACCACGGGAAAAACCCCCTTGTCCTTGTGTGGTATGCTTAGGGCTCTTCCCGACAAGTACGAAATGTTGGTGACATTGTTTCTCAACTCTCCCGAGTTGCCAAGAATGACACCAACCGGGCTTTTGGAAAATCTCATCACAAATGAGCTCTACAAGAAAGACAAAGAAGAGCTCATGGAGTCCACTTCTTCAAGAAAGAAAGTTACCGCTTTTAAGGCAAAAGCGGAATCAAGTGATGAAGAAGATGAGGATGAAGACTCCGAGGAAGAGTTTGCCCTCCTTGTAAGGAGGATGAAGAAGTTTATGAGGAGACGTCCTCATCGAAACTTCAATTTCGATAAGATTGCAAAAGGGCAATCATCCAATGAGAAGAAGCGCTATAGCAACATTTGTTGCTATGAGTGTGATGAGAAGGGCCACATTGCCTCTCATTGCCCAACCAAAAAGGATGACAAGGGTAAGTCATCAAAGAAGAAGGAATTCAATGGTAAGAAGAAGCTTTTCAAGAAGCTTCACAAGGATGGCAAGAATGAAGCTTATATCGGAGAATGGGACTCCGACAAGGAGTTTTCGGATTCCGACTCCGACTCCGATATTGAGGGGTCCTCCAAGAAGAGAGGACTTGTCGGTATTGCCATCAAGGAGGCTCCATCGCTATTTTCAACTCCCACTTGCCTCATGGCAAAAGGAGAAAAGGTAAAATCTCTTGATAATGAAGAACCCTCCTATGATGAGCTCATGGATATGCTTGAAGAATTAAATGAATATCTTGGAAAGGAAAAAGCTAAATTTAGAGTCCTAAAGAAAGAGCACATATCTTTAAAGAACTCTTATGATGAATTAAAAGAAGCTCATGATTTGCTTGTCCAAGATAAGTCTTACACTAGCATTGGTATTGCTTGCGATATTCAAGAAAAAATGCCTAGTGTAAACATTGCTAGAACTAGCATATCCACTTCTTGCGATGATTTGCTTGCTATACCATGTAGCTCAAGTGTTGATTCTAAAATTGAAAATGCTAAATCTTGTGATAAGCTATTTGTAGAAAATAGTGAGCTAAAGGAGCAAGTCACCAAGCTAAGTAAGAGCTTGGAAAGATGTTTCAAGGGTAAAGCTACTCTTGACAAGCTTTTGAGTGAGCAAAGGTGCTCATTCAATAAGGAAGGACTTGGGTACGTGCCCAAGAAAGGTAAGAAACCGGTAAACAAGCCCTTGAGGTTTGTTAATCAAAATGGCAAGTTTTGCCAAAAATGCCGGGAAATAGGACATGTTCAACAAAAGTGTCCTATTGGTAAGGTTTCATCAATTGGCTTGTTTGATTCTTGTTATATGCTCAAAAAGGCCAAAGATGGAAAAGTGATTGCTAGATTTGTTGGCACCTCAATTTTAGGTGTTAAGAAGAATGCTATTTGGGTGCCCAAATCTTTGATAACTAACCTCCAAAGACCCAAACAAATATGGGTACCTAAAAGAACTTGACTTCTTTTGTAGGTGAACTACAAGATCGGTGGAAGGCATTGGGTGCTTGATAGTGGTTGCACTCGACATATGACCGGAGATCGGAAAATGTTCACCTCATTTGAAAATGGGAGCGGTAATGAAAAGATCACTTTTGGTGACAATAGCAAAGGAAAGGTAATTGGCTTAGGTAAAATTGCTATCTCAAATGACCTTTCCATTTCAAATGTATCTTTAGTGGAAACATTGAATTTCAATTTGCTATCCGTTGCTCAATTATGTGATCTTGGATTAACTTGCTCTTTCTCTAAAAAAGGAGGTTACTATTTTTAAAGAAAAAGAAAATGAAATGATTTTTAAAGGTTTTAGATTTGGCAATCTTTATTTGGTTGATTTCTCCTCAAATGAATCTTGTTTGAAAACTTGTTTGATTGCAAAAACTTCAATGGGTTGGTTATGGCATAGAAGATTAGGTCATGTGGGAATGATTCAACTTAAAAAGCTTTTTAAACATGACTTAGTGGTTGGCTTGAAGGATGTGAAGTTTGAGAAAAATAGACTTTGTAGTGCTTGCAAGCCGGAAAGCAAGTTGCTAACTCTCATCCTTCCAAAAGTATCATGTCAACTTCTAGGCCATTAGAGCTCTTACATATGGATTTGTTCGGGCCAACAACCTATAAGTGCATTGGGGGCAATAGCTATTGTTTAGTCGTTGTAGATGATTACTCTAGATATACATGGGTATTCTTCTTATATGACAAAGGTGAAGCCTCCAAGATTTTTAAAAGTTTTGCAAAAGGGCTCAAAATGAATTTGATTTCAAAATAAAGAAAATCCGTAGTTATAATGGTTCCGAGTTCAAAACACTAATATTGAAGATTATTGTGATGAACTTGGAATAAAGCATGAGTTTTCCACTACCTACACTCCGGAGCAAAATGGAGTTGTAGAGAGGAAAAATCGTACATTAATAGAAATGGCTAGGACAATGCTTGATGAGTATAATACTTCCGATCGCTTTTGGGCGGAAGCCATTAATACCGCTTGTCATGCCATAAATCGTTTTTATTTGCATAGGCTTTTGAAAAAGACTTCCTATGAACTCCTTATTGGAAGAAAACCGAACATCTCTTACTTTAGAGTATTTGGTTGCTAATGCTATATCTTAAGAAAGGGTGTTCGACTTTCTAAATTTGCAAGTCGGTGTGACGTTGGTTTTCTACTAGGTTATTCTTCAAATAGCAAAGCATATCGTGTCTTTAACAAAACTAGTGGTATTGTTGAAGAAAGACACGATGTACAATTTAATGAAACTAACGGCTCTCAAGAAGAGCAAGAAGATTTTGATGATGTAGGTAATGGAGCTCTTATGGAAGCAATAAAGAATATGCAAATTGGGGATATTAAGCCTAAAGAAGATCAAAATGAACCATCATCGTTCATGAGAGTTGAGCCACCTACCTCTTCCGTGACAAATGAAATTCATCAAAATCAAGAAGATGTCAAGGAAGGTGATCAATCATTTAATCTACCCCAAAGAATCCACAACGCAATAGCTAAAGACCATCCAATAGACCAAATATTGGGTGAAGTAAGCAAAGGTGTCCAAACTCGCTCTCGTATTGCTTCTTTTTGTGAACATTACTCTTTTGTTTCCTCTTTGGAACCAAAGCGTATAGATGAAGCACTAGAAGATCCGGATTGGGTGAATGCTATGCATGAGGAGCTAAATAACTTCGCCCGAAATGATGTTTGGACAATGGTGGAAAGACCCAAGGAGCATAATGTCATTGGCACAAAATGGGTCTTTCGAAATAAACAAGATGAAAATGGAGTTGTGGTAAGAAACAAGGCAAGATTAGTTGCTCAAGGATATACTCAAGTTGAGGGTTTAGATTATGATGAAACATTTGCACCCGTAGCAAGACTTGAGTCTATTCGTATTTTACTTACTTTTGCATCATGCTTTGATATTAAATTATTTCAAATGGATGTTAAAAGTGCTTTCTTAAATGGCAAAATATCTGAACTTGTTTTTGTTGAACAACCTCCGGGTTTTGAAGATCCCAAAAATTCTAATCATGTGTATAAACTCTCAAATGCGCTATATGGTTTAAAGCAAGCTCCTAGAGCATGGTATGAGCGGCTTCGAGATTTTCTACTCTCTAAGGGATTCAAAATCGGAAAGGTTGATACAACTTTGTTTACTAAAATTATTGATGGTGATTTCTTTGTTTGTCAAATTTATGTTGATGATATAATTTTTGGTTCCACTAATCAAGATTTTTGCAAAGAATTTGGTGAAATGATGTCTAGGGAGTTTGAGATGTCAATGATAGGAGAACTCAGTTTCTTCCTTGGACTTCAAATCAAACAACTCAATGATGGGGTCTTCATAAGTCAATCCAACTATGTGAAGGACTTACTCAAAAGATTTTGCATGGATGACGCAAAGCCCATCAAGACTCCCATGGCTACAAATGGACATCTTGATCTAAACGAAGGAGGTAAATCTGTTGATTTAAAGCTTTATAGGTCTATGATTGGTAGTTTGCTTTATCTTACCGCATCTAGGCCCGATATTATGTTTAGCGTTTGCATGTGTGCACGTTTTCAATCGGCTCCAAAAGAATGTCATTTGATGGCTGTCAAAAGAATATTAAGATATTTAAAGCATTCCTCAAGTATTGGCCTTTGGTATCCAAAAGGTGCTAAATTTGATTTGATTGAATATTCGGATTCGGATTATGCGGGTTGTAAAGTGGATAGAAATAGCACCTCAGGGAGTTGTCAATTCTTATGTAGATCCTTAGTGTCATGGTCTTCTAAGAAACAAAACTCTGTTGCCCTTTCCACCGCCGAAGCCGAATATGTTTCTGCAGGTAGTTGTTGTGCACAATTGCTTTGGATGAGGCAAACATTGATGGACTATGGAATAACATTTGATAAAATGTCTCTTTTGTGTGATAATGATAGTGCAAAGAAAATAGCCAACAACCACATCCAACATTCAAGAACCAAGCATATAGATATCCGCCATCATTTCCTTAGAGATCATGTGTGCAAGGGAGATATTGAAATTAGCCACATTTGCACTGAAAATCAATTAGCAGATATCTTTACCAAACCTTTAGATGAAGGCCGCTTTTGCCTATTGAGGAATGAGTTAAATGTCATTGACTATTCAAATGTCGCTTGAACTCTTGTCACATGCACTTTGGGTCTTAGTTGCATTTTTGTCTATTTTAAGATGCTTTTACTTAAATTTTCGCTCCAAATGTGATATACTAGTAAAAATTACTTTCTTATATAGACATTAGTCTTTTCATTGCATAATAATCCTGAATGATACTTGGTTGAGTGCAAAAACTAAGGATTATTTGCAAAATCTTCAAATTCAACTCCTCTTTCCAGAAGTGTCAGGATAATCGGAACTTCCGGCCCTCTAGGCGCGGAACTTCCGTTTTCCGGAACTTCCGCTGTTGAGTTGCGGAGCTTCCGATTTTCAGCTCCCTTCCGAAGCGTCAGGATAATCGGAACGACCGGCCCTCCAGACGCGGAACTTCCGATGTCCGGAACTTCCGCTGTTGAAGTGCGGAACTTCCGCTTTCCGATAGCTGAGAAACATTTATTGCCTGCGGTTCCTCCGTTTATTTCTTCTCTCTCCAGCCGCCGGCTATTTTCTCCCGACAGCTTCTCTTCTCCAAAAACCCCACCGAAAAACCTTGCTTGTTCTTCGGTGATTTCTTCAATCTCGACCGATCTCTTGCATCCCCAGGGTTCAATCACTCCTTTGCTCAAGGTATTTCCAATTCCTTTTTGGATTTTTACCTCTCATGAACCCTAGGTTGAGATTTTGGGGGGAAATGAAATGTGGATGAAATCTATGGTTGATTCTTGGGCAAATCAGTTTATTCAGTATTGTATGATGTTTATGCATCGATTCCATGGACTCAATCCATCAAAATACTGAAAAATCCAAAATCTTTATTGCCCTAGAGTGGCCAGATAATCGAACTTCCGCCGTTGAAAAGCGCGGAACTTCCGCTAGCGGTAGTTCCGGCGTTCAACTTGCGGAGCTTCCGATTATCCTGACAGAACCAGAATTTTTTCATTTCCTTTTGAATCATCCTTTGACACTCCATCCATTGTTGTTTTTGAAGATGCCTAGGATGAAGGTTTCCGTCCCGAAGAGCTATTCAGATGCCGGCGCATCTTCTTCGAGAAATGAGGAAGAATTGAAAGAAATTGAGGATCAAAGAGAGTCATCTGAAAATTCAGAAACAGAAGAAAGTGCATCAGGTGAAGGGTCTGAATCGGAATCTGATGAGGAGTTAGGAGAGCCGGAAGAGCTTGAAATTGATCTTAAGTCACTCACAGCAGACGATTACACACTTCTTCGAATTAAAGATCAATATTCACTTCCTGGAAATTGTGATGACCCTCGATTTCATACCAAGTTTCAAAGACAAGTCTATGATCTTTTCTATGGACCAAACAAACCCTTTGCTGATCACAAGTACATTAATTGGTCCTACCTCAACGGGCTTGATAAATATGAGGGTACCTACAGGCTCTTTCAATAGCCGATTCATAACTTTGTGGCAATAAATGCAACTACAATGATGAACTCATTCGACGCTTTTATGCCACAAAGGTGCATTCCCGACTTTTCTCACTCACTTGGATGACAGGGACAAGTGGTGAGATATTCTTGCTCAAAACGTGCCTTTGAACGTGCATTGATATCGAGTCGGCGGATATGAGCAAATCTATGATAGAACAGTTCTCCTCTTTCACTTTGGATCAATTCTATGACACTACGTAGATTTATCCTCGTAAGATAACAGACTTCTTCCTATTCCCACTTGGTAAATAGGATCATTAATCATACCATGTTACCAAAGAGCGGGAATTATGATGCAATTAGAGGACATGTCTGGAATATTTTGGAATGCATCATGCATGGAAGAAAGTTTGATGTAGTGGATGTCATCATAAGGGAGATAGCAGGCACAAAGAATGATCGTGTCAAGAGAATAAACTTTGCACCTTATATTATGGCCCTGATTATTCGACAGACTGGTTATAATGGAGCTACACCTTCAGCGCATAAAGCCTATAAACCAAGAGAAGGTCCTCCAATTCCTGCAATTCTTCAGCGTGCTCAGTGAGAAGAACACAAGCCGCACTGCTGCTGCTTCTTCTTCCGCTTGCTCCTCCACAAGGTCAAGCCACTATGGATCAAATTTATGCTACCTTGTTGGAAATGAAGGCGTCTCAGGAGACCTTTCAGGCGGCGACCACTTCCAGATTGGATGCTTTTGAAGCAGCCACCACTTCCAGGCGTCTCGTGTTTGTTTGTCAAATTGTGGTCCTCTATTTATCTCTTGTTATCTTTGGTATCATGATTTGAAATGATGATCACTTGTATGTGCTTGCAAATTCTGTTTATATGCACATCTTTAGGGATAGTTTTTCTTTGAAATGTCCTGACGAGGATCTAATAATCCTCATTTTATCTATTATCTATAATTCTTATTATGGGTAAATATGATGTCACATAGTCTCCAGAAGTACCCCTTATTTTTATAAGGGAGAGACCTACCAAGTGATTGTAAGATCTTCTACAATCACCCCCCATAGTCGTAAGTCTTACTACGACTACTACCTGGTCGTAAGTATTTCTACGACCATTACATGGTCGTAAGTCTTTCTACGACCATTACATGGTCGTAAGTCCTTCTACGATCACTACATAGTCGTAAGACCTTTTACGACTACTACCTGGTCGTAAGTCCTTCTACGACCAGGCAAACCACGACCACCTTATAATCAAACCTACAGGCAAGTGGGTCCAATTGATTAAGGAATCCGAACGGTCTGCACGCACTATTATTCCGCGTAGTAATAGTGCTTAAATACCCCATTATCTTTGAATGATAATTGCCAGACGGCGTGGAGAAGCCAATGCGCCGGTAATTACTGCCATCATGCGCCCATTACTGGCTCAATTAAGGCGCCTCTTCCGTAGGACAAAACGGCTACTCCTTCACGACTATATAAGGGCATCAAGGAGAGAAAAGAAAGGGGACAGAAAAATAGAGCGAGTCAAGGAGAAATACAAGTACTATTCTCTGTAATAGTCTTAGCTTCTTTCTTGATCATCAAGAATACCACACCACACAGGATTAGGGTTATTATTCTCTCCTGGAGAAGGCTCGAACTGCCTAAACATCCGTGTCAACCACTCTGTGTGATTTCACCTCTAGGAGACCCCAGAATCAAATAATCTTTACGTAAGATCGGTTCTAATACAAGCGGTTGGCGCCGACCGTGGGGATCTTCCTAATCTCTTGTCAACATACTCTCTTTTCCAAATCTCATGCAATCATGGCGGGAGGATGGAACGAGGAGAACTGGTTTGACTTGGCGACACGCAGACGTCGACATGGATGCCGGTTTCGACTACGAGCCGAGTGATGCATCCGCCGATGGTGATGTTGCCTCCGGAGATTATTCTCCGAAACCATCCCATTAATGGAGTTGAGGAGGATCCTTATCCCCACAACGATCGCCCAACAGAGGAGCCAATTCCTCAAAGGACAAGGGTCAATCCGACTGTAACCGCACCGGGAGGACTCACAACACGACGAGTTTTTCCTCCAAGTGTTCAAGTCCCCTTAAAGCGGTCCGACTTGGTGAGTCAAGTTCGGGAGCCACCATTCCAGACTCCACCAAAGATCTAGTGATCCTCTCTCTGGGGTAACTCCGGAGAGGTGGGATCAAGCATGCTTTTCTGCAAATTCGACCGCCTCCCGCAGACCTCATTTGCGAACGGAGATGATTATAACCGGAGTTCCCCTACCGAGGGGATTACTCCAAGTCGCCAGATGGTGTATCTCGAGCACTCCTCAAGCGGGGAGGCCTCGAGCACAAGTGAGAATCATCAACGGAAGGTCTTCGTCCTTCCCTCAAATCAGGGTCAGCCTCATGGAGGCCGAGATAAGAACCCTCCCCGAAGATCACACACTGCGCCCCTCGTGGTAATGGCAAGAGCACCACCGGTGACAGAGAGAACCAACACTGATGAACGAGAGGAAATCCTCGACATTCTCGCACTCCACCGAGAAGGCCTCAAGGACCTGATGAGGAGGATTTTGATGTCGTCCAAGAAAGAAAATTGCGATCGTAAGAACTCGTCTGGCGCATTCAACATCAGTCGGAGGAGGTACAAGAACTCCAGGACATCAACGACTTGCTCGAGAATCCCAGTCAAGAGCTTGCTCGAACGCCAGGGTACGATCTCTTTGCTGAAGAGATTACGCAAAGACTTCGAACTGTGATGACAAGACTGGAGGTACCTCGTCGACAACATTCAGGTAGTCGTAGCAATGCGACTTCCTCAGCTACCAGTCAATCGAATATTTCTCTACGTAGGAATCGACACGGCCATAAGTCGAATCGATCCCTATTCGGAGAAATACTTTTCGATCGGTGATGATCAAGAAGCCCCTCGAGAGGTGATCATTCACCACTTCGACAAAGAAATTCACAACGGGTGGAGTACGAGGAGTATTCCCCTCGTAGAACTGAGACCTACTACAGAACAGGTCAGCCTGTGGCTGGGTATCGTCGAATACGATCACCTGGTGATATTAACCCTTCTTTCTTACAAAGAAGGCGTCAAGAAGTGATTACCGGATGCCGGGCATTTTCGCCTGACCTTCGAGCAGTTCGCTGGCCACCTCATTTTCGGCCAGTGAACATGGAGAAATTTGATGGATCTCAAAATCCCATCGAATTTCTTCAGATCTATACAACAGCTGTCCGAGCAGCAGGAGGAGGAGAGCATGTAATGGCGAATTACCTTCCGACTGTGCTCGAAGGATCCGCTCGATCGTGGTTATTAAACCAACCACTCGAGTCGATCTACTCTTGGCAACACCTCTGCGATCTTCTACAGGCGAATTTCCAAGGCACATACAACCGCCCTGGAAAGGAAGACGACTTGCACCGGATAAAACAGAACAACAACGAGACTTTCCGTCAATTCATCAAACGCTTTAGTCGGGTCAGTAACTCAATTCCGAAATTTCGATTCCTCCGTGATCGTGGCTTTTAAGCAAGGAGTCCGTAGTAGAAGGATAACGGAGGACATTGCTTTGAATCCTTCCAACACTGTTGCCGAGCTCTTCGAGATGGCCGATCGATATGCAACTGCTTCTGAGGCAGTCGAGTGTAAAAATACTATTGATCGAGAAACGTACACTCCTCAAGAGCCAGGTGAAGTTGGTAAGGACAAAAAAGCAAAAAAGTCCAAGAAGAAAATAAAGAGTCAAAAACCACAAACCAGTGGTTTCAAGGAGGTCTTGGCCGTAAAAGATAAAGAGCCCCAAAGTACCAAGTCGTACCCTGATCAAAGCAAAGGTAAGCGCCCTGATCGTAGGAACGACAAACCAAGGTGGTGTCCTTTTCATAAAAAGGAAGGACATGACCTCCATCGCTAGTTTTTCAAAGAAAGCTCGAGGACTACTACAACTAAAGCACCACTCCCTACTCTCGGCGGGTGTAGGACATACGAGTGGCCAAAAGTCGTCGGATGATGAGGAGATGCTGTTCAAGATCCGCAACATACCGTTGAGCACATTTACGAGGACCATCGGCATACGACTCCAAACGACAACTTAAAGTCACGGACGAGAGGTAAATTCCATACATACTCCTCTCACAATAAATTACCAAGTGGTCGGAAGTTACCATCTCTTTTGAGAAGGATGACCGCCCAATCACTACGAGTCGATCGATTCGATATCCGATTGTGGTCGAACCCACCATCAACAACCGTCGGGTCAATCGAGTGTTGGTTGATGGTGGCGCTTTGAACATATTATTTACTAATGCCCCGGACGAGATGCAAGTACCTGAAACAAAGGTAAGGCCGATGACGATACTCCTTTTATGGAATCGTGCATCGGGTCTTCGCCAAACCCATTGGCCAAGTTTCTCTTCCTTTAACATTTGGCTCACCAAGTAATTTGAGACGAGAAAGTCTCCTTTGATGTGGTCGATTTCGACTGCATATAACGCCATACTCGGACGACCAACTTTGGCAAAATTCTTAATGGCTACTCATTATGGGTATCAATGTCTTAAGATGCCAGGTCCCAAAGGAGTGATCACAATCCAATGTGACAAAAAGATGGCGTATAGCTGCGACCGTCGATCCCTCGAGATGGTTGGTCAAATACCAACTCGAGATGAAAGTCAGCCTTCGACTAGCAAGTCGAAGCCTAAAAGTCGCACCAAAGCCGAACGACCAAGTCAAAGAGGTTCCTCTGGACGCAGAGGAGCCCTCGAAGACTGTTCGCATCGGGGAGACTTTCGACCCCAAATAGGAAGACGCCCTCATTACCTTCCTCCGAGCTAACGCAGATGTCTTTGCGTGGCAAGCATCCGACATGCCCGAGTTCCTGTGGAGGTGATCGAGCACGAGCTAGCTTTACTACCGATAAAGTACCGTAAAACAAAAATTACGGAGATTTGCCTGATCGACGAGATGCTATTAAATCGAGTTGGATAAGCTACTTAAAGCGTGCTTTATAAGAGAAGTCAACCACCAGAGTGGTTGGCTAACCTGTAATGGTCAAAAGTCAAGCGGCAAATGGCGTATGTCGTAGACTTTATCGATCTTAATAAAGCTTGTCCAAAAGATGATTTCCTTTACCTCTTATCGATCACCGGTTGATTCTCTGCAGTTGTGAGATATTAAGTTTTTAGATGCATATTCGGATACCACCGATCAATATGTGTCTAAACGATGAAGAAAAGACCGCATTCATTACTCCATTTGGTACCTTTTGCTATGTCAAAATGCCATTTGGTCTAAAGAATGCCTGCTTCTTTTCAACGCCTAATGCAATCGACTTTTCATCTCAATTAGGCCGAATTTGGAAGCCTATGTTGATGATCTAGTCGTAAAAGCATTAAGAGACTTAATCATATCATCGACCTACAAGAAACATTCGACAACCTCGAAAGCACCGCTTAAAACTTAATCGAGAGAAGTGTGTGTTTGGAATTTCTTCAGAAAATTGCTTGGATTCCTAGTATCCGAACGAGGAATCAAGCAAATCTGAAAAATAAAGGCCATCCTCGGATCGTCCTCCAAACACAAAAAGGAAGTCCGTAAACTCACGGATGCATGGCGGCTTTAAGTCGTTTCATCGCACGACTAGGAGAAAAGGACTACCTTTCTTTAAACTTCTCGGGAGACATGAAGGTTTTGAGTGGTCGAACGAGGCAAACGCCGCCTTTGAGGATGTCAAGAGGTACCTTCGAGTGCTCCTGCTCGGTTTCTCCAAAGCCGGAAGAGACGCTCTTAATTTACCTAGTCGCCACGCCACGTGCAAAGAAGCGCATACTAGTCGTGAACGTGAAAACGCATAACGACCGGTTTACTACGTCGGTGAAGTTTTACACGGGCCTAAGGAGCGTTACCCTCGTGTCCAAAACTTCTATATGCCCTCCTCATGTCTTCGAGGAAATCATGCATTATTTTCAGCGCACAAAATAGTCAGGTTGTCCCGAGTTTCCTTTGGGAGCAATCCTCCATAATAAGGAAACAATGGACGCATGGCAAAATGGTCACGAACTTGGGAGTTCGACCTCCATTTCGTGTCCCGAACGGCCATAAAATCCCGGATCTTGGCGGACTTTATCGCCGAATGGACAAATCTGAACTGCTCAGATCCCGATCGATCCCCACGACCGATGGATGATGTACTTTGACGGTCACTTACTTTAAGTGGCTCTGGGTCGGGTGGTCTGGTATCTCCTACCGAGAAACCTTAAAGTATTCCATACAATTAAACTTTCGTGCCACTAACAATGTGGCGAGTACGAAGGTTTGCTAGGCGGCATACGAGTGCAAAGCACTCTCAATTAAATCCGACTACTCGTGAGAGAGACTCTCAACTAGTCGTAAATCAAATCGGAAAGAGTACGGTGCTCTAGCTCGACAATGTCTCGATACTTATCGGAAGTCGCAAGCTAGAAAAGCATTTTTAGGTTTCGAGGTACAATTCATCCTCGAAGGATAATTTCCTCATGAGACCAACTTGCTCGGATGGCTTCTTCCCGATCTACTTGTACCAAAAGGAGTTTTCTTGGAGCAACTCCAAAAGCCGTCTTTGGTCGAAGAACCAGAGACACCTCCTATTGAGATGGCCTCATTAGACTACGAGGATACCTGGATGACTCCCATCTACGAGTATCTTCGCAAGGGTTTCAGACCAAGATGATCTTGAGGCGTATCGCTTATCCCAAACGCCAAAATGTATACTTTGGTCGAAGGAGTCCTCTACAAACGAGGAACCCAAGGGATACTCATGCGATGCATTCCGCAAAACGAAGGAATAACACTCCTTCACGATATACACAGTGGCATCTGTGGGACACATGCTTCCTACAGAACATTGGTTTGTAAAGCCTTTCGACAAGGTTTTTACTGGCCTACACTCGCATGACGATGCTAAGGAGGTGGTTAAAAGTGTGTCCAAAGCCAATTCCATGGTAGATGATACACCAACCACTCAAGCATTACAGACAATACCTCTTTCTTGGCCTTTTGCGACTGGGTCTCGATATCCTAGGACCGCTTCCCAAAGCTCCGGGAGGTTTCAATTCCTTTTGTGGCTATTGACACGTTCACAAAATGGATTGAAGTGAACTCAGAATCGATAACATCTAAGCGACAAAAGGTTCATGATGAGATGCGTAATTAGCCGATTTGGAGTTCCGAGTCGGATAATTACGCATAATGGTAAACAATTCGCAAGTGCAAAATTTCGAGAATTTTATGACGAGTTGGGTACCAAATTATGCTATGCTTCGTTGCACATCCCCAAAGCAACGGGCGGTCGAACGCAAACGGCCAAATAATGCGAGGAATTAAAACCCGAGTCTTCGACCAGCTTGTTAAGCGCTCGGGGGCTTGGGTACAAGAATTACCCTCCGTGTTATGGGCAGTTCGTACGACCACCAGTCGAGCAACAGGAGAAACACCATTTTTTCTAGTGTTCGGAGCCGAAGCCATGCTTCCTCCGGAGCTAAAATTGCGGTCGACACGAGTTGAAACTTTCAACAACTCAGACCAGGAACAACTTCGAGCAGATGACATTAACCTACTCGAAGAAAGGAGAAACCTAGCCTTAATCCGTTCGGCAGTCTACCAACAAGCCCTGCGCAGATACTATGATCGTAAGGTCCAACCTCGCCAAGTAAGTTACTTTCACTTGAAGTTGGGGGGCTAGATGACGAGGATCTAATAATCCTCATTTTATCTATTATCTATAATTCTTATTATGGGTAAATATGATGTCACATAGTCTCCGTATACCCTTATTTTTATAAGGAGAGGCCTACCAAGTGATTGTAAGATCTTCTACAATCACCCCCATAGTCGTAAGTCTTACTACGACTACTACACGTCGTAAGTGTTTCTCGACCATTACATGGTCGTAAGTCCTTCTACGATCACTACATAGTCGTAAGACCTTTTACGACTACTACCTGGTCGTAAGTCCTCCTACGACCAAGCAAACCACGACCACCTTATAATCAAACCTACAGGCAAGTGGGTCCAATTGATTAAGGAATCGAGCGTGCTCGCACGCACTATTATTCCGCGTAGTAATAGTGCTTAAATACCCCATTATCTTTGAATGATAATTGCCAGACGGCGTGGAGAAGCCAATGCGCCGGTAATTACTGCCATCATGCGCCCATTACTGGCTCAATTAAGGCGCCTCTTCCGCAGGACAAAACGGCTACTCCTTCACGACTATATAAGGGCATCAAGGAGAGAAAAGAAAGGGGGACAGAAAAATAGAGCGAGTCAAGGAGAAATACAAGTACTATTCTCTGTAATAGTCTTAGCTTCTTACTTGATCATCAAGAATACCACACCACACAGGATTAGGGTTATTATTCTCTCCGGAGAAGGCCTGAACCTGTCTAAACATCCCGTGTCAACCACTCTATGTGATTTCACCTCTAGGAGACCCCCCGAATCAAATAATCTTTACGTAAGATCGGTTCTAATACACCGACATGTCCTTTACAAGCATAATCTCTCATAATCTCCTATGCTCATTGCAAAATTTTCATCACAACAAGAATATACAACTTCTCAAAATAAGTGGTATATTCATCTTTATCTCATTTTATCTGGGTTGTCATCAATTAATAAAAAGGGGGAGATTGAAAACATCTAAGCCCCTAAGATTTGCTTTGGTAATTAATGACGATATATGAATATGTGACTAACTTGTTTATTGAGTATTTACAAGGTTTAATTCTAGCGGTGGTTACAGAAATTTGGACATACGTGCTTATGGCTCAAGTCAAGGTACAAGTAGTCTAGGATGCTTTTTCATTTTATCGGTCTTAAGGTGAAAAGGGTGGAAGACCGAATTATAGGTTAAATGACGTACTATTAAGAGGGATCAAGTCTAGTAGCTTGATAGCATGTTCTTGTGGATATTGGATCAATCTAGGATCATGCATGCACTCAAAACTTTTTTTTTAAAGCAAATCTTGTTTTATGAGACAAATCGGTAGTACCGATGTGTTGTCGGCGGAACTGCCGTTCTGCGATATGACCGGTGTTCCCATGGCGGAACTACCGTAGATCGGATGTACCGAAATCTTGCAATATGTATTTTCCAGAGAGACACCTTTTGAATTTTATTTGCTCTTTTGGAAGTGCGGTAGTACCCGCGTTCCTTAAACGGAACTACCGCAGATCGGATGTACTGAAATCTTGCGGTACATTTTTCCAGAGAGACACATTTTGAATTTTATTTGCTCTCTTGGAAATGCGGTAGTACCGGCGTTCTTTGAGAGAAACTACCGCAAGTCGGTTGTACCGAGCCAAGGCGCGGGACATTTTTTATAGAATGGTGCATTTCTGTGTTCATTTGCTGATTTGCTATTGCGGAACTACCGCAGTTCGGTGCGACCAAAAAAATCTAGCGGTACGTTATTTCCAATATGCGGTATTTTTGATCTCCAATGAAAATCGGTCGTACCGCCATAAGTTGAGCGGAACTACCGACAATCGAAACTACCGCACGATCAATGGCAGTAGTACCGCACCAAATTTCTAACGGCTCTTCCAAACACATTAAATGCTTCTGCTATAGCCGTTATTGTGCTGACGTTGGAGGTGCGGTAGTACACCATTACACGGCAGTACTACCAATTTCGCGAATTTTTCTAACTTTTGCCTCCAACTATGATATTTGCTTGTGGGGGGTATAAATCCTCCCCCACCAGCTCTAGGACAGACAAGAGGACATTTCATTGAACATCTTTGAGCCTAGAGCATTCACTTTACTCCTCATTCACTCTTATTGCATTTATTGTGAGGTAGTTGAGCAAAAATCAAGTGCATTCATTCTAGATTGATTCATAACACTTGATTGACGTCAAGTGAAGTTCGAGATTCATTACTCTTGGTGTTTGTCGACACCTAGACGACTTGGCGAGAGCTTGTGTGGTGATCTCTTCAAGAAGATTGTGAAGAGGCCCGGCGCCAATTGTGAGTGGTTCGGTGTTCACCATCTCCAAGAGGAGGAAGAACAACCACAAGTGAAATCGAGTGAAGGCTTAATTCGTGGAGCCGACTTGATTGGGTCAAGTTTCTTCAACGTGGACTAGTGAAGATCGATAAATTTTCGATACCATGGGAAAACCCCATTTGTCTTCATTGTGGTTATTTCTTGTCGTTATTTATCGCATTTACATTTGTAGCATTTATCTTTATGATAGGAAATCTTGTTAAGATTATCTTGCTTAGTTTCATAAATTTGTAGAAAATTTTAAAACCTCCTATTCATCTCCCCCCTATAGTCGGTTATCATTGATCCTACAACGCGCACACGCAAAGTAGGTCATTCGTTTTTTGCTCTAAAGGAAAAAATGTTCCATATGAAAACTTGAGATGCCTTTTGACCATATACATAGATTCCAGATCATAAACTAGCATGCAAGGTTCGACTAGATTGACTAATCACCACGATTAAAACGACTAGCTAACATGATCTGCAAATTTAATAGATCGAATGAAGCAAATCGCGTGAACTAGACAATTGTGAAGTAGCTGTTGTCAGTATTTGGGATAAACGAGCTATGTACCGAGGAGAGATAGGCACTATATATCATAAGAGAGATCCAAGAGCTTTGCTGGAATTACAGTTCTTTTAACTTAGTTAGATCATGTCAGGCGGGAGACGAACTTGGCCGCCCACGTGTGTACTAAATAAGCCTATGTCAGTAATCCTTGCGACACTTGGCTTAATGGGCTCCAGTGTTTTTGCAGCAATGTATTGAACATGATTGTAATCCTGCTTGATCAATGAAGTTGTTTGCTCTTGGCCGACAATGTTCAAAAGGAGGGAAGTTGGGGTGGCGGAGACCTAGGCGGCGTCGAGGGAGGAGGACAACGGTGGTGGCAAGGGAGGCGGAGGTCGGGGTGGCGGGAGGAGGAGTGAGGCTAGGCGGGAGGAGGAGGGGCCACGAGACCAAGGTAGCGTCGAGGGGGTTGGATGGCGGTGGCGGAGACCGAGGCAGTGGCGGGGGAGGAGGGCGACGACGCGGGAGGATGAGGGAGGCCGGGGCAGCAACGTTGGCGTGGGAGGAGGGGCTACGAAGAATGAGGCGGCAGGAGGAGGGCTACGGAGATCGAGCCGGCGTTGAGGGAGGACGACGATGACAGCGGTGACCGAGGAGGAGGGAGCGGTTGGAGGCGGCGTTGGGTTTGGAATGGCTGGGGTTCGGGTTTATATACATAGTAGGTGGGGATAAATTTTTCAAACTCTAAGGGAACTTGGAATTCCATCTACCCAGAGCTATGAGGCTTCCGACTTCTCCGTATTGAAAATGGTTTTGGGCTTTTCCAAAAGTAGGAAGCAAACTGTCCCAAATAGGACTTTAGTCAGCTAGTGGGCTGGGCTTCCTCCACGTGTTCCTAGGCCCAAGACGCGCACCAGGACCACAAACCGCTCCCTCCTGTCCTCTTTGCGCCTCCGAGACAAGCAGACTGTGCTCCCAGTGGCCAGGCCGAATCGAGAGGGAAGGCAGATGAGGTACCTCCGGCGGCCGCCTCGTTACAGCCGGCCTCTAATCTAATAGGCCAGCCTATCTCACATTGATTCATCATCTAAAACTCCTGATGATTTCAGTTCATAACTCACTAAAACACACGATTCATAAAAACTACAGGCATCCTGAAACGCTTCGAAACGTTCCAGCTTTCAATGCCAGACAAGCATATAATGTCTTACGCACTATCGTCCTAGTTGTGCATTTGATCAGAAACTGCGAGTGACAAATGTTGCATCCAAAGCAAGGATAATTAAGAAATAGTACGCATATCTCTGATTGTTACAGACAAAGCGTCTAGTGTCTTGAGATAACCTAAATAAATAAAGAAAAAAACGTCCAAGGGGAGGAAAGTTCAGTTGCAGTTTGGCTCTACTAACAAATCAGGATGAGGAAAAAATTTCCAACATCCTACCACTTTGCTCAAAAAATTTCTAACACGGCTCCGGTGGTAATCTGAATACCACTCCCAAGATCTACAGTTTCATGCTTTTCTATTCATGTACGTCATTAACCTCTCTTATGGTTATGGATGCAATGGTGACAATTATGTTTCCTGGTGACAATTTATTACGCATGTGTCACCAGAATAGTTTAGAGCTCATCATGGCCACGTTGGTTCGAAGACAAGCCCTCGAGTGTCTGTTGCAATTCCTGTTACATTAGTCAGAACTCTATAAGCTCCAAATCTTTAAGGAAAAAAATAAAAGACATCAGTGAAAGGAAGAGAAAGAACCTTCAGCTTCTCTTCAACGCATAATGCAGGAGTTGACAATACAGTCACATACCTGTGACAGTAAATGGGCATATAAGATGATGTAATGTGCATTTTTAGTAAAGATGGAAAGTGTATAGAGAGAAATCTACATACTCGCATCTGCTGGGCTCATCTACGTCATTAAGCTCATTACTCAACCCACATCTAAGCCTAACCTGCACAATAATTAAGCCATAAGTTAATTTTAAGACATGCAAACAGAAAGAATCAACACATGCTAATAAAGAGAATGCAAGCCTGGAAAACAGGAAGTACCTTCAGGCTTCGGTCAGGGCCATTCCAGCATCTGTCTCCGTTTGAGAAGTGCATTACCCTGTAGGATTCTTCAAATTTGTCCCAGCGCCTGATGGCAGAAAATTTCATTTTATGGCACAAGGTAATTGCAAAACACTATTCTAAGAGTGATCACGCGCTGCTTAACATGCATGTTTGCATGCTGCACGGACAGGATTGGAGTTTCAGGGCTGTAAACTTTACACATGGGGCAGAGCACAAGCAAAAAGGAAACTAGAATTTCTTTCGAGTATCTCAGATACAACCCTCACACAGTCACACCTGTAAGCTAGTTTGAGGCTCATCTAGTCAAAACTGTGCAAACAAGTTATTCTGCAGCATCTCTAAAATCTAGTACCTGGATATTGTAGAAACAGACTAACATTCAAAGCTAAATAGCAGTAAAGCAGGAGCAATATATGAAATAGGATCTAAACAAGGAAGAGCACTTGCCATTCGTTGGTTATTAGAAGCATCCTGTATAGACACAACAAAATGAAGAGAAAAACTAATACTCTCCTAAACTTAGCTATTCCTCAAATGGCATTCCCTAAAGAACATGAATAGAATTAATCATTTGAACATGATTACGTAATATAACAGCATACAAAGTTGCTAATCTGCAAAGGCCCACAAACCTACATAGTAGGAAAACTATTCGTTGATCATTGACTATTAACTTTGATAATGTCTTTCCCACTATCAACTCTAGAAATTCAGCCATTTTTTCAGGTCAAGGCAAGCTCAACCTTTGAAGATTCTATATTCATTTTGCAAGCTATTGTACTGAAAAATGCAAGCACAGTAAAGATGACAAAAGGTCATCATGCTCTCCAAACCGTAACTATTGATCTACGCAACAAGCTTTCCTAAAGAAAACTTACTCATTCATTTAAGAGTAATCTAAGCATCTATGAGGATACCCTACTAAGATGCAGATTTTCCATTGCGCAGAAGCCAAAATATTAGGAGAATCTTTGCCCACTTTGAGCAATGAGCATGAATGTCCGTAACATATCACTATTGACTCTTTTCGATAAAGAGTAGTTTGATCCATTATTAGAAAGAACAGAACTAGACAGCTACAAAATGGAGTTTAATCAGTGGATTATATTTGGAAATAACATGAAAATTTAGTAAATATGAAAGGAGAACAACAAACATACCCCAGGTTAGTGGAACTGTGTCCTTCAACCTGCGAAGCTTTCTTGTATGGACAGACCTTGTAAAGATACCTATCAATAAGGAGCAAAATTCACAAATGAGTGGAATTAACCAAATACAGGATGATAATAAAATAAATCATAAAAAGGCTTAAATAAAAGAGAGAAAACATGTGAGATTGAAAGTATACATACTTGCCCTCCTTGCTCTCAAAGCACTGGTCATAAAAGTAATAGAACTCCTTCTCCTTACCTAAAAAAATACATT
Source organism: Hsuehochloa calcarea (assembly GCA_036346395.1). Classification (NCBI taxonomy): domain Eukaryota; kingdom Viridiplantae; phylum Streptophyta; class Magnoliopsida; order Poales; family Poaceae; genus Hsuehochloa; species Hsuehochloa calcarea. The sequence continues at coordinate 16,711,960 of CM070594.1, forward strand.
CTATCATTTAATTTCAATTCTCCAGACATTTACTGAGGTAATGTATTATATTAACTACACTAATAAACCAAATGAAGACAACACATAGAATAGCAATTAACTTGTAATACCGAACATTATATTGTTCTACAGAAATGAAGGATCAAAAGTAAAAATGTACCAAAGTTTTTAGGTATTAAAAAGGCGGATTTTGTAAATGAAAGACTCTCAGGTCAGCTCAATAAAAAACCAGAAAATATATTTGAAAGAAATTTAGAAAGGTCTCTTCTTTATTTCTATGGCTGGATTGTACTTTCCTGCAAATGCCTCTCTGAGAGTTGTTCTTTATCAATTTTAAAGACCAGCATTTTCCAGTCTAGGCAGTAGGCAAAGTCATGCTAACAGGTGGATTTTCATTAATCCTAAGTCCTAACAATAAAAAAAAACTTGACTGCGTGGCTTGAACAGTATTTTCATTAATGGCAAGCACAATAAAAGTATAAACTATAGCCAAGGTTGTCACGGCGCAAAGTCATGCTAGCATTAATCCTAAGTCCTAACAATTTTAAAAACTTGATCGCGTGGCGACCCCATTAATGGCGCTATAGCCAGGTTGTCACACCCAGTGCCCAAGTCGCACACCTAGACGGTGATTAGACGATAACATATATTAGCCAAATCAGTACATATAACAGAGAAAAAATGAAGAATGGACGAGAGATGGGCCACTGCCCACTCAGCCCACAACCCCACTAGAGCCAAAAGCCCATCTAAGTCATTCACTACCTCCTCCCATGCCCTAGTACCACCAGGCCGCCACCTCATCCTCTCCTTGTAGATGGGCAAGCAGCATCGCAAGCAGCAGCGTAGAAACACGAGCAGCAAAGCAGAGAGCATCGGAGCAGAGGACTGCGATGGGCGACGAGCAACAGAGCAGATCAGGCGAGAGGGAGGAGCAGAGAAGAAAGGAGAGGAAGGGAAGAGTACATGCGAGGCGAGGGCGGAAGGCATGGAGGGTGATGGGTGACAAGTAGAAGAGCGGATCAGGGGAGAGGGAGGAGATGGGTGGCAAAGGCGGTGGTCGATGCGAGCTGGAGAGGACTGGCGACGACGGCGGCGGCTAGGGTTCCCCCAGGCCTGAGCCTTCTCTCCCCCTCTATCGGGTCACCCAGAGGCCAGATTTGAGCCCCTCTCTCACCCAGACCACTGCCAGTCGAGGCGAGCAGTCGTGTTGTCCGCTGCTAGCCGACTGGACGACATGTCGTCGACTTGACGATACCGTGACAACTATGACTATAGCAATATCATTAATAGCTAAAAACATAATATACAGGTCGCTGGTGCACTCAACCACCAAACAAACAAAGTTTCAACTGACTTACCAAAATTGTGTTTTAGCTTATCGGTCAGAGTGGATATCCTAGATTGAATTTTGGACAGCTTTGAGCTGGCATCATCATACTCCTTCCGAACACGTGAAGCCTCTATAAAAGTAAGTGTATAAGGTACAACATATCCCCGTGACTCATGACGGATCAACAAAACCAGTATATACAACTTACCTGATAAATCCACAGGGGTCTTAAAAAAGTTGAATGCTTGTAGAACATTTTGTACTGTTTGCTGAATATTGCCCAGCCATGATGTTTGTCCTGAGGCAGTTAAATCTGAAAGAACAAACAAAATCTAATAATCAATAACCATACAAAAAAGGACAGGAATAGTAGTCAAGTGATACAAAACATTGTACCCAAATGGTCATCACCTTTCTGATCGTCATCGGATTTATAGGACTCATTAGGTTCTTCATGATCATCAACATACTCATCATCTGATGCATTAGAGAACTCTTCATCATCAAATTTATGCCTGTCGTCCTCAACTTCTGAACGATAACCGCCATAATTTTCTTCTGCAGGTTCTGGTAGATCTAATTCATCTTCAAGTCCTTCTTCTGCAGGTTCTGGTATATCATGCTCATCTTCATGCCCCTTTTTATCGTCTTTACCAACCTCATCTACCTTTTCTCCAGTCCAGCGAGAAGCTACCAGACGACCCAACTCCTCCCTTGATAAACCTTCAGAGTTGACAGAACTAGGGTCCTGCAAAATTTACCACCACAACGCTTCATTCCCTGACCCATGTAGCGCATTCCCATGAGACAAATTAAACATTATTGCTTGTTTGATATTTTTTGGGGTATCGTACTAGTATAAGTAAAAGCAATAACGTCCATAGAAAAGTTTAACTGTCCTTAACCAAGTATAATTGGAGATAAGGACAACAATGATGTGCAAAGAATAGCAAGTAGCAAGTCTGATTCTAGTGCAAAATGATCAATATGTAGAATCCAAACAAGTAATTGCGGAGATTCGTGCTGGAACATCCACTTTGCATTTAAAGAAGTACAAAAGCATATTTATTCCGAATCAGACGGGGAAATGCGCAACAATGATGTGCAAAGACTAGCAAGTGCTGGTGCGGATATGGCTTATGAGGCATCAGACATCTAGCTGACATATGACTACACATTGCAGAGCTCATCAACTGGACTGATCAACAAAGAGAATGTTATGTGAAGTGTAATGGCATCCTCTGCCTTGAAATCATTTCCTAGAATCACAATAGCTAATTAGTAGATCACCATAGTTGTCACTATGTAGATCCATATGGCCCATCTCCCATCATATGGCAACTCATAATAGCTAATTACCTTTTGGGGCTATTAGTTTTTGGCCAATTGGAGGAATGTCTACAAGATGGGACTTGGGAGAACTAAAAGGGCAAAGAGTTAAACATATTTGAAGAGGAAATGTGAGAATGTTGGTTTACGACTTAAAAGAGAGAGGAATGCACAATTGTTTTTCTATACAGGTTCAACCCCTGGAAGGGAGACAATCACAAAATTAATCTCTATTATTGCTTCTAAAGAGCAAAGAAAACATCTGTTAAACAAGTTCAATGAAATGAGTCAGGTGCAAAGTAGTTACTACACCACCTGCTCTTTGGTAGGTGCTGCGGATGTCTCCTCCAGTGGCGATTCATCTCCAGTTCCAGCTTTAATCCTATTCTCATCTTGGCTTTCAGGATCATGCTGACATAGAAACCCAACATATATGAATAATCAATTTTCATAATGAAACGTGAACAATTAGAATTTTGATTTTGTAAAACCAAAGCTAAATTATACCTGTTCAACAGATGAGCTTTCTGGTGCGTGATTGTCATGGTCCGTGCCATGTCCATCATGATGTTCAGCTACCTAGAGTCAACATAAATAACAAAATAATATAAAAGTACAGAAATGAGTAAAACAAGTCAGCAGTAAGTGCCAAATTCTCGTATGTGAGGATTACTACAGTATATATTCCCCAATGGTCATCATTTGTATGTTCTTTAGTCGTATGGGCATTCTGGGTGAACCATGATTCAACAAAATACTTCTAAATAGCTTTAGTGGAACCTCCAGTCTCCAGGGTACATGGGGAGTATCTGTTTCTTGATGTGCATATGCATATGACATTTGCGACAAGAGGGCGGTTAATAATTCAGTTCATTTAGCCCAAAACCCTAAAACTGAGCCAACAGTTTCAATTTTTTTAGTGGATATGCTGAATGATGGAGGAATTATAAAAGCTACAGAAACATTGATTTCTTCATTACTTATGTGAATGTTTGAGAAGTAGATGCATTACAATCATTTGATGGGTGGTGGTTCACAGACTTCACTCCCAAGTATAATAACTAAATAAGTACAAAGCTACAATCATATTAGACATGCTCGACATGCCAACACCCAACTTATGAGTTCTTCCAACTGAGGTGATAGAAATCAACATAGGAAAGGTGGACAGGAGGTTAACCGATATATAGAAAGAAATGCCAACCTTGCTATCATCTTCTTGCACATTCCCATTAGCTTCCTGAGAATCTACTTCCTGAGAGGCATCCGGTGCTTTGTTTTCATCAGCTGCTTGCTTTTCAACTTCTTCTTTCATTCTCTTTTCTTCTTTCTCTTTTCTTAATCGCTCCTCTTCCTCTGCCTTCTCTATTAACCTCTTTTGCTCTGCATAGTACGGAATGTCTAACTTTTAACATAAAAATTATCCATTGAAAACTAGCATCTTCAACAACATTTGCTGGACATATCATTCTGTGGCAAATGACCAGCAGTTACAAAGAGCACACCTTTGAGCTTGTCAACAAGCCCTTGGAGTATTTTCTCTTCACCCTTCAGTTTTGCTAACTCTGCTTCGTCTTTAGCAAATGCCTCTTTCGCCCTTTCAACTTCCTGACTCCGAATAACGACACCACTTTTATATGTAGCTACTTTCTTCTTCAACTTCTCCCTTGCCGCCTTGCCAGCCTCCCAACACGTATTCTTACAAATGACGTTGCTATCGTATTCATCACTCCCATCACAGCAATCTAGAAGGCAATGAGGAACAAGTAGAGGGAATTAGAATAATATTACGGGATATCCAACAGGCACTACTGTCTACGGAACAAGAGCTCCGGCGGGTTTCTCAGTCTCTAGTCTTGTCGTATGTGTGCCTTTAGTTTTAACAAAACAAGGAAGCAATGAAACAAACAAAAGAATGCCATCGATTATAAGCCTCTTACCGCATATACCATCATTCACTCGCGACGAGAAGATCGTGATTGGAGAATGGCCGGCATTCTGGCAGTAGAATTTCCCCTCCGGGCACGCTGATGTCCCTGCGCGGGAAAAGGAAACACAATTCGATTAATTGCTCTCCTACAATAGATTCCAACGCTGGCACTAATACAGAACCCAACAGAGCAAAGATTACAACTTTCGCATATCTAATCTACCGCGTGGATCTCCAACCACCCACAATTCAAGCCCCCAAGCAAAACAAAAAAAATCGTCTTTTTAGGCAAGAAGAAGAAGAAGGCGATACCGGGCTCGTCAGTGCCGTCGGGGCAGTCGCAGAAGTCGTCGTTGAGCTGGTCCCTGGTGAACCTCCCCGATCCGTTCCTGCACTTGATCACGCTGCCTCTGTAGTACGCCTCATCTGCGCCCAGCAACGCCAAATCAAGAACCAAATCCATCTAGCAAAGTCAAAGAAAGAAGAGAGCAAAGCGCGGGCAGATCCGGGGAAACCTTGCGGTGGGATGCCCAGGGTGTCGAGGGGCGGCTTGGACGCCGTGGCGGCGGCAGAGATCCAGAGGAGGAGGGCGGAGAGGAGGAGCGGCGAGAGCGCGGGGCGCCTCATGGCTGGCCGGAGCAGAGGACGGATGGGCGATGGCTCGCTTCAGGTTCAGGTCCAGACTCCAGAGCCTCCGCCTCCCAACTCCCAAGGGTTCGGGAAGGGTAGGAGTGTCGAGTTGAGTTATACTGTACACGTATGCAGATACAGTAGCCGAATACGGATGTAGAGTACTAACATGAAGGCTATACCAGTTCGCATACGTATTTTCAAAATCTAATTTGAACTCATAAACGTGCGGATTCGAATATGAATCTGTATTTTTTTTTCTTTCGAGGGATGCAGCTGGCTAACAGCTGGCTTCCTTAATTACTCTAAAAACACATGGTTATCCTTAAGGCTCGACAAATCGAGATCATAGTAGTACGACCACTGGTTAATGAGGTTTAGTGTGTGAGTTTTTTTTGGCAAGGATGAAGTTTGATGTACTTCCTGTTAGGTACGTGCACACTATTGTGATTATTATAATATCTAAAATAATAATTAAATTGGCAGCCACATATATAGTTGTTATATTTGAGACTATGAAAAGTAACATAATCGTCAACTTAAATATATCTATCTCATATATATGCACTAACAAAGCAAAACTTAGAACAAGTATGTTAGTAGTCATCAACATCATCACATGACAAATGTTTAGAAAACAAAACTTGACCATAAGAAATGATATCATCGCGAGAATTACCCGACGAAGGTCGCGGTAGAGTCTGATTCGAAGAAAACGACGCATAGAGAATGATTGAGAAGAAAGAAGCTGTGAATAGTCGCATGCACGCTTCCTAAAAACCAGATTCGTCCCAACCCGTGCAGAATCACAAGGACGCTAGCTTTGGAGACAGTATTCTCCCTGCGTCGGTGCACGCCGACGAAGAGATGAAGTAGCTGAAGTTACACATCACAGATGAACAAGACTCTCTCTCTCTGTGTGAATAGTAAGTATTTACGAGTTAGCACAGCGGAACAATAAGATAGAAACTGTTTTTTACTACAACAAAGCCACACAAGGCTAAGGTTCTGAATACAATTATTTAATTACAAAAGGGAATGCACTCTCCACGCTTGCCTGCTAGGTCTCTCTAGCAGTCTACTCGTCCCACGAGTTGAATAGGGCGTCCACCTCGCGCCCGCTCCTCGTAATTAGCGGCTTCGTCACTGGTGGCCTCCTTGGTACCTGTGAATCCTTCATCCCACTCGGGATAACTCCCGATCGGAATAGGATCTAAACAATGGGAGATATAGCAAGAGTGAGTACTAGTACTCAACAAACATATAATAACAAGATGCACCTGATGACTGAGGACTAGTACCATTATCTCCCTTCCTCTATTATTTTGGTTTTTGGTACACTGAGCTTGATTCATTAATTTGATGCTTGATTTATACACTGGTGTTGCTTGGTTGTGCTTATGCATGAATAATGTACGGATGTGAGTTATAAGGACGGTGGGGAGATGGATGGTGGTTACAATGGCTCTAGATTGGCTACTGCAAGCTTGCGGTAAGACAACCCATTTCTCTCTCTACTCCTCCAAACCCCTTCTGTGATGCCAAAACTAGCGATATTACAGTGGGTTCAGCCTTGACCAAAAATGGAAATGGCTTCAAAAGTGGGTTACCTTTGTGAGACTTGTTTTGGGAAAAAAGGCAGTGAGGTTTGGTGACGATGGTCGTGGTGGTTCACGTGTGCCGCGGTCGCTCATTGATGTTTGTTGCCACCTCTTGCTCGCTTCGTCTTCTGGCTCCTGGCCTCCTGTCTTCCCTTTGTGGCTGTGGTTGTTTGGCTTGCTAGCAGTGGTGGGGTGAGGGTTGCTCTTTGCGCTTACCTCTGGCTTGTGAATAAATGACTTGCAGGTGTTGTGATCAAGGGGGGAAGAATCTGTGAGGGTTGGCTGGCTGGCAGAAGGTTGGCACTGAGCTGGCTCTTATGTGTTTGATATTTTGGGCTACTTGGTGAATGCATCACCTAGGGGGATGAACTTCTGTGGTTGGCTCTTATCCCTTTGGCTCTCATATTCTACTGTTGGGTTGGGTAATGCCGATGGACATTTGGTCCAAAGGATGCTTCTACTGTTGTGGGTTTACGGACCATTGGTCTAAAGGTGAGTTTTGAGACGGTTTTTAGATGTTTCTTGGATCAAGGTAAGTCGGTATACGCGAGTATCGGCTTTTAACATTTGCTGGATGATGAGACCAACGGAAGGTGAGATGGTGCCATTACCTTAGGATGGTCGGGAAGCCTCAGTGACCTTAGTGAAATCTAACGATAATCTTCTCTTTCTTCCAATCTTCTCTTTAATAATACTATACTTGCTATTATCTATAGGTACTGGTGGAAAGGGGTATGTGTGCTGGTTTCAAATGCTGAAGAAAAGGATTCAGTAATCTAACAATCAAGGGACAAAGATACAAGGGGGCTTCGGCGATATACGATGTGAAGCTTTCATCATTGTTTTGCAAATTATTATGGATTGCAAAAGATACGTTTTTAATTTGTTGCACTGAATTCTGGCAGTTGTTTTGAGTTGGCAATAATGTTTCTAATTTGCTTGAATTGAATTAATATAGTAATTCGAGGTGCATTTTAGTGTAAAACGTTCTGATGCAATTTATGTTACTAAACTCTTGATGTGAAGTTTTATATGTGGAAGTGTGTTGATGGTGTGTGATGTATATCTTTATACTCGTTATGGCGATTAAGACTCGTTTTTTAGTATACATATTTTAGTTACTGTTTAATTATGAATTAACGATGCTTAATCTAGGTTTAGGTTTTTCGGGTTCTCACGGGTCTCTTCCTACCCTAGACTAGTAATATAGTATTAAACTTTTCACCTTCTACAATGTATGAGTATACCTTTGAGAGTTTTCTTGAATTTAATTGGAAAATTAAATGGCCAAACGCAAAACCCCAACACTTCCTTTTTCAATCTCTGAAGCGCAAAATTACGCATTTTCGGGTGAAGTTGCGTGGAATTTCCTGCTGTGCATTTACGGGTCGGAGTGCAATTCAGACTAAACCGCATCTTCTGTAAATAACCGACTACTTCGAATCTGTTTCTAGAATGAATTTAATAGGAATCCATCGCTCAAATATACTCCAATTTAAGTACGGGCATTAATAGCGTCGAATTCGATAATATACTCGGATATATAGAGCTAGACAGTGACGCAGTAAAATTATTCGTTAAATTCGTATTTAACGGCAGTGCTGTGCTGCAGTAGTCGGCACAGGCCCACTTGTCAGACCAGCCCATGAAGCTTTCCCATCTCTGCGGCCGGTACGGGAGGAGTTGACTGGGCCGTGCTGCAAAAGCCTTAAGGAATTGGATAAACGGGCTCCAGCGGGTAACGTGCTGCTCATGTGTTTTTCAGTGCCGCCAAACTTTATTATTATATTTGTCGTTAAAACTATGTTACATGCAAATTATATTATTAAATTTCTCGTTAAAACTACTACTCATGTCACAAAAGAATGATGTTTTTTTTTTTTTTCAAAGTCACAATATCAGTCAGACACCATCAGTGATGTGATAGCAATTAACGTCTTAGCAAGAGCTTGCATGCGCAACTTCAGCACAGCAGCTATACAAATCCGCAACATGTAGTGCAGCAGCATGATGCCAATTTAAGAATCGATGCGAACGATATATACTGCTAATAGAAAACCACGGCACTGCCAAAAGAAGCCGAAATCAGATACTCCAGCTAGCTCTGAAAATTAACCACAACCGTTTGATTTACTCGTTGCATGGTTACTCCGACGCACACCAATTCCATGCAGGAAACGGATCCTCTGTTAACGCAGAGAAGTACAATAATATGCATTATAATATTTGTTTTATCGTACGATCTAAAATGAACCGTCTAATCCTATCACTACGGTACCAAAGAGCTAAAACCGCTGCAGTATTATCTGCTGTAACGGCAGATAATCCGGATCCTTGGAGTATGGACACAGCAACTCATCGATGAAGTACGCATGCGGCATCGATCAGTTCTTGCTTATTAATTTCCATCGATGAAGTAGAGTAACCAAGCTGATGCATACATATGCTTTTGCCTGTTTGAGAACAACTAAATTAATTAGGATCGTGTTGTTTACTATGTATGTAGTTACGTGGTGATGTGTATGCTTAATTACGTAAAATTATGGGATGATGACTAAACATGCTGTTACATGTACTATTGTACAGGACTAAAGTAAGATCGATCGATGTCATCATGTAGCACGAACTTCAATGCGGGTTCCGCGGATCGTGGCGGCTGTTGGCCGCGGACCCCGGGTAGTCCTCCGTCTGCAGGTCCACCCTCCGCACCGCCTCCTCGTCGGCCAGCAGCGGCAGCTCTCCTCCCACCGCCGCCTCCTCTGCGGTCGTCGCCACCGCCTGCCCTCCAGAGGCGACGGCCGCCGCCTCCCTTGGCAGCAACGCCCTCCGGTTGCCGCCGGCCACCGCCGCCGCGCTCGCCGCTGCAAGGGCGAGAAAACAAAAGGCAAAGATCAGGAGCATGGCCTCCGGCGAGAGGTCCGGCGAGCCGAAGAGCTCGATCAAGCCGTACAAACCGTGGACGAGGAAGAGGCAGGAGAGGAAGGCCAGCAGCACCAGGACGAGAGGAACGGAGCAGCACGCCTTCCTCATCGTCGCTCGCTACCGTACGCGCGCGTCGTATAGTAGCTTCCCTCTCTCTCTCTCTCCTTCTTCCTTCTCCCTTAACTTGTAGAGAGAGAAGCAGATGGCCTTTATATAGCTGCACGGATCTGATTAATTTAGAACAGAGGGCTATCTAGCTGTGATTTGAGATAAGCTAAGTATGCATATGTGTGAATTAAAGTGACGTGTGTGTGTGTTTGCACTTGCATACACTACTACTGTTGCGCTGTGATCGGCTGGAACGTGGGAAAACCTTAGTCAGCTATCTTATGCTTGCGGCCATGGCTTTGACAGATCGATCGGATCTGCATGGGAATGATCAGGAAAATATCGGCTGCGTTGGACCGAGGAGGCTACTAAGAGGGTTGAATAGGCGCTATATAATCAACGACCTCTTTAAAATCTTTTGTCTTAAAAAGTTTAAAGTTATTCCACTCCAACACTATATCAAGTTATAAAGATCCGATAGAATCATTCAAACGAGCTCAAGCCAAAATCCCCATTGGACTGGTCAAACCGGATAAACAGTAGATATCAGTGAGTGAACAGTAAAATCAGCTCAAGAATTGACTTTTAGCACGATTTTAAAATCATAAATTGATCAAACTTTTGATTCACAACTCCAAACTTCATAAAACTTGAAACACACATTCTCTAGGATGTTGGGAACCTATTCCAATCAAAGATCTTGAAGATCTATCCCAAAGTTTTGACTTTTTTCCATTTGAGTGCAGGTTGTACCAAAACCAGGGCAAATACGAAAACGATGATTGAGAGGATGGGAGGTATCAATCCAAGATAGATAAGAGTGGTAGCACACATACAAGTGTTCTCATCTCTCTTAATATATCTCTCAAACCCTAGCCTTTTCCTCTCTCTACTTTCTCCAATTTTACATTAGGGTTCCTTGGCTTATGTACATGTGTAAAAACTGCACTACCTCCTTATATAATGGAGGCTAGGTTTAGAGAGGAAACCCTAACGAGCACTCGTTAAGCTCACACACAAACAGGTCTCACTCACACACGCTTCTCAAAGCATTGTCTTCATCTTTAGCTCTATTAAGCTAAATCCATATGGTTTGCCCTCCATGGAGTATCTTTGACCTAATCCACTTAGGCTACTATCGTGGTTTTCCACACCACTACTTTTTTGGTATTAAAAAATTTACCAAAATGTCCATCTACTAACCTTTCCCGATTCCTTCACATCGAAGCATTGCCCATGCTTCGCCATCATCCATGTGGCCCCGATGGCGTCTCGCCAAGCCTCTCACGTGTCCGAATCCAATCAAACCGTCCTCGCTTGTAAGCAAGCCTAAGTCACTTGGTGCACCACATGCCTTATCATGCACCATGACCGTACCTGGTTCCCCTAACCATTCTAGACTTTAGCTCCCCCCTAAGCTTGGTCCCGATCTACCTTGTTGTTGCTAGTCACGTACACCACTCCGCAAGCCTTGGTCATCTTCTAGCGGCACCTTGATCGTTGTGGACCTAAGCTCCCCTAGCTTAGTCTCCATCCCTTGACCTCTCTGGACTTAAGCTCTCCTAGCTTAGTCCCGGTCCCGTTCGTCTCACCACGACGTAGCTTGGGAGTCCTACAACTATGATCGACAAGCAAACCATTACGTGGTACTGCACGACAACAAAAATAATCAACTGTGACAATTGATGAGTCAAGAATGCGTGCCTTCAAAGCTTCGTTCCCAGAAGCATCACCAAGACACATAGCCATCAAAAGGCTCACAATGAACCAAGTGCACCATTTTACCTTAATAGTCTCTGCTCAAACTTTATCTTCCATGATTACTGTCCATTGTGTATTTGCTTGAGTCCAACTATCTCACCGGCATCTATAACCGTTTTGGACCTTGATTTTCCTTACCGAGTCCCGGTTCTCCTTGTCATTGACCATAATTGATCGACTTCAAGCCACCAGCACAACAATAGACTAATAAAATATTTTCGGACACAAGTTCTTCACAACTTGACCCACATTAGTCCAAATATGCATAATGCAACATATATATATATATATATATATATATATATATATATATATATATATATATAGGAAGCCTTTTCCTACTCCCTGAGTAGTTACTCCTATTCCGTATCTCACAACGTAGAGAGTATCTTGCAACCGAGTATGTATGTGTAGTATACAGTATATAAGACCATCTAGGTGGTATTCACAATTTTCAGGGTGGTATGTACAAATTTTTAGACATACTCCTTTTAGTGCAAATATGAAGGTTTTACAAAATATGCTAAAAACTAAGGACTTTCTTGCAAATTTTTCATGTGGTTCGCATTGGAATATCTTATAATTAGTATATGAGTATACCCAAAGTGATAAAGGAGTATGTCAAGTTCTTTTAAGTGGTATATCGAGAGTGGGAGTAACTACACCCGGAGTAGAAAGTATTTATCCTATATATATATATATATATATATATATATATATATATATATATATATATATATATATATATATATATATATATATGCACCAATCCCATAGCCCTTGACCAATTCTCAAATTTCAGCTCAAAGCCACACCTCATTGCGCCCCGAAAAAACATAGGCGGTCAGACTGTGGCCGGTTGGACCGCCCACCTACACTTGAAAACACCCTCTCTGGATTTTTCAGTAAAGCTTTATCTTGTTTTAGGTCTAGTTTTCATTTCCAATGACATCTGGTGCAAACACACCATAAATATTCTCACACAAGTGTTTGATGAGCAATCCCCGAAAGCTCACACCGCCGGCCAAACCGCTCCACAGAGCCGGTCATACCGTCGGCCACCTGACAACAGATTTAAAATTGCGAACTCTCAGAATCAAACTCAAACTTCGACAATACGTGCACAACAAAGTTAAATACTCATCGCATACTATGGGTGACCTCCTCACGGGCCAGAATGGATGGGCCATCACTCGTTTTCATCGTCGAACGATCCATCCATCCATTGATGATCTCTCCTCGATCTGGTAGTGGGTAGGCAAGGTTGACGTCTCGTATGTTCTGTGATCTGTATTTATGACACATACTTACACCTGATGGTAGTGTGCTCATAGGTCTAGATTAATTAGCTGGTTGGCAACGACAGATGGAGCTTTGGAGTTTGGCCAGATCGAGATTTGATCGATCTTGGGAAATTACCAGACAGTTTTCATGGTCATGTATGCGCAATGAGAGATGGTGTTCAGTCAACTTCAATCTATATATATATATATATATAGATGAAAAAATGCTCTAGATTATTTCGATTGGTAAAATTTGTAACTTAATTTTATCCCCTGACACTAGGTACTACGCTACCATACTACTATATGTGAAATGGAGGCATGCATGTGTAACAGTGATCAGGAATTGGTTCAGCATGTTATTGAAATTATCTGCAGATCATCTCCCTGAATCCCGACAGGAAAATAAATAAATAAATGAAGGAAGCAGTGATATATAATTGTACCTCTGCGCTGCGGCAAAATTTTGGCAATGCAATTCGGGCACAATTCAACTACTGTGTAATCGATATATCACATCATTACCTAGTGCCTAATTTCTTTCGGCCTCGGAAGGCATTCATACATCAGTGTCCACCAAGAATTTATTGTCACTTACTTTTAAAAGAAAAATCTTGTCACTTCGTACGTAGAACCGTCACTAACAAACAGATCTACCTATTGGGAGAGAGAGAGAGAGAGAGAGAGGCTAAGTAAGTATTTAAATTAGGTAAACCTCGTTTAAGTCAAACCACAGATCAGGAAGAATGCATCACAACGCAAGAAGAGAATGATTCTTTTGAACAGCTAATAGTTAATTAAGCTCTGAGAAAACGCACGTACTACTTATCCTTTTGGAGAAGGCCAGGCCACACCATGCATGGCGGGTGTCCATTCCACCAATATACGCGAGATTCGGCAAGCGAGACAACACCTTTACTCACCACATCGATCGTGGATATAACGCTCGCCCAACCACACCAAGCATGGCCGTTTGTTTGGCAAAAGATTGGCCTGGAAAAATTACAGTCAATAAAAGAGAGCCAGAATACATACTTTGGACATACTTTGGGCTGTTTAATCATATCTCACATTCGATGGTTCAAATATATATATGGATCTCAAGACATCGACCTGAGACCCAAAAAAAAAAACACATGTATATATACGTAGCAATCTTGCAGTGATCAGGCGACTGTATTTTCGGCCATTCCAGTTTGAACCCAGCGGCTTGAACGCCTGATCAATGGTTATTTCACCTTGCACTGCAGGAGATCCGGCCAAATCCGAGCTACACGATGGGTGAGTGGAGGTAGAGCCCACCTACCACCACAGCCCAAAAATGGTGTGCTGTGGCATGGAAAGGCAGCTGAGCACTAACCTAGCAGCTGAACAAGATGCTCTCACAATTGTGCACCACCAAAATTAACTGGTCGAAATGGGGGCTCTTGTGAGATCAGGCTCGAGCCAATAGTGGTGTACAACGATGTCATGATCTCTCGACGAATCCCTGTGCACAAGGTGGCTGATGTGCATCTCACAGGTGTCGGCATATCGTGGCTTTGTGGCTCTGAACAGTGCCAATTTGGAGAGGAGATCGAAAAGTTTTTTTTTTTGTTTGTGACAAAAAAATGGCCATGGTGCTGAGATTTGGTGATGCACGAGGTGAGAGGAAACTTGCAGACGTCTTCGATGATGGATCGCATCACTTCGAGGACTCCATACGTAGTAAGATCATTGGGATTACGTCAGATCATTGGGAGCATGGTGTGAGTTTTTCTTAGATCGAACTTGGATGTCTGATGATTTTTTAAGGGGTGTTTATGTGTTTTAACATTAGTAAGATTTCCAGACCTTCTAGCTATATAGCCCAAGTAGTTCAAGGCCTGAATCCACCCTTATGCCGAAGAATGATTAACAAAAACTAAACACCTTGTACATTGGAGTGGCAGAGCCATGACTTGTAAGGAGTGTAATCGGAGTATATATAGACGGATATTGCTCATTTTGTATTCTATTTTTTTTTCAGAGTTGGAGTTGAACAAAGATAGTGCTAGATACACATATGTCTATTCTTTATTCGCTCCGCAAATCTTCGGATCGGCCGGTCAGACGGACGGAAATTAAAGTATCCGCTCTGTTTGCGCCCTCGTAATTATACTCAGTGGGTCAACTGTAACCGAATAATTTACACCGGTTTCATCTCTTCTTACCGTTCATGGACTAATGCATAAATATGTATTAATTAAGGTTTAGGCTTCTTGTACCATAGATGAATTGTAAATGCCACCACATGTTATACATGATACGCCACTAACCTTGAGCTGCTGCTACGCGATGGCGGAGCCGGAGGTTGGACGGAACTTGCAGCCTTATATTCGCGCGCGGGCCTTTGAATCAAGGAAATGGTGTTAAATACCTGCAGTAGGCGGTAAAAGCTTATTCTTCGGCTCGTCGGTGATGAGGATGGTCAGCCGCCGAAGCAGCAGCAATGGTGGCTACCTCTGCCCTTGCCCAAAGACTAAGCAGTTCTGCATGGTTTGGCAGGGTAGCTACATAACGATTTCCAAACGAGCAGTGCTTCTATGGCCAGCATATACAACCTCAGAATATAGATTTGGAAAATACAAATGCTTAGGTAAAGTCCATACGATTTCCTCCTAGGATATATCACTCAAAACACACACTCGCGAGAGACAGAGAGGAACAATGCCGATAGCCCTCTCTCTCTCTCTCTCTCTCACAATGGGCCTTGTTGGGCCCAAGACATTACAGGTCAGAATCTAGACAACCTGCCACGTGTTCAATTTTTTTTTTCTTTACTAAAAGAGAAGCCGTTCATGCTCCAAACAATTACACCATAGTTCAGGGCCTACTTTACTCTGGTAGCAGCAATAGTTTTGCATTCAGTTAAGGTCTATAATAGGTAGGACTTGCTTAGCTCGTTGCGGCCCAGGTCCATGAATTTTTGGTGTTATTATGATTAAGAACACAAACTACCTTGTTTCGCTACTACGAAAAGGCTAATACTGGACGCTTTATCAACCGTATGTATTACATGTAATCACAGACAGTTTTAGTTTACAGACCGTTTGTGTTACTGGCTACGCTAAAAATCGTCTGTGAAAATGTAATATCACAGACGGTTTTCAACATGAACCGTCCGTGACTTCCCGCTGTCTGTGATAATTTTATTTATTGTAGATCCGATCCTCACAGATCTGCCTTAAATTCCAACTCTGTTCTCGTTGCTGCTCCTAGAGGTGGGGCTTTGAGGCGATTTGGTGAAAGGAGACCGTAGATTTAGAAAGATAGTGATTATATATCTAGCTTGGTAATTTATTATTGACTATCGATGGTTAGTGATTTGTTCCTTGCATTATATTCTAGACCTAGCTTGGTAAAGAGAGAATTGAAAATAGTTTAGATCTAACTTTTTGTGTTGTTTTACAAGTGTTAGCTTCTTGCCATCAAAAGTTGGGTGGGTTGTCTATAATGTGTTCGTGATGAACAACCTAACCCTATGGTGCATGGCCGAAGTTTGAATTTTATTGGTGTTGTTGCCATTGATTACACACATATTACTGCACTCCTATTGTAATGTATTGCTGTTTTTTCAGTTCATTAGAAATACATATTTCAAATGACATCAAAAGTTGCACCTATAGCATACTAATTAATTAATTAATTCAATATTTAACACTAAATTGTTATACATGTCGCATAGATGGACCGAAGCTGGATCTACGCTGTTAACCGTGTGAGTGAAGAGTACATTAATGATATGTCTGCTTTTACAAGAGCTGCCGAGGAGGATATATTGAATAAGGGGGTGGAATATATGTACTGTCCATGCGTTGACTGCGAGAATACAAAGATGTCTTAGAACCGAGCGCAGATCAAAACACACTTGATTCGAAGGGGTTTCAAAAAGGGGTATACACGTTGGACCAGTCACCGTGAAGAGTAGATTATACAAGAAGGTAGTAATAACGACATCACCGACAAAGTCAACGATATGCCGCTGAATGATGTCGATTGTAGTTCCGATTCAGATAGGCTACACAATGACAATCTGGATCAGATGCTTCGCGATGCAGAAGGGAACTGTGATGAGAGGGAGTATGTTAAATTCCGGGGCTTGATGGAGGACTCGAAGAAACCTTTGTTCCTAGGCTACAAGTCGAATATACAAGGTTGTCATCCGTGCTTGAACTGCTAAAATTGAAGGCAAGCAACGATTGATCCGATAAGAGTTTCACGTCGCTGTTAGGTCTCTTAGCGGACATACTTCTGGAAGGAAACAAGTTGCCCAAAACCACCTACAAAGCCAAGAAAACTCTTTGTCCATTGGGAATGAAAGTAGAAAGAATACATGCATGTTCGAATAACTATATCCTCTACCGTATTGAGTATGCAAACATGCATGTATGTCCGGTGTGCAACGCATCCCGATACAAGCGTAAGAATCAGTCAAATGATGGTGAGGGAATCGAGGTGAAGAAATGACTTCCTGCTAAGGTGGCATGGTATCTTCCTGTAATTCCTTGTTTGAAGCGGGTTTTTTGCGAACACAAAGGATGCAAAACTACTACATTGGCACTCGGAGGAGCGTAGGAATGACGAAAATGTAAGACACCCTGCTGATTCCGCCAATGGAGAAACATCGATAGGAGGTTTACAGACTTTGGTGCGGAACAGAGGAATATAAAGTTCGGATTGGGTACAGATGGAATGAATCCTTTCGGTAACATGAGCAGCCAACCTAGCACTTGGCCTGTGACTCTCTGTATCTACAACCTTCCTCCTTAGTTGTGTATGAAGTGGAAGTATATTTTGCTGTCGATACTTATCCAAGGGCCGCAACAACCTAGGAATGATATTGATGTATACCTAGCACCATTGATGGAAGATCTAAAAATATTATGGATTGAAGGGGTATAGGTATGAGATGCATACAAATGAGAGAACTTCACTTTACGCTCCTTATTATTTTGCACCATAAATGATTATCCTGCCCTTGAAAATTTGTCGGACCAGAGTCCAAAAGGGGCCAAAGCCTGTATTCACTGCTTAGATAATACCGAGAGTGTGTGGTTGAATCACTCGCGCAAAACCGTACATACATCACCGTAGGTTCCTTCGGAGGGCTCACCCATATCGCAGGATGGGAAAACAATTCGACGGAGAGAATAAGGATAGTTCAGCTCTAAGGCATTTAAGCGAAAAAGAGGTCTATGATATGGTTAAGGATTTAGATGTTGTGCTAAAAAAGGGACGTAAATCGAGGACCCGTGAGAAGAACATCTGGAAGAAGAGATTAATATTTTGGTACTTACCTTATTAGGAGCACCTAGAAGTTCGCCACTGCATCGACGTCATGCACGTAGAGAAACATGTATGTAAATCGAGGACCCGTTAGTAGAACATTTGGAAGAAGAGATTAATATTTTGGTACTTACCTTATTAGGAGCACCTAGAAGTTCACCACTGCATCGACGTCATGCACGTAGAGAAAAATGTATGTAACAGCTTGATTGGTCTCTTACTGAACATTCATGACAAAACAAAGGATGATGTCAACACACGGCTTAACTTGGCTGATATGGATATCAGAACTAAGTTAGCACCAACAAAGACCGATAAAGGTGAACGTACCTTCCCCCCTGCTTGTTACACTCTGTCTAAGGCCGAGAGAACCGAACTGTGCCATTGCTTGCACGGTGTGAAAGTTTCATCCGGTTACTCCGCCAACATGAAGAAACTTGTTTCGATGGAAGATTTGAAGTTAATTAGCATGAAGTCTCATGATTTTCATGTGCTGATGACACAGATGCTCCCTGTTGCAATTAGAAGTATTTTGCCGATCAAGGTCCGAGAGACAATCATGAGGTTGTGTTATTTCTTTAACAAAATTGCTCAAAAGGTCATCAATCCCGAAGGACTAGATGATCTGCAGGACGAGGTAGTGACGACTCTATGTGATCTTGAGATGTATTTCCCTCCGCTGTTTTTCGATATCATGGTCCATCTCCTTGTTCACACTGTGAGGGAGATAAAGATGTGTGGGCCTGTGTTCCTACGTAGCATGTACCAGTTCGAGAGGTTCATGGGAATTCTCAAGTCCTATGTATGAAATCGATCTCGGCCGGAGGGCAACATCGTCGAAGGTGATGCAACCGAAGAGGTCATTGAGTTCTGTGTCGATTACATGGCTTAGGTCGAACCGATAGGTGTGCCTCGATCTCGCCATGAGGGGAGGCTCGAGGGTATCGGGACCATCAGAAGGAAAGCAATCACTCCAGATATGGATGCATATACTCAAGCCTATTTCACAGTCTTGCAACACAAGACTGAATTGTTTCCGTATATCAACCAGCACTAGGATGCGCTTCGGCAACATAATCCAGAGCGACCGGATGTTTGGATCTCAAGACAACACAACAGTTGGTTCAACTAGTGGTTGAAGGAGCGACTCGCTAGGAGCTCGTCAAGTGATATGCTAACATGGTTGGCAAAAGGACCAATATTTATAGTTGTGACATGGCAAGGGTACAACATAAATAGGTACACATTCTACACGCATGCTCAGGATATAATTAGCACTAACTAGAACAACCGTGTCCACATAGATGCGTTCAGTACCAATAGGCTAAGGAGCTCCTATTATGAGCTCATAAAGGAGATTTGAGAGCTTGACTACGTGCTTTTCAAGATTCCTCTATTTCGGTGCGCTCACTTTTTTCCAAATAATGAATTCAACACAATTTCACTCCAATAGTTGGATCCATCTCCCACGATTGCAAAATCTCAAAGCAAGGCGGTCGACCTCTGGACCCACCGGTTGGACCGATGAAGGTCGATAAGTACGGTGTCACTACCGTGGACCTCGAACGTGTCAGATACATAGACAAACCATTCGTATTCGCTAACCAAGTTGTTCAAGTCTTCCATGTAACCGACCAGGCAAATAATAAGCGCAACATAGTTCTTTATGGAAAAAGGAGGATTGTCCGAGTTGAGAATGTAGTGGATGAGGAAGAATACAATCAATTTGACGAGTTACCTCATTTCAGAAATGACATAAGGGTCGAGGAAGACGTGACGAAACTAGCTATATACGCGTCGATCATCATGAAGGGCTAATTATTAAAGATTGAACAATGTGTGTACTGCATAAGGGTCGAGAATGTGTCATATGGCAAGTTCTACAATGTAAATTGAACTTGATTGGGATAAGATTGAACTTAATGGTATATGTGTGTATATATTCTAAATGGTTACTTTTAGTTCATTTGAGTTAATTGATTTGTACTGTGAAATGGATGTGCTTATTTCTGATATGAGAGTGAATTGGATGTATACATGTACTTGTTGTGTTTCTGCTTATTTCAGAGAGCATGGCTATCATTTCTGGAGGCTAGCCAATAAACAGAACTAGATTTACCAATACAAAATAATATCAGAGACGATTTTATCTACAAATCGTCTGTGATAATCTATTTAAAATGGTTTCATCTAAAAACCGCTGTGATACATAAGCTATCACAGACGGTTCCTTAGAACAAGCCGTCTGTGATATATCGGATACCACAGACGGTTTCATTAACAAACCGTCTGTGATACACAATCTATCACAGACGATTATTTATTGGAACCGTTTGTGATATTATTTATCATAGATGGTTCTACTTTAGAACCGTCTGTGATGTCCAACCCTATTTATATTCGGACTCTAGGGTTTGCCTACGCCCCACTCAAATGATTAAGTTTCTCTAACTCTCCCTCCTCTTCCGAGCCCGTCGCCACCGTCCTCGACGCAACCTCTTCCTCGAGCCCGACGCGCCTCCTACCCGCCGCCTCCTCCCTGAGCACGAGCCACCACCTCCCCGAACCCAGCGCCCTCCTCCCCTGAGCTCGGTGAGTCTCCTCCCCTTCCCCGAGCACGCGTCACCTCGTCCTCCCCAGAGCCCAGTGCACCTCCCCTTCGATGCCGCGCCCTTCTGCTCCGGTACTCCATGCTCATCCTTCTCCTCGACGCCCAAAGGTAAACGATGCAATGTGATACAACTTGATACTGCTACTGGAATATATTTCAATATGGTGTGGTGGGCTTGAGATGAATGCTCTGTGATGATAGTAGTCTTATACTAAAATTATTTTGATAATCGAGTTTGAACTTGAGCTTTAATTGCAATGCTTACTACTGTTGATTAATCTTTAGCATTTAGTCTGTTACTTTCGGTTGATTAATTGGTTGAACCTCCAGGTTCTGTGATCCTTAGCAATTCATAATACATGCTATTCTATCAGTTAATTGAGCTTATTGCTGAATTTGTTAAACTGTGATATTGTCAGTTGATCAAGTTTTGTTGGCTGACTGGAGTGTTGTTTTGGTGATCATTTTGCTTTGATCTCCTGCTGTCCGAAAGTATTATCTGTTGTCTTTTGTTTAAAGATCCTATCAGAAGATAAGTAAAGAACTATTTTAGAGTTCAAAGTTTGAATTAATATCGTCAAATTCAATTAATGAAGAGTACATACTAAAGTAGCGAGAAGGCCAAGATTTAAATCTTGTGCAACTCTACAACTGAGAGCAATATCAAAATATTAAATCTTAGCTTTATACTGATTTCATTTATTCACATGATATTTGTGTTGAGCATATTATTCCTTTTAAATGACTTGGAGGATTTATATGTGTGGATATCGTGGGGATATGTGCATGATCTTAGGATGATGAGTCAATTGGTAATGGCGTTGTTGGTTTGTAAAATCTCGCATTTTGGAAAGGCTCTGTGTTATCAGTTACTGGTCGATCCGATCGCCAAGTCACGGTCGACGGGCCGTGGTGTGGCGATCGGCCGATCGGCAGCATTGCCGGTCCGATGACCACTGATTGATGATGGATTTTGGAGCTAGGCCAAAAATAGGTTGTGAAGGTATGAGAGGGGAGTCTCCTGGATGTGGTCAAATATTTTTTGGAGCTCCTAGTCAAAAGTTCTATTCATTTGAAAATTCCAGAGAGTTTCGGATTTTCAAGTTGAAAATTTGGCTAAGTCATTTGGAGCGGTCGGACCGGCGTTATGAAATCGGTCGGACCGGCGTGAAATCGGTCCAACCGGTGTGTATGGCAGTCAGACCGGCTTCCACTTGAACTTCGGCCACTTTGGCATTGTTGTGTTTCGATTGTGTCTAGTGCATGAGTGTCAATGCTTTAATGTTGCATATTGCATTGTTGAGCTAATGTGGCTCAAGTTGTGAAGAACTTGTTCCCAGAGACGATTTCTTTGTCTATTGCTGTGCAGGTAGCTTACAGGTCAACGACGTCAACGGCGAGGAGGATCGGGACAAAGCTTGGAAAGCTGAGGTCCAGAACGATCACGGATACCGAGTGGAGTCGTGTGACTCAAGCATGGTGCAGAATAGACAAGATGGTTCGAACAGGCAGTTCGTTGCAGCTGGTTGGATCAAGCGGCGCAGGGGTCGGTGCAAGTGCCTTGGAGGTTCCGATGGGATTCGGACGGGAGAGACTTGCCGACATGATGAGAGCCGCTGATCAACCTACACGTGGTGAAGCAGTCGATTGCTTCAACAGATTTGTGTGTGTGTGTGTGTTTCATTTGTATTGGGCCTTAATGGGAGCCCACTAGAAACCCTAGGCCTTCCTATAAATAGAAAGGGGGAGTTGGAAAAACCCTTCCAAGCATTCATTTGAGAAAACCCTAAGTTTTCTAGTGTTTGGAGATGAGAGGAGAAACTTGGGTTTAGAGAGAGATTTATTTGTGTGCTATTTGATTGAGCTCTTGTCCTCCTTGAGGGAGTGGCTTTGACAAGCAACATCTTGAATCAATCGATCTATGGATATTTGTTCAAGGATGAAGTCTCATATGTTTTCTTCTCTCTTTTGATGATTTTGGTGCTTCCTTGATCCGGTTGTTTTTGGTTGGTCTCTTGACCTCATTTACCTTGCTATGATGTGTGGGAATACTCCTAGAACCATCTAAATCTTCAATCCCCCACAAGCAAGTTTTGGATAAAGCTTTTCATATTTATAGGTTTTGAACACTTCTCTGGTGAAACCTAAAGAGATCAATTCTTTGAAGTGGATCTGGACGATCGTCGCTAGGAATAGGTCCCAGATATCCTTAGGGAGGTGTGCTCCAAGTTTGGTCAAGTTTCATTGGTTGAATCAAAAGTTGCACCAATTTTCGTTTTGGATTTGGGCATTGTGCGTTG
The DNA here is from genome assembly GCA_036346395.1 of Hsuehochloa calcarea. NCBI lineage: Eukaryota > Viridiplantae > Streptophyta > Magnoliopsida > Poales > Poaceae > Hsuehochloa > Hsuehochloa calcarea. The sequence continues at coordinate 16,735,075 of CM070594.1, forward strand.
CTCTATCGACTAAATCGGTCCGACCGATTTTATCTGCGTCGATCGATCGCCACCATTCGGACCGCCATTTGTCGCCGGTCGATCACACCTTTTTCGATCGCCATTTTGCCGACGGTCGACCGTCCAAAGAGATCAATTCTCCATTGTTGAATCTTGAGTTTAAGGGGGAAATCGGATTCAGCACAAGGCTTCCTCTGTGTATTTACTGATCTTCTTGGCTTTCTTAGCTATTGAAGAATAGTGCGTGTTGAATTTGATTAAGGCGAAAAATCAAGAAAGCGTCTATTCACCCCCCTCTAGTCGCCTTTCCGGTCCCTACAATATGTTTATATGTCATTGTATTGGTCCTAATTTCTTCCCTACATATCCCAATTATTTATTAATTGGTGTATATACCCATACACATAGAGATTGAATCAAATGATAATATGTTCATGCGTATCAGAGCTTCTATTTCTTGTGAAGATGTCTTCCGCTCATTCTTCGTCATCGTTGCCTCATGCGTCTAATGCTTCGTCTTCTGGAATATCCAAGGGTGGTAGAAGAGGAATATCGAAAAGGTCTGAGAGCCGATTTACCATCACGGAGGTCGATGCGTCTGGGACCCCGTCAATCCACACCAAGCAGCGTCCATATTTCGGAGAACGGTCAGAATAGTTGCACGAACGGGGCAAGATCACCAACGATTCGTGGAAGGAGTTGATCAAAGCTCAGAAAGGTGAGATGCTGACGGATATTTTTCGATCGTTCAAGATCCTGGAATAACACCAGGACTCTGTGCGACGACACGCATTTCTACAGGCATACAATGCGTGGAAGAAATTCAAGAGCACCTTTGTCAAGAAATACACGGAGAAGAATCTGATGCTCTTCTAGAAATATCCGTTCTTGGAAGAGTACTGGCAAGACATTGTGGTAAAGAAGACGATAGATGATTTTAGGAGTGAAAGTGCGGCGCACATGGTCCTCCAGGCTAAAAACACCGTAACAGACTTGGCACCATTGGGTATGCGGGTAAAATCCCGCAATGGAGAGATCAGGACCAGCAGGCAAACCGTTCAGATGCCTCCTCGCCATTTGTCAAGATCCCTGATGAGCGTGCCCAAAACTGGCTAAGAGCGAGGTCATCTACTCTGTCTTCGGGGGTCATCTCCTTTCCAAACCCTGCAGACGAGGAAGTGTCCCAGCGCCTGGTAAGATATTAAATTACCTAGTTTGTAATTACTCCATAACTTCATAGGAAGTGAAATGACATGTCGGGCTATTGCAGGAAGCGCTGAGTGCACAATCTTCCCAAGGCTCATTCCAGCGGTCGGGAGAGAGATATACTCTGTGGTCCTAGGAAATAATGAGCACCCGGGTCGCACGGGATTTCTTAGTCTTTATGTTCCATGGAAACATTAATTCTCAGAGGACTCCGAAGCGTACTAGAGTAGGAAGAGAGCCAAAGCCGAGCACGATGCACGGCTACGAGAGGAGATTCGTGAATGCCTTAGAGATGAGATAATAATCGCGTCAGAGATGAAACACGATGGTAGATAGAGAGCCTTGAGGAAAGGCTTAGGGAAAATTAGTTGCAAGCCTCTGCCCCTACTGTGCTAGCCAGCCCCCAACCTTCTGAGTAGCTGCGTGTCCAACCCTACCCCAAAAGGTGACAACAGATCTTCTGTCGATGATATCCTGGTAATAATTATTATCTCTGGAATACTCGATCCATTGATAGGCTTGTTGGAGTAACTAATTTTGTATCGTTGTGTAGATGGCTACGAAGTGCAAGCTCCAAGTGAGATATGCCTTCGTTGCACTAGATGCTGCTTGGGGCCAGGCGTATCCATCCAGTGGAGGGGCTTTGGTGCACGGTGTAAATCTAGCTCCAGATTTCACAAAAGTGAATGTGGATGGTATTCATGCCAATTTCTATGTCATCCCGCTGCAAATTCTCCCAAACGGCGAGGTCGTGACTCTAGGATAAGCCATTGGAACATTCATCTAGTGACCCAAGAGGGACATCTGCTTGGAGCTACCTGCTCTAGTGTCAACTTCACGGGAATGTCCCGCAATGGTGTCAAGTCCAAGGGAGCTACCTACACCGATGCGGCAAGGGCCAGATGCATCATATGCATCTACACCTCGTACTCGGTCGACTCTCGTGAAGTTGACCTCTAAAAAGTGAGGCAGCAAGGGTAAATCAAAGACGACCGACTCCTATTCTGATATCCCCTTCTTGCCGTTGGCCTAGAAATTCGTGCTAGGCGAGTCATTGATCGAGACGATAGAGCGCAACCCTACCGTAGGATTGGCTTGCACGAGATTGCATATATGGTACATGGAACATGCCAACAAGATGAATGGACAACGACGCTCGGGTGTCAAAGTCATGTTCAAGAAGGATGATCTTAACTACATGGTTTAAGACTGTGTCTTCATGGTAACCTTCGAGGACTTGTTCTTTCTCTTCAACCTCGACGCCTCACTCATGCGATGCTGGATACTGTAAGTGTGTATAATCTGGATCAACGTTCGTGTAATACTGATAAATATTATATATAACTCCTTGCTTGTGTGTGTGTGTATACATATATTATATATATGATTTCTAAAGCCGAATTAAGGAATTTACCGGTAGGTTTCATTGACTCACACTTGGTCTCCTTGCAAACCATCTAGGAGAATGCAAAATTCATCGAGAATTACATGACAGAGTTATTGCTAGCTCACCGCGACAAGGAATTCATATTTTCGCCCTACAACCAGGAGTAAGTATTGCACTAGTGGCTATACTTGTTGATTTGTACTTTATAAGCAACATGAACTTAGGTTAATGACTATGGTGACATACCTGTGTAGGTTCCACTGGATTCTAATTGTAATTATACCAAAACGAAATAAGGTAATATACCTAGATTCCCTAAAGAGGGCCGCACAAAACTTTACAATTGGCCGACCATTAATTGATGAGTAAACACATTTTCTCCATAGATAACTCTATTGTAGTCTTTCCTTCCTTTGCAATGGCTAGGGCTAACTTCTTGGAATCACGTAAGTCGTTCGCCGTGTACTTTGCTAAAGGGGGAAATGCAAGGGAAGGATCTGCGACACGATCTAAATTTCCCGGTATTCACTAGTAAACATTAATCCTATATAACACTTCGTAGTAATGCTTCTCGAACTAACCAATTTTATTTTTGGAGTGCCACTGGCAGCCGTCGGCCTATAACAGCTGTGGATACTATATTTGCCACAATATGGAACTCATCGGTTCTGCGATGACCAATGATCCTCAGGTTTGTCAATCTTGCAATAATTATTTCGTACTTATTAATTTATATATGCACAAATTTAATCTTCCTAGCAACAGGATGCGAGCATCGATACAACTGTGTTGGAACAAGGCCAACTCATAAACATTCGAGGACAGTTTGCTGCATTCTTGAACCGTGTGGTCATAAATTCAGATGAAAAGTTCCACAATGTAGATTGAACTTGATTGAGATAAGATTGGACTTAATGGTATATGTGTGCAAATGTACATGAATGGTTAATTTTAGTTAATTGATTTGTGAATTAGATGTGCTTGTTTCTAAAATGAATGTGAATTGGATGTGCTTGTTTCTGAAATGAATGTGAATTGAATGTATACATGTACTTGTTGTGTTTCAACTTGTTTCAGAGGGCATGACTATCATTTCCTTAGGTTAACCAGTAAACAGAAATAGATTTAGCAATACAAAAGAATATCATAGATAGTTCCTTGGGACATACTGTCTGTGATACATCAACTCTCATAGACGGTTTCATCTACAAACCGTCTGTGATACATCAGCTATCATAGACAGTTTAATCTACAAACCGTCTGTGCTAGTGAACTACCACAGACGGTTTCATCTACAAACCGTCTGTGACAGTGAACTATCAATCGCAGACGGTTCTGAGTTAATAACCGTCTGTGATAGTATGCATCACTGATGGTTCAAAAATCGTCTATGATGACTTCATGTCATTACTGACCTATAAACTCAGACGGCTCAGGAAACCATATGTGATGACATTTTTGAATCATCTATGAAGACTTTTTATGTAGTAGTTCTCAACCAAATCTTTGCTAGCCAAAGTTTTATATGGCTAGTTGGATGACAACCAAACGATACTCACATCTCTCCAGGTATGTTTTGAACGTATAGAGATTTTACAAGGAACAATTTAGTTTTTGTGGTACTTTGGAAAAAAACTCCCAAGTTCCACATAAGTTCCTATGTAAAATCAGTAGCAGAGCCTCAAGAATGAAATAGTACATATCATCTAATGGTACCCCTTGCCCTCCGGATTGAGATCCTCTATATCGAAGGAGTCAATGCAAAAGATTTATAGTGCATAGGCATTAATAGCGATCTCCACCTCCCGATAAAAAATCAAGGACCGAGATCAAACACTACAGTTGCTACTGTCTTTTCGCTATAGTAGTTCCCATTGTTGCTACAGTACCATGAAATAGCGCTGTTCACATGGCGGCCATATCTTGCAATACCACAGGTCAGAAGTGCAACTTAAATGCAGATGCATGCCCTTTTGTAAAGGAAAAAAGCTAGTATCCAGAAACAAAGCAAGGGCTAAGGGGCATCACTCTTACAAAAGGATGAGAGGGAAGCTTGAAAATATAGAATGCTTTGTACATGGGCAGACCTAGAATTTTCTTTAGCGAGTACTCACTCTAATTTCAAATATAAGTTGTTTTGGATATTGATACGGTCTAGGTGATACTTTGACCATCAATTTCTAAGAAAATATGTTGTTTAAAATAAAAATAATGATATATTAATTTCATGATGGGTCTAGCTATACTAATATCATTTTGTCAATTTTGGCAACTCTTTATATGTTGATGGTCAAAGATAAAAATATTTGATCGATACAAAATCTTTTTGGATGAACTGATTGGTGCATTAAACTCAACACTTCAACCATGAGGTTAACCCTCATGCGCAATTCAATATGATAGAGTATTGGAAATATGGAGCATGCATGCAATTGTATACGAGGTTTTCATATTGGTGTACTACGTATATGCTTCTGGGTTTTCAATGCAAAACATTTATTTCTTTAGAATCTAAAGGCAACAGGAGCATTATTCATGCATGCGAGTTGTTCTTCAGATGCAAGGTCTTTCTATGATCCCTTTTAATTCCTTTGCGACTTGTGAGAGTATCTTTAAGTTTAATTTCGTCCATGCACGCCTGATATCCACTTGTAATTCCAGTGGTGGCCCATCTGGTGGAAGATCTTTAAGCTTTAGCTTGTGGTGTAGAGAGAGATGTGGTTGATGTAGTCTTATTTGCAATGTAATCATGCTCACAATTAAATACAAGGTTGCGAGCAGCAGTATACTACTAGTAGAATGTGCTCCTTAGGAAGCCGGCTCGATGGCTAGATATGTAGATGTGCACCCAGCCTGTCTAGATTTGGAGTTGGTGTCCACCGATTTTAGGAGTATATACGAATCACGTTCAGTGGAAAAGACGTGTGTCTGCGCTCTATGAGGTCTTGTTACCTCCGATAAATTGAAAATGTGGGTACACTACTACAAAACATACTATACTAGACACCCCATCACAGATCACAGACGGTTCTTTTGTTAACCGTCTGTGATAAATAAGTATCACAGACGGTTCGTATAAAGAACCGTCTGTGATTCTATGTATTATCACAGACGGCTCTTTATACGAACCGTCTGTGAAGTATTACAGACGGTTCTTACGAACCGTCTGTGATACATGCCTATCACAGACGGTTCTTTTCTTATAAAGAACCGTCTGTGATATACAAGCACTATAAAGAGATGCTCCCGACAGGCCCACTTTTCATTCCATTTGAGGCGCCGCCACCCTGCTACTGCTGCCTCCTCCCCCGTTGCGCCACCCTGCTGCTACTGTCCATTCCGTTTTGAGTTGTTACCCCTGCCTCCTCCTCCCCCATTGTGTCACCTCTGCTGTCTCCTCCCACATTGCGCCACCTTGGAGAGAAGGGTAACTATCTGTAACCCTTCATTTTTACTCTAGACTAATCACTAATGTGTAACGATCTGTAACCCTTTATATTTGCTCTAGACTAATCACTAATGTGTTTGGTCATTATGAAGGGTACTTGCGTTTATTAATATAATTTAACACTAATTAATTTGTTACGTGCGTATACGTGTAGATGGATCGAAACTGGATGTACATTGAGAACCGTGTGAGTGAAGAGTATATTAATAGCGTGTTTGCTTTTAGAAGAGCCGCCGAGCCGTTGGGGTTTACGTACCTTGGAGGGATGGATTCCCACACAACTCCGACACATATAGGAGTAGGAAGAGATCCAAGGACCAGCACGACGCTCGGTTGGAACATGTGATTATTGAAAAATTTCAAGAACAAATAACAAACTTGCAGAACCAAGTAAATCAACTCATGCAGGCGCAAGCCGCCCCTGTTAATTTGGGAGCAAGTCCTGCTCGACATCGGAGTAGCGTCGCGTCTACACATAATTCTGAACATGACGACGTGTAATTATCGATCGACGACATCGAGGTAATGTACATCTCTGGAATGCTCCAAAGATAGACATATATGACACCTTAGCTAATTGTGTACCGTTTTGTAGGGGCCGACGCCCTGCAAGCTCCAAGTGAGGATGGTTGGGTCGATTCCTATTGAGGTCAAGCGGGTATGGTGTATCCATACCAGAAGGGAAGGGGCAAAGACGGTGCCACCGGGCGCAGGTTACGCCAGGGTGTAGGTGGACATGGTACATGACAATTTTATGGCCATCCCACTGGAGATTCCCCCGAATGAAGAAATCATAACACTAGGGGATGCCACACACACTTTTATCTAGTAGCCCAAGAAGGACATCGCACTGGACCCTTCAATGACGCGATATCGACAGACCTCGCCTCTCAATAGGACCTCGATGAGTCCGCCAACCAAAGCTTCGAAGGCCGCCACATCGCTTCGCCGAGAAGACGACGAAGGGACAAGAAAATCGTGTCACCATATCGGTCCTCGAGGCGTCTCACGGAAGACGCCCTCACCGCCTCGTTAAGGAGAAATCAAATCGAAGAACATTAAGGCACCTCCCAAACCCGTGAAATACTCTCTCGGAAGTCCGTTGGTCTCCGGCGCAGAAATAAAGAGCTCAGGACTAGCTTGTCAAGCTTGGCATGATTGGTACTTGCGCAAGACCCGAGAGGAGGGGGGCCATACTGGAATCATCGTCAGATACGGGAGGGAGCATTTTCTCCACGAGCCTAGCCACTTCGTCGTGGGCTTCGAAGACTTATTTGACCTATACAACCTAACTGCCCTCGACGCCTCACTTCTACGATGCTGGACACGGTAAGTGTGTACAATCAATTTCTACACTCACGTGATACCGATAAATATCATAACTCATTGTTTATGTATAGATACATTATGAAATGTGCCCTTCGAATCAAAGAACTGGTGGGTTTCCTCGACCCACACGTGGTCTCTGAGCAAACAATCAACCAAGACGCATTCTACGTCGAGAATTACATAAAATGGGATTGCTTGCTCTGGACGACAAGGACTACATAATGGTGCCCTACAACCAGAAGTAAGTGCTTCAATATTTGCTATACAAATTACGTTTCAACATAGGTTTATGACTATAGCGACATACATGAGTAGGTTCCACTGGATTCTTCTCATTCTTGTGCCAAAGAGGAACATGGTATTGTACCTTGATTCTCTACTCAACAAAAATCACAACTTCACCCTTCTTAAAGGAATACTCGACAGATATGTTCATTTCCTCCGCACATAACTCTATTGTAGTCTTCCTTCGTTTGAAATGGACAAGTATAACTTTTTTGAATCATGTAGGGCGTTCATCGGCTATGTTGCCGAGGGAGGTTTATACAAGGGAACGAGTGCCACATTGACTCATAGGATGCGATTTCTGGTACGCACTACAACACAATAATCATATAGCATACTCCGTAATATTGCGTCTCGAACTGACTGTACATATATATGTAATTCTATTTTTACAGTGCCGCCAGCAAAAACGAGATCACCTATGCGCATTCTACATATGCCATCATATGCAGCTATTGATTGCTTCTAGGACGCACGATCCCCAGGTTTGTCAATCTCGTAATAATTATTTCCTAATTATAAATTTAAATATATATGCTTACTACTTTACTCTCGCTAGCGATGTGGCTTGAACATAGAGTTAAATGCACTCGAGATGGACCAGTCACGACGCTCGAGGAGCTCTGCGTCTTCATCAAGGCAGACATAGTTAACACCACCGGAGAATTTTACGCCGTCGACACCGATGAACGACCTCGAAACAATTGATTCAATATTGTAATTCACTTTGACTGGTTGTAATTCAATTTGTAACTCTAGCGATAATATATACTTGAAACATTCTTTTGTAATTGATTTTGAGTTAAATGATCACTTTGAGTTGTCAACAATTATCTGTGATATGCTTCTGCTTGCTAGTTTTCAGAGGGCATGGCTAGCAATTCCTGAGGCTAGCTGAAAATACGATAAAAATTAATTAGGTCTAAAGATTTATCACAGACGGTTCCAACCACGAACCGTCTGTGATACTACAGAATCACAGACGGTTCGTGGTTGGAACCGTTTGTGATAAGAGTTATCACAGACATCACAGACGGTTTTTCATCTGTTTGTGATAACCGCCTGTTATCACAGACATAAAATTTCAGACGGTTCAAAAACCGTCTGTGATGACTATTACGAACCGTCTGTGATGAGTTTTTCTGTAGTAGTGGTAGAAAATGCGCATACTTATGTGTGCATAGATGGTATAAATGTGATGTGCGTTAAGTATGTGGGTCCAGCTTGTACTCTTTCTCAAACAAGAATGTATTCCCTCCATTGGTGAATAGTGCTATTTATTTTTTTTTCCATAAAAACTTGTCATAGCACGCTTCCCAATACATACTTTCTATTTTGCCTGTATTAATTCCCCCCTCCCAGCCACAAATGTGATGGGCCCAAGGTCAAGTAGAGCTGTTATCAAGGGTATTTAGTTAATATTGGATAAAAACAAACTATTGTCTGGGTAACCGTGCTTTAGTCAAGTGTGAAAGTATTCGCGAACCATGGGAGTATTGATGCTATGCACTGAATGTTTTCGTTCCATGTGTCTTCTGTTGCTTTTGATAAACTTGGAATTAGCTTTTTATACTCTGGATTAGTGATTCCTCAATTTTGGTTGGTCAAACCATTGAACCTGTGGGGAAGATGACATAAGGGAGGCCACCGACACCAAGCGAGACAACTCCTCAAATTCATTGGTTCATGATTTTTCTCTTGATCTACGCACAGTCAACTGATGTGAGGTGGGGCTCGATGTCAGGTCCTCCTCCCTCAAACTTGCTTCATGCGGGGGGCTTCGTTAGACACATGATAATCTGGGATAATTATAGCATGTAAGGTTGTTAGAATCGTGATCCTGAATAGGATCGGATGTTATTCAGTAGAATCGTGAATTGTAAAATATAAGATCTCATCTAATTCTATCAAAAAAATATTTTAAAAAATCTACCTTATATTTTAACACTTCTACATTTTTAAAACTATACTTTTAGAACTTTTGTTTACCAAATGTAGTGCAAAGGAAAGATCATTTGTTATTTATGCAAATTATAATGGACACAAAGAAATAAAAAGTAAAAATTCACAATGAAAGGGACATGCGCAAATAATTATTTATAATAAATCACTAAAATCTGTATAATCGGGTACGATTGTATAGAAATTTTGATCACGATTCTACAATATTTTTTTTTGTTAGAATCGTAATAATATTAAGATTATATCAAATTATGACTTTACCATATAATCAAATCGGTCCAGTCAATCTGGGTCATAAAAACGTAAGATCATATAACTAGAACAGAGATTATGACAACCTTGATAACATATACTAACAATCAATACAGAAAAAAAGGGTTGTACTGTCCTTGACTTTGATTCACATAATAGTGTAGTATATTTGTTTTGAGATCTAGAGTTTTACACTTTCACTATCTGTTTGGAAAGAATCAAAGAAGATTGAATCAGACCTTTTAAATTCAAGAGCAAGAGCTTTATCCATGAAGACAATAATACAACAACTCCGGTGCTTGATTCAGCCACTTACTCGAAGAAAGAATTAGACTAGTAGTATGCAGTGTTGAGTCTAGTACCAACAAGTTGAGTAGATACGGACCTACCATTCGGGCGAGCTATGGCGGCCGCCCGAACTCCCCCGCCGGCTAGACCCCACATCGCCGCGTCCCAGTACCCACCGGCCACCGGCGAACGAGGACATGAGGTAGAAGATGACCTTCTTGTGGGCCTTTGCTGCTTTGCCTGCCGTTGAGTTTGGCCTGGCCCGCACCAAACACAGCCCAGTAGCCATTGACCTAGCACTCTAGGAGAGGAGACAGAGAGAAAGAGACTAGCGAGGCGGAGGCGCAGCCGCACAACATCGATTCCTCCAGAATCCCAGCCCTGACGGCTCCTCCCCTACCTCCCAACCCTAGAGCAGGCAGCGGCATGGATGGAACAACAATCGCAAGAGATTTGTTCAGAGTTTCAGACTATTGTTCCTGCTCCATGCATGGATGGACATTTTGTATTCAATGACATCTTTAAACTCATATGTGACGAGTACGACGATCGTTACCAAGTCGTTGATTACAGTTATGCTGACAACGTGCCCCAGATACGGTGTTGCAGTGAAACATATATTGCATTCTAACGGTGTTGGAGTGAATTATACATATAAATAACAGTTGTTGATTTCATTCGGTGCCATTTACTCCTATTAATATGATTGCAATATAGTTTGCGTATGTATATATTTGCTCGTACATTAAATTTAGTCCGAAACCGCAACCGAGCAAAACGACGGCACACTACTTGATTTGAATGGTTACCGTACATGTTACGGTCAGTACGTACTTGTAACCTATCGGTCTTGTCAGATAACGCCATAAGGATAGGGTGAATTGATCAGGATAGCCTATCGCTGTGAAAAAGGCTAACTTGAAAACTCACTCGCTGATTAGGATCCTGGACAAAAAAAGAAAAAGAAAAAACCGTACCGACTAGGAGTAGAAAAGTCAGGGAAAATCACCTTGCTCTCGTGTTAAAGTCAATCCTCCAATTTCCGCTCGAAATGTGTCCACCACCTCGTAGTATTTTTGGAAACCAACAGAGCTGTTCGAGACAGCCGCGAGCGCCCAATTATTTCCCTTTTCAGCGGCGCGGGGATACGTACGCCGCAAGCGACACAGAATTGGACAGGCGGCCGCGCCCACGCGCCGCTGCGAGGTGGCCCCACCCAGCGGCTCCGGCGGCAGCTGCGTGTGGGTCCCAGGTTTTGTGGGGCCCACCGCGGGGTCGGGGTGGCACGTGGGCGTGCCGTGCTGGTGGGGGTGGGGGGAAAAAGGCTGACGGCTGCGACCTTCCCGTGCGCTGCCTTCTTTTTCTTGCGATTTTCTTTCTCTCCCCGCGGTCGCTTTCGCTTTATCGATCTCTTGGGGGTGCGGGTCCCGGCCCTGGAAAGCCCAACGGATTAGATGTGGTCATGCGATAGGAGTGCCGTGTGGTGGTAGGTTGTGGGATCCATTTACATCTTCAAAAACTCACTCTAAGGTGTCGTGTTTGTTGCACAAGTTGATCTATGATATTATTAGATATTAAGGGAGTTGATTGGTAAGTTGGTGAGGTTAGCTAGGTACTTGTGGGCGAGCTAAATAAAAAAAGTTAACTCCTTCCTTGTTTTTTTAAAAGAAAAGTATATTATCATATTATTGCATATGGTTTAAAATTTATCCTTTAATCCAAAATCTCAAATGCTAAAATGTATTTAGCACACAAATAAATTTAGAGTACAGCCAGGGACCAGTGCAGTTTCCTCGTGGGCGGGCGTGTGTGTTAAAGCTTTAGAAGGCCGATGGTTTGGCTAAAGCCAAGCTGAGCTGTGGGGACAGTTCAATTAGTTCCAGGTGGGGCCCACTCGGTCGCTGCAAAGTTCATCCGCTGCACTGCCTCGGAAAAGGAACCGGGTGACGTGGATCTGCCAACGGCTTGCGTGACCGGCTGCAGCCGGTCAGTGCCCGTGGCGTGTGCAGTATTTCCAGATCCCGTCTACTGTGTAAACCGGCGGAACGCCCGTAAGAACTCCCACTGATTTCGCACCTTCTCAGCTCCGATGTAATGTTTCGGCGGACTTCCTCCCGCCTTGGCCTAATTTGGCATTAGCACGGAAGCGGGCTAATGCAACGGACCACAATGTCATATATTCTCCCCCACCATCTAATTTAAAACAAACAACTTATATCAAGTACTACAGGACATAAGAAAATAGGAAAATTGATATAGTGTATTTTACTATAGTATATATTTTACTATTTCTACAGTACTACTGTCAAGTGTTGTTCACATAGACTGAAATCACTGTTTAAACAATGATTCTTGCAATACAATAGAGTATCCGGATCCCAGTAGCATATGTGAAGTTGGAATATCACCTCACCTCCTCTTGTGGATAATACATAGAAGTAGTTGTTATCTTGTTGTGGTGCGTCTACGAGTGAGGGGTTGTGTGATGGATATATGTTACGACAAGAGCACGTTCAACCGTCTCGAATGAATGTTGATAATTCTTCTCGTGATTAGCAAGTTTAACCATCTCGAACGAATGTTCATGCAGGGATGAAAAAACAGATACGAATTATCCGTATTATTCGACTACCGTATTCGATAGAATACAAATACGATACTATCTCAAATGAATGTTAATAATTCTTATCGTGATTAGCAAGTTCAACTGTCTCGAATGAATGTTCATGCTTAGAGATGAAAAAATGGATACATATTATCCGTATTATTCGACTACCGTATTCGATAGGATACGACGGTATAGATTTTTCCATTCATTTAACAATTCTCTACTATTTGTATTCGTATTTGAATTAGCATAAAAAATATGGATCCGAATATGGTATGAAATTTTCCCATCCGAATTGTTATTTTATCTGAACTATTCGTATTCGGATTCGAAGAAGTATTATAAGTATTTTATTGCAGTATAGTTAACTGAATTCATGTTCTTTAGGGTGGAATAAATAGATTAGAATGATTAAGTTTGACTTTACAACGATAAAGTGTCACTAATATCTTCGTATTACATAAGTTACGAGGATGTTCGAATCTGGCTGAATTAAGTATATATTCGATTCGAATTTGTATTCATTATGACATTTGATTCGTATTCGTATTCGAATATATTCGTATAAATATGCAAATATGAATATGATTTCAGCATTATTCGATTCATATTCTATCCGTTTTCACCCCTATTCGTACCCGTGGTCACATACCAATGAGAGCGCTGGGGTTTTGTCTAACTCGACAGGCAAACTGAATGGTTTTAACCGCTCTCGCTTCTCATTAGTGTAGCGAATGTAAAGCTTAAACTAGTTTACCTAAATTATCTATAATTATAGAAAGCGACTTGTGATTTCATTACATAAGCATATATAAATTGTTGTAAAAAAACATTGGCACTATAGCCGACGAGTAGTCCCTACTCCTTTTCCTGCCACCGCCATATGTCAATATTGTCCCTTTTCTTACTACCTTTATCCCACATGTTAAACACAAAGACCTCAGTAATCACTTGATAGTTACAGAGTCTTAACACCATCCAAGGTTTGAAGGTTTCAGGCTTCCATATGTTACTTATAACCAGTATGGTGTTCATGTGTTGTAACATAACTCTAAAAGAGAGTGATATATATCAGCAAATGTGATCCTAAACTATATAATAAATATCAATTTTCTTTTACACACATATAAACAAAAATATTACCGCCGCCTGTTGCATCACCTGCTACTACTACTCAGAAATTAAAATTTTGAGCTCATAGATTGTTTAACTTTGAAAGTTGAAGTTAATCCCGACTTTCCTCCCTGACATGCTGTCCATTTTCAGCAATTACCGACTGGCAAGGAAGAGGGCTATGCGTCCATGACCACCTTCTTCTACACTGAATCCAAGCCGCGACTTGATTCTCACGGCCATTGACCTCTGTAGCTCTCGCTAGGGACATCGTGGCGAGGACGTGGGTGGCCGGGGATGGAGGCGATAGCGGCATCGCGGTGGTAAGCAAGGAGGAGACGACGATGCTTGCTTGGCTAGCGCAAAGCAGGAGACGACGGTGGTGTAGGGGATGATTAGGATGAAGATGACGTGATGCGGTGAACTCGAGATGGTGGTGCGACGAGGAAAGGACGCCTTCGTCTCTGCTTCTTTCTCGTGCACCGTCGCTGCCTCCCCTTCCTTCCCCAGCGCCACCGCTTCTTCTCCAAGATAAAGTCGCCTCCTCTCCTCCCTTCCCTCCCGATGCCTTCTCCCGCCCTCGTGAGTCGCAACACGAGGGGATAGGGCGCAAGACGAGGAGTAGAACGACGACAAATTTCAGTGTGTGTATGCAAAGAAGAAGTGATACGGTGGTGGTTTTGGTGGTTGTGGAAGAAGTGGGGGTATGGACACGCTCATGGGTCGCGGGGGAGGAAGGGGTGCGACGATTTCTTGCCGCGCGGGGGTAAACCCCTTCTTTTATTAGTAGTGATAAGAGGGCATGAAAAGGGATCGTTCCCGGGGTGGCTACGTCTGCAAGATTTCCTAGCCCATCCGATTGCACACGAGGAAGCGGCAGGCGTCTAGTGGCCGTCTGATCGGATCTACTGAGAACCCTAATGACATCCTCTCCCAGTCCTCCCTCCTCGAGCCCCGTGTCGTGCTCTCATTCCTCTTCCCCTCCAACTCGTGTTCCCCTCCCTCTCCCTCCGATCCCTCGCCTCCCACTCTGTCGTCGCCGTTGCCTCCCCAATATGCCCTCTTCATCCCACTCCTCCCTTTGTCCTCCCTCCTCCCTCCCTCTGACCCCTTCCCCCACGTGCTCGCCAGCCGTTGAAGGTCAACCCAGCCCACGCGCCCTACCCCTCCCTCTCTCATCCCATGCTCCTCCTCTTCCATTGTCTCTCCGCCTCGCGTGCCCTCCTCCTAGACGTCCCCTTCGTCCTGGTGTGATGTTGGGATCAGGGGTGGAGCAACAATGACGAGATAGGGGCGAACGGAGAGAGGGTGGGGCTGGTCGATGGAAAGAAGTAGTGGAGAGCAGGGAAGGGGAAGTGAGGCTATCAGTGATGAGATGTTGGTGCTCTTCAGCATAAGCTTTTGTGCGGGTGGTTGGCGTCCGACGAGGTTAGCGCGACCTCCTGTATCGCTGCTGAGTATACGATCTTCTCCTCACCAACAGCTGTGCTGTCGGGACCCAGATTTACACATCCGAAACCCTTTGTGTATTCTGAACTAGTCCCAGATCAGTAGCTAGGTCACATAGGAAACATCGATGAAATACCATCCATTTATTGATTTAACTAAAAAGATCTCAAAATAACAAATAGTAGTAATAACTGAACGTTACGGTCAATGTTTACTTAACTTGCCACGCAGGGCTAAACAAACAAATAAACTCTTGTAGTGGAATGAAAAAACTTAGAAAGACCAATCAACATGCGCACATGTAATCAAGTAAAGAACACATCCTAATTCACAAAGCTTTCAAAGGACTCCTCTTCGTAGAACTTTTGAGCAGCTTGATTCTCTTCAATTGAGCAGCAAAATTTAAAGCCGTGAGTATATAACATACTCAACAAGTCGTAGGGAAATAATATTCACTTAATATTCATACAAGGCTTGAACAAAGGATTAGTTGTATAGTTCTTTTGCAGAAAGTAGTATTGACAGTAAATACAGTAAATAGATTGAAATACGTAATTAAAAATAATAATAAATAAATAGACAATTATTTCAATCAATAGTTTGAGCAAGAGGATCCTTTGAAGGAGAAAAGCCCACATCTACAATCCGCCAAATTTTAGGGCTCATGGCCTTAAAATATCAAGACATGCGTATTTTCTAAATACCATAATTCGTGTCATCGAATAGAGGTGTCTCACCAAGGTGTACTATATCACTAGTCGCCATCCTTTACTCTCTAGACGGTTAAGTCTAATAAAATGAGAGACCAAGCTCTGATACCACTTGTAAGATCGAGGAGGCCGACTAGAAGGGGGGTGAATAGGCGGTTTTTAAATTCTTTTGGCTAAAATCGAGTTTTATGCGGAATTGTAAATCAATTCGGTTTTACTCAATTAAAACCTAAATCAACTAGTCTTGGCTAAGTGCACCAACAATATAAGACTATTGATAGTGATAGCAAACATACAAAGACTATAAGCAATTTAGTTATAGGAATATAAATTGCACAAAGTAAAACACAAGAGAAATAAACCACAATGAATACAATGACATTTTACCGTGGTGTTTGGAGACTTGTCGGTCTATCTTAATCCACGTTGAGGTAATCCCAAACTAATTGGACCAGCTCCACGAATTAAGCAAAACACTTCCGAGGTAAGTCCAACCACTTGGACCTGCTCCAACACGAACCAACATCTCGATTCACTCGGGGTTGCTCTTCCTCCACTCCAGAGATGGCGAGCATCAGACCACTTACAACAGCTAGGGAGTTCTCACACCTTTCTTTGAGAAGATCACCAACGCAACTCCTCCAAGCCGTCTAGGTGTCGGTAATCACCAAGAGTAACAAGTCGAAGATGCTCACTTGAACAAATAGAGGGTCTAACCTCAAGTGGATACACAATCCACTACCTAATGCAACACATGCACTTAGAATTTACTCTCTAAGCTCATTAAGTGCAACACATGCATATAAGAGTGTACAGGGCTTGCTCTTTGCTCAAAGGAATGAATATGGCACCAGCAACCTTCCCCACAACCGGCCATAAGGGGTATATATATACCCACACAAGAAAAACTAGCCGTTGGAGGAAAGATTCTGAAAAAATCAGCACAGGCTGTAGTACCACTGTTCATCGACCGGTACTACCGCACTTCCACTGATGCACAGTAAATGCAATAACAAAGCCTCTAAAATAGCTGTTGGAAATGCGGCGCGATACTACCGCCATTGAACATGTGTTAGTTCCGCTCGTCGGTACTTCCGTTCACATAGGGCGGTACTACCACTTCCCTTAGAGGTCCAAAATTGGTTCTCTCTGGAGAACACGTACCGCCGACTATTTTTCAAACTTGCCGAGCTGCGGTAGTTCCACTCAAGATATGCGGTCATACCGCGATGTGGTAGTTCCACCATAATAACTCCGGTTCTACCGCCTTCCAGGAGAGCAGAACACGCTCAAAAGGTGTCTCTTTGGAAAACATGTACCGCCAACAAAGGTTCAGTCCAATCGGGTTGTGGTATTACCGCAACAACTTCTCGGTTGTACCGCTGTGTGGTAGTACCGCCAACAGAATGTCGGTACTTCTGACTTTTCTGAGAAAAGCTTAGTCGGCTTTCAAAATAAACTCAATTGTAAAACACATTTGTCAATTGATGAGCGATGCAAACAAGGGTTAAAGGCAAGATTCTCGACAAGTTGCAAAACACATTTGCCGACTTTTAGAATCAACCCCACAAGGAATAAGGTACATGGACATAAACTATTTGCAAAACACATTCGCAAACTAAGGTCACATGCTACAAGGATTATGCATGAGCCTCAACTATTTGTAAAACACATTTGAAAACAATAGCATCATGCCACAGGGAGAAGGTGCATGGACTTCAACCATTTGCAAATTATAGTCTTATGCTATAAAGATTATGATGCATGAGCCTCGACTATTTACAAAATACATTCGCAAATAATAGCACTATGTATAGATGAGCTAGAGCAGGCACAATGAGCTATCAACACATGACTAACTCAAGTTACTAGTCAAGACCCCTCTTAATAGTACGACAACCTATAATAGCAAATCGGTCTCCAACCAAACACCAAGACCGGTAAAAGACTAGAAACACATCATTAGCCCTATCTAGTCATACTTTTGCTTTAAGCATCTTCTTGAAGCTTGATGACACACATCTTTACTTCAAGTTTGGGTTCTTGACTTCGATAATCATCAACACATGATGATCTCCTTTTACTTCAAGTTCTTGATTTGAATATGCATCAACCCATGATGCATTCTTTCACTTGATCTCCATCAACACATGATGGGTCTTTTCTTGACTTGATGATCAACTCATGATAATCTCCTCTTCTGGAACATCATCAATACATGATGATTTCATTTTTCTTTGAGATCTTAATACACATCAACACATGATGCATCCTTTACTCCAAGCTCTTGACTTGAATATCATCAACACATGATGATTTACTTTTAACTTGATGATCAACTCATGACCATCTCCTCTTCTTGAACATCATCAACACCTGACGATTTCATTTTCTTCAAGATCTTGATATGCATCAACACATGATGCCATCCAAGGTCTCTATCCCTATGTAACATATCCTATTTATCCAACTCATATATGTGGAAAACAGAATATGGATCAATACTAATAAAACCACAAAACATAGAGTGAAGTCCCACTAAATGTGTGCATACATAAATGTGTAATAAAAACATATGCACATATTCAAGTTAGACTTTTAGTGAAGTTCAATCTATATTTTGTGATGAGGACATGACCCATATGGATACAATCATATTTACTATGCTTCACTTAAATTATTAGGCGAGCTCATTTTTAGGAGTGCATTTATATTATATGAACTATTATGATGCCACCTAATGATAAAAATGTATATTTGTGAAGCATCACATCATTTTTTTGTCCAAGCAAAGTAAGAGTTCGAGCTATACATGTTTTGTAATCCAATTCAGCCTCCGGAGACAACACTGACTTCAAATATGCATAACTTTCACATACGGAGTTCGTTTGAGCTCCACGAGTACTTGATGGAAAGATTATCTTGTCCTCTTTCCAACGAATCCAACCTCATCTTTCAATTCCTTTCGTGTGCATTGTAATCACCAAAAGAAGGTGCTGTCACCTATTTATGCCAAATTGAGCCTTGTATTGCTTGGGCCCAATGGGAGGCGCCACCCTAGGCGGCCCGTACTGTTCATGAGATATTCATGCATAAATAGTGTCATAAACAGTACCACCCCCTATTTTGTTAGCTATGTGCAGCTCCCCCTCCCCTATTTAATGTTGTCGCACCCCTCTAGTTTCATTGGATTTTGTTTAGTTAAAAGTTAGCTTCATTGCAACTTCGTGTATTGGTTTGTGTCGATTAGACCAACTATAATAGCACTACAAAATATCAACTTTATCAAATATTTTAATTTTATTTGCAATTTCAGATTGCTTATTATCTTGTTCTTGTGTGTTCTAAGATTGCTTGCAGGAATAGACCTTCGTCGTCAGGTCGATCGTGCTTCTAGCAAGGTCGATAACGATCTCGGAGTTGGTTCAGCGATTGCTGGGCATATTGGTCGTGTTTGATTGGTAGCCGAATCGTGAGAGTCGTCTCCACCAAAATCGAGTTATCCTTCTCACTGAAAGATCAGGACACCCATTGTCGCATCAGGTGGTATCAGAGCTTTCGTTGATCAGTGAGATTCCTTTACCTACAGTCCACGAAAATCAAAAAAATATTACAGTTAGTTCATCCCTGTTCAAGCCCCATTGTGCTTTGCAATTTTTCTTTTCGGTAGTTTTTGCTTGTTGAATTATTGGTTACATTGTCGTGTCTAGTTGCTGATTTCTAGTTCTAGTTATTTTCTAGTTTATTATTGTCTAGTTGGCATCTTGATCTTCGTGTTCCTTTGCGTGGCTTCATCATTGTGTCCAACTTCGCACAAAAAATCCCCCGCCGCTCGCTGTCGCGGCAACCAAAACCGCCTGCCATTACTACCGCGGCAACCAAAAAACCCTGTCATCGCTGCCGCGGCAATAACAATCTCTGCCCTCGCTGCCACCCCCTGCCGCGGCAACCACCACCTACTACCACTTGCAGCCACTGCAACCAAAACAGCTTGCCATTGCTGCCGTGGCAAACAAAACCTCCTGCCATCGCTGCCGAGGCAAACACAATCTCTGCTGCTGCTACCCATCTCTGCCAATCCCTGTCGCGGCACCCAAAAAATGGCGTGCCACCGCTGCCAATCTCTGTCAGGCAGTCAAAACTCCTGTCGTCGCTCAATCTTCCTTGTCGTGGCAGCCCAAGTCCTCCTGCCGCCGTTGCCACTCCCTACCGTGGTAGCCACTGATCGTTGTCGTTGCTGCCTCGTCGCGGCAAATGTTTTCACTGCCGCGACATACTACAATATCGACCGGCATTTTGAAGTTTCGGAAAGGAGCAAGAATTAAAAGGGGAAACCCTAATTAGTTGGTTTCGGTTGTTCAAGAGGAAAAACAGGAAAAAAAGAGAAAAAAGAGGAGAACAAAGAGAAAAGAGAAAAAAGAGTGTCTACCTTAGCAAAAATTGATAAACGCGTCAAACTTTCGCCAAAACCAGTAAAAATTGGTGGAGTCCTTCTACATATAGCCACAAGCTTCGAAAAAAAATTCAGCAAGTTTGGCCCACGGGTTTGAAAGATATAGCAGTTTCAAATTTGAACCCGAGTCGGTTTAAGTCCGAGTACGATTCCGTTTTTGAGAAACCTTCAGTAAAACAGTCATAACTTGTTCATACGGTGTTCGTGTTGGACGTTCTTGCACTCGTTAGAAAGCTAACAACGAGGCACATCCTTTCAACCTAAGCCACATGTCGCCCTCTAGGGGCCCTGAAATCGGCCATCTTAGGCTCCGAATTTGCGTCGGAAGCTTTCGGTTTCTGTTTTTGCCGTTTCTTTCAATCTTCCCTTCGGAATTTGGGATTCTCCTCAACTGCAAAGTTATAGATCTCGTCGAAACATTTCACACAATAATATATAAGCCATATAAAATTTTACTGTTTCATCTTTGAGACTAGCTGTTGTTTTCTGCTTCAACTAGAGGGCTGTTTACATTGCACGTTATTATGATTTTGTGCTCTACATCGTGTGAATAATCTTGTGCCCCTACAAAAAAGTTTAAGTAGTTGGATAGCGTCTCTCCTAGAACTTGGTGTGAGAATTTCGTTTGCTTACATCAAGTCACATTGATCTTTGCGTGTGCGTTCATACACTTCTCTTGATAGGCTTTGATTAACTAGTTCTTTCTAGGCTAGGATCAGCAACATTTACTAGTACTTTGAGCAATTTTTAAACTTGCATTTACCAATTTGATTGTTGCTAATCCTTACTAACATATTGAAGCCTATCCTAGCTCCACCTCTATCATTGCACAGGTACCAGTTGCTTGCAATCACTTTGTCAATCTTTGGAGATCATTGACACAGACACTAGTTGTCGGTCACTACATGTTTGCTTGGTAAGAACTTGGTATGAGATTGAGTGTGAGTGGTTTTGAGCCTCCAGATCCTAGTAGTTGATAGGAACATACACTTGTGACTTATTGAGTTACCATTCTCACCGAAAGATCGGGACACCCATTGTCGCATCATTTTGGATCCGAGGAATGCACCAAGATATAAGAATATGATATCGAGTGCATACCTCCATGATTTCCACCTTTTTATCCAACTAAGACTACACAATAGGTATATAAATTAAAGTGTAGCATTAACTCATAATGGTGGGTCTATATTCTTCACCTTCCCCGCTACCTGGCGAGTTGTAGCATGAGGGGACAGGGTGTGAGATGGGAAGGAGTGAGACGGCAACGAATTTTGATGTGTGCATGCAAAAAAGAAGTGGGGCGACGACGGTTTTAGGTGGTTGTAGAAGAAGTGGGGGCATGGGTGCACTTGCGAGTTGCGAGGGAGGTCGTGGTGGGATGATCGTCCTGCGCAAGGGGTAAACTTGGTTGTTTATTAGTTAAGATAACATATGTAAAGGGGCAGGTTCACTAGGAGTTGCTAGTGTGCTAGCTCCCCAGCACAAAATTCAGAGGGCCTCATAAAGCACTGCAACACATATGGTTTATCTTAACTAATAAAAGAATGGGTTTGCCCCCTGCGCAGCGGGACGATGCCCTTTCTCCCGTGTGCGTAGTTGGCCTCTCCTGTCCCTACCAAATTCCTCATCGAGGCGTACCAGCATGTGGACCCAACCCGACAGGGACAAGGTCTCACCTCGCCAGCCCCTTGTGACTTGTGAACGCATCCATGCCCCCGCTTCTTCCGCAACCACCTAAATCGTTGCCCCCACTTGTTCGTCACATGCACACACCGAAATTCATCGCCGTCCTACTCCTTCCTGTCATTCCTTCCTCCCTCACGCCGCGACTCGCCATGTACGACGGTGATACATTGGAGGAGAAGTGGCGACGCCGCCTCCTACTCCTTTTCATCCTAATCCCCCCTACGCCGCTGCCTCCTGCTCCGCGCGGGAGCAAGCATCACTGCCTCCTCCTCGTTTACCACCGCGACGTCGCCACCGCCTCCTCTCTCGGCCTCCCGCCTCCTTGCGGCAATGTGCTTGGCGAGGGCTGCAAGGCCAATGGCCGTGAGAACTGAATCGTAGCTTGGGTCCAGGGTGGAAGAAGGTGGATGTGAGAACCCTAAAACTCAAACTAATCTAAACAATGCTAATTGGTAATAAATAGTAAATTAAATTCATCCAAGCGGTGTGAAGTAGTAATCACAAACTCATATTGAACATATCACCAAACGGTTTAATGTAAGAATACATCATCAAGAGTGTGCAACAATACATCTAAATCAAAATTACAACATCGTTACAAACATTAAGTCAAGTACAAGAATTCATTACAAGCGGACATACAACATTAATACAATCTATGAGATAAGTTACAATATGAATTCATTACAAGTGAAATTAAAACATTAATACAAACTTGGAATTTATTACAAGAATCCTTTACATCAGGGTGTCTTAGCTTTCCGTCATTCTTACGCTCCTCCGTGACAATGCAGCAGTTTTGAATTCTTTGGGTTCGCAAAAAACCGCTTCAAATGGAGAATTAAAGGAAGATAACATGCTACCTTAGTAGGAGATCCTTTCTTCACCTCGATTCCCTCGCCATAATCTGATTGATTCTTACACTTGTATCGGGATGCGTTGCACACTGGACATACATGCATGTTTGCATACTCATTACGGTAGAGGATACAGTCGTTCGAACATGCATGCATTCTTTCTACTTCCATTCTCAATGGACAAATAACCTTCTTGGCTTTGTAGGTGATTTTGGGCAACTCGTTTCCCTCTGGAAGCATGTCCGCTAAGAGACCTAATAGCGCCGTGAAACTCTTGTTAGACCAACCGTTGCCTGCCTTCAATTTCAGCAATTCAAGCACGGATGACAACCTTGTGTATTCCGGCTTGCAGCCCGGGAACAAAGGTTTCTCCGAGTCCTCCATCAAGCCCCAGAATTTGACATACTCCCTCTCATCATAGTTCCCTTATGCATTACGAAGCATCTGATTAAGATTGTCATCATGCATCTTATCTGAATCGGAACCACAATCGATATCATCCAGCGGCATATCGTTGACTTCATCGGCGATGTCGTTATTACTACCTTCCTGTATAATCTACCCTTCATCGTGACTGGTCCAACGTGTATAACCCCTTCAAATCAAGTGTGCTTCGATCTGCGCTCAGTTCTTAAACATTTTCAGATTCTCGCAGTCAATGCATGGACAGTACATATATTCCACCCCCTGATTCAACATATCCTCCTCGGCAGCTCTTGTAAAAGCAGACATACCATTAATGTACCCTTCACTCACACGGTTGCCAGCATACGTCCAACTTCGGTCCATCTACGCGACACATATAACAATTTGGTATTAAATATCGAATTAATTAATTAGTATACTATATATGCAACTTTTGATATGTCATTTGAAATATGTATTTCTAATGAACTAAAAAATAGAAATGCACCCTAGGGTCAGGTTATTCATCACAAACACATTATAGATAGCCCATGCCCAACTTCAGATGGCAAGAAGCCAACACTTGCAAAACTACACAAAAAGCTAGATCTAAACCATCTTCAATTCTCGCTTTACCAAGCTAGATCTAGAATACAATGCAAGGAACAAATTACTAACCATCGATAGTCAAGAATAAATTACCAAGCTAGATCTACAATCTCTCTTTCCAAATCCGCTACCCTTTTCACCAAATCGCCACAAAGCCACACCTCCAGAGCAGCAGCGAGAACAAACCTGAAATTTAAGACAGATCGATCTGTGAGGGTCGGGTCTGCAATAAATTAGATTATCATAGACAATTTTTAATACAAACCATCTGTGATGAGGACGGGAAGTCACAGACGGTTCATGTTGAAAACCGTCTGTGATATTACCTCTTCATAGACGGTTTTAGCGCAGACAGTAACACAGACGGTCGTTAAACTAAAACCGTCTGTGATTGTATTTAATACAGACGGTTTTGGTCAACAGTTTGTGATGAGGCGTCCAGTATTAGCCTTTTTTGTAGTAGTGCCCCTACCTTTCCTTACTCTTGATTTTGCTCAGGCTGCCCTCCCCTCGGTGAAGTCATCGTCACCGCCGCTATTGATCGTCGCTGGACCTACTCCAACGGTCTCCTTCGTCATTTTTCCTCCGATGGGCTCCCTAACCCCTTCTAATGCCCGTGCATGCGCTATTTTGCCGTGGGCATCTTTGCTTTGAGTAGAACCATGTTGGCCGTAGCTCGCCGTCGCCAATTCATGTCGCGTCGCCGCTCCGATCCACCTCCGGCGGTATCCCGGCCACCTATAGCTTCGCCAGCGCATAGGGATCCCGTTTTGGTCACTTACCCACGCCGCCATGGCCTTCTTTGCCGGCGACACACCGGCAAAGCCACGGTCGAGCGCTCCTCTGCACTGTCATTTAGGACCAGCACTGTAGCATCGCAATTAGAGCCAAATCTATGTCATTAGGACATCATTAATGCTAAGTGTTGTTAATGCTGGCTTTGTTTCGCAAATACTTCACTGGCATGCGGGCGCAGTATGTTTAAATGCATAGTAATCCCACATGTGAACTGGTGCACTGCGCCGTAGACCATCGGTCCATGTGCGATTTCGTGGACCATGTGTATGACACGTGGGTCCCGCGTGTCAGTAGCTATTTTCTTTAGAATTTTAATTCAAATAGAAAAGAAATTCATAGGCCCCACTTGGCATAGACTATGGCTAGGTAACCCTCAGTGAAAAAAGGATTAAATGCTTTTATAAATTTTGAAATGATTTATTTATACACTATAAATTGTTCAAACTTCAAAATTGTATAAGTATTTTATTTTAACTCCAATTTGAGTGAATCAAATTTTGTTGTATCACATTTTTAATGTAATTTATTTTGGTATAATTTTAAGACTTCTAACTATCCCAAAAAATTTTGTTAGTAGAATTAATTTTGGTATGTCATTATTTTTGCACTAGAAATTCGTTTAACTTCAAAAATGCATAAGTAATTCTCGGTAACTCCTTATTGAGTGAAATTAGTTTTGATAGTTTAAATTTGTAACGTAATTTAATTTGGAATAGGTTTTAAGTATGTCACTATCACATAAAATCTTGTTATTCAAATCTTTTACACTCTAATGTCAGAACTTTGAAAAATCATAGCAAACTCTTTTTAACTCCAAATGACGTAATTCATTTTTTTTTGTTCTTAGAATGTCATGCTATGTTTACCATAAAATTTTCATAGCCACCACCTTTCTGGAAATGTTCATGAAAAATTAGGTTTCAGATGGACAGTATACGAGACTATTTTTTCTGATTTGTCTTTTCCGGCAGATTTGTTTAGGCTATACCTTTTGCATTCAACATCAAAATAAAATAATTTTTGTTTATAAATTCACTTAAAATCATGATCTACCTTATGTGTAAATTTCATGATTTTTGGATGATTTTAGTTTTTTGAGTTTATTCGACGTTATTCGTTCTTATTTCGTTCTCTGCATTTATTCGATTTTTTTGAAGATTCTAATATATACGAGAGTAATCCTCTGCAACAAGTTGAATATCTCCAGCAAGACA
This sequence comes from Hsuehochloa calcarea, assembly GCA_036346395.1. NCBI lineage: Eukaryota > Viridiplantae > Streptophyta > Magnoliopsida > Poales > Poaceae > Hsuehochloa > Hsuehochloa calcarea. Next base: position 16,761,137 of record CM070594.1, read on the forward strand.
AGAAATCCCCCCATTGAACATATTGCTCCTATTACTTTTGATACAATTGTCATGTTTGCAATTGTATATATGCATTTGCTATTTTGATAGTTAATTCTCATTAGGAGTAGTTAATCCGATTAGATACATGAGCTATAGGTAAAGGTTTCTCGTTGCTACTGAGCCTATGTTATATTATTTATAATGATTTAGAGCCCGATAGACGGGCTCTGGTCATGTATATACATTGTATGCGAGTGATGTCGCTTAGAAATACTTAGAACGGTAGTATAGGGATCATCGCTTCGGCGATGATCATTATATCATCACTTAAAATACTTGGTTTAGGGTACTCATGTATGTATGGTATTTGGAAAACTAAAATTTAAAATAAAAAGATTAGACTTGGGCATATTGGTTGGATGGTGTGTTGTTGGGTGTGTGGTTGGTGCCTGAGTCAACAAGGACCGAATTACTTGCGCCACTGTACCGAGCATTTTTGTGTGCAACCACATGAGGGGAATATGAGACCTCTCTTGACTTAGTACTTTGGGTTATGTTAATTAATGATTCGCAGGTGGTAGCTGTTAGGGAGAAAAGTGTTATATTATTTTGGGAGTGTGCGGGGTGTGTTCCGGTTAGGTTGCCATTCCCGAGGGGCGTCGGTAGTTGTCTGAGACTTTATCCTGAGGGGTAGTTGACCGAAGCTTTACCGGTGACTCCGACACAATGTATGGGTTCCCTGTGGGAGCCCGGGACAGGCGGTTCACGGAGGGCTAACCCCCATACGTGCAACTCTTAATTAATTCGTTCCATTGGAAAACGTCTCGTAGGACTTAACTATGTCGGCATACCTTCGGAAGTGTGCTCTATTGCTTGGCAAAGGAGCAGTCTGACATGTGGGTAAAATTGTACACCCCTGCAGGGTTTTTAAACTATTCGAATAGCCTCGTCCTAGGTTATGGACACACTTGGATACACCCCGTAAGAATTAGACTACAATATTTTTTATAAAACTTGAAATCGGGTGGCACGAATGGGTAATTTGTGCTATGTTGTGGTGGCTATTGGGTAATTCGTTCTATGTCTCACTGTTATTTAAACAAATAAAAATAGATTCGACAAATTACTTTACAATCTATTACTCTATTGCAAAGAAAATTGGTTAGTGTAGTAGCCTTTATTTGATACATAAATGCATCTATATATTCTGTTGTTTGTAAGACTTGCGAGTACATTTGTACTTAACCTGGATGTTACTTGTTAAGAGGAATTTGACCCCCAAGGGATCAACTATTGTGAGACCGACTTCGTGCATGACGACTAGCTCGGCGGATTTTCGGTCGTTTGCCTTGTGGGTAAGGGCAGCCGGTTGGCTTTTATTTATCGCCATCTTATGGCATGTGTTTCCACTGCAACTTTAGTTTTTTTATCTTATCATTTGGCCGATCGGCCTTATTTTTGTAATATGATCTTTGAATGTCCTTTGTGTTGTAAAGTATAAAGACTCGGTATTGTAATAACTTGTGTATGGAATTGATGCTTTTATTTTGTGAAGTGTATGTGTATGCTCCTAGGAGGTACACAATACGCCGAGAGTGGGAAAATTTGATTTGTAATGCTAGGACCTAATTGGATGGTTAAGTATTACAAGTTAAATCGTTCGGGTTCTCACAAATCCAAAACCCTGCCCACATTTCCATCGTCCGCCAACAACCAAAAGACCAGTAACAAACCAAAAACTATAAATTGAAGTTAGACGTAAAGAAGGACTGCCGTCAGATCGCGTGAAACTCATCGAGGTCCCCAGACCGACCAAGGTTAGTCGGCATCCTCTCACTTCAGTGGGTTTCATCACCCGGCAATTATAAAAACCTGACATCCACTTTTTTGACTTACTTTAATTACAAAAAATCCCACCAATAGTGCCTTATGGACCAATGGTCCATGCATATTACCCAGTTGAACAGGACTCACCGAGAGGGAAAGCGATAGGGTAAGTGAAATTAGGGTAAGGCACAATAAAGGGAGAGAGAGAGACTAGCACCACCAAGTCCCAGCCGAAGCCACAACAACATCCCAGATAAAAGCCATTGCTCACAGCCAAGCCAACCATTGCCTCACTTCACAACCAACATAAACAATAGCCAAGCTCCCACTGCCACCACAAGCTAAGAGCCAAGGGAGCAAGCCAAGGCAAGTCCCATCAAGCAGACAAGTGCCCACAGTCCCCAAAGGGAAGTCAAGGAAGGAAGGCCAGGAGGCAAAAGGGATGAACAGGTAGAGGAAGGCATGAGACCACCAGGGTCACCAGTGAACAACCAAGGCAACCAAAGGGCCGACCAAGCTCCAACCAGCCCACCATTTCCCCGACCAGCAGACCAATAGATAAGCCCACATCTTAGCCCTCCCCATACCTCTTAGCATCGCACACAACACTCACACTACACACAGCCACTTAGATACCACACAACCAGCAGCAAGCCCGCAAGAGCCGTCATGCGCCCTCGGGGCAGGTATGAGCTACCCGACGCAAACCCTGCCACGAGTTCCGTCATGGTACACTAGCTAGGCTAACCCCAAGCATGCATGGTGAAGATAGAAATAAACAAGACATAAAGCTAAACTAAAAATTGACAAGGTATGAAAAAGGGGAAAGGAATAATCCTTTGATTTAGGGTTCGAGGCCGAAGCTATGCCCAAGGACCCAAATCACCAACCCTCACCGAACCACCACCAAAACTCAACCCCAAGACATCACAACAGCATCAACCACCATTATACAACACCATGCTCAAGAAACCCAAAACCAGAATCAAGCCCACCATGCCGAACATCACCGGTACCTAGCCACCACCGAAGTCCAGGAGACCATGCCCAAGGAAACTAAGCCACAACCAAAGCCGAAAGTCACAGCGCTCGCAACCCATCATGACCATCACAGAACCCCCACCAAAGCGCCAGCAACCCATCATGACCATCACAGAACCCCCCACCAAAGCCCACCATCATCAATCCATCACCACCGAAAGCCCCACCCCCACCATTAATTTCACCACAAAACCCCCCAAATCAGTTTGGGGCGAATTGGCAGAAATCGGTATAAATCGGCACAAATAAGTACAAAAGCGTAATACGGAGGAGAAGAATGGGGGAACTGCCGATGTAGAGTAGCCTTAGTCACCGAGAGCTGGAGGAGAGAGGGAAGCCCACCAGAAATCAACCAAGACGGGGGGTAGAACCGAATAAGGAGGTGACCGCAAGAGCTCTACTAGGTGGCGTAGATCCGGAGCAAGGCCGGCGGAGGAGAGCCGCAGGAGGACCACAGCCTACCGGGCGGCGCGAGATCCAGACGGAGAGGAGGAGATCCACGCAGAGAGGAAGAAGCGCAGGAGTGAGTGCGGGCGAGTGTGAGTGTGTTGTGTGTATGGGTGTGCTGTGCAGTGTGAGTGTGTTGAGTGCATGTGTTTGTTCAGTGGAGTATGAGGGGTGTGTGTGCGCAGTGAGTGTTGTGTGTGTGCATGTAGTGTTTAGTGCGTGTGTGTGCTGTGTAGTGTGGTGTGCTGTGTTCGTGTAGTGTTTTGGGTAGCTTTTTGCATAGATTAGTGTAGTGTCGTGTCAGTGCAAGGTTTAGGGTATGTGCGTGTATCAGGCAGTTAAAGTGCATGTAGCATTTTGTGTCGTGTGTCACAGACGTGTCTTAGATTAGGATTAGTCTAATTTAGAAGAAAAAAAATCCCAGGACCCGGAGGTAAGCACCCCAACCCTTCTATACCGAGCCAACCCAACTAAGGGTGAACGCATGAGTTCTGCAACCTTAGGATCTGAAGCTAACAGATCGTAGGAAAACTAGCCGTTGGGAAGCACTAATCTAACGAGGACTTGAAAAGTTTACTAAATCAAAATCTGATGAACAAGAAGATCAACCAATTGATGTAAGCTTATTAAGCACCCTAAACAACTAAGTATTTCTGTTATACTCTTCCGCCTTATAATTGCAGAAAGCCAACTAGTTCAGACAGGATTAGCTGGTCCAGATTCGTTGGCGTCAAGCTTTACCACGAATACGAAGGCAAGCCTATTCCCTTGAACATCAACCTAGTTATATCAAATGTAAAAGTTATCTTTATGTATCATTATATGTATGTGCATTAAAACCACATCTCAAAAATCAAATTGGATAAAAGAGAAAAGAAAAGACAAAAAGAGATGATCATGAGAAAAGAGAGCAATACAGTTGAGAGGAGCAGCTGTGCTATAAGAGTACATATTAAGGCTGGTAAATGGGGCCCTTGACAGGACAGTGAAGAGGTAAGAGGTGAAACCTTTTACATATGGATAATATATAACGACCAACAAAACTCCCACTGAATAAAAGGTTGTATTTAAGTGTCAGCCATTTTCCCATCTCAGGCGGGTAGAAAATACTACCTTGTTACGTTATTATACTCTCCACATCGGGTAAGTTATATTGCATGGGTTATGAAGGAACCCATAACTGGTAGGAAGAGTCCGAAAGTGGGGGACCCAAGGCGCTATAGTAGCGTAAGGTGGAGTGTTGGGTGCGGGGATGACCGACCCAACCAACGTTATGGGAACTCGGTGGAAGATTGGGTGAGCGCCCCAAGACACCGCGGAAAATCATGGGTTGAGACTTACTAACATAACTTGGAAACCGTTTCATACTCTGAATTTAACACTGTATCAAAGGAAATGCGGGAGACCCAGCTCAGAGTAGTTATGGGTAAAGTGGTACAAACCTTGCGCAGTGCTCTATAAAACCATGAATTCATGCATATCTCTTGGATTCGAGTCTACGGTGGTCGCTAGGAGTCTATCTTCCCACTGAGTGATTAGTACTCTTTTCATAATTAAAACAATCACTTAAATCTTGGTAAATTATTTTTCAGAAAAAGAGATGAGCTAGAAAATATGATAATCAACAGAGAAGAGTCATATAGTGCATCTTTGCTAATAATTGCTTACTGAGTACACTAGTACTCATTCTTGCTATCATTCCCCTTTGTTAGGTCCTAGTCCAACCAGAGATTACCCTGAGTGGGATGAAGGATACACAGGTGCCGAGGAGGCCGCAAGAGGCGAGGGCGCTTACTACGAGGACCAGGGTGAGGTGGACACATTATTCGACGAGTGGGACGAGTAGACGATCGGTGGAGCAGGGCAGGCAAACAAGGGGATCTGTCCCTTTTGCAATTTTAATAATATTTGTATTTAAGACCATAGTTTTGCGTGGCTACCAGCTGTAATAAAGTATAATTTCTATATTATTATTCTAATGTGTTAACTTTGGTAAGCCTTATTATTCATTGGAGCTGTGTTCTACCGGACAAACGAATAATAATTCATATGTCTAAGTGTGATTATCCTTGGGGTTATGATACGGGGCGCCGCAGTGGCCATCGACGTGTAGCTCTCTTCCTTGCCAGCCGGCAATGACTGCAAATGTGTAGCACGTCAGGGAGGGAAGTCGGCATCAACTTCAATTTCCAAAGGAAAACAATGTATGAGCTCAAAATTTTAATTTCCGAGTAGTAGTAGTAGATGATGCAATAGATGAAGTTAATATTTTTGTTTATATGTGTGGGAAAGAAAATTAATATTTATTATACGATTTAGGATCTCATCTGCTGATATGAATTACTCTCTTTTGGATTCCGTTGATCCCTTGAACTACAAAATTGAGTATTCAGCCCTGAAATCCCTACAATCGAATCAAATAACACCTAACCTTGTCTTGAACTCGGTTTTGCCATGCTGGACAACGGATAAGGGTGCTTTTGCCACATGGGCAACACAAAGTGGCGAATTCATCGGGCAGAGTCAAGGGACAAAAAGAACACAGCCCCATTTCGTCTTGTTTGACCTCAGCATGGACTTGCGTCTTGGGCAGCGACAACTTGCGGTGGTTGTAAAGCCACCACATCCTCCAACCTCTTAATGTTGCTGCTACTCCACCCGTGCCTCTGCTCATCGCTAAAGTCAACAGCCAAGTCGTCCCTCCCGATCTCTATTGACAATATTCCCGCTGTGAACCCCCTGATCTGTGAAGCTTTTCGGAGATTGCCCTTTCTTTCGAAAGACTTCCTTAAGGTAATCATAAGCCTTGGCCGCCATAGCCACTTCGAACCATCAATTAAAGGAGATGTTTCTATTATTTCTAATATTTAGTTTTCATAGTAGCGATAGCCTCTCGTAACATTACTATTTTATTTTCATGAGCCTTTAAGTGACTAGCAATTTCAAGAATGATGGACAATTAAAGGAGATGTTGGAAAATACACTGCATATAAAGCAACAGTAGAATCATAAAAATATATTCTAAAAACGATAGTAACTTTTCAGTAACAAAGCAATACTGCTCAGTCAACAGTGTATTACTGTCATGGTTATGATAGTGCGTGTGAATTAAAATAGAAAATGTGCTCTTATAGGGTAAAATATTCTTAAGTATTATGTGAGCAGAGTTCCATTTTATTGGTATATCCAAACCAAATTTTCTTAGACGTACATTCATTGCAACACAAAAGTTCTAATATGTTGCTATTCGTTGTTTAGAATGATCTAGGAAAGATATTACATCATGGAAAACTTTAATATACGATTCCAACATTTTTAAACCACATCTAACTATAAGATTAATAATATGACAGGGGCATCGCTGATGTAGTAAGAAGGATTTAACATATGTACTAAATAACAGAGTGAGAATATCTATTGCCTAGAGTTTGCGGCAGCATCGTCTGAAATTATTGCAAAGATTTTATTTGTAAGACTAAATCTTCCACAACTTTAATAATACAACCAACGATATTATCACCCGTGTGTTACATCAATTAGTTTAAATATTGTAATTCTTTTTTCTATTTCCCAATTGAAGTTAACATAATGAGCAACCACACTAAGATAATCCTCCCTAACCCGACCACTTCATATGTCCGAAGTCAAAGCCACAAAAAATGTACATGTATTAAAGAGTTCTTTTAATTTAGCACGATAATCATTATAGTATTTAACTAGATCTATCGTTGTTGTCTGTCTAGAAACAGTAGAAAATATAGAATTACGCGCAATCCTAATGTAATTTTCAAATGCTTTAGACTCACTAAAGTTTAAAGGTAGATCATGTGAAGCAATTAAACGACAAAGAGATCGACGACGTACCTTAGGACTATAATATCCGTTATGTACCGTACCATCAGGGTTGTACTACATTTATGTCTACCTCATGATCAATCCTAATTTTGCTTTACATCTTGCATCATGTCTAATGAAGTACTCCATTTCACCTGAAGACTTTGTAGATAATTCATGTTGACAAATTTTAGAAACAACTTATCTCACCAGAACTCCATTTTTCTATGACAAATTTTAGAAACAACCTATGTCGTCACATGCCTAATGGATTGACTATTGCTTAACGGGCCTAAACGGGTTGTGACATGCTGTGCTCGGACTGTGCCAGGCACGATATTGTACGTGCCGGGCCGGATTGGCCCGCTGGGCCAAGGTCACAACCCAAGCACGACACAGTGCGTCGGGTTGTGCTAGCCCAACCCATTTAGGTGTCAGGTCGTGATATGTCTAAGCGGGTCAATAGTGTCGTGCTAAGGCTGTCCCCGCAGACACGACCCATTTGGACATGTCTACTGTCAACTTGGAAGCAAGTTTCGTTCTGCCAGGCGGACAAGAGACCGAGGGCATGTTTGGTTGGCATCCTAACGCTCGCTCGCCTGGCTAGGACATTGCCTGGATGTTGTCGAGGTGGCATTTAGTTGCTACCCCTGGGCGCATATGCCTGTCAGGTGATATTTCTAGGCCCAGGTGCCCAAATCGTCGTCTTCCCCATCGTCGTCGGCGCCCTCATGTACAGCACGAGCAGCGCCGCCGTCGCCTTGTCGTCGCTCTGCCTCTACCGCCTCTCCACCGAGCGCCACCTCCTCGTCACTCCACCTCCGCCGCCGCCTCAATCGCCTCCTCGCTTGGCTCTCACCGTAGCCACCGCCTCCTCCTTGCTCTGCCTCCGCCACTAAGCCGCCTCCTCACTCGGCCTCCGCCGCGTCCTGGTTCCGCCGCCGCCTCCTCCTCGCTTCACCTCCTCCGTCTCCTCGCTTGGCTCTCATTGTCGCCTCCTCCTTCTTGCTCCGCCTCCACCGGTGCCTCCTCCTCTCTCCGCCTCCGCCGCCTCCTCTCTCTCCGCCGCCGGAAGAACAAGGATGAGGAGAAAGGAAGAGAGAAGCGTATTTTATGGATTTACGCTTTCTCATTCGCAAAACATATTTTTTATTTTACATTTTTTCAGACTCTGATCATCAATCAAATACTATATCTCTATAGTTGTCTGACCAAACAAAAAATCATATATTTTCTGAACTAGCTCTGGATATCACCTTTTTTTTCGAACACGGGCCCAATACACCCACAGAACCAAACCTCCCCCAAACAAAAAATCATATATTTTCTGAACTAGCTCTAGCTCTAGCTCTCTCTGGATATCACTTTTTTTCAAACACGGGCCTAATGCACCCACCAAACCAAGCCTCCCCCGCGGCAAAGCCTTTACCGGCTACCCCGGTCTCCCTGCAGCCATCGAAAAGGGCAAAAAGTCCCAAGGAATTCGTCTGCTCCTTTCCCTCAGCTTCTGCTCCAAACCAGGCCACTTCTCACTCGCACACAAACACGCAATTATTACCGGTTTCTCTTCCCTTCCCTTCCCCACCGAGCTCGACTCCGCGGCCTGCGCGCAGTGACATGCCATTCGCCCGCGCCGCCCATTCCCCTCCTGAGCCTGAGCTGGTGGTGGTGACAGGGCGGCTGAGATCAGGGCTCCATGGCCGCGCTTAGGGACCGGGACCGGGACCCCGCTATTAAGCTCTTCGGCCGCACCATCCTGCTCCTCGACGCCGCCGCCGCCGCCGCCGAGGTGAGCAGCCGCAGCTTCAGCTTTTCGAATCTTTCTTGGTTGGGGAGTTGGTATGGTCATTCATTACCTTGCCGGCCGTTTCTTGGAAAGGTGAAGGTGAAACGAATCAACTCGGGTTCCCTTTCCTTTCCTTTCCTTTCCCTTTGGATGCGTGCGCCTTTTCTTCTTTCTTGTCTGCTTTTGCGCTGTCAATGCGCTTTTGTTTCTCCTTTTCCTCTTTTCTTGTTTGAAGATATGTGTTTGAGTGGCGGATTAATTGTTTTGATTTATGTGCCATTTTGCGTTGTTAAAAATCATTGTTTTCCTGCCATGTTGTTTGATGCAATTTTGAACCACATTTCGCCCTTTTCCTTTTCTTTGTTTTTAATGCCGAGTGACTTTTGGATTGATCATCGATTGAGCTAGTTTTTCTCCCCTGTTTACGCCTAGACAATAGAAATACCATGTTTTTCCCTCCTCCCTCTTGGGGAATTTGCCTAGTCTTAAGAACCTCATTTCATTCCGTAGCTGGTACGGTTATTTTTGCCTCTTCTGTTTGTGGCTTGGAACTCTATTTTATGTTTCTTGAACTCTTGGCAGCATTTAGGCTCCAGGGGATTGATTGGGTTACCTTATCGGTTTTTTTGGGGGTGCTAGGAGCCTTCTTGATTTGACAGGATGTAACACCTTGAATTGGTACGCTAGGAGCCTGCTTGTCCTGATAGTCTGTACCTTGAAAGAGCCTGCTTGTCCTGATAGTCTGTACCTTGAAAGGATAACACTTTCGGTTTCCTTTTGAGAAAGGAACGGTTTTGTATTGAAAAGGGAACAGTAAAACAAATCCTTATATTTTAACTTACATCAGATGTTGTAAGGATTTATTTAACCTTTTGTTAGCAAATGAAAAATCAAAGTTAGGTTCTGTGAGTAAGTGTATCTGTTTTGAGTTTCAATTCAGGTATTTAACTTCCATTCTGTGTTTGTTACCATAAAAAGCATCTTGTTAAAACTAGGCAGGTCTGTTCTCCAGTAGTTATGATACACAACAGAACCTAAATGCTAAATTGGAGTCCTGGAAAAGTAGTGTTTATACTCTGGTTCTGGGATTAGAGGGAGACTTGGTTTGCAAACAGTACTGCTATCAACCTCTAAATGCAGTTATGGTTTTTGTTTTGGAACACCAAAGCTGCTGGATTCAGCTATGATTCATGATAGAACCAAAGCTATGCCAACCAGTTGGAACTATTGTTTAGATTGTTGGTGATGCTTGGTATACCGATGATGTATCAATATGTTTCAAAACATCAAAAATGAATTCTGAGCAACATAGCTGCAAGCAGAAACTCAAATTGTGTCATATATGTCATTTGCTAACAGAACAAATTTACTATCCGTTGTAACAATTTCACATATCAAACTGATCCCCAATATAATTTTGCAACCTGCCTTAGAAATACAAATCCTGCTCATGTACATATTGCATTATAGTTAAGTACCAATGGTTTTGTAGTAAGTAGCTCTGATGCTAGCATAGGAACTATGAACTATGAAATGAAAGTTGTATTTCATCTTAATCTGGTGCTTTATTTTGAAACATAAGTGTGTTAGAATACTTCCAGAGTCACAACACTGGCTCCTTGAAAGGTGGTAATATATGAAGTTCTTAACAACCCCAAGTATGAAAGAGTTTTACTAGTGCAAGTGACTATAATAAAGAACATAGTGAGTCATGTAATTAATGGATAAACATGAAAATAACCTGTACGTAACCGAAGGACATTGAAACGGCAATAACGCGTCGCATGGCAATGCAAATAAGCTATGACATGAGGTGGTTGTCATGACCTCACATGATTTCAACAGCAGCTCTAATAAATTTTCCATGACCTTTTATACCCGAAGCGTCTGCATCGTTTTCAATATGCCATATTTACACGCCTCATAATAATTAATTGCATCTCCAATTGCAATTAGGGAGAAAAATTCAGGTAAAAAAATTAGGGAGAAAAATGGTTACCGGATCACTGTTACTTTTTTTCTTCTAAAGTTTCAACTTTTTATTGCCTATGTTTTTAGCTAAATCGATCTGAAATTCTGCTTGGTGTTTTGTTTTTCATCTGTTGATATTGTCTAAATCTATGCTATGCCTATTTGAAACATCAGTTTCATGCATCTTAAATAATCTGTTTCAGGTTATCACCAAGCTAACAAATGATGTAAAAAACAATGATGGCATATCATGTGTCCCAAACAAGCTTTTGAATGTCGAAGCAATTCCTTTTTGTTCCAAGAACAGTGAGGAGAATGACTTACAAGCTATCAGCAGACAGGGTGGAAAAATGGAAACTGATTCCAAGTCCGAGGAAGTTAAGACTGAGTCTGATGTATCTGGCCAAGAGAAGGTACTCAAGAAGCCAGATAAGATTTTGCCATGTCCTCGCTGCAATAGCATGGAAACAAAGTTCTGCTACTTCAACAATTACAATGTTAACCAGCCCAGGCACTTCTGCAGGAAATGCCAGAGATATTGGACTGCCGGTGGAACTATGAGGAATGTCCCCGTAGGTGCTGGTAGACGCAGAAATAAGCATGCATCTCACTACCGTCATGCTATGATGCCATGTGATAATACGGTAGCTGCTCCTGGAGATATTTCTGAAGTTAGTCACCATCAAGCACTTCCACTTCCAGGGCCAATTAAAGAAAACGAAACAGTTACAAAGTTTGGATCTGAAGTGCCAGTTGGTAAGTCCATGTCTTCAGTCCTCAATATTGGAGAGCATAAGAATACTGACCTTGTTTCCTTGGCCTCTGGTGATAATAAGGAAGAAAAATCATGTGCATCTTCTGCAGCAGTATCTGGTTGCTCAGAAAATCGGATGCCAGATAATGCAGTTAAAGAAGGGCCCAACAACGTGTCAGGATACTGTAATGGCGTGACATTGCCCCACCCTCACATTCAGTCTTACCCCACCGGACCTGCTCTGGTCTTTCCCTGGAGTCCTGGGTGGAACAGTGTTGTTGTCATGGCAGCTACCCAGTGCTCAACAGATCCTGTTCATGGGTTAGAAAATGCGAAGCCCAGTCCGCCTTCGTGGTCACCTCCATCGACGATGGCAGCTCCAGGAATTTGTACACCTGTTGTTCCCTTTCCTCTCGTTCCACCTTTCTGGAGCTGCATTCCTGGCTGGCCTAATGGAGTGTGGACTTCACCACGGCCTGGAAGTAATGGCACTGCAGTGCCATCTATCCCTCCAGACAAAATTACTTGTCCAGGAAACAACTCTCCAACGTTGGGAAAGCATTTAAGAGAAGCAAACCTGCTGGAAGAAGAAAAGACAGAAAAGAACCTATGGGTCCCTAAGACTCTTAGAATTGATGACCCAACTGAGGCTGCAAAGAGTTCAATCTGGGACAGTCTCGGCATTAAACCTGATGATGAGAAAGGCGTATTCAAGTCGTTCCAATCGAAGGTCATAAAAAATGGCAAGACACCAGAATCTCCTCGGGCTCTGAAGGCCAATCCAGCAGCATTTTCACGCTCAGTCATTTCAGGAGAGGACTTGAGAAGCTTGCCGTTTGGTTTCTAATCTATGGCGTAATGGCACCATACCACCACCAAATGTTGCCCAAAGGAAGGCGAATATATTACAGAATGGTCGCAGTGTTCCTCTCTATCATCGTCTTAAATTTTTATGTTGCTAGAGCGCAGCACTTCTATAGTCAACTCAAATCTGGTAAAGGAGTACCAGTGCTGAACTTATTTTTGTGCCAATGTTTAGGTTGGTCAGAAGTCTCTGCTTCCCCAAGTCTATACATGTCTATACACCTTTTGCTGGCACCGGTCAAGTTTGAAGTATTGCTGCAGCATTGAAATGGGCAACCTGGTTCGCCAACCGAAGAGAAAGCATTGTGAGCTTGTATACGCTTGAGTTCAAAACGCGCTCCATTTACAAGCACCAAATATATAGCTCTTACTGTGGTGGAGGTGAAAAATAGTTGTGATGTCTTCTCTCATTTTTAGGAGGATTTGTATATAGCTAGCATGTTCCCAAGTTCACGTAATGGTTGTTATGCTGACCTGCACCAAAAGCACAATTTACTTTGTTATATAACACTTTCTTAGCTTAATTTGAGAACTGAAATGAGACCAGTTCAGTTTGGACATTGGTAAATCTGCCCCAAGTGATGCCATTTACAGCCACAAATTTATCTGAGTAAATTCTTTGATGTGAAGCATGCATACTCCTGTATCCGTCAGCGCTTACAGCACTGCTGACAGCATTTTAGCCTTTCTGCTTGGTAGCTTATTATGATAATTTGTTGTATTTTGCTTAGACGGAATTACAAACATGTATTTACCTCACTGAATCCTAGGGGTAAATAGCTCTGTTATGCGGAGGTGACAAAATGAACAAACTGATCAAAGTAAGAAGTGAATATACACAGACAAATAAACATATGACCAACATAGAGGATATTTCTGGTAGAATAAGAGATCATATACACTGCACTATTCAATCATTCACCTTACAGCTATGTAGACCTACACAAGGATGAAAATTCTCGTACATCAACAATTTCTATTTTCTTTTCAGTACATGTTAGATGAATACATACATACACCTCGGGGGCTAAATCTATCACCTTACAGCTAAATGAATTGACTCGTATGCACACCGAAAGGGTGAAAAAGAAAAAGGAAACGAAAATTAAAGAGAAGAAGAAACACTATAATTTCCCTGCCAGGGTCACGAAAACGTTCTCATTGGAATTTCTGAGCGGTTCACCTGATTTACATCCTCCAATTTTTCCATCTCTCGGGCAATTTGAATATCACTGGGCCTAAAGTACTCCGTGAAAGTCTTGATTACAAAATGTGGGACCATTGCCGCAACAGGAATGATAAGCAGCAGTAGCCAAAACAAACCCGTCCCCATTATATGAAAGATGGCCCTGGAATAATTGTTTCGCATCAGTTATTATGCAATATACTATATAGATAATCGCAAACAATAAAAAAAGTTACACTTCTTAGCAAATCCTACTTAAGAAAACATGATCTTAGTGCTCATTCTACTTGGAAGAAACACATACATGCTTGTAAAAGAACATAACTATGCTAAAAGATTTATAGTGCAAAAGCAACACAACAAAAATGTTATGGACATAGAAACAAAGAGATTTACAGGCTCACCCTCTCCATTGCAGTTATAAAATCTCCAAATGTATTTTGTTTCTCTGGACAATTCATTGGTATAAAAGCTCAAGATTTATATTGTTCCTTTGGGCGATTCATTGGGGTGTGTGTGTACTGTGTCCACGGTAGCGCTGAATAGCTATTCTGCGCGTGGGCTGCGGCATGGGCCGCGCCTCCCGCGTGTGATTGGTGGTAAAACACACGCGCGCGCTAAGATCGGCGGCAAAATTTTCGGTATCGCTCAATCTGACAGTAAAATAAAATATCAAAACAATTGTCGGCAAAAAATTGACAGTAAAAAGATCGCACGTCACCTAAATCGATAGTAAAAAAAACTGTTACTCCCGGAATCGATGGTAAGACCAAAAAATCACCGGTGCGGTGGTAACAAACCTACTGGTAGACTCGCGTGTACCCAGCTAATTTTACTGCCGGCTCACTTATTGTTTATTGTCCTCTCGCCCATTTAATATGTTCAACAAGGTTTGCAGTTTTTTTCCTGCTGAATTACTGTAAGTGCGTGAATTTTAACTGTCTTGGATGTGTATCTAATTACTGAACCTATTGACTAGTTTACTTCACACCAAAATGAGATTTACTATAAGACAAACTTATCAATATGATCACTCGACCCCCGTTCGTTCGAACAAAAAAAAAAGGTCCCACATGTCCTCCTGTGGCGCGAAGCAATAAAAAAGGCAGGTGATCCCATACATCCCACTAAACGTGCTCCCCGCATATTTGATCATAAGATCTGCCCCCACCTCCCACCTCCCCACGTTCACTCAGTCATTATCGCTTCTCCCCATCCCGCTACCTCCCAGTGATGACTTCAGCCTCCCTTCTGACGACAATGACTATTGGACGTCCACCGCACGGGCACAGAGGAACCCAGCTCGGCAGCGCTCGTTCCTCGTCGCCAGTGTCGGTCAGATCTTCCTCCAACGCATGTAGATTCCCCCGACATTTACTACCATGCTCGACAGAACAGAGGACGACCCAACTTTTCTCTACGCAGATGGCTACGCCGCCGGTATACATTGTACCTCTGGCTGTAAGCCCCCCTGACAACCAGGATCCTCTCCTCCACACCTTGGTCCTCACGCCACCCCCTGTTGTTTCACCAAGCAAGCCGAGGACACCGACACCAATCGGACATACACCCACGTATGTGTTTTTTATCGGTCTTTGCGTGACGTTTTTTACTACCGATATGTTGTCCATTTACTGTGTTTTGCTATATCTAGAGTCATTTACTTGTTTTACATTGTATATTCTTTGTGTCAATAGTGTTTTATTGATGTCGAGCGAGGGCGTCCCGACCATGTGGTGCCCCAAGTTGAAGTTCGATAATAAGGGTGTTACTTATCGGTTCTACTATCGATGTCGGGAAAGAGCGAGCAAGTACATCAAAGAGTTATGTTGCTGAAGGGAAACATGACTTCTACGTATGGTGCCCGGAGCAAGACCTCCAAAAGTCCATTCACCGCGTGACACGGAAAGCAGTTTTTTACTTGTGTCCTATCGTTGTCTTTACTTGTGTAATCGTGGACGAATTCCGTCCTTTCCTTATACACGATATTCTTGTCATATTGGTGTATATTTACCGTTAGTTCTTGTCCATTTGTCTTGGCTAACCCGGAAGGCTGCGAATCTGCGCATTGATCACGCCGGCGATGTGAGCAGTGATGGCTTTCTTCAAAGAGCGTCGATCGCAGAACAAGTTCTACTACGACATACGGTGGATGATGATGGTGTTGTGAAAACATCTTACGAGCAACAGCATAATGTCGCGCGGAATCTGTTGACTTAGGACACGTCGTCACATTCGACACTACCTACGAGCGGCCTAAGTCACGAGATGCCTTTTCCTAAGTTTGTTGGCTCCAACCACCATTTGCAAAATACCATGTTCGTGTCGCTATTTGCTTTCGGTGATGAGAAGGCAACATCCTTCGAGTGGTCATTCGGGGCGTTCCAAACTTGCATGGATGGCAAGGACCCGTCGCATGCTAACCTGTGATTCACATACCGCTTCGACCCAATGATTGCATATGTCTATCAAGTTTCTTCGCTCTACCGCGTCTGCATTTCTTGTGTTCTCGCATTTGGTTCGAATGAATTGTCAATGTTGGTAAAAATATTACTTCTCTACCCGTTTCTTGCTAATGTGTTTTATTATCTGCGGATCGAGGACGACCATGGCATCGCCCATCCCGTGTCTTCCCCACATGCACAGACCTACAAGCAAGTGGCGTCTTTGAAGAAATACAAGCGAACTGAACAAGCTATCGCGAGCATGATGGGTGAAGAAGCGTTTGGTTTCCATCATAAACCATCCGCTTACTCCTAGAGAGTTCGAGAATGTGGGAGAATCTGGTGAGAGAGTACCGCCTCGAACAGAGCCAGACCATTGCTAGCATCTATGAACTTCGCGAAAGGTGGATCACCGCGTACTTCAAGGACGTGTACTTTGCGTAAGATGACATCCACGCAGAGAAGCGAGAATATGAATAAGATGGTGAAACGGAACTTCGTGGATGGCTCAGGAGACGCACTGTTCCATGGTACGTAGATAAAAAAAGGTTTATTGTGACTTCCATACACATTTACTTCAATTTCTCCCATGATTTACTGTTAGCTGTCTTTTTTTACTACGTCTCTCAACCCCCTCCTTTTACTACAACCCATGTATGTCGTTTCTGTACCTTCTTCATGACATATACTATCTTATGTGCTCTCAGAGCCAACCGGTGAGAGCCACTCTATTTCCGTTTGAGGAGCGGCTAGGCAGGGTGTACACACTTGTGGTGTTCAAAGAGTACAAGGAGACCTACTTATCCAGTACAACCTTCTGCATAAGGGCGGACACAACCCGAGATGGTATATTCCTCATGTCTCATGGGAAACAGTCTACGATTTTCACATGGTCGCAACACGATTTTAACGTGGTGGCCGAAGAGGAAACTAGTACATACAGCTGGGAATGCAAACGTTGAGAGCACACGGGTACTTTTACTGTCTACTGGCTAGTAGTTACTGTTTCGTCTATTACACTTTTACTGTCCATGGTGTATAGTTATTTTGTTGTCATCGGCGAGATATTTGTCTTGTTAATCCATCTTGGTTTACGCCACGTAGGGTTGTTCTGCGCGCACTAGTGCGGCGTTCACCTACTTGCGTGTCGAGAGTATCCGCAGCCGCTACGTGCTCTGTAGGTACACGAGGAATGCTAGGATGGATGTGTCGTCGACGGAACCACGACCTCATGCGAGTCAAACCCGATGAGATGACTTCGGATGTATCAAAGACACCACCTACCGAAGCGGAGGCTATGGGCGTGGTTAGGTCGAGTGCGGTCGAGACTTGCATCGATAGAGCCATGAAGGTCCTCAAGGCACTTGAATGCGACGATACCGTATCCAACGACATTGGCACGGTGGTGAGAGACCACCGAGCGCGATGAAGTGGATGACGATACGATCAATCCATCAGCGCCTCCTCATTGCGCACCAAAGGTTGCAAGCGAGTCGATGACGAACGAGCAAAGTTACGCACTGTAGGGAAGATAGCGAGGACGTGCGACATATACGGCCTAAAAGCGGGTCTAACAATGCTACGAAGAACGCTACCCCAAAACAAAGGCCGGGCCAAGAGTGGCGATGGCGGGGTGGGAGGGAGGAGGCGAGGAAGAGGAAGGTCTGGTACATGCCGCCAGTTGATTCGCGGGGACAAATCAGAAGAGGACAACGCTAACGACAGTCTTCCCGCAGGGTCGGATGACAGCAATATGTGCTGAATAGCCGTGTTCTTTACTTACATTTGATAAACCATTTCTTGCATTGTCGTATGTGTACTATCTTGTAGTGCGTCGCTACTCAAAAAGCAGCTCGCTATTTGGCTCGCCTTGCATGTTTTACTGTATATTTGAACTCTCTTACTGCAATATCACGTGGTATTACTGCTGCTTGTTTATTGTGTTGACCATAATCTATTATTGTCTTCTATATATTGATTATTGCTTTTTATTTTGGGCTAAAAGAGTGCAACGATCAATTGGTCATCTTCGTTCTCTTGATATGTGGTAGTTATTTTATATGCGATGTCAATAACGTTATTGGCGTGCATTTTTAATATTGAATTACTACGTGCGTAAAAGAAAGACTTTACTTTTAAACCGTACACTCTCTTCGCTCCGTCTCGCGATCGTCTCTTCGTCTCCCTAGACGACTTATAAATATAATGTATCATTAGCTTGCGGCGTTGCATATGATACCACCACCAAATGTTGCCCAAAGGAAGGCGAATATATCACAGAATGGTCGCAGTGTTCCTCTCTATCATCGTCTTAAATATTTATGTTGCTAGAGCGCAGCACTTCTATAGTCAACTCAAATCTGGTAAAGGAGTACCAGTGCTGAACTTATTTTTGTGCCAATGTTTAGGTTGGTCAGAAGTCTCTGCTTCCCCAAGGAGTATTTGTGTAAATATTAGGTGAATGAATCCATATCTATACACCTTTTGCTGGCACCGGTCAAGTTTGAAGTATTGCTGCAGCATTGAAATGGGCAACCTGGTTCGCCAACCGAAGAGAAAGCATTGTGAGCTTGTATACGCTTTGAGTTCAAAACGCGCTCCATTTACAAGCACCAAATCTATAGCTCTTACTGTGGTGGAGGTGAAAAATAGTTGTGATGTCTTCTCTCATTTTTAGGAGGATTGATACTCTGATGTTTGTATATAGCTAGCGTGTTCCCAAGTTCACGTAATGGCTGTTATGCTGACCTGCACCAAAAGCACAATTTACTTTGTTATATAACACTTTCTTAGCTTAATTTGAGAACTGAAATGAGACCAGTTCAGTTTGGACATTGATAAATCTACCCCAAGTGATGCCATTTACAGCCACAAATTTATCTGAGTAAATTCTTCGATGTGAAGCATACATACTCCTGTGTCCGTCAGCGCTTACAGCACTGCTGACAGCATTTTAGCCTTTCTGCTTGGTAGCTTATTATGATAATTTGTTGTATTTTGCTTAGACGGAATTACAAACATGTATTTACCTCACTGAATCCTAGTGGTAAATAGCTCTGTTATGCGGAGGTGACAGACAAAATGAACAAACTGATCAAAGTAAGAAGTGAACGTACACAGACAAATAAACATATGAGCAACATAGAGAGAATATATTTCAGGTAGAATAAGAGATCATATACACTGCACTATTCAATCATTCACCTTACAGCTATGTAGACCTACACATGGATGAAAATTCTCGTACATCAACAATTTCTATTTTCTTTTCAGTAAATGTTAGATGAATACATACATACACCTCGGGGGCTAAATCTATCACCTTACAGCTCAATGAATTGACTCATATGCACACCGAAAGGGTGAAAAAGAAAAAGGAAACGAAAATTAAAGGGAAGAAACATTATAATTTCCCTGCCAGGGTCACGAAAACGTTCTCATTGGAATTTCTGAGCGGTTCACCTGATTTACATCCTCCATTTTTTCCATCTCTCGGGCAATTTGAATATCACTGGGCCTAAAGTACTCCGTGAAAGTCTTGATTACAAAATGTGGGACCATTGCCGCAACAGGAATCATAAGCAGCAGTAACCAAAACAAACCCGTCCCCATTATATGAAAGATGGCCCTGAAATAATTGTTTCGCATCAGTTATTATGCAATATATTATATAGATAATCGCAAACAATAAAAAAGTTACACTTCTTAGCAAATCCTACTTAAGAAAACATGATCTCAGTGCTCATTCTACTTGGAAGAAACACATACATGCTTGTAAAAGAACATAAGTATGCTAAAAGATTTATAGTGCAAAAGCAACAACAAAAATGTTATGGACATAGAAACAAAGAGATTACAAGCTCACCCTCTCCATTGCAGTTATAAAATCTCAAAATGTATTTTGTTTCTCTGGACAATTCATTGGTATAAAAGCTCAAGTTTTATATTGTTCCTTCGGACGATTCATTGGGGTGTGTGTGTACACGGTAGCGCTGAATAGCTATTCTGCGCGTGGGCTGCGGCATTGGCCGCGCGTCTCCCGCATGTGATTGGCGGTAAAACACGCGCGCGCTAAGATCAGCGGCAAAAGTATCGGTATCGCCCAATCTGACAGTAAAATAAAATATCAAAACAATTGTCGGTGAAATTGACAGTAAAAAGATGATCGCACGTCACCTAAATCGGCAGTAAAAAAAACTGTTACTCCCAGAATCGACGGTAAAACCAAAGAATCACTGGTGCGGTGGTAACAAACCTACTAGTAGACTCACGTGTACCCAGCTAATTTTACTGCCGACTCACTTATTGTTTATTGTCCTCTCGCCCGTTTAATGAGTTCAACAAGGTTTGCAGTTTTTTTCCAGTTGAATTACTGTAAGTGCGTGAATTTTAACTGCCTTGGATGTGTATCTAATTACTAAACCTATTGACTAGTTTTACTTCACACCAAAATGAGATTTACTGTAAGACAAACTTATCAATATGACCACTCGATCCCCATTCGTTCGGACAAAAAAAAACGCTCCCACATGTCCTCCTGTGGCGCGAAGCAATAAAAAAGGCAGGCGATCCCATACATCCCACTAAACGTGCTCCCCGTGTATCTGATCATAAGATCTGCCCCCACCTCCCCACGTTCACTCAGTCATTATCGCTTCTCCCCACCCCACTACCTCCCAGCGATGCCTTCCGATGACTCCCTTTCGACGACAATGACTACTAGACGTCCACCGCGCGGGCACAAAGGAACCCAGCTCGGCAGTGCTCGTTCCCCGTTGCCAGTGTCGGTCAGATCTTCCCCCAACGCATGCAGATTCTCCCGACATCTATTGCCATGCTCAACAGAACGAAGGACGACCCAGGTTTCTCTACGTAGATGGCTACGCCGCCGGTAAACATTGTACCCCTGGTTGTAAGCCCCCCTGACAACCAAGATCCTCTCCCCCACGCCTTGGTCCTCACGAAACCCCCTGCTGTTTCACCAAGCAAGCTGAGGACACCCGACACCAATCGGACGTACACTCACGTATGTGTATTTTACCGGTCTTTGCGTGAGTTCTTTACTACCAGTATGTTGTCCATTTACTGTGTTTTGCTATATCTAGAGTCATTTACTTGTTTCTGTTGTATATTACTGTGTCAATAGTGTTTTATTGATGTCAGAACGAGGACGTCCCCGACCATGTGGTGCCCCAAGTCTGCATGAAGTTCGATAATAAGGGTGTTACTTATCAGTTCTACTATCGGTACACACGACATGTTGGTTTTGGCGTCAGAAAGAACAGGAGCAAGTAAACGATCAAAGAGTTATGTTGCACTCTGAAGGGGAAACATGACTTCTACGTGCCAGAGAAGGAGCGTGAACGGAGCAAGACCTCCAAAAGGATTGGGTGCAGGGCATTTGTGAAGCTGCATAAGAGCTCGAAAGATGGCTCTGTATGCATCAAGCGGGTTGTGTTGGAGCACAACCATCCACTCGCTAGGACGCCCTCCTTGGTCGTGTTCATGCAGTCACAAAAGAGCTTTGATCCCTCGTTGATGGAGCTCGTCGACACCATGCAAGACGACAGGGTCCCTTACAATGCTACGATGAACGTTTTGTTGGAGATGCACGGGGGGCAGCATAATGTACCATTCACCGCGCGTGACCTGGAAAACAGGTTTTTACTGTGTCCTATCGTTGTCTTTACTTGTGTAATCGTGACGAATTACCGTCCTTTCCTTATACACAGTATTACTGTCATATTGGTGTATATTTACCGTTAGTTACTGTCCATTTGTACTGGCTAACCCAGGAAGGCTGCGAATACGCGCATTGATCACGCCGGCGATGTGAACAGGCTGATGGCTTTCTTCAAAGAGCGTCGATCGCAGAACAAGTTCTACTACGACATACAGGTGGATGATGATGGTGTTGTGAAAAACATCTTCTGGAGCAACGCAAGCTGTCGCGCGGAATACGCTGACTTAGGACACGTCGTCACATTCGACACTACCTACAGAACGAACCGGTACGAGATGCCTTTTCCTAAGTTTGTTGGCTCCAACCACCATTTGCAAAATACCATGTTCGGCGTCGCGCTGCTCGGTGATGAGAAGGCAACATCCTTCGAGTGGCTGTTCAGGACGTTCCAAACTTGCATGGATGGCAAGGACCCCATCTGCATGCTAACCGGTGATTCACATACCGTTCTGACCCAATGATTGCATATGTCTATCAAGTTTACTGTCTACCGCACGTCTGTTTTACTGTGTTCTCTGCATTTGGTTCGAATGAATTGTCAATGTTGGTAAAAAATATTACTTCTCTACCCGCGTTTTACTGCTTAATGTGTTTTATTATACTGCAGATCAGGACCCGGCCATGGCATCTGCCATCCCCGTGTCTTCCCCCACATGCAGCACCGGCTGTGCAAGTGGCACGTGCTGAAGAAATACAAGCAGAACCTGAACAAGCTATACGCAGAGCATGATGGGCTGAAGAAGCGTTTGGTTTCCATCATAAACCATCCGCTTACTCCTAGAGAGTTCGAGAATGTGGGAGAATCTGGTGAGAGAGTACCGCCTCGAACAGAGCCAGACCATTGCTAGCATCTATGAACTTCGCGAAAGGTGGATCACCGCGTACTTCAAGGACGTGTACTGCGTAAGATGACATCCACGCAGAGAAGCGAGAATATGAATAAGATGGTGAAACGGAACTTCGTGGATGGCTCAGGAGACGCACTGTTCCATGGTACGTAGATAAAAAAAGGTTTATTGTGACTTCCATACACATTTACTTCAATTTCTCCCATGATTTACTGTTAGCTGTCTTTTTTTACTACGTCTCTCAACCCCCTCCTTTTACTACAACCCATGTATGTCGTTTCTGTACCTTCTTCATGACATATACTATCTTATGTGCTCTCAGAGCCAACCGGTGAGAGCCACTCTATTTCCGTTTGAGGAGCGGCTAGGCAGGGTGTACACACTTGTGGTGTTCAAAGAGTACAAGGAGACCTACTTATCCAGTACAACCTTCTGCATAAGGGCGGACACAACCCGAGATGGTATATTCCTCATGTCTCATGGGAAACAGTCTACGATTTTCACATGGTCGCAACACGATTTTAACGTGGTGGCCGAAGAGGAAACTAGTACATACAGCTGGGAATGCAAACGTTGAGAGCACACGGGTACTTTTATCGCTTCTCATCGGCTAGTAGTTCTTGTTTAAATCTATTACACTTTTACTGTCCATGGTGTATAGTTATTTTGTTGTCATCGACAGCATATTTGTACTGTTAATCCATCTTCGGTTTACCGCCACGTAGGGTTGTTCTGCGCGCACCTAGTGCGGGCGTTCACCTACTTGCAGGTCGAGAGTATCCGCAGCCGCTACGTGCTCTGTAGGTACACGAGGAATGCTAGGATGGATGTGTCGTACGACAGACACGACCTCATGCAGGTCAAACCCGATGAGATGACTCAGATGTATCAGCACACCACCTTACCGACGGAGGCTATGGGCGTGGTTAGGTCAGGGTGCAGATCGAGACTTGCATACGATAGAGCCATGAAGGTCCTCAAGGCACTTCGAATGCAGCTTGATACCGTACCCAACGACATTGGCCTGGTGGCTGAGGAGACCACTGAGCGCGATGAAGTGGATGACGATACGATCAATCCATCAGCGCCTCCTCTGTTGCAGACCAAAGGTTGCAAACGAGTCGATGACGAACCAGAGCAAAGTTCTGCACCTGTAGGGAAGATGACGAGGACGTGCAGCATATGCGGCCTAAAAGCTGGTCACAACAGTGCTACCTGAAGAACGCTACCCCAAAACAAAGGGCCAGGGCCAAGAGTGGCAGTGGCAGGGGAGGGGGAGAGGGAGGAGGCGAGGAAGAGGAAGGTCTGGTACATGCCGCCAGTTGATTCGCGGGGACAAATCAGAAGAGGACAACGCTAACGACAGTCTTCCCGCAGGGTCGGATGACAGCAATATGTGCTGAATAGCCGTGTTCTTTACTTACATTTCAGTAAACCATTTACTGCATTGTCGTATGTGTACTACTGTGGTGCGTCTGCTAACCGAAAAACAGAGCTCGCTATTTGGCTCGCCTTGCATGTTTTACTGTATATTTGAACTCTCTTACTGCAATATCACGTGGTATTACTGCTGCTTGTTTATTGTGTTGACCATAATCTATTATTGTCTTCTATATATTGATTATTGCTTTTTATTTTGGGCTAAAAGAGTGCAACGATCAATTGGTCATCTTCGTTCTACTGATATGTGGTAGTTATTTTATGTACGATGTCAATAACGTTATTGACGTGCATTTTTAATATTGAATTACTACGTGCGTAAAAAGAAAGACTTTACTTTTAAACCGTACACACTACTGCTCCGTCTCCGCGATGCGTCTCTTCGTCTCCCCTAGACGACTTATAAATATAATGTATCATTAGCTTGCGAAGCGTTGCATATGCAAGACGCCCCCGAAAAGCCTTCCTCCGCAATAAAACTCCGAAAAAAAAACATAGCACAAACAAAAAAGGAACAAAAATGACTCCAAGCTCTTCTTTCGCTCCACTGCAAACGATAGTTCTAATCTATCTAGCACTTATATACGATTAGCTATCTTGGCAGAGCCTGATCGAGGCTGCGAACCATGATTATGTTTGTGACCTCCATGCTCCGCCATCGTGTTTGTCGAAGAGGGCAGTTGCAATCATCCGCATTCTGCGTCTTCTGCTAAGCTGGACCAATATCCTTGTGTCCGATCGTCCGGTGAACCAACCTCGTCCTGGAGATCGTTCTCACGAACTACATGGATCGAGTCAAAGCGTCCATCTAGAGGATCGAAGACTACATCGGCAGGCAAAACAAAAAGATCGACGACGTTGAGACCGTGGAAGAGACGAACGTCCTCATCTGGACAATCGTCGACGGACTTCCTTCGCTCGATCGGTGCCAAGCTCGACTAGACGTCGCGAAGGAGCAGGTGGAGGCGTATCTCCACATATTCCCTGATCCAACATCAGGCAAACTCCACGAGCGAGCTTACGAACGACTGAGGGTTGCGATAGGGTCATGCATTGGCCACTAGGGCCTCATTTCTTTTTCCCTTTCTTCCCTTCTTTTGTTATTGTCGCATCGAAGAGTAGATCCGGATGTACGATGGATACATCGAGTTGAGCGTGAGGGTTGATGATACCGATAGCGTGGAAGCGGGTGAAGATATCCTCTGCCACATGGTTGACGTGTACCCTCAATAGCTCCAAGCTCGACTCGCCGCCGCTAAGGACTAGGTGGAGTTGATCCTCCACGTATTCCTTGATCCTGTTCCCGCCGAAGCCCACAAGCAAGCTTATGAACTCTTGAGGACTGTGTTAGGGTCTTACATTGACCACTAGGGCCTTCTTTTCGTATTAGATCAAGCAATGTACATAAAAACAAAAACAACCGGCCACGCTATTTGGCCGAAACACCTGTAATATATGTATAAAAAGATATCATCTTTATCTATTACTGCTTTGTATGTATAATTTTACTGCATTGTGTCGCTTAACTTTATTGTTCGAGCGTAAAAACAAAATTCTCAATGTGATTCGACAGTAAACACATTACAACTTTACTGTCTTACTAGTCATGTTTTACTATCAAACATACAAGCATGAAAAAGTCACATGCCACAATAAAGGCAGTAAAACACATAACTTTACTGTCTTACTGTTATGTTTTACTATCAAACATACGAGTTCGAAAAAAAGTTTCATGTTGCAAAAAAAGGTAGTAAAATGATTCACGAAATAATGTCAAGTCTCATATTATTTACCATCAAAATAGAGTGTCACGCGGGGTGCGGACGTTTTTGGCCCGCCGACTGTAGTTGGTGGGCCGGTCGTATGGGGGTTGCGCGCATGCACGCCGTCACACCTAGCCTGGGTCGCGCCCGGTGGGCTGGCTAGGCGTAGAATAACTGTTCTACGCTCGACTACAGAATTCTGTGTGTGTGTGTGTGCATATTTCAGGACACTAAAAATCTTATACGTTAAAAAAATGCCTTGCGAAAAGAATATGAATATCTTTGCCAGTTTAAACAGCACAGTTTTTTTGCATAGATACAAAAATGACAGGGTTATCACATTAGTAATAAGAGGCTGGAGATGAAGTACTTACCCATAACCAGGAAGAATCCATATGGAGTCTATCACAAAGAGGCAAATGGTTGTCGCTGCTATCGTGCCCCATAAAAAGGCATGTATGATCCAATTCCACCGAAAGATGTCCATGGCCAATTGAATATTTACAACAATGACAGGTGCAAGTGCCCACAAATCTCCCAGACTAGACATATCTATTGTGCTTTGTCTATATGCAAAATACGGTATATAGAAAACAACCAAACTCTGCCAAAGCGCTTCAAGCATATTGAGGACAAACAAATTCACATTATACTTTTCACCCCTTTGGCCAGATCCATATAGCTTTGGATAAGCAAGCAGAGTTGCCTTAGTAAGATCCTTGTCAAGAATTCCAACGACAATTGTTGGCAGGGATGTATAAAGC
Organism: Hsuehochloa calcarea; assembly: GCA_036346395.1. NCBI lineage: Eukaryota > Viridiplantae > Streptophyta > Magnoliopsida > Poales > Poaceae > Hsuehochloa > Hsuehochloa calcarea. Next base: position 16,787,831 of record CM070594.1, read on the forward strand.
ACAGTATACAAAAGGCTGCTCCATTCAGTGATTGCAGTTGTCAGAGTAAATGCTGTATAAAGTACATACCTGAGATCAAACACGAAATATTATTTTTCGTAAATGTCTGTGTTAATATTAGAAAAGAGTAAGAAAGTAAAAAATTCAATAATTCAACTGAACATAACCAGATACTATATTTATAATCCAAGATTTAAATATTCTAATAGATATAAGGCTTAGTACAATGAATAAGTCCTGCCTTTTTCCAACTAGGTTATAATATGGAGGGTTTGAAGAGCATCCAAGTAATTTTCTGCTTGCAAAAAGTAATTGATTCCCAAGTTCATAAAGTATTTGCCCACATTGAAAAAGAAGTTCTTACCAGAAAAGAACCAAGACAAATGTGGCGTTTTTATAAAAGTTATAAAGGATCATATAGGACATCCTTTGATAATTCCAATGACCATGAACTAATAGAAGAGGAACCAAGAATCTGAATTGCCCCATAGCAAAATCTGAGGCCATAACAGCTTGTCGTCCTTCTTGGCCACTGATGCCAACCCCAACATCAGCCATTTGGATCATTGAAACATCATTTGCACCTGAATGCCATAGGTTAAGTAAAATATATCAGATGTGCACATATTTGGCACCTAGAGAAAAACATGTCATAATAGGAGAGGCGTGAGGGAATAATACCATCACCAATCGCTAAGGTCATATCATCCGTCCTGTTTTTGATGAGTGCAACTATCCCTGCCTTTTGTAATGGGGCCACTCGACAACATAAGACAACACTACATTCTGTTGCTACTTTGAAAAGCTAACACAATTACACAAACAAAAGAAGACAGACCATGCATCAGTTATGATACCTAATTAATGGGAAGGACAAAAGGAAATTAGTTGAGTCATTGATAGATCCATATGTAGATTAGTACCTCTTCTTGCAACTCCGTCTCGAGTATGTAAACAAGGCTGTTACCATCTATAATCAAAGCAAGAGTTAAGCCAGCTGATTCTGATGCTAATTCTGGATTCAGGGTGCCAATTGAAGAAGCAACTCTGAGCTTCTTAGTTGTTGCAAGTGCTTCCTCGAGACTTTTCCTACAGGACTCCTTTGAATTGTTGTTTATCACAATTTGTGTCATGTCATTGGTCAGCAGCTTACAAGAGTAGCCAATCGAAATTGCTGTCTCCTGCTTATCTCCTGTTAAAATCCAAACCTTTATGTCTGCTTGACGAAGAGATTCTATTGCTTCTGGAACCCCATCTTGAAGCTTATCTTCAATCCCAGTGGCCCCCAATATGAGGATATTGCACTCAATGTTGATTGCAACTGATCGGAGTAAATTTCCCCTCCCAAGTACTGCAGTGCTGGCATTCTCATACGCCGATTGCCACTCCTCAAACTCAGGTCGACTCAATTCACGCATACCAACAACAAGAGTTCTTAGACCAAGTGATGAATATTTGTATAGATGTGCCTCTGTAGCATGAACAATGTCCAGCTCCAATGATTTGTTGGTAATTCCAAACATTGAACTGTCCGCACCTTTCACATATAGCTTAACAGTCTTATCGGGGCAGCCAACTATGACAGACATCCTCTTACGATCACTATCAAACTCATGAAGTCCTAATATATCAAATCTGCACATACCATACCAGCTGGATACATCAGAACTGTAAGCCAGTCATGCTAATGAGCTATGGAAAATAAACTGACACAGAAAGATGATGCACTGGAGTAAAGGAGTCAATATAGTAATAGAGTAATACCAAAGAAGCAAGCAAATTATCATAATGGTAGACGCTAACTACAACTGGCCAGTAAAGATGAGGACTAGTGGATAACAAAAAGGCGAAGAAAACTCTATAGTACAGACTACATATTTGGCCTACTGACAGACACATATTATGCACTTTAGGGGCTCACTTAAGCAAAGTAGCTACATAATGAACTGACCAAACAAAGGTTGACTTTGCACATGAGGGCACTAAGAATGCCTTTTGGAATGATGTGATTAACAACTTTACATAAATGGTTGCTAGTTGGGGAAAAGGATATAGTTTTATCCAAATTATCCAACTATCGAACTGCAAGTCTGGATGCAAATCCAAATTCGATTGTATAGAAATGCCAGCCTGTTCAATATAGATCCTTGCAAACATATTATTTCAGTGCAGATATTGATTCAGCACATTAATTGAGTATCCAAAAGAACATGAATGTTTACCACAGTTCAAATTGGCCAGTTTCTTCTGGCCACTTAATTCAATTATAGCTGTGGCAAAAATCCTAATGTTCATATTATTATGCTCAGAAAGTTACATTCAATTTAGTGTGATCATTTAATTTCCTAACTACAAAATCAACCAAGCAGCACAAGATACAGATACAAATAGTATTTTGGAATAGATGTGAAGTTACCTTTTATAGTACAAATTTGCAAGAAAAAAATAAAGTTATCATAATTAATAGTGTCACTTTACTAATTAATAATTATAGAAGGCGACATAGGCAGACACACTAGGAAGACACCACCAAACACCAATAACAGGACAAACTAATGACATCAATAAACACTAGAAAGCAAAAGGCATAAAAACTTACGCTAATCGCTATCAAATAGCTGTTGCTGACAATGGGACATTGCAGTTGCAGAAAGTTTGTCTGTTTATAGTTTTATAGAGATGTAAAGATCATAAATCAGATAGTGTTCCTTCACTCCTAGTCGCGTTATCATGTTTGGTACCACCAAATTTTGTATTTCTAATGTACATAGCTGCTACTAAATGTTATTGAAAACACACTCATGCAGGACTGCAAAATAGCATGTCCGTAAAGCGAATAGCAAGAGCTATCTTACCTCTGTCTGTCACCAAGGGCATCAATAACTACGTAACCAGATGTTCGCTCAACAAGCACAATGCCATAAGATGCTGCAGCATAAACTAGTGCCTGCTCATCAGGGGACTCACCCTGATAATCAATCAACTTTTGTTTAGAGTCTCTAGTGTCCAGGACAAGTGGCACAATGGTATTACAGGCAGCAAGAGCAAGGAAGAATTCAAGGACAAGCTTTGCTTCCTCATTTGTGCCACCATCCCTCAATAACTTCAAAAGCTGAGGATCAGTCCTAACTGCCATCTTTGGTGTCCATAGAAGATCATCAACTGTGCAAAACCAGCAAACAAGAGGCCTTGTTAATAAACTCAAACACGATACAAGTAATAGACATTAAAGCCGTCTTACCTACAACTGAGTATCCGCCTGTATCTTTGCCAGAGCTATAATCAACCCCGCAAATCAATGCACACTGGAACTCCATCTTGTTCTCTGTAAGTGTCCCTGTCTTATCAGAGAAGACATACTTAATCTGCCCCAAATCCTCATTTATATTCAGAGCCCTGCACTGGAACTTCGACCTTGACGATTCATCATACAAGTCTTTGTCGGCACCCATGAAATATGCCTGTCCAAGCCGTACCAACTCCATCGATATATACAATGAGATTGGAATGATGACCTGATACACTATCACTGCCATAAGGAACGTAATGAATATCTGCATTCCGATGCCATAGTAATTGTAGTTCTTCCCAGTTGTGTAATCCTTCTCCCTAAAGAATTGGGTGAACTCCAGCTCCCCCCGGTGATTCAGCAGCCAAATCCCTGCAAGCACAGATGCTGTCGTACACATACCAATTAGCATAATGGACAATATGACTGTCTCCCGATTCAACTGCATCTCCAAGCGACTCCGTTTCGATGGCGCCCCAGAGTTATTGAGCATGACCTTAGTCTCCTTGCCAGCATACACCACAACCCCTATTGTCCAGGTGGTGTTCTTGAGCTCACACCCACGGAGCACAATGTTGGACGGTCCGAGCGAGACACGCTTCCCATCAATCTCCAAATTGGCCTGGAATCCGTAAATGTTCCTGTTGGGGCGCTCACAATGCAGGATACCACCTACCCGGCCGTTCTGGGAGAATCTCACCTGCGTCTCCTGCTTGGCATACCTTGTCTTGAGATTGGTCTCCCCGTCAAGATTCACGGTTTGGACGTGCGCGACCCCGGTGGGATCGCTGGTGGCGAGCAGCACCATGTCGGCGGGCAGCGTCTCGTTGGACGCGACGCGCACGACGTCCCCAACGCGTATGTGCTTCCATTTCATGGGAGGGAACTCGCCGGCGGTTCCCGGCGCGAGGACGGCGGCGAGCCGGTTGTTCTCCTTGCGGTCGGACCGGTGGCGGCGGAAGTCCTCGTAGGCGTCCTTGACGGCGGTGATGAAGAGCACGAAGGCGAGCGGTAGCACGGACGCGCCGCGGCCGAAGACGGCGACCTGGGGGAGCTGGTTGAGCACGGTGATGGCGAGGAAGTAGACGTACGACAGCCGCCGGAATTGTTCGAACAGATTGCGCGGCAGGAAGGTGAGAACCGAGTACTTCGCTGTACGGATGGCGTTGCCCGCGAACGCTGCTGAGGGCTCCCCAACGGCGATGGCCCGGGATTCGTCCCCCTCTTGGAGCTCCCCCCGCTGCGACGCGGACTGGTCGGGATGGTGGTGGTCGCGTCGGGAGGGGCGGAAAGGGTCGGGTACATCAACGGAAAACGCGAGGCGATCGGTGCGGATGGGCGGCTCAGGCTGCGGCGGCGGGAGCATCGACGCCGCCGCCGGCGGGGGCGTGGAGGCGGCGTCCGGGGTGGCGGTGAGGAGCGGGCGGTCGGATTCCATGGTGGAGGCCGCGGTCGCTAGTGGGTGGTCGGAGGCATGGGCGCGAGGCGGATTTGGGCGGACGCCGGCGAGGTCAAAGGAGGCGGTGGGGAGCTTGCAGAAGACGACTTTTCGATGTCGAGAACTTTCGGTTTGGGGAGAAGGGGAGGGCGGAGCTGGAGAGCTGTTGGTTTTGGGAGAGGGGTTTGGGTGTTATTTGGGAGGAGGGGAAGGAGGCTGATGGCAAATTTGGGTGATGGAAAGTTGGAAACTGTGAAGGTTTGGGCATGGAATAATTTTTAGGTTTGAATTTTTTATGGCAATGTATAATTTTTAGTCAAAATTCTCTATTATAATTAGGGTTGTCAATCAGGTCTGACGATCACGAGTAGTGTTCGCCTATACATACGTCATGAGTATGCCCGCCAAGGAAGAAGAACATTGTCTATGCCCGTCATCGTATGTGAGCATCCTGTGTGCCCGCCATGATGGGAAGGGGAGATGGATGTAATCATGGTTTATATACTTGGTGTGAGCATCCTCACCAAGCGACGACGACTTCTATCGGTGCCAGCTTCATCTAAGGGTGGGAAATGCAACTCCGGTGCTAGCTTTAGATCTTGACAACTTCGTCCTTCTCTGGCTCTCGTGAAGGACAAGAGGAGGGGGGCGAGGTGGAACCATGGAGAAATGAGGTGGACAGTGAGGTATGCGGCGTGTGTCAGCTGATCGCCAATGAGAGATTTGGGAGGAGGGAGAGTACAACATGCATATCTAGGCTGGGAGGACAGAGCTGAGGGCAAGAGTAGAGGTGTGAGGCGTGTCGCCGTGTGGTGCTAACTGCTGAGTGGAGGGGTGGACTGGTGGAATGAGGAGTGAATGGTTTACTTGTTAGTAACTTGGGGTGGGTAATCAGATGAAGCGGGCGAGAGTGGGGCTCCCCTATGCCCAATTTCCCATCGGGCATAGTTTTCCTCCCACGAATGTGTCCATGAACACAAAACAAGGGACATAGCCATCTCAGTTAAGAGTTTTGCCCGGTGGTAATCGGAGAGCAAGATTGATAAGGTTCATTGAAGTGGCATGCTACAAACGAATTGCTGGTGTCATTTTGCTTATTAGTTTAGCTCAAGTTTTTCAGCTTTGCAATCAAGTCTACATATCAATACACAACGGATATGCGCGATCGATGCTACCATCAGTCTTCACGGTTACTCGAAGTCTCGAACAAGGTGCATATTTCAAGAGTTTTTTTTACATATTATCATTGTAATTCTCTTACATGGTCTCTGTAGAATAGCATTTGCCCATTCAAAATGCATAATGGCATTTAATCTTAGCCGAAAATGGGTAAAGAATTAAAGATATAATACATCTTACTCTTTGTCCTTCCACTAGTAAAACCGAGCACGCAATCTCTAGCATAAGTCGACCTCCATGGGGTATCCCAAAACCATAATTCCCCGCGAGAGACATGTCAAAAGTCATTTGAGTGACCTTCATCGAATACATTTGTAAAATTTTCCTTGTGCAAAATAGAAGTACAGTATGCCTACCAGGGAATGGAAATAGTGTTTTTTCCGAGGTCCATCTGATAAACAAAGCTGCCCCAGTCCCCTCTGGCCCAAGGGAAACAAACCCGAGTTGGAGCTGCCTCAGATGACGGCAGCACCAAGCTGGTAACAGCACTAGCAGAATATCCAACTGGGCAGGAAGAATCTTTCTTCCTTCTTTTTGCCATTTGTGGCGGGATGGCAAGAATATAATCAAAGGTCGAAAAAATATAGAGAATCTATAGTAATTAGTATTATAGTATTGTATTTACTGTATGATTCAAAATAAACGGTCTAGATTGAGCGTTACGGTACCAAAGATAACAGTAAAATCACTATAGTATTTTTCGCTATGAAAATATGCACTATTTCTGCAGTGTTCCGCTGCACTGCAGTAACAACAGAGAATTCGAATCCAGTATCCAAACTTTGATAACTGTAAATTAAAGCAAACCAATTTTAGCTATCCTACTTCGGAACTAAATAAATCATTGGAGGCACCAATGGATTTACAGCCTGGGGGCTAAGTTGGTTGTCCTGAATGGCATAGTTGGCATAGTTCCCCACATAAGCTGCCGATTTGGGTTGAAACATTTTTGGACTATACTAATTGCCTTTTTGTATTAAGCTGGGTTTAGCGCCAAAGATAATTGAGGTAGTTGGTCGAGTTGGCAGTATGTTTAGTGAGAGTGAGCGGCAAGTCGGAAGAGCAGAAACATGGAGAGTCTGAGGGAAGGGGTGAATAGACAGGTCATATAGACTAAGTTATGCATCGGTTTTTGACATCTACTACTAGTACATCTTTCTCGTCGCGCGGTGTTGTTTAAGATGATTATAATGATTCAAAACAGCCCGCTAGCTCTACTCGAGTTGAAAGGAATAAGGAAGTGCCACTCGGACAATTACACGAGTAGGTGATAAATTAAGGTCTTGTTTGGCATGACTTCTACTCCCAGCTTCTTAGTTGGAGTTGGTGAAGCCATGTCAAATGTGATAACTCCACAAGGTTTTGAGTTGGAGCAACAAGGAGCGGAGCAGGCCGTAGCATAATTTTTGGGAGTGAGTGGAACCTTACTCCAAGTGAGGAGCTGCGGGGCAACAAAGAGAAATGTCTCTAGAAGTTAAGAGAAATTACCCGCAATTTACCACTCCACTACACCCCTGCCCTGGGCACTCCCTTCCCACCCCCTTGCACGCGTCTCTCTCGATCCCCAAATCCTTCCTGTCCCAGAGAAAACCTAGAAGGGAGAGGAGAGGCGGCGGCAACCAGGGCAACAACGACTTCTACCTCCCCGACGTCCTCGGCCTCCGCGGCCTCTTCTCGTCCCTGGCGTCCCCTCCTCCTCTTCCTCCTCTGCGGTGGCCTCCTGCTTCGTGGAGTGGCAAGGTGCTGGAGGGGCGCGAGGTGGAGGACCTCCTGTGCCGGGGGAAGGCGAGGTGCTCGTCAACGTGGCCGCCACCGGGGTCAACTGCGCGGACATGCTCCAGCGGGACGGCCGCCACCCGCCGCCCGCCGGCGCCTCCCCCTACTCGGGGCTTGAGTGCTCCGGCACCATACTTGCACTTGTGCCCAATGTCCCCTCGCACTGGACTGTCGCGCCAATTGAATTTACGGCCTCCCTGTCTGCGTGTTCCTATGATGATTGCTGCTACTATTTGTGATTGGTTTTGTGCATTTGTGTCTGCCTTGCAGGTGTGCGCGCTGCTTAGTAGCGGTGGGTATGCGCGGAAGGTGGTGGTTTCGGTGGGGCATCTACTCTCAGTGCCGAAGGGAATCTCACTCACGGACGCGATCAGCCTGCTCGAGGTTGCCTGCACTAGCTGGTCGATTGTCTTCATGACCAGCTACCTCTCCCCTGGTGAATCATTGTGATGAACCACGGAGGTCTTGTTTCGGCCTTATCTTTAGTTGAGAAGGTAAATTCGGTAGAAGTCGCTCAACTTTCACGATCTTGGCTACGAACTCACAAGGCTCGAAACCACGCAATCGTTGAACTGCTCAATAAGTCGTTATCAACCGTGCACAAATACCCGGATGACCTGATCACGAAGATCAATTCCTACATATATCGAAGAAGCACGACAAAATAAGATAAATAAGCAATATGAAATTGCGAATAGGAATTGAAATTGTATTGATAAGTGGGGTTCCAAAGACAATATCATTGTTGATCTCGCCGAACAAGAGGACAAAATATAAAGTAGCAAAGTTAAACTTCAATCAACAAAACCCAATTTTGCTAAAGGGGCGGCGGCTCCTATATGAGGAGTGCGGCCAGGAGGTGGAAACCCTATGGAGGAGGTGTCGACCAATGGAGGGGGCTGGGTACTGTTTACATGTGAACATTACCGCTATCGAACAATGCCATATGGGCCAAGTCAACCAATACCATACATAGCCCATGAGCCAACAATAGGTGACGCAGCACCATGACATGTAGACGTAGTACAGCCCGGTGAAGTAGAAGTAGCTCGGCTCGTAGGAGTAGAAGTAGCTTGGCCCAATTGAAAAATATGGAATTGAAGTAGCCGAAAGTCCGTTTGGAGAAGATGTAGTCAAAGCAATGGATGTAGTGCAGCGGGTCAAAGTAGTGGTTACAGCTTTAGGGTTGATGTCCTCATCATCCTCTCTTTCTTGAATTTGAGTCGTCCTCGACTCAATCGTTTTCTCCAAGTCATCACTTTCCTGCAAAAGGTTAGTAGCAACAGGAACGAAGAAACATGCATATCTTCTAATGGACACAAAGATTATTTGCAAATCATAGTATAGCATTCAGATTCATATTTTTCCAAATCAATGTAATCAGATGTTGTAGCTAACATAACAGGAGCTTTCAATTTAATTTCACTTAGAGCTATAATATGTTGATCATCTTTTCGCTTCTCCTGACTTGTTCTCTCAGTTCTTTCTAATGCATCCTTTAATATGGCAGCAAGAGACATTGTAAGCAAAGTGAATTTCTTTTCTTTATATGTGAAAGTATAACGATTAGATCTACCATGATATTCAGTATATCTATCATATTGGCATGGTCTACCTAATAATAATGGGCATGCTTGCATAGGTACGATATCACAATCAACATAATCTGATCCAATAGAAAAATATCGCACGTGCACAAGTTTAGTCACCTTCAACTTACTACAAGAATTCAGCCATTGAATGTATTAAGAATGAGGGTGTTGAGTTGTGGTCAAGCCAAGCTTCTCGACCATGTCTGTGCTAGCAAGGTTGTTGCAACTTCCGCCATCGATGATGACTCTACAGGAACGTTTCTTGATGATGAACTTCGATTGAAATAAGGTGTGGCGTTGATTTTGTTTAGCAAGCTCCATTTGAGCACTTAGCACACGCTGGATAACTAGGCTTTGATACTCGTCAGATACCTCATAGCCTATTTGTTCTTTCTCAATGTCATCACCTGCATTGTTAGTTGCAACCAAAATATGTTCTTCCTCAATATCGCTAGCTGAAGTGTACCCACCATTGTCCTTGATAAGCAAAGCTCGCTGACTTGGACAATCGTGCATCAAGTTCCCAAATCCTTTGCAACGATGACATTGTACATCTCTGGATCACCCTGTAGAAGCAACGGAAGAAACACTTTTTTGTGGGGACTTGTACCTTTGCTTGTTTACTTGCATCAGGAACATGTGTAGGAGTGGAAGGAGCAGTAGGGACGCACGGCTTGAGGAGGGTGCATCACGGCCAGAAGTGGAGAAAGATGCCATGTGTTGTTGCTGCATTGGCCAACCTGCAAAATATCCTCCAAAATTACCCCTAGAGCGAGATTATCGACCTTGCACTTCTCTTTCTGCTTTGCAAGCAAGATGAAACAAGCGAGTGATACAATTGTATTTTTTATAATCAAGTATGTCCTGGATTTCTTGATTTAAGGCTCCCAAAAATCTAGCCATCTTAGCATCTTCAGTTTCATCTAAACCACAACGCAACAAACCTATTTGTAATTCTTGATAATAATCCTCTACAGAACTACTACATTATCTGAAGCGTTGAAATTTATTAAGCTGTAGGACCGTAAAGGTGACTAGAGGGGGGTGAATAGGCGCTTTCTCAATTTTTTGCCTTAATCAAATTCAACACGAACTTTTCTCCTTTAGCTATGAAAGCTAAGAAGATCAGTAAACGCACAGAGGAAGCCTTGTACTGAATTCAATTACCCCCTTTAACCACAATACACAAATATGGAGAATTGATCTCACTGGGCGGTCGAACCGGTGTCTATCAAGGCCTGATCGTCGGTCGAACCGGCCTCAATCAAGGATCGATTGTCGGGCAGTCAGATCGACGGTGTAAAATCGGTCAGACCGATTTAGTCCAGAGGCAACACACAATGCCCAAATCCAAAACGAAAATTGGTCCAACTTTTGATTCAACCAATGAAACTTGACCAAATTTGGAGCACACCTCCCTAAGGATATCTAAGACCTATTTCTAGCGACGATCGTCCAGATCCACTTCAAAGAATCGATCTCTTAAGGTTTTACCAAAGAAGTGTTCCAAAACATAGAAATATGAAAATCTTGATTCAAGACTTGCTTGTGGGGGATTGATGATCTAGATGATTCTAGGAGTATTCCCACACATCAAAGCAAGATAAAATCGATCAAGAGACCAAGCATAAACACTTGGATCAAAGAAGCACCAAAATCATCAAAAGAGAGAGGAACACAAAAGAGACTTCACCCTTAAGCAAACATCAATAGATTGATTGATTCAATATGTTGCTTACAAAGCCACTCCCTCAAGGAGGACAAGAGCTCAATCCAAGAGCACACTCAAATCTCCTCTCCTCTCCTCTTCTCTCCTAACCCTAACTCTAGAAATGGTTTTTGCAAATGAGGGCTTAAGTGCATGGGGGGTTTTTCCATCTCCCCCCTTTCTATTTACAGGAGAGGCTAGGGTTTCTCACATGGGCTCCCATTAAGGCCCAACACAAATAGGACCCACACACACACATCAATCTGTTGAAGCAATCGTCTGCTTCACCACGTGTAGGTTGATCAGCGGCCCTCATCATGTCAGCAAGTCTCTCCCGTCCAAATCCCATCGGAACCTCCAAAGCACTTGCACCGACACCCGCACCGCTAGATCCAACCAGCTGCAACGAACTGCCCGTTCGATCCATCTTGTCTATTATGCACCCTGCTTGAGTCACACGACCTCACCCGGCATCCATGATCGTTCTGGACCTCAGCTCTCCAAGCGTAGTCCCGATCCACCTCACCGTTGACGTCGTTGACCTGCAAGCCACCGCCTGAAAGAATAGACAAACAAATCGTTTCCGGGAACAAGTTCTTCACAACTTGACCCATGTTAGCTCAACAATGCAATATGCAACAATAAAGCATTGAAACGCATGCATTAAACACAACGAAAACACATCAATGCCAAAAAGGCCGAAGTCCAAGTGGAAGCCGGTCTGACCGCCCCACCAAGCCGGTCGAACCGATTTCCAAGTGGTCGGACCGATTCCTGAACGGCGGTATGACCGCCCAAAAAGACTTAGCCAAATTTCAACTCGGAAATCCGCAAGCTCTCTGAAATTTTCAAACTGATAGAACTTTTGACTGGGAGCTCCAAAAATTATGTGACCACATCCAGAAGACTCGCTTCTCATGCCTACACAACCTATTTTTGGCATAGCCCCAAACTCCAACATAAACTATAACTCGTCGGACCGGCAAGCATCGCCGGTCGGACTGCCATACGGCCGGTCTGACCGGCGACATAGCCGGTGGGACCGCCAATGACCTGACAGCACAGAAGTTTACCGAAAACGCGAGATTTGACAAACCAACAATGTCATTGCCAATTGACTCATCACTCTAAGATCATGCACATATCCCCACAATATCCACATAAGCAAATCACGAGAATAATATAAAGGCACAAATCTATGTCTCATTGCTCTCTTCAAAGCATTCCATGTTCTAGGTATGTCCTAATGAGTACGACCATATTCACTCTACTAAATAGAGGTAAAATTAACAAACTCACTAGTAGCAACCTTAACTTTCTTATCTTCAGAGAATTCATGACAAGCAAATTTTTGTTCTACGGTTAACTCCCATGTGAGATAAGCATCAGAATCATATTTTCCTGCGAAAAACGGCATAGTGAATTTAATTTTCCCAACTGCATCATTATGGTCACGTACTTCACGTTGATTTCTTCCTATACCTTGACGATTGTGACGAAGTCGACGATGGTTACGATCATTGTGAACATTGAATCCATCGTTTTTCGTATCAATAGTGTAGTTGTTCACGTCTTTTTCTTACACCTCATCTGCCCAAGAGCGAGCAGCAGGTGGTGTGCGGCGAGCAAGAGGATCCTCCACTCTTAGCTCACCCTGGGCCGTGGTTTTAGCAAGTGGCCGATGTTCAAGGAGCGCAACGCGTGTGTGCAGCGCCGCGAGGTTGTCATTGATCTTATCCAAGGCATTGCAAATGCTCTCACTGAGCGAGTGCTCAATGTGCCGCATGATCTCTCTCGTGCGAGGTGTGAAAGGTCCATCACCTGTATGCTCCAAAGAGTTATCGTTGTTGTTTCCACCATGTGTAGATCTACGTGACCATGCCATTGTTAGTAGGAAACAAAGAACAAATCACAATGTATATATCTCTATCAAATATTAGGTTCAAGCTTATACCAATTTCTTAAGATCTCTTACCAATGCAGCAAGGAAGTGATACAACTGGAGGCTAGTTCATGATACTCTCACTTGTGAATAGCCCAACGATTGCGATGAACGGTACCTGCTGAGTTAGTAGGAAGTGGAGCTCAGAAGGCTAGTATGTAGTAAAGGAGTAGCAATTGTTCAAATTAGTATGCAAAGTTAAAAAGTAGTTCAAATTACTAGTCACAAGTGCTAGTCCTAGTCTAGAACTCGGCATTAGCTAAAGCAAGCCAAAGGGAGGAACGAGGAACGAGTGCATAAGCAAATATCAATGTGACCTAATGTAAGCAAAAGAAAATCTCACACCAAGTGCTAGGAGATACGCTAGCCAACAACTCAAACTTCTGTCTAGGGCACACAAGATTGTTCACACAATGTAGAGCACAAAAAACAGTACAACGTGCAATGTAAACAACCCACTAGTTTAAGCAGTAATCAACAACTAGTCTTAAAAGATGAAATAGTGAAGTTTTAAATGGTTTATATATGCTTGTTTGAAAGGTTTCGATGAGATCTACAACTTTTCAATTGAGGCGAACCCCAAATTCAGAAGGGTAGGCCGAAAGAATCAGCAAAAGCATAAACTAAAAACTCGTGACACAAATTCAGGGTCAAAGATGGCCGATTTGGGGGTCTTAGATGGTGACTAGTGCAAGCCAGTTGGTTTTATTGGATGTGCCTTATCGGTAACTTTCCAACGAGCACAAGAACGCCGAAAACGAATACCGTATGCAAAAGTTATTTCCGTTTTACTGAAGCTGTCTCGGAAACGGAAACGTATTCGGACTTGAAATCGACTCGGGTTCAAGTTGAAATTGCTATAACTTTCAAACCCGTGGGCTAAACTCGCTGAAATTTTTTGTGGAAGCTTGCAGGTAGATGTAAACGGACTCTACCTATTTTCATTGGTTTTGGGGAAACTTTAATGGAGGTTTCAATTTTTGGAAAGATGGACACTTTTCTCTCTCTCTTTTTTCTTTTTTCATCTATTTTTTTTCCTCTCTTGAATCCGAAACTAATTTTAGGGTTTTCCTCTTAATTCTAGCAAGGTCGGCGGCAGCAGGAACCAAGGGTTGCCTAAGCAGCGGGTTTGCTTGTCACGGTCGGGGATGGGGAGGTGTAGCAGGGGTTGAGGAAGACCTTGTAGCAGGGAGGATTGGCAGCTGGAGGGTTGCCGCGGCAGGTGATGGGGTGCAAGAGGTTGTGCGGCAAGGAAAACGGTGGTGGCGGCCGAAGGACAAGGTGGATGCAAAGAATAAGCTACGCAAAAGAAGATGGCTACTCACACGAGAACCAATCTAGACGAAGACTAGCAACTTAGATAGGACAATGCAATCTACGATTCAAGAATGCAAACTGAAAAGAACAATGCAAGGCACAAAGATGGTTGGGGGGTTGTGTATTTTTTTGGCATTTTTGTGGACTATAGGATGCAAGAATGAATCTACAACTATGGGTACTGATTTCTCACCGAACAATGAAAGCTCTAATACGCCTTGATGAACCATGGAGGTCCTGTTCTGACCCGATCTCTTGATGAGAATGTAAATTCGGTAGAAGTCGCTCAACTCTCACGATCCTGGCTACGAACTCGCGAGGCTCGAAACCATGCAATCACTAAACTGCTTGCCAAGTCGTTATCAAACGTGCACAAATACCCAGATGATCTGATCACAAAGATCAATTCCTGCATACACCGAAGAAGCACGCAAGAGCAAGATAAATAAATAATCTGAAATTGCGAATAGGAATTGAAATTGTATTGATAAGTGGGGTTTTGAAGACAAGGTCGTTGTTGATCTCGCCGAACAAGAGGACAAAGTATAAAGTAGCAAAGCTAAACTTGAATCAACAAAATCCAATTTTGCTAAAGGGCCGGCAGCTCCTGTATGAGGAGTGCGGCCAGGAGGTGGAAGCCCTAGGGAGGGGGTGTCGGCCAATAGAGGAGGGACGGGGTACTGTTCACGTATGAACATTACCATATAGGCCAAGTTGGCTAATACCATACATAGTCCATGAGTCACAATAGGTGACACATCACCATGGCATATAGATGTAGTACGACCTGGTGAAGTGGAAGTAGCTTGACGCGTAGGAGTAGAGGTAGCTCGGTCCGATTGGAAAATATGGAATCGATGTAGCCGAAAGTCCGTTTGGAGAAGATGTAGTCGAAGTATAAGATGCAGTGTAGCGGGTTAAAATAGTAGTTGCATCATTAGAGTTGATGTCATCACATTCCTCGCAAGAAAGCTCTTTTTGTTTGTTCTCCATGACTCTGTCCACGGGACTATTGCAACGGCTTAGCAATTCACTAGACTTGCTTATTCTTGGAATCTTGGGGGTGTGATTGCCTATAAAAAATCTGCACATGCCTTTGACTCCAATGTCGTATAGATCAATCAGTCACCACCAAATATGATCTCTATGTACTGAGCATTCACCAGTATCTCTTTTGCCACAACAAATTTGACATGCCTTGACTAACTGAAAAATAGCAAAGTAAAAGATGTCTACTCAAAGGGAGTATGGAATGCTACCCCGGCAGGCTAGCACCAACTGGGTTGCATGATTCACCTACAATAGAGGCACTGTAGTTGAAGTGAACCTGTGGGATGTGCTTGCCAGGCGATTGACCATACAAGGTTGCATTGATCTATAGGCAATAGCATCATTCCTAAATGTTATCACTGAATCACTGATCTAAGCACTTAGTTGAATTTCCATGATTTTGTGCTGCTGCTGGATTGCGCAACAGAAGCCTAGCTAACAAAACTCAGATCGTCAGCGAGGTGGAGAAAAATGTATGGCCCGCTGTCGCGGTAGGCAAGGTGAAGCTATTGGTTTACAATATGTTCCCTCTATCTGAAGCAGTTGAAGCTCACAACTTGATGGAAACAAGTTCCCACATCAGCAAGATACTGCTGCTTCCATGACTGGTGTTGTGTCGTGTCCGCTCTCTCACTTCTGGAGCTACTTTGAGCATCACTTGTGTACTGAACTCTATTTATGTATTGGCATGTCTTTTTATCTTGCAAGTTGGTCCTTGAAGTGCTGATGAGCGTGGACATATATCTTGAAAATTATCTGTTATAATACATGTTGGGGCCTTGTTCTCTAATCCAATGGTCGATTTGGGTACGAATACGATTGCTTGGATGAAGCCCTAGAGTTTGTGTCTTGATGATGATGTTATTAGATTAGATCTTACTAAGAAGATAACCAAATGACGACGATGATGATATGTAATCTTTTCATTATTACTTCAGGCATTTCAATAGGTTGCTGAGCACTGGATGTTGGTTTGGCGAACAGTGAACACAAACCAAACACAGCCTTATATTTCACCATGATCAGGGGAACTTTACAAAATTTCACACTAGAATATGCTTGCTCTCATTCAGCGATTAGCATCAGTCAATGAAAAATTTGTACATATGCTTGCAAGAGAAAAGAACAGGATATGGCCATTAGTACAATGTATAATAGTCCTACTATTGTAGCAAAAGAAGGCTAGACAGTAAGAGGAGGGGACCCCCGGTGTCCTTGGAGTGACTAGAGAGTCCTCAAGAGAAGGGACTAGTTGCCACGAAAAGGTACGTGTATTAGTTGCTCTAAAAACTGGATTAATCTTGTTACACAGGGGAAGGTGGCTCTTTATAGCCTCCTTAGCAGGGTACTTGACATTACTATCCCATCCCTAAAAATTTCCTATACACGTAGGGACTATAGGGACTCCCCCCTACGCGTAGCCTTCGGTCCATGGTGGACCCTCCTGGGCTTGGTCCACCCGGTTGGTGCACCTGGTCCACCGGCGCCCGAGGCACCTTACGGGGTATAGGACGCCCCTGGGCCAAGGAGGCCTTGGGCATCCTTCGCTTCTCCTGAGGTAGCCCAGAACAACTGTAGCTCCTGGTCTTGTGGTGCTCCGGTGGCATCCGGACTTCACCCAGAGCATCCCAAAGGGGAGCTTGGTACTGCTGAGGTGGAGTTGATTACGGGCCCTCTCTGGCTCCCCCCAAGGTGGCCCTGGAGGACCCGTTGCTTCCGGCCTCACGGTACCCCAAAGACCCTTCGAGGAGGCTCCAGGTCTTCCCCGGATCCTCCCTGAAGGGGCACCTGGTGCCCCCCGGAGGGGGGCCTTTGTGCTCGCGGGTTGCGGGGTCTGTCCCGTAGTCTTCGCCGGGTCATTGGGGCAGGTGGGGCTGCCCCTACGACAAGCCTCTCGCGGTCGAGGTCTTGCTTCGTCATGGCTGAAACCGCGCCATTCTACCAAAGGGTCCAGGCGCATCGTCCCCTTTGGCATGGCGAAGTGTGCTCGCGCTGTTTCCTCCGGCGCGCGTCTCCTTCAGGAATGTTTTGATGCGTTGCTCTTGATATGCTTTCCTTGTAGTCAAACCTCCTTCGACCAGATAGTCGAAAACACGTGTAGTCGAATCACCTTCGACTAGGTAGTCAAAACCACGTGTAGTCGAACCTCCTTCGACCGGTAGTCGAAACCACGTGTAGTCGAACCTCCTTCGACCGGTAGTCGGAACCTTCTTGTTGCGGCCGTATTTGGTTGGCCGCCAGTCTTGATGATGCCTCTTTGGGTGATGCGCGCTGCCATTAGGTGCCGCGCTATGACGTCGTTTGTTTGGCCCTGTGCGATATAATGGCATGTAACCGTTGCTCCTTTTAGGGCACACGTATCAACCGATGATTGGCGTGTGGCTCTTTGGCTTTCGTGACCTATCATTTTGTGGGCCTGGTGTGGGTATAAATAGGGGGTGGTATTGTAACATCCTAGTTTTCTAAGCTTTTAAGATCTTATGAATAATTACTTGTTGGAAAATACAATATTTGAATTTCTATTAATTATTAGTATTTTTATTTAAAGCTTAATATAGGCATTCATGTCAAAATGATTTAATGTAATTAATCCCAACATCAACAATTGCCAAAACTATTTTATTTGAATTCTATGTGCTTAGATATATTTTATAGAATTTTTCCAAGTTCATTTGTTATTGTCTAATTGCTATTTGAATTTTCTGTATTTTCTAAAATAGAAAATCTATTTAAATTCTTCGGAACAGTGTTGGGCCGAAACCCACCCCTATTCCAATCTCGGCCCAACACTGTGCGGCCCAGTTTCCCTCGCGCGTGCCCCACGCCCTTCCAACTGACATGCGGGCCCCGCATGTCAGCCTCTCCCTCTCTCGCGCGCCCACCTCCGCTGACAGGTGGCCCCCACCTGTCAGTATCTGCTGTCTCTCTCTCTCCCGCGCTGCGCTCTCCCACCGCATGTATCAACGCGTGGCCTCGATCAACAGCCGAACGCGCTCCCACGCCGCAACACTTCGCCTCACTGACAAGTGAGTCCCACAGCTTCGTCTCCACCGCGTCGTCGTCAACCCGCGCCATCGCTCGCGTCCGCCATTACCAGAGCTCCAAGCTCCAACCGACAACACGTTTTTTTAACTAAATCCTCTGAGTTTTTCGCACCAAATCGTATCCCCGACTCTCCCGCGCCCTTATCTGCTATCAATCGGGACCAAAACGGATTCTATCTCGGTTTTCAAACAGGAGTCCTAATCAACCCGATTTGGGATCTTCCAAATATGTGCCGCCCGAGCCCTATAAATAGCCCCTAGGGTTCGCCCGGTACTCCGCAACCCAGAGCGACCACCTCGTCGCTCCGATCGCTCTAGCGCCGTCACAATTCGAGTTTTAGGGTTTTCGGCCGAGCTTCTTCTCCGGTGAATTGCGCCACCGTCGTTGTCACCCTTGCCTCGCCGACCACACCATTGTGATCAGCATAACTCAGGCTACCCCGTGTACCCCTCCTCATCGCCGGAGCGTCGCTAGAGCCCCCGTCCGACAAAAGCTGAAAGCCTCATCCGCTCCGAGTTCGTCGCCGGTCGCCACCGTCGTCCCCTAGACGCCTGTGAGTACACCCCTGAGGCCACAATAGCCTTAGCTACGCGATGGTACCATCCACCGCCGACGAAACGCCACCGTTCGCTAGTGACCATCGGGACCCGAGCGCCGCTCCTCGCCGTTGTTCACGTCCGCAGCCACCTCAGCACCAGCGTCAGCCCCGTGCTTGTGTGTCGTTTGCATGGCATCCAGTCAGCCCCGCGTGTGTGTCTGCGTGGCCGGTTCACCGCACCCCAGAGCCAGTCTCTCGGTAGACTCAGTCCACCGTGAGCCATCTCACTACATGTGGGTCCCACATGTCAGATTTTATTTTATTTCTGGAAATTCCTTCGCTGAAATCAGCGTTGCGTAATAATATGATTTTCCTTTAGAAAAATAATTCAGAAATTTCAGAAATTCCAATTTATGGTATTTTCTTGAATTTCAATCTTCCAAAACTCATATCTTTTGCATTCGAACTCCGATTGAGCCCATTCAAATTTCTAAATTAATATAAATTCAAGATATATTTAATTATGATTTTTATTTAATTTTTGGAGTTTTTTTGCTTCTATTATTTATTTATTTCATTTACGAGTAGATGTTAATTCTTCGGGGACTTTTAAAGAAGGAGAAGTGCCTAAAGATCATGACCAGTACCTAGACCTATTCCATGGTAAGTTATACATTTGATCATATTGAACCTAATTTTTAAAATACTTTGTTTCAATGTATTGCATTCTATTTCAAGTATTTATTTAAATGCTTTTGGGTTTAGTTATTAATCCAAATTGTTATGTCCACCTTGTCTATTGTTATGCCATAACCTTTTGTCACCCTAGGTTGGTTCATTTTTAGTTGGTATTATCGTAGCACCAACGTGGGCTGGTTAGATACTAGTAGATTGCTTAGCCATGCCACGAGTCATCATTTCATGTGAGTTGCAACTATAAACTTGACTAAGTGATTATGGAACTGTGTGATAAAACTGTGTGTGTTGTGTGCTATTACTCGTTGATGTCATGTGTTGCACTTAATCAACAGGGTGGGAAAAGTTTTAGACTGAGACAAGTGGTGGATACTGTGTGATATGGTAGAGATGTGTGTTGGGAATGATTAACTATGTGACTTATTTAGAAATTTAAAGTCTTGCCTTGGTCAATTAAGGACTTGACTTTGTGCGCCATTGAACTGAACTTTACTGTACGACCACATGCTTGGTATGGGACGGGCCTTACTTAGTAGGATATAGAGTCCTGCTATTGACAACTCAGGTTGTAGGTTAAGCTGTGTGATGGGCTGGAGGTGTGTTTATCACATCGCGGGACGGTTCGCCGCATCCCTGTTCAACTGTGTGTGTCGTACCCAAACGCTATGTATATCAGTTGGACGGCAGTAAAGCACATCGGGAGTGTCAATGTTTGAGATGAAGTTTCTGAAAGGTTTTGTTGTGGTCAGTGCTAGCTACCCTGATTGTATCTTGTGGGGAAAGTGTACAACCCCTACAGAGTGTTAGATGATCAATCTATTCAAATAACCACGTCCGCAGTCATAGACATGCTCGGGGATTTCACACGGGGGTAGATTTTCATAAAACCTTTGGGAAGGGAGCTGTGTGATCTAAGTCATATAGTTGTGTGAATAACTTGTTTAGACTGTGTGTCTTTGTGAAATCAAATGATAAATTATTACAGTTTATTTGTTTTGAATTATGTTTTCAATCTATTATTTGTATTCAATTGCAAATGTTGTATTTCTGCAAAATAACCACATAAGTCATTCCTTTGGAATAAACCATCATCTATAAATTGCATTATGTGGTATGACTTGTAAGTACGGTTGTGTACTCATACTTATTTCAAACAATCAACAGAAGTAGAGGAGTCATCGCCTACTTTTGAAGAGGAGTTCTACGAAGGTGTCGATCATTAGGGTCTTGATCCCAGTCAGTTGCCTGTGGTGAATTGATGGGATTCTGCTGAAGTTTATTTCTATTCCGCTGCTGCTATTTTATCTATTGTCAGCCCTACGTGGCTTAATAAATGTAAACTCGACCATAAAGTGAAAACCATTATTTGCTATTCAAATTAGTCATTTATTCTATTAATCATGTTGTGTGGATTGATATTTATCTATATTGATACTGTGTGCAGTAGCGTGATCCTGGACTAGTGCAGAATATACAGAGGGTCCAGAATTATATTTTTGGGTCCCAACAGGTATGCCCCTTCTGCCACTCCCCTCCTTTCCGAAAACCCTAGGCATTGTAAGTTGTTTGTGCATTTCTTCTTCAAGGGTCCTAGCTCCGGTGCCTTTGCCTTCTGTGTCGGGTCATGACGAAGCGACCCAGGGACGGTGGCGGGGCGGTTTCCTACACCAATGAGCTTGGTCGCTCGTCGGTGACGCAACATGTCCTGCGTACGCTAAAGGATGAGGGAAAGTTGTCGGACCTTTTGGTGGTGTGAGCCCTCAGAGCGGAGACAGTGCGGGAGCCTGGGGAGGACGAGGCTGTGGTCTTTGTTGTCTTCTTCGATGCCAGCCGTTGCTTTCCCTATGCGGAGTTGGTGGCCTGTGTGCTCCAGTTGTACCGGGTAGAGCTGGCACAACTGACGCCCAACTCCATCGTCAAGTTCAGCGTGTTCGAGTGGGTGATGTGGTCCGCGGGGGCGAGCGGGGAGGGTCGGCTCTTCGCGTACCTTCATGCTCAGCGGTGTCAACCGAAGAAGAAGAAGGATACCGACGAGATGCTTAACTTTGAGAGCGTCAACTTTCACCCGAAGACACGCTACCTCCAAAATTTATCGGCTCCCACGTCCAGGAATAGGTGAGAGATCGACTGGACTCGAGGATGGCTCTGGCGCTAGGGGATTCAGGGTGGTGGGCCCGGCTGCTAGCACGTCTGGTGCTGCGGGTACAGCGGACCTCAGTCCGTTGTGTACAAATGATTTCAAGGTTAGTATCGGGGCGGCAACTGTTTGCGAGGAGGTGGCTCGCTTTACCACCACACCCTGCCCATGTAACATCCCAAAGTTCTGTTACCAAAATAAAAATAAATAAAGTTATTGTTTTATTGGATTTTTCTGGCTGTTAAAGATTTTTCTTGATTTTCTGTAATTTAAATAGAGTTTTCTATGTTAAAAGGAAAAAAGAAAAGTTAATTATTTAATTTCTTGGTTTTAGAGTCAAAAAGAAAATTTATTGAGTTTTATTGAATTTTTTGGGATTTTATTGGATTTAAAGTGAAAAATAAATTTTTCAATTAATTTCTGGTATTTAAAAATGTTTTTCATATTTTCTAGAAAATAAAATCAAAAATAAAAGACAACTTTAAGTTGGAATTATTTTTATTAAGTTCAAAATAATTCTAGGAATTTTTGTAAATTTTTCTAGAATTTTTGGACTCTATTTACTATATTCTAAAAATATATTGCATTTATGGTTAAATTGTATTTCGAAAATAAAAAAATAAATCAAAAATAAGATTTCCCAATCGGTCACCCATTCGACCCGTGCTCCACGACCAGCACACTTTACTTCCACAACCACTACCATCCTTCCCTTATTCTTTTCATTTACTAATGCCTCTCTTCTTTCTTTTATGCATTTTTTCTTTCTAAAATAAATCAAAAATCAGATTTCCCGATCGGTCACCCATCCGACCAGTGCTCCATGACCAACACACTTAGGCCCTGTTTGCGAAAAGCCAGAAGCCAAAACAAACGACTGGCTTTTCGCAACTGCTTTCCCCGAACCCGCTTCCTCATTCAACGTATGGAAGTCGAAAGCTTGAAGCCGCCCGCGACGTGCTTCCCACGGCTTCCCACCACCTCCTTTCCAACTTTACCCCTCGAGTTCATAAATTATTACCCGCTTTTGCCATGAGATATAAACCCTGATCGTCGCCTCCCCCGATCCCTAGCCCTCACCCGCGCCTCCCTCCTCCCACGCCTCCTCCCTCCACCTCCCGATCTGCTATCGACCTCCCCTTCCTCCCCCCGAGCCGCAATCGCCCTCCCCCTCCTCGTCCTCCTGAGCCGTCGTCGGCCTCCCCCTCATCCTCCCTGCGCGCCCGCTCCTCTCTCCCACGCCCGTCACCTCCCTCCCCGGCACCGCCTCCCTCCCTCCCTCCTCCCCTTCCTGGCGATGCCACGGTTGACGCGGCCCGCCCTCGTCCTCCCCCGAACCCGCCTTCTCCCCAGATCCGCGTCGGCGCCCACCTTCTCCCTCCTCCCCCGAGCGTCGCTGCTCCGGCCCCATTCTTCTCCTCCTCCCGCGCGCCCTCTCCTCCCTCCCACACCCGTCCCTCCCTTGCGGCTCACGCCCATCCTCCACCTCCCGCCCTGGCGCCGCCTCCCTCCCTCCTCCCCTTCCTAGCGATGTCGCGGTCGACTTCGGCCATCGGAGCTCTTGGGAATCCACTCCGCCATCTTCCCCAACACCAGCTTCATCTTCTACAACACCATGCACTGCCTCCTTCAAGTGCTCCTCTGCTAGGTTGAACCAATTCCCTCTTGCCTTTCTTTCTTTCCTTGTTTACTGATTCTTGACCACTGTTAATTGTTGAATTGTTATTTCTGTGTAAGATTGTGATTTGGTGAATCTATTACATGCCTATATTGTTGCTTTAATGTCCAGTAGAGAATTGTTACTTTAGTTTATTGTATTACACTGCTCTTTTGCTATGGTTTCTTCAAGCCAAATAATAAGAGCAAAAATGGAGTTAGGGAAGAATAAGATCATGCCAAGGCCACCATCCAAAGGAAAAGTACTCATAATACTGGACCTCTGCCAACATTTATAAGGAATTTTACAAATTTAAGGATCCTTGATCTCTCAGTCAACCAGCTGACAGGGCATGCGCCATACAAAATCGGTATGCTCAATAGTTTGGAAACCTCATCAATTTTTCTTGTGAATGCTTTCTCTTGTAATTTTTTCTTGCTAGTTAGTTTGACTCGAGATGATAAAACTTATGAAGAAAACTAAACATAGCAAGAATTTTGTCATTACCAGGAGGAGAGGACTGATACTTTCCACATCAACAAAATTAACATGCCACATTTCGCGGGATAAACTACTAGTTTAACTAGAACACATATAAGATGGACTAGAGATCAAGAGGTGCTAAATTGACCTTCTGCCAACAGTTCCATAGCTAATCAGTGATCAATTATATAAGAATGCTATTACATGTTCTACAGCTAAAAGAAAGCACAAAAAACATACTGCTGAAGTGACATCAAAAAGTGGAGGGGCATTACTTGTTTGTAATAATTATTTGTTGTAATAATTATTTATGTAATAATTGTTTGTAATAATTATTTGTTGTAATAAATATTTATTGTAATAATTGTCGTTAAATACGCTAATCCTTGACTCACATGGTGGAGAAATTCGTACAACATGCTTCATTCGGTGCTTGATTAGTTTTATAACCTAATTGAGGTTGGTATGGTGCACTTGATATCTAGAGGATCAGTGAAATATGCTCAAAAGTGGTTTACAATGACTATGAAGTAACTCTGGATGCCTCAACATGTATAGAAATTTGTTCGATTACTCTTATTGTAATTATATTCATTAATGCATGTTCCTCTTATTGTCAATGCCTCGTCAATTGCGTTAGTCATCAATTGTTGTTAATAAATGTTGTTAAATGTTGTCAAATATCGTCAAATGTTGTTAAATATTGTTAAATGTTGTCAATTATCGTTAAATAGTGTTAAATGTCATTAAATATTGTTAAATGTCGTCAAATGTTGTCAAATATCGTTAAATATCGTTAAATATTGTTAAATACCGTCAATTGTCGTTAAATATTGTTAATTACGTTAAACGACATCAAAGAAGCCATTACTGTCTTTAGGGGCATTTCAGACATTTCAAATCTCGGAAGCTGCAGCTAGTCTACCTAAAAGCCAGACAGCCAAACACCAAATCAGAAAAGCTCAGCCGTTCAACCCACAGCCAGAAAGCCCCGCAGCACAACCGGAAGCCGCTTTTCAGAAAAGCACAGCCGAAACAAACAGGGCCTTAACTTCCACAACCACTACCATCCTTCCTTTCTTCTTTTCATTCACTAATTATCCCCTTGTTTCTTTTATGCCTTTCTTCTTTCTAAAATAAATCAAAAATCAGATTTCTCGATCGGTCACCATCCGACCAGTGCTCCACGACTAGCTCGCTTAACCTCCCCGCACTACCAACTCTCCCTTTTCTTTCTTGTGACTAAAGCCTCTATCCTTCCTTTTATTCCTTCCTCCCTCCTTTCTTCTTCCTCCAGCCAAAACCGTGCCTCTCTGTCTTCCTCCCGTAGTCTTCAATGGCAGCGCCTACTACCACCACCCTTTGCCGCCGGCCACCGCTGACCTCATCACCGGCCGCCTCTCACCTCGCTTCTCTCTTCTCCAGCTCCGGCCACCTCTCCCCTTGCTCCCTGCTGCCATGCAACCGAAGAAATGAGCTTGACCTCCTTTAATGGCTGCCACCACCTCTCTCCTCTTTTCTCTGCACCCAAAGCATCAAATTCAATTACGTCTGAAGCAAAACATCCACATTAACCTCACTTACGTTACCATACCATCAATTGGGTGTTTCTTCCTTTGCATTGAACCCAGTTTTCAGTTTTCCTTGCTCTTTATTGCACCCGAAATTGAAGCTTTTGCTCTGACGTTTTGCTATGGATTCAAGCACCTCCTGCCCTATATAAAGTGAGCATCAGGAGCCCCTCTCCATCCTCAACCCACCCCCAAAACCTCTCCTCCCACCTCCCATTAGTTTGGCTGAGTTTTTGATTTGAAGTCCATCGGCCGATCGTCATTCTTCCGCTCTAGCGCCGCCTCTAGTGGGTCTCCGTCACCTTCGTCACCACCGCCGGCATCGCGACGCCGTGCTCTACATGTGTACACCTTCGCATCATCGAAAACTCGCCGGAGCGCCCGACCCCTCCATGGCCGCCACCACCGTGCGCCGCCGTCGCCGGTCGTCCCTGACCACGCCGCCACCTCCTACGGCTCGTCTCGACGTCAGCAATCCATTTTGGTAATTTGCTGGCCATCTTTCCCTTCCTCTCACTAGCACTATGGCCTTTATGTTGCTTCTTTACACATGTGCATGGAGGAAGATGAACAGTGAAAAACTAGCTAGCAATTCACTGTAGCAATTTGAAGAGTTCGTGTAAATCCTTCCAAAAATAATTTCTCCCTAATACAAACTCCGAATTCGTTGATTCTTTCTCCTAAAATCATATAAATTCTTCTTTTATTTTTCAGTATTTATTTTCTAATTTTTTAGATTTTATTTTATTTTGCTATTTATTCCATTTTGTGCGTCATTATCGCCACCAGTCGCCGCCGACCGAACCGCCACTACCATCGGGTAGAGTACCTCGTTGAATTCCATTTTTGTTGTTTGTCGGCCACCTCTCCTTTCCCCTCGCCGGCACAACCAATTCTTCCATGTATTTCACTATTCATGTTGCATGAGGAAGCTACAGTAGCATGCACATGCTACGTACTCTTGCAGCATTGCTTCTCTACCTCCGTTCTCCCTCCTCGGTCATTATTTTCCCGAGCCGACTGCGTCACCGCGTGCCCCTCAACTTCCCCTTCCTGTCCCTGGAATTCGCCGCTCTCTTTTCGCCGCAACCAAAAGTTTTAGCCGGTAGGGCGTAGTTGAGCGTCGTTGTTGCTGCATTAGATGGTCGTAGCTTTCTTCGACTAGATAGTCGTAGTTTCTTTCGAACAGATAGTTGTAGCTTTCTTCGACCAGATAGTCGTAGTTTTCTTCGACTAGATAGTCGTAGCTATCTTCGACCTGATAGTCATAGTTTCCTTCGACCTGGTAGTCGTAGCTTCTGCCGACTAGGAAGTCATAGCCTTTCTTTCGACCAGTGTTGTCGAAATCTCTTTTGATCAATACAGTCGAAACCTTTCTTTTGACCAGTGTTCTCGAAATCTCTTTCGACCAGTGTAGTCGAAACCTTTCTTTTGACTAGTACAGTCAAAATCTCTTTCGACAAGTGCAGTCAAACCCATCTTTCGACCAGTGTTGTTGAAACCCTTCTTTTGGCCAGTGTTGTCAAAACCTTCCTTCGACCAGTGCTGTTGAAACCCTTCCTTCGACCAGTGTTGTCAAAACCATCATTCGACCAGTGTTGTCGAAACCTTCCTTCGATCAGTGTAGTCGTAATCTCATTCGACCAGCATTCTCGGAAGTGAACAGTATTCGAGGATGAACAGTACCTGAAGATGACCAGTACTCGGATTCCATCTTTTCTTGTGCTATCCAGACTTCTAGATGTTTGTTCTCCTTCATACGAACTCCAATTCCGTCGATTCAAATTCCTAAATTCATATAAAGTCGATATCTTCCTTACAATATTTATTTTATAATTTTTATATTTTATTTCATTTTATTTGAATGTTATTTGAATTTGGATCATTTACACGTATAGATTTTGACGACTTCGGAGAATCGGATTGCGACGCCGTTTGAGAACAACATTTAACCAAACAAGGCAAGTAATACCTTTGATCATATTTGATCCCATTATTTATAATTATTTAAATTTTATTTTAAATTATTATTGCATACTTATTTTTATTCAATGTAATTTAAATACCTGTTTTAAATTTATAGTTATGCATAAATCCTTTGTATGGCCAATGTTGATATTTGAATCAAATATATTGTCACCGTAGATAAAAAAACCTAGTTGATACGTGAGTATGATTGGGATCATTTGAAAATATTATGCAAAGACATGCTTAGACAAAAAATATTTAGTTTAGGGAATTTTAGCCAAATGATTAACTATTGTTTAAAAGTCTATGGCATTGGTTTGTCATGGAAGATTTTTGCAAATGATTTTGAAAAGCAAAAAAGAAAAGTTGGTTTGTACTTGGGCGAAATGGATGCTTGGTGGGTGCAGGTTTATGCATAGGCTCAATCTGGGTAGGATTGAGGCCCAAGGGTTATTTTGGAAGTCGCCCAGGTCAGTTAAGGACCGGTCTTTGAGCCGCATCTTACTAAGCCACATCGTACTTCCACATGTCTCAAATGGGAGGGACCCGACTAACTAATTTGCAACGTTTCACCGTGGTTGTGCCATGTTGATGTGTGGGTGTCAGAATGATCTACTTTTATATATTCCTACCTGGTGCAAAAGGGGGCCTAAACCCAGCGGGTTTCTATCGAAAGTGGGTGAATCCTTAGCGAGGCAGGACTACGGTGGGATGGCGCATTGTAAAGGCCTTAACATGTGCTCTAGACTGCTTACCTAAGGTTGTGAGCAGTGGGATCGACGGATGCCAAACAAACTAGAGAATTCATGTCTTGTGGGTAAAGTTGTACCACCTCAGTAGAGTGTAAAACTATTCGAATAGCAAACTATTCGAATAGCCATGTCTACAGTCATAGACATGCTGAGCAAAGCCACTCAAAGTTATACTTTGATTTTGTTTTCAAAAGACTTTATCAAATGGTTTTGGATTTCTATCCAAATGGGAAGTTGGGCAGGAAGCCATGTGATAGGAGGGTATCCATCACCATATTTCATATGGATGTTATCCTACTATAAAACTTGAGAATTTATAAAATGAATTTTAGTTATAAAATAACTGCTTTGGAACTTAGTACAAATATTTAAAGAAAACATTGATTTATGCAAATTCAACCAATAAGCATTCCTTTGATATATCCATGCATGCATTAACTCTGTTATTGGGTGTAACTTGCGAGCACGGTAGTTGTGTTCACCCTTGCTTCATGCAAATAAATTTCAGAGGTGAAGGACTTCGGATCTCGACGACTAGGCCGCTACCCTAGTCGATTGCTGGTGGCAGATCAGCTGGACTCCACTACTTCTTCGTCTTCCGCTGTGTTTGTTTATTGTTGGCCTGTGAGCCTCTTTTGTTATAAAATCTGTTGATTATTAATAAAGTTATGTGAATTATGGATGTTACTATATTTGTTTACTGTGTGAACTAGCTACTGATTATGGAACTAGTTCAGAAATGCACAGAGGATTTGGGGGTATTACTCCCGGGTCCGACAGCCCACGCACTAGATGTTTAGGTTGATTGAGGCGAATGCCGCGAGGGTAAGCTCGGACATTATGATCCCCTTTTTGCCTATGGTTTTCTGACCAAGGTATGCTCTGCACATACCTTGATGTTATCCCGCGTGCTCGAATGGGACATCCGTCGCGGCTACGTGGAGATCTAGGAGCGAGTCTACTCGGAGCACACGTAGAACGAGTCGCTTTGCTCCAAGCGCTTGTCCCTTGTCGCGAGAGTGAAGGAGTTGGAGGCGTGGGTCGCCGAGCTGGAGGGGGAGCACCGTGACCTACGAGTGGAGGTGCGGACGCTTTAGGGCACTCGCGTCGTGCTAGAGTCGGAGATTGAAGCAGAGTGATTGTACTCGGAGACGGTGTCAAGCGTCACGTGGGAGGCGATGGAGTCACTGGAAGGCGCCGTGACCAAGCTCAGAGTGGTGCCGCCACCTCGGAAGCACACCCCTTCACAACTGGATGTCACGCTGGATTGGCTCTGGCACGTCAGGGAGATCTACTTGCCCATCGCGTGAGCCTACGATGACCATTGTACGTAGGTCGCTTGGACGGAGGCTTTCATGTCGCTGTAGAGGGTCGGGTGCTGGCATGTCGATGCCCTCGGCACCCGCTCTGTGCCCATGGCGTTCATAGCGGAGATTACTTCCGATCAGCGGCAGGCGCGGAGGGCAGGCAACACCTTCACCTATGACATCTGGGCACCACACGGCTGTGATGCTGCGATGGAGTCTCTTCGCTCTGTGCTGGCGCAAAAGGCGAAGGGCAAGGCTCCGGCGGTCGACGAAGGCGCCGGCGAGCAGGTGCCCACCACCGGAGACAAGGTGTGACTCACCGCCCTTCTCCAGCAATATATAAGTAGATTTTGCATAGGTTTTTAGATGCTCCCTGCTCCGGCTCTTGTGCCAGAGCGGAGGTGGGTGGGAGGGGGTTGCTGTTTTTTGTAATGACCTCCGATTTTGAATGAAACGATAGTTATGAACCCTATTATATTGGTGTCTGTGCTCACGTTGAGTTCATGCTCTTGCTTGTTGGTTTGTTTAGGCCAGACCGCCTTTGTTCCGACGCACCGCTCGGCGGGGGCCTCGCCCTTCTAGGGGGCGAGCGATGAAAGTTACCGTCCCTCCGCATGGTACAAAGGATGAGCGGAACCTCCTATCCATCTGGCCTTTGTAACTGTATTCCCCGGGGGCCGTGTACCACAGTGCGAAGTGGTAGCGGTGGAAGCAGGGGAACCTAGAGGGGTCTATGGAGCATTTTTGGCTTTTTCGCTGGCGCAAGGTGGCGAGAGCGTGCGATGAGATACATGCTTTCTGGGAGGGCAAGGCACTGCCACTGCGGCCGGGGCCCTGTTGGCCTCGTCCTTTAATTTGGCCACCTCGCCAGCGGAGGCTTCTATCGGGGGCTCCTTTAGATCTCTATGTGACGCGGAGAAGGAGTACCTGCACCTTGTGGCTACCGGGGCATCCGATGAGGAGCTTCTTGATTGGGCAGTGCGGACGGAGGAGTAGGACTTCATGCCATAGCGCTGCGGAGCGACGATGTGTGTTGCATATGTATGAAGTTGTAACTTGTGTGAGTGATTGGTGATATTTTATTGTATTATTTATGTTCTTTTCTTTGTTGGCCGCACCGTCCCTTTCGGTTGGGGTTATGTACGTGTGTGGTGTACCTCAGATTTGTTATAAATAAAGCTTGTGGTGGGGAGGCGAAGCCGGCGCCCCCCCCTACATTTTTAGATTAGGCTCCGGGGGAGCGCTAACCATTTTTTTGCGAGGGGGAGGCGATGCTGGCACTGTCCCCCTTAGTTTTTAGGTAGGGTTCTAGGGGAGCCCTAATCATTTTTTTGCGAGGGGGAGGCGAAGCCGGCGCCGTCCCCCATACTTTTTTAGATGGGGCTCCGGGGTATCCCTAACCATTTTTTTGCGAGGGGGAGGCGAAGCCGACGACGCCCCCATACTTTTTTAGATAGGGTTCCAGAGGAGCCCTAACTATTTTTTTAACGAGGGGTAGGCGAAGTCGGCGCCGTCCCCTATACTTTTTTAGATATGGCTCCAGGGGAGCCCTAACTATTTTTTTACAAGGGGAGGCGAAGCCGGCGCTGTCCCTCATACTTTTTTAGATAGGGCTCTAGGGGAACCCTAACTATTTTTTTACTAGGGGAAGGCGAAGCCGGCACTGTCCCCCATACTTTTTAGATAGGGTTCCAGGGGAGCCCTAACCATTTTTTGCAAAGGGGAGGTGAAGCCGACACCGCCCCATACTTTTTTAGATAGGACTCTGGGGGAGCCCTAACCATTTTTTTGCGAGAGGGAGGTGAAGCTGGTGCCACCCTATACTTTTTTAGATAGGGCTCCGGGGGAGCCCTGACCATTTTTTGCGAGGGGGAGACGAAGACGACGCCACCCCCAAACTTTTTTAGATAGGGCTCTGGGGAAGCCCTAACCATTTTTTTCGAGGGAGAGGCGAAGATCGCCACCGTCTCCCCTTGGTGCGTCCTGGTTCTTGGGACCAAATTTTTAAAAACATATTACCGCTTCTTCACCGCCATCAAGTCCGCGATTCCTCCCCTCTTCACTGCCATCATGCGCGCAAACGACGCCGACTTCCACCGCTCATTCCCGCCATTACCCCTCTTAACCCCGTAACGCCCGCGCGACTCGCCGCCATTAACGCCGCGCTAACCTCGCCTCCCGCCTCCCTCGCCTATAAAAGCCGCCCCAAGATTCTTTCCCGCAACTCATTCCCCGCCTCCCGTAGCTTCGCCACTCTCAATCGCCAGATTTGAAGTTTCCGTCACGCCAAACTCCGTCTTCTTCGATTCCGCGACAGAAGCTCTCCCGCCACATCGATCGCACCACCACCGGCGGCGCCCTCCGGCGATCCTTGTGCGCCGCTCGCCTTCGCTCGAGATCCCGAGCACCCTCCCCGCCAACGATCAACATCACCGCCGCCTCTCGCCGCCGCCGACCATCTTCCGGCCACGCCCTCGCCGCCAGTAGCGATCGCACTCAAGATCACCTCGAACATTTTGTGCACCTCACCGAGCTCGCCGCGCCGCTAATCGCCGTACCCTCGGCCTCGAAGCGCCTCCCTCTCCGGCCGACGTGGTCACCACCTCGCCCACCTCACCGCTTTGGCGTGCGTGGCGCTAAGTCGGCGCCAGCGTGGTCGCCAAAGAAGGCACAGCGTACAAAAGATACCGCCTCTTCAGATCAAGCTAGGCACCGAGTCTCACAGTGGACTTACGCCTCGCTGTGGACTCACCCATCTGTGGCGGGCCCACTTGTCGGGCCTCAAAGCACAAGATCACTGACGTCACCGGCGCAATAAATAGAATATCCTTTAGAAATTTAATTCGAAAATCGGAAATTCGATTTTAGGATTTAATTTAGGTTTTAAACTTCCAGAGCTCGTATATCTTCATACAAACTCCGATTTGGGTGATTCAAATTTCTAAATTTGTATAAAATCAAGATCTAGCTAACTAAACCAAAATTATTTAATTTGGAGTTAATTTGAATTTTCATTTGAATTTATTTGTGTTCATTTGAATTCGCTTTGAATTTGGAATATTTTCACAGATAGATTTAGACGACTCAGAGAGCTTGACCCTATTGAAGAAGTAGAATACCAGGAATTTGAACAAGGCAAGTTACACCATTGACCATTTTGCCCCAATATTTAAAATTATTTAATTTCTGCTTTAAATTATTATTGCATGCATAATTGTATTTAATTATTTTAAATTCTGCTTTAAATATTTAATTATTCCAATTCCTTTGTATAGCCAAATTTGATTGTTGTATTATCAATTCCTTGTAACCTTAGTCAAATGAATTTAAAAATAAATATATGCATAGCAATGCTTAGACCATGAAATATTTGACTTTGGGAGAATTAAGCCAAAATTTCATAAATTGATAAAAGCCTATGACATTGCTTTGTCATGGTGGACTTTGCAAATGTCTTTGAAAATTATAAAAATAAAAGAAAATGGTTTGTACTTGGGCAAACATGGACCGCTGGTGGTGCAGTTTATGCACCTGCCCGTCTGTTGGGGATCGAGACCTGTGGTTTTTATTGAAAGTTGCCCAAGTAGATTAAGGACCGCCTTTGAGCCGCATCTTGCAAAAGCTCCACCGCACTACCACATGTTCTCAGATGGGCGTAACCAGCTTAATAATTTGTATTATCTCAGATTGTTTATGCCATTTTTGTTGTGTGTGTGTCGGTTAGACTTTATTCCCACTTGGCGCAAGAGGGGTTTCCTGCAGTGGTTAGCCTAATGGAAGTGAAACCTTAGCGGGCATATTGGTATTGAGGTAATGCATTGAAACGCTTGTGATAATTGCCTAGTCACACGCCTAAGGAAGCGTGCATTGGCGACATAACTGCAAATTATCTCGTGTGGGTAAAGTTGTACCACCTCTGCAGAGTGTAAATCTATTCGAATAGCCGTGTCCACGGTCATGGACATGCCGAGCAAAGCCACTCTAAGTTAGATTTGTTTTGGTTTTAAAATAACTTTGGACATGATTTGAGGATGGTTAATCCTTGTGGTAAATTTGGGCGGTAGCCTTGTGATAGGAGGGTATCCTTCACCATGTTTCATATGGAGGTTATCCACTATAAAATGATAAATTTTAAATCGATTTTAGTTATGTAATGAAAATGTGCCTTGAAACTTAGTATAACTATTTAAACCAAAATGCTGATTTATGCAAATAAACCCTACAACCTTCCTTTGAATAACTTATGCATGCATTCTAAATTCAGATTGGGTGTAATTTGCGAGCACGGTTGTAGTGCTCACTCTTCTCGAATATTATTATTCAGAGAAGACTGCTATCCGTAATGTGAGGAGCAGACGATTAGGCAATGACCTCCGCACGATTGCTCGTGGCGATCGTGTGGCTCACCATTATATTTTGCTTCCGCTAATATTTTATTTGGCCTCGGCCCGGCTTGTAATAAACTCTATGCTTATTAATATACACTTTGGATATGTTTGTGATAACATTTTTGTGATCTGTGTACACTGGAAATCCCGACTAGTGTATGAACACAGAGAATTCGGATCCTTCGCTCCGGGTTCGACAAAAGTGGTATCGAGCCATATCGATCGTAGGTCGTGACCTAGAAGGAAATCAAACCCTTAAGGATTTATTTTGAAAATTAAAAAAATAACTTGGTCTTCGAGTCATTCCTCAACTTTTCTCTTGAAAATTATTTACTAACTCATCTCCTTTTCAAAATTGTAGATGGTCAAGTTCAATGCCATTTCCCATGGAGTCTTTGTCGGTCATTGGGCCGCCATTCTCTCGAAGATGATGCAACACTTGGACTTTGAAGAAAGACCGACGATCAAGGATACAAGTATAAGGTGGGAAATCAGAACGGTGGAGAGTAGAGGTGATCCTCATCGCAATCTATCGCCGAACACGACTTCCACGCCTTCGATGCCCCAATGCGACGAGACACCTTCGCCAAGGCATCCAGATGCACCAGGAAGCAACCCGCAGACTTCGCTACATCTACGATCACCGCCTCAATGGCACCGGGTTCCACTATTACCCAATGCACATCCCAACCCGGCATGATGATGCTTTTCGCTCAACTAGAGATGAAGACGTCCCGATCTCACTCATCGTGGATCCGCCGAGCCATGGATTATGCCTACGGAATACACTAGATGAGCCGCTCTCCCGCAAGTGAAATTACAAGATGCGTAAGAAAAGTTGAAGATCGCAGAAAAGAACTGCCTCCTACAAGGAAGGCGAGGCTAGTTCTAGTGAGCCGATTATACCCCAATAACACCATAGATTTGACCTTAAATTTTTCCTTTAGTTGCGAATTATGAGCTACCAAACCTTTGTAGTAGCCATAATGAATTAATAAAATAAAAATAAATTATTTTGTTGAAATATTCTTGTCTTGTGTTTGTTGAATTTGGGCTATTTTAGATCTATACTCTTATAATTCCTGCTCTCTTGTCTAACTGTGAAGAGTTCATCGATGGTGACCACCCGCACCTAAGTGTCGGTGCTAGAGGGTAAGGAAATGAGAATGCCAATATCAAGAAAACCCGTTCAACACCCACCACCTCCTCCAATCAAGCTCCCGATGGCGCTAAATGATGGCCAATCGACTCATCGATTGAGTTGCTAGCCCATCCCTTCACAAAGAACGAGAATACTCAAGCGCCGCCGACCTATCATGCTCCTCCACCTCCCGCAAGAGTGACTTTGTCAGAGTTCATGAGGATGCGTCCGCCAACATTTTCTAGTAGCACGGAACCCATGGACGCAGATGATTGGCTCGTGGTCATTGGAAAGAAGTCGGATATTGCTCAATGCACGATCGTGAGAGAGTTTTGTTTGCCTCTCATCAATTGATGGGTCCCGCATCGAATGGTGGATAATTTCAGCATGTCCCATGCTAATGCCCAAGAAATCACTTGGGATGAGTTCATGCAAGCTTTCCGCCGATCTCACATTCCATCTGGCATGATTACTTTGAAAAAGAAGGAGTTTCGCTCGCTTCGCCAAGGAAACCGCTCGGTCGGCGAGTATCCGCATAAGTTTAACCAACTTGCTCGCTATGCCCCGAGGATGTAGCCGAGATGAAGACAGCAAGAGCGATTTACGAAGGGTTGAACGACGAACTCTCTGCTCGCTTGATTTCTCGTGATTTTACCGACTTTCGCAGTTGGTAAATAAGGCCATACGTCAGAAGGCAAACATCAAGAAATGGAGAATCGTATGCGAGGATGGCACTCGAAGTTTAACTCAGAGGATCGCCCAAGCCTCGTTTTTCTCGTCTCACCACCTCGGCGTGGGAGATTCGCACTACTACACCGAGAGTTCCACCTCCAGCCTCGCGCCCAAATACTCCGGATTCCGTAGTAGTTCATCCGAGGATTCAGTGACAGGCTGCTATTTCCACAAAGAGAATCACTTGCTTTCATCGCAACGAAGTTGGGTCACTATGCCAATAAGTGTCCCAAGAAGCGCAGATCGCCACCCCGTCAAGCCAACTCCCGGAGTTTCAGCCTCCCGGTCCCTCAAGACCACCGGTCAATTCATGAAGGGACGTGAATCACGCCACCGCAGAGGAAGCCTATGCAAAGACACGGATGTTGTTCTTGGTACGCCCTTGTCAACTCAAGATCAAAGATCGCTTTATTTTATTCCGAGCTTCGCATTCTTTTGTGTCAAATAAGTTTGTGGAAAAGTATGGGTTATCTACCTCCCCTTAGATAAGCCCATGTTAATCCATTCCCTGCTCGAAATGAGGGCTAGTTTATTCTGTCCAAATCTTACCTTTGAAATCTCGAGTAACTTTCTCGAACTTAATAGTCTTGCGCTCGCAAGGATTGGACGTAATTTTGGAATGGACCGCTTGCCAAAAATCAAGGTAGGATAGATTGTGCTAGTAGATCTATCAACCTCACCAATGAACAAGGGATTTCAAGAGAGTTCACCCAAGACTTCTACGGAAAGAAGTCCTATCTTGACCATTTAAAGGAAGTAAAATCGAAGATATACCCGTGGTACAAGAATATCCGATGTTTTTCCGAGGACTTACTCGTATGCCACCGGACCGGGACATAATGTTCTTAATTGACTTAGTCCTGGGATCGCTCCAATTTCGAGCGACCCTACTGCAATGCCAAGCAAATGATCTAGCAGAGTTGAAGAAGCGCATCAAGAACTACAGAGTAAAGGTTACATTCAACCGAAGTTCATCGCTTTGGGAGCTCCAAGACTATTTGTCAAAAAGAAAGACAATAGTATGAGAATGTGTGTGAACTATAGATCACTCAACGAGGTAACAATCAAAACAAGTACCCGTTACCTAGAATAGATGATCTGCTTGATCAACTTAAAGGAGCCAGTGTTTTCTCCAAGATTGATTTGAGGTCGCTACCATCGCTTAAAAATCGAACCTAAGATATTCAAGACAACCTTCACCACCGGATATGGATCATGCGAGTTCACAAAGTGATGTCATTTGGACTAACAAATGCCCCCGCTTATTTCATGAATATGATGAACAAAGTGTTCATGGAATTCTTGGATAAGTTTGTGGTGGTATTCATAGATGATATTCTCATCTACTCAAGAGATGTGGAAGAGCATGAAAAACATCTCAGAATTATTTTGGACAAACTCCGAGAACACCACCTTTATGCCAAACTCAAGAAAAGTGAATTTTGGCTCACCAAGTGGCTTTTCTTGGACACATTGTGTCACAGGAGGAGTTGCAGAGACCCTCAAAGGTTGAAGTCAGAATGGATTGAAGCAACCCAAGTCCATCATGTAGTGAGAAGTTTTCTCGGATTAGCTAGGTACTACCGCAGATTCATTGAAAATTTCTCCAAGATCGCCAAACCCATGACTCAACTTCTGAAGAAGGAAAAGAAATTTGAATGGACAAAAGCTTGTGAACATAGTTTTCAAGAGCTGAAGAAAAGATTAGTCTCTGCACCAGTGCTAGTCTTACCAGATATACGTAAGGATTTTGAAGTTTTCTGTGACGCATCCCGCCAGGGGCTAGGATGTGTACTGATGCAGGAAGGAAAGGTCGTGGCTTATGCATCTCGTCAGTTAAGGCCACATGAAGGGAATTATCCAACTCATGATCTAGAATTAGCGGCAATTGTGCATGCTTTGAAAATCTGGCGGCATTATCTCATTGGTAATCATGTGAGATTTTCACAGATCATAAGAGTCTGAAATATATCTTCACCCAGTCAGATCTTAATCTCAGGCAAAGAAGATGGTTAGAGCTGATAAAAGATTATGACCTTGGAATTCATTATCACCCGGGTAAAGCCAACGTGGTAGCAGATGCTCTGAGTAGGAAGGCATACTGCAACACGGTGTTAGTTCAAGAAAATCAACCAGAGTTGTATGAAGAACTAAAGCATCTGAATCTGGAAATTGTCAGTCAAGGCTGTATCAACACAGTGGAAGTCCAACCAACCATACAAGGTCAGATCAGAGAAAAACAGCTAGAAGACGAAGACATCAAAGAAATCATGAAGAACATGAGAAGAGGCAAAGCCCCAGGATTTTCTGAAGACGAGCAGGGCACAGTATGGTTTGGCAACCGCATCTGTGTACCTAAACATCATGAAACCAGACAACTGATTCTGAAAGAAGCTCATGAATCACCTTACTCTATCCATCCCGGGAGTACCAAGATGTACCAGATCCAAGGAAAAGTATTGGTGGGTTAGTATGAAGCGAGAGATCGCTGAGTTTGTTGCACGTTGTGATGTATGTCAGCGTGTTAAGGCAGAGCATCAAGAGACTGCCGGATTGTTACAACCATTACCAATTCCCGAGTGGAAATGGGAGGAGATTGGTATGGATTTTATCACCGGACTACCTAGGACCCAATCAGGTTGTGATTCCATTTGGGTAATAATTGACCGATTAACAAAAGTGGCTCATTT
This sequence comes from Hsuehochloa calcarea, assembly GCA_036346395.1. NCBI lineage: Eukaryota > Viridiplantae > Streptophyta > Magnoliopsida > Poales > Poaceae > Hsuehochloa > Hsuehochloa calcarea. The sequence continues at coordinate 16,826,227 of CM070594.1, forward strand.
TATTCCAGTCAAGACCACTTACAGAAGCAATAAGTTAGCAGAATTGTACATGGCCAGGATCGTCTGTCTACATGGTATACCCAAGAAAATTGTGTCTGACAGAGGTTCGCAGTTCACTTCAAAATTTTGGCAGAGTCTACATGAAGCTTTGGGAACTGACTCAACTTCAAAGACAAGATATCATCCCCAAACAGATGGCCGACCGAACGTGTAAATCAGGTCCTAGAAGACATGCTTCGAGCTTGTGCTATAGATTATGGAAGAAGTTGGATAAGAATTTGCCCTATGCAGAATTTTCCTACAACAACAAATTTTCAAGCTAGCCTACAGATGTCGCCATTTGAAGCATTGTATGGTAGAAAGTGTAGAACCCTCTCCTTTGGGATCAAGTAGGAGAACACCAATTCTTCTGACTGCATTGATAAAAGAAGTCAAAGTAAGGTAAAAGCAATAAGAGAACGTCGAAAGTAGCTCAAACCCGACAAAAGAGTTATGCCGATAATCGTCGGAGAGAACTATCTTTCGAGATGGGAGATTTTGTCTATCTCGAGGTAACTCCACTCAGGAGTGAAGAGATTTCAGACTAAAGGAAAACTCGCACCTGATTTGTCGGACCCTATAAGATTTTGGCAAAAGAGGCGAAGTTGCTTATCGCTTGGAATTACCAAGATCTCTCACACTGCTCACAATGTCTTCCATGTATCCCGATTAAAGAAATGTCTCAGTACCAACAAGAAGAAACACTGCTGAGAGCATCGATCTTCGTGAAGATCTCACCTATGTGGAACAACCAATCAAAATTCTCGATGTGGCGAACGCGTCACGTAAGCAAAGTCATTCGTTCTTGTAAGGTTCAAGTGGAGCAATCATTCAAGAAGAAGCTACCGGGAGCGAGAAGAAGTTTTGAGAGCCGAGTATCCCTACCTTTTGTCGACCAAGTCCAATCTCTGGTCGAGATTCCCTTTAAGGGGTAGGTTTGTAACAGCCCAAAATTTCAATTTCAGTTAAAAATAAGACTTTATTAATTTTTGTGGATTTTCTGGAATTTTTAAAAACATTTCCCTAAAGTATATTAAGGCTAAAAGAATTTATGTGCAAAATCTATTACTAACTAAAAGTTGGAATTATTTTATTTAAGTCCAGAATGCCTCATAGAATTTCTGTGAATTTTCTCAAAATTTTTGGACTTCATTTACTATTTTCTAAAGCCTATTTGAATTTCTGGAATTAAATAAATTGAAAAAGAATTTAAAATTCTACATTTCTGATCGGGTCGAAGCCCAAAGATCAGTCGTGTCTCGACCCAACTCTCCCAAGCGAGTAACGCGGGCCGTCCGATCAAAATCGGACGGCCTACAATCAATCCGCCCGCGCCCTCTCTCCCGCTCCTGTCTCGCTGACGGGTGGGCCCGCCTGCACAGCGTCGTCTTCCTCGCCTCCTTCTTCCCCGCGCGACGCCGCCATTACCGCTTCTTCACCGCCGCCATCAAGTCCGCGATTCCTCCCCTCTTCACTCGCCATCATGCGCGTTAACGACGCCAGCTTCCACCGCGTTCATTCCCGCCATTACCCCCCCTCTTAACCCCCTGCGCGCCCGCGCCCGACTCGCCGCCATTAACGCGCGCGCTAACTCGCCTCCGGGCTCCCCGCTATAAAGCCGCCCCGGCCGCATTCTTTCCCGCAACTCATTCCCGCCTCCGTAGCTTCGCCGCTCTCAATCGCCGGCATTTGAAGTTTCCCCGTCAGCGGCCGAAACTCCGTCTTCTTCGATTCCGGCGACAGGAAGCTCTCCCCGGCCACATCGACCGCACCACCAGCTTCAGCGTCCTCCGGCGATCCTTGTGCGCGCCTCGTCTTCGCCTGGAGATCCGGAGCACCTCTCCCGCCAACGATCGAACATCACCGCCGCCTCGCGTCGCCGACCATCTTCCGCCACGCCCTCGCGCCGCCAGTAGCGCATCGCTCTCAGATCACCTCCCGAACATTTTGTGCACTCACCGAGCTCGCCGCGCCGCCAATCGCCGGTACCCTCGGTTCCCGAGCGCCTCCCCTCTCCGGCCGACGTGGTCACCACCTCGGCGCCACCTCACCGTTTTGGCGTGCGTGGCGATAGTCGGGCCACGTGGCGCAATAAGAGGCCACAAGGCCAAAGACACCTGCCTCTTCAGACTTTGTTGTGTGCACCGAGTCTCACAGTGGACTTGCGCCTCATTGTGGACTCATCCATACTTGTATGGGCCCACTTGTCGATCTCGAGCACAAGATCGCTGCGACGTCACCGCAATAAATAGAATATCCTTTAGAAATTTAATTCGGAAAATCGGAAATTCGATTTTAGGATTTAATTTAGGTTTTAAACTTCCAGAGCTCGTATATCTTCATACAAACTCCGATTTAGGTGATTCAAATTTCTAAATTTGTATAAAATCAAGATCTAGCTAACTAAACCAAAATTATTTAATTTGGAGTTAATTTGAATTTTCATTTGAATTTATTTGTGTTCATTTGAATTCTGTTTGAATTTGGAATATTTTCACGATAGATTTAGACGACTCAGGAGAGCTTGACCCTATTGAAGAAGTAGAATACCAGAATTTGAACAAGGCAAGTTACACCATTGACCATTTTGCCCCAATATTTAAAATTATTTAATTTCTGCTTTAAATTATTATTGCATGCATAATTGTATTTAATTATTTTAAATTCTGTTTTAAATATTTAATTATTCCAATTCCTTTGTATAGCCAAATTTGATTGTTGTATTATCAATTCCTTGTAACCTTAGTCAAATGAATTTAAAAATAAATATATGCATAGAAAATGCTTAGACCATGAAATATTTGACTTTGGGAGAATTAAGCCAAAATTTCATAAATTGATAAAAGCCTATGACATTGCTTTGTCATGGTGGACTTTTGCAAATGTCTTTGAAAATTATAAAAATAAAAGAAAATGGTTTGTACTTGGGCAAACATGGACCGCTTGGTGGGTGCGAGTTTATGCACGGGCCTGTCTGTTAGGATCGAGACCTGTGGTTTTTACCGAAAGTTGCCCAAGTAGATTAAGGACCGCCTTTGAGCCGCATCTTGCAAAAGCTCCACCGTACTACCACATGTTCTCAGATGGGCGTAACCGTGCTTAATAATTTGTATTATCTCAGTATTGTTTATGCCATTTTTGTTGTGTGGGTGTCGGTTAGACTTTATTCCCACTTGGCGCAAGAGGGGTTTCCGCAGTGGTTAGCCTAATGGAAGTGAAACCTTAGCGGGCATATTGGTATTGAGGTAATGCATTGGAAACGCCTTGTGATAATTGCCTAGTCACACGCCTAAGGAAGCGTGCATTGGCCGACATAACTGCAAATTATCTCGTGTGGGTAAAGTTGTACCACCTCTGCAGTGTAAATCTATTCGAATAGCCGTGTCCACTGGTCATGGACATGCCGAGCAAAGCCACTCTAAGTTAGATTTGTTTTGGTTTTAAAATAACTTTGGACATGATTTGAGGATGGTTAATCCTTGTGGTAAATTTAATGTAGCCTTGTGATAGGAGGGTATCCTTCACCATGTTTCATATGGAGGTTATCCACTATAAAATGATAAATTTTAAATCGATTTTAGTTATGTAATGAAAATGTGCCTTGAAACTTAGTATAACTATTTAAACCAAAATGCTGATTTATGCAAATAAACCCTACAACCTTCCTTTGAATAACTTATGCATGCATTCTAAATTACAGATTGGGTGTAATTTATGAGCACGGTTGTAGTGCTCACTCTTCTTGAATATTATTATTCAGAGAAGATCGCTATCCGTAAGGTGAGGAGCAGGGCGATTAGGCAATGACCTCCGGCGATTGCTCGTGGCGATCGTGTGGCTCACCATTATATTTTGCTTCCGCTAATGTTTTATTTGGCCTCCGGCCCCAGTTGTAATAAACTCTATGCTTATTAATATACACGCTGGATATGTTTGTGATAACATTTTTGTGACTGTGTACACTGGAAATCCTAGACTAGTGTATGAACACAGAGAATTCGGGATCCTTCGTTCCCGGGTTCGACAGCGGGGTGCTGGGGTTTCAGCCATGTGCGACATCTTCGACTGCGTACTCGTGCCTGTGGAGGGCTATGGTATGCACCGGGGCCGAAGGCCATGCGCGGTATGCGTTTATACACTCGTGCCTGGGGGGCACGGTGTGCACAGGGGCCAAAGACCATGCGCGGTGTCTGTTTATACACTCGTGCCTACGGGTGGCAACGGTGTGCACTGGGGCCGAAGGTCATGCACGGTGTCTGTTTATACACTCGTGCTTGCGGAGACTACGGTGTGCACTAGGGCCGAAGGCCATGCGCGGTGTCTGTTTATACACTCGTGCCTGCGGGGGACAACAGTGTGCACTGGGGCCGAAGGCCATGCGCGGTGTTTGTTTATACAGTCGTGCCTACGGAAGGCTACGGTGTGCATTGGGGCTGACGGACATGTCTGTTTATGCATTGGGCCTTGCCTTTCTATTGGATGAAGAAGTGCCAAAATATTATTACACCACAAGTACGGGCTCCCGCCGCTTAAAGCCGGTGGGTGGCGGTTCTCCGGACGTAGCCGGTTTTTACATTAGCCTACGGATAGAATTTTCGTAGGATCTTGGTGTTCCATGTGTGGTCTAGCTGCTGCTCTTCGAGCGTTGCGATGTAGTAGGAGCCGGCTCAGTGATTGTTTTACATGACATTGTTTTATGTTGAACTTGTTTGAATGTTTATGTTTAGAAAGACTTGTTATGTTGAATGCTTATGCTTAATTTTATCTCAAGCATCTTTTATTAATTATCATCTATTATTGCTTGAATGATCTTCGTGAACATTGTTCCACATATTCAATAAATCAAGGAAACTCTATCAAAAATTTAATGATCCAAATGTGCATGAAAAACACTTCGTGAGCCTGATGCACATATTTAGGGGGGCTTTCTCTATTTATTAATTGACTTTGAAAGCAACAAATTCTTCATCTCCTTTGTGCTCAACTCAAGAACTTGTTGCAAATCAAGTATCAAAACAAGAATATACAACCTTGTGTATATTCAAATCTTTCATATACGTTATATTAATTGGGTTGTCATCAATTACCAAAAAGGAGGAGATTGAAAGTATCTAGGCCCTCAAAGTTGGTTTCGGTAATTAATGTTAACATTATGTTTAGGGACTAACATGTGTGCTAAGATGTCTTAAAGGTTAAATCTCAATGATTGTTTGATGATAAGGTTATTAGCAATGCTAATGTGATGAAAGATCAACATGGATCAAGACAAAGGTATTGTATAGCCTAAGGATCCTTTTTGTAGTTTTTATCAGTCTCGGTGTTTGGAGAAAAGATTGGGTTATAGGTTAAACATCATACTATAAAGAGGGATCATGGCTAGTAGATTGAGAGACTAATTTTGTGCCATAATGATCAACTAGGGTTCATGCATTGCTTTGATTTGGCCTTCGGGAAAATTATTTTGAAAATCGGTATGACCGCAAGTAATAGAGGGTACTACCGTAGATCGGTAGTATCGATATTTATATGGCGGTACGTATTTTCCAAAGAGCATGTTTTTAAGTGTTTTCGAGCCTCTCTGAAAATCAAAACGACCGCATTTGAACTGCGGTACTACCGCAGGTCAGTAGTACCAAAATATAGATGGTAGTACGTAAATTACAGAGAGTGTGTTTTTGAGTGTTTTGATTCTCTCTGAAAATCGAAACGACCACACTTCAGCTGCGGTACTACAGCAGGTCGGTAGTACCGATATTTATATGGCGGTACACAAATAACGGAGAATTGGTATGACAATAAATTGTTGAGTGGTATTACCGGAGTGCGGTGGTATCGATATTTTCATGGCGGTATATTTTTTTTCTTCCAAAGAAGGTGTTTTCTGATAATTCTTGAGCTATGGAAAACAGTAGTTTTGTTCTAGCTGAGAATCCTAATTTTTTCAAGAAAGAAGTTGCAACGGCTAGATTTGTTGGTGAGGGGTATAAATAACCCCCACCTGCCGTCTAGCAAAAACTCTTGAGACCATTGAGCGTTGTACTCTTGCATTGAAGTCTCTAGAGCCCATATACACTCTCTACTACTTATTTACTTTGAATTCCCATTTTGAGGTAGTTGAGAGCATTCAAGTATATTACATCATTAGTTGATCACTTTGGCACTTTATTGTCTTTAAGTGAGCACTACGATTTGTTATTCTTGGTGCTTGCCGGCACCTAGATGGCTTGGAGAAGAATTTTATGTGGTGAGCTCTTGAAAGAAGATTGTGAAGAGTCCCGACAACTGATTGTGAAGTGGTTGCGTGCTCACCATCTCCGGAGCGGAGAAAGAGCAACGATAGTGATCGAGGGTCAAGGTTTAATTCGTGGAGCCAATTTGATTCGTTCAAGTTTCTTCAACGTGGACTAGTGAAGACCACCAAGTCTTCGATACCACGGAAAAACATCATTGTCTCCATTGTGGTTTATTTCTTGTCTTTACTATTTCCGCATTTACAATTCTAGCATTTTACTTGTGTAGAATTGCCTACCTAGAATTGTGTCTAGTTCATAATTGTCTTAAAAGGCTTAGTAGTTCTTTCACTACATTTGTGCTAGGAAGCTTTATTAAGACAATCTTATTTAAAATTATTAATTAGTTGAGAAATTTTAAAAACCTCCTATTCACCCATTCTAGTCGGTTATCTTTTATCCTAAAAGTGGTATCAGAGCTTAGCCTCTCTAATTTTAGGTTTAACCATCTAGGAGAGAAAGGATGACTAGTGAGAGAATGTCAATAGGCAAGACTCCTTTATTTGATGGATCAAATTTTGCTTATTGTAAAATTAGAATGTCAATAGGCAAGACTCCTTTTATTATGTTCATGATTTTGATCATATGTAATCATGTTCCTTCAATGAATTATTTGTTATAGATCAATAAGTATGTGACTTGTTGGTGGAACTCTTTAACTCATATGATGTCATTCTAAATGTATCCCTGGTCGGAGGTCACTGGTCGGAACACCAGTGACTCTATGACTAGCACATGTATTGATTGATGACCTTGTTTCACTAGTCATAGATATAGGGATATCGAATCAATAATGTGAGCTCATGTTAGAGAACATAGGGCTGGATAGACCCATCTTTGAGACACTATTGAGATTGTTATGAATCTTTGTGTCATTAGTTGGTCTCAAGTAATGATGATGTGTAATCCTTAGAGCCGAGATCAGCATGGAACTACATGTGTAATAGCACCCTTAGGGGTTGCCAAACGCTACTCGTAACTGGGTAGTTATAAAGGTAGCTTTTCGGTATGCTATGAAACATGCGGAGGGATGTGACTGGTCGAGATGGGATTTGCCCCTCCTAACATAACAGGAGAGATGTCTCTGGGCCCCTCGTGGTGATCGAATAAATAAAGTGCATAGCCATGCCACTAGTGGTCGAAGTGTTGACCACATGAAGTTATCCGACACTCGATCGAGAAAGTATTGAACAGTCCATGGAAGACACATCATCTCACCTGGAGTTCAACCAGATATCATGAGGCAAAGGGAGAATGCATGAGTAGGTCACTTAGTTCGATCAGTTACGGACTAGTCGTATGGAGATACGTGCTGATCGTAGACTGGTCGAACGTAATCACAGAATGGTAAGAACCTGGTCGTAAGGAGTTACGAACTGGTCGAGACAAAAAACGATATGGTCGTATGGAGATACGAACTAATCGCAAGTGATGAGGACCTGATCATAGATCATATTACATCAAGATTCGTCCGATATGTTCTATGTGTATTTGGGAATCGTTATGTGCTGCTAGGTACCGCTAACAACTGGTGGTCGGAAAAGAGTTTCCGAGTCATAACCGATTACACATGAACCTGTAGGGTCGCACACTTAAAGGGCTAGGATTTGTTTTGGATGGTGATCCGAATTCGTATAGGCCACGAGTTCCTAATGGGCCTCAAGTTCAAGACCCGTCATGGATGCCTATATAAAGAGGGGCGGTGACATAGGGTGGGAGAGATGATGATCTTTGGAAGAACTCCCGAAACCCTAATAGCCACGCCTTCTTAACCACACTGCCGGTGCTAGCACTCCAGCGCATGGTGATCCTGCCCCGTACGTGTGGATACCTCGGACGTGTTGTTGCGAAGCAGCAACACTAGGACGATCCGCGACTCGTGTCGATCACCGGAGTCGGAGATGTCGCGTGGTGAGTACGACTACTCAAAGGAGCAGACGCTCGGCGAGTACGACCACTCGAAGGAGGAGACGCATCGTGAGTACGACTACGACTGCATCAACTCGCTACAACGACTCTAATTCCACTACGAGTTGGCGCGTCTAGCGGTAATCTCGTGATCTATTACTAGCGGTGGTTCCTTGGTTGCGCGGTAAAAAATTTTTTGCTATCGTAGCATGGCCGCGTTCCCTTCAATATGATGTATAAGGAATTTGAAATGTCGATGATCGGAGAGCTTAGCTATTTCATTGGACTTCAAATCAAGTAACTCAAGAATGGAACCTTCGTAAGCCAAACAAAGTACGCTAAAGATTTGATCAGGAAATTTGGCATGGAAGATGCAAAGCCCATCAAGACTCCATGGCAACCATAGTTATCTCAACCTTAATAAGGGAGGTAAACCGGTAGATTTAAAGCTTTACAGATTTATGATTGGTAGTTTACTTTATCTTACCGCATATAGGCCCGATATCATATTTAGTGTTTGCATGTGTGCAAGATTTCAAGCATCACCAAAATAATACCACTTGGTAACCATAAAAAGAATTCTAAGATATTTAAAGCATTCCTCTAGCATTGGCTTGTGGTACCCCAAAGGTGTAAATTTTGATTTAATTGGATATTTGGATTCCGATTATGCGGGTAGCAAAGTGGATAGAAAAAACACCTCGGGTAGTTGTCAATTCTTATAAAGATCCTTAGTGTCATGGTTATCCAAGAAATAAAGTTTCGTAGCCCTATCCACCGCTGAAGCCGAATATATTTCCGGGAAGTAGTTGTACTCAATTGCTATAAATGAGGCAAACTTTGATGGATTATGGAATAAAATTTAAAAATATATCTATTTTGTGTGACAATGATAGTGCTGTGAAGATTGTAAATAATCCGATCCAACACTTAAAAACCAAGGATATAGATGTCCATCACCATTTCTTCAGAAAACATGTGGGCAAAGGAGATATTAAAATTAGCCACATAAGGACCGATGATTAATTAGCCGATATCTTCACCAAACCCTTAGATGAAAGCTGTTTTTGCAAGTTGAGGAATGAGTTAAATGTCATAGACCATTCTATTGTTGTTTGAAACTCATGCCTCATAAAAATTGCTCTAATTTGGTTTTCGTGATGTATTTATGAAAATAATTTCAAAATATCTCTTAAAATCTCTATTTTAATAAAAAAACTATATTCATAGGAGTTTCCATTATCTATCTCATGCATAATGGTCCTAAAATTATTTATTTGTGTGATTGAATCGAGGATCATTTGCATTTTCTTTCAGCTTCAGTTTTTATCAGGCAAAACGGTAATACCGCGTTTTAACGCCGGTACTACCGATGCCCGCTAATACTACAATTCAATGGCGGTACTACCACTTCAGTTGGTGGTTCCTAAGCGGTTACAACCGAAGTCTTATACCTTGCCTTTCTCTCCCTTGTGGTTCCTAAGCGGTACTAGCAGGAGCCTTCCCTTTGTCCACCGCGCGCTCGGCCCAGTTGTACACAGCTTCCTCTTCGGGAGTCCACCATCACCACCTAGCTTTCCTAGGCTCCTATGGTGCCTTTTCAATAGGTTTAGATATGTAAGGTTTCTAGCGTTCAAAAGTCCCAGCTCGCTTCGTGTAGTTTAACATGTACTTCTGCTTGATAAACGCCCCATCGTACATGTTCGAGTTGTCGATCAATTGGAGGAAGTTGCATCGCATCTCCGGCTATCATTTTGCACCCATGAAGTTAAGGATATCTGGAATGCAACGTAACATGTGAAAAATCTATAAGATTCACTGATGAGGATGTTCCCGCACGTGTAGTACGCAGCCCGCCCGGGCGGCGGTCGCCGAGTGTATGGACTGAATGATCTTTGCCGGTTCTTTGCACACACATTGAGTGCGTGGGAAATCTAGTGGTACCAGCGCATCCTTCGTAGAACAATCAGGGCAGAGTTTAGCCCTCTCGGCAAGCCACTTGCGCTTTCATAGCATCTTCACGTAGAAGTTCGACGACGAGTCTGACATCTCCTTCCTCTCTGTTGTGTGAACCAAGTTGGAGTGAAGTGTTGGTTATGGTGTTGAAGTGTTGTTCTCTAGCTTTCTTTTCTCTCCTTTTATGAGCGGATAGGGTGTAGTATTGAGGGTGGAAGGAGAAGTGCGAAGACATTGATCTAAAAAAGTGGGGTTGCAGAGTGTGGTTATTTCGGTACGAAAAGGTAGCATCGCAGTTTGTTGTCTTTTCGATCTGAAAAGTTAGCGTGGAAGAGTGTGGTCATTTCGGTACGAAAAGGTAGCGTCGCAGTGTGTTATCTTTTCATTCAGTAAAAGTGTCATGGCAGAGTGTGGTCATTTTGGTTTGAAAAGGTAGCATTGCAGCGTGCTGTCCTCTAGGTTCGTAAAGGTGGTAGTGTGTGCCTTAACAGTGTATGGTCATTTATGCCTGCAAAGGTGGAAGTGTGTGGCCTGACAGTGTGAAGTCTTTTCGTTCTGAAAAAGTGGTGTGGCCTAGTGTTCTTTCCATTCTGAAAAGGTGTCCACCATCCTTGGCGAGTGCACGCATTCCAACCTAAGTTAAGTGGAACAACTACGTGAAATGCTCTATAGTAGTCCCTCACACATGTGTCGTTGCTGAATCAACGCAGTCCTACAGGAACCTGTCATCAACCTTCATTGCAAATATCATATATGGAGCGATCGTGGATAATCTAGATTTCGAGCCATGATCTATCATTCGGGTAATAGAGGCAAGGTTCCAGTACACAATCATCTAGGCAAAGATGTGGAGGGCAAAACAGAAGACACTGGAATCAAAGTTCAGTACGTTCGAGGACTCATACGGCAACCTCCCTGGCCAACTCCGAGTCATACAAGACAGAAATGCTGGCACTCATGTCTACATTCAAGATGGCGTACATCTGCGGTGGGAACAAAAGATGGTACTGAAGCGAGCATTCTAAGCCTTTGGTCCATACATTCCAGGATCGCCATCCAATCTTGTGCGTGGATGATACATTTCAGACTGGAAAGTACAAGGGCCAGATACTAACTACAATAGCGACGAACGGGAACAATCAGGTTCTTCCCGTGGCCTTCGTATTCGTTGAGAGCGAGAATACTGACAACTGGCTGTGGTTTCTAAGGAATGTGAAGATCTTGTTGTACAGGACTGTTAGACCCCAAATTTACTGTGTATATCTATGCCATTCCCTAGATCACTCGATAGCACACACAGTTACATTGTTGGATCAAATACATATCATGAAAATACAAAGTTATTACATAATATTAAACAAAGTGTAAATATACCTTACGGCTTTAGGCTTACAGAATGGCCGGATAGGCCAAATACTTTCGAAGAACAACAATGGAATAATAATCAAAGTATAACATGTGGAACCCTCACGATATGCCCACCGGTAATCGACTGTGGGCCCGCGATATAGTCCTTGGCCTTCTTGATACCCAAAATTGTCCCCGTAGTCTTCTTTGGTGTGTAATGACTAAAAGAATGTAAATAGCGAGCATGAGTACACAACCATACTCGCGAGTCAACACACAATGCAGTTATTATAGATGCAGGGCTAATCAAAGGGGAGGCTCTTGGTTCTTTTATTTTGCACAAAGCCATTTATTGAGATAGATTAAGTAGTAGCAAATCTTGAAGCTTAGCATTTTAACCAACACAAGTTTTATAAATTGAGTTTTTGTTGTAAAGTAATAGTGGAGATCCCATCTCCTATACCATCGAGTGGCTCCATCCACTCATTACTCGGGCTAAACCGTAATTACCACTGGTCCCCGACCAGGCCTTCTCAAATCCCTGGGGCCCCACCCCAGCTTTTCATTCCACACCCACACACAAATGGTTTTATAAAATGAAAGCTATATCAAGCAAGTTCTCAGCACTGCTCTTGACCGTGAGTGCGGCTATCTAGATAGTTTTCTTACTATGTAGCGTTTGTACACTTTGAAGGGTTACGGGTAGGCTACGATAGCCCAAAATAAAAAATTTCCGCACAATCGAGGAATCTCCGCTAGTAATAGATCACGAGATTACCACTAGGCGCACTGACTCGTAGCGAACGTAGAATCGATGTAGCGAGTTGATGTAGTCGTAGTCATACTCGCCGCACGTCTTCTTCTCCGAGTCTTGTGATCGTCACGAGTTGCGGATCGTCCTAGTGCTGATGCTTTGCAACAACACCTCCAAGGTATCCACACGTATGGGGTAGGGATACCACGCGCTAGAGTGCTAGCACCGGCAGCGTGGTATGAGAAAGGCATGACTGTTAGGGTTTCGGGAGTTCTTCAAAAGATCATGATCACCCCATGCCACCACCCCGCTATATATAGGCATCCATGATGGGCCTCGTACTTGAGGCCCATTAGCAACTCGTGGCCTACAAGAATTCGGATCACCATCCAAATCAAATCATATCCCTTTAAGTATGCAACCCTATAGGTTCATGTGTAATCGGGTGTGACTCGGAAACTCTTTTCCGACCACTAGTCGTTAGCGGTACCTAGTAGCACATAACGATTCCTAAACACACATAGAATATATCGAACGAACCATAATGCAATATGATCTACGACCAGGTCCATACCACTAACGACCAACTCGTATCTCTATACGACAAGTTCATATTTGGTATCGACCAATTCGTAACTCCTTACGACCAGGTTTCGACCACTTAGTGGCCATGTTCGACCAGCCTACGACCAACTCATATCTCCATATGACTAGTCCGTATCTGATCGAATTGAAAGAGACCATCTTGTGTATTCTCCCTTTGCCTCACGATATCTGGTTGAACTTCAGGTGAGATGTTGTGTCAGACATGGACTGTTCAATACTTTCTCGATCAAGTGTCGAATAACTTCATGTGGTCGACACTTCGACTGCTAGTGGCATGGTCATGCACTTTCTTTATCAGACCACAACGAGGGGCCAGAGACATCTCTCCTGTTATGTTAGGAGGGGCAAATCCCATATCTGATCAGTCACATCCCTCCGCATATTTTATAGCATACCCGAAAGTTACCTTTATAACTACCCAGTTACGAGTAGTGTTTAGCAACCCCTAAGAGTGTTGTTATAAATGTAGGAAACTATGCTGATCTCAGGTGTAAGGATTATATATCATCATTGCTTGATACCAACTAATGATATATAGAATTATAACAATCTCAACAGTGTCTCAATGTGGGTCTTTTCTAACACCATGTTCTCTAACATGTGTCCATATTATTGGTTTGATATCTCCATATCTATGACCTGTGAAACATAGTCATCAACCAATACATATGCTAGTCTATTCATATGTGTTCTCATGTTTCCGACCAGGGAACGTTTAAGAATAATCATCGCAGAAATATAGAGTTTCACAGTCAAGTCACATACCTGAAAATAAATATTATTGATACTATTCTAGGAACAAGATAACATATTATCCAATGTTATGAACATAATGAAATATAATCATCTTTATGATTGCCTCTAGGGCATATTTCCAACACACTTTACCCACAAGAGATAAATCAACTTATACTGCCCCGACACACTTCCGTAGGTGTGTGGATAATGGTTGATTATCACAAGGCCTTTACAATGCCCAACGTCTTTGCAACATCGCACTGCTAGGTATCACCTCCATAGGGCCTTCCCTCGCCTACCGAAGGTCTCCCTTTAGCGTCGTGCGGTTCCAGTGACTTTGCTCTCCCCCGACTATCCACCCGCATCCACCAACGTCGAAGCCACGCCGTGGCGAACAAATTAGTTAGCCAGGTCGTATGTGTTACCGACTTGTGGTTGTACTATTTTACATGAGAGGTCATCACCAGATTTGGTCCTTAACTAACTTGGGGCGGTGCATGCGCATAGCCCACCGGCGTGCATCACCAGCACCAGCCACTCTTTCCATCCGCCCAAGTCGAGTTGAGATTTTCAGGTTTCGGTTGGTTTTGAAAATAACCTTTAGTCCAACATACCAACCAGGCTCCTAGCTTCGACTGCCCAAATCCAACTTTTCATGTTTGGAAAGATGATGTCGAGCACTTTAATGCCCGCACACCACGTATCCAAGCAAGGCTAAGCATGACACTTAGATACATACTTATTAACTAGTATGTAAACCATTAGTTCTATGGTGACAAGGGTAGTGATCAAATTCAAGGTTTGGAAGTTATACTCAATTATCATTAATGCATTAACTATGAACTAGACCAACATAGCTGTATAAATCATAGCAATGCAATTTCATAATTTAAAGCAACATAATTTGCAAAGACTGGGTGCAATATGATCAAAGTATTGAATACTGATAACCTCGGTCATGCTCTTGTGCAATGCCCCGATAATAGTCACGCTCAATATGCTGATACTCATTCTTTTCAATACTCTGATAGTCTTGATCTGGATCTCATCCTTGTTGGGGTTGTTATTCCATTATGACTTCAGAGTCTAATTACACATAATATGATTGAACTCCAGAACGACTGAAAATAGTCAAAAGGAATCTAATAAATCCAGAAACATTCAAACAAATCAAAATACTTTGAATGAAAGCAACCATATCTAATGACAATTTGAAAGAACAAAGTACTTCAGATGAGACTAAAACATACCCATCTGGAGTTAATGGAGGAAGTACTTCAGACGAAGTATAACTAAGAGAAGTTAATGAGTCCAACGGAGAGGGGGAGGATGTCCGAAGGAATGCTCTAAAATGATTACTTGGATGAGAGCATACCCTGTTAGGTATGACTCTCAGATCTGTTTTTGGATCATAAAGGGTTCTGTTGGAATTGGGCACATATATGTAAAGAGCCATCTATTCCTAAAATTCTAAAGCATGCAAATTCCTCGGCCAGAAGCATTAGATCAGTGTGGTTGAAGTAACCTAGTCGAAGTCATAGACAAGTGTGGTTGAAGGCCTAGACCAGTATGATCGAAATAATCTAGTCGAAGTTATAGACCATTGTTGTCGAAGGCATACACCAGTATGGTCGAAATAATCTAGTCGAAGCTATAGACCATTGTGGTCGAAGGCACATGCCAGTATGGTCAAAATAACCTAGTCGAAGCCATAGACCAGTGTGATCGAAGACCAAGATATGGTCGAAGTAACATGGTCGAAGCCATAGCCTAGTGTGGTCGAAGGTATATACCAGTGTGGTCGAAATAATCTGGTCGAAGTCATAGACCATTGTTGTCGAAGGTATAGACCGTTATGGTCCAAGTAATCTGGTTGAAGCCATAGACCAATGTGGTCAAAGGCCTAGATTATTATGGTTGAAACCGTAGACCATTGGGTTGAAACTGAGTGGTCAAACCAGAGTGGTCGAAACTACGTGGTCGAAACATAGTGATCGAAAATGAGTGGTCAAAACTATGTGATTGAGATACAGTGGACGTAAGTGAGTGATCGAAACTGTGTGGTCGAAACACAATGGTCGAAAATGAGGGGTCAAAACTGTGGTCGAAACACAGAGGTTGAAAGTGAGTGATCGAAACTATGTGATCGAGACACGGTGGTCGAAACTGTGTGGTCAAAACATAGTGGCCGAAAATGAGTGATCGAAATTGTGTGATCGAGACACAGTGGTTGCAACACAGTGGTCAAAAATGAATGATCGAAACTGTGTGATCGAGACACAGTGGTCAAAAATGACAAATCGAAACTGTGTGATCGAGACATCGTGATTGAAACACAGCGGTCAAAAATGAGTAATCGAAACTGTACGATTGAAACTGTGTGGTCGAAACACAGTGGTCGAAAATGAGTGGTCAAAACTGTGGTCGAAACACAAAGGTTGAAAGTGAGTGATCGAAACTGTGTGATCGAGACACAATGGTCGAAACTGGATAAAAGTTCTCGACGTTGAGTACTGTTCATTGTTTCGACTAGTTGGTCGGAGGAGTTTCGACAAGTTGGTCGAACGAAGTTTCGGCTGCCAGATCGAAGGTGCTACGACCATTGATCGAATATGTCTCGACATTCTAGTCGGAAGGGCTACAACTAACGGATTGAAGAGGTTTCGACTATTAGCCGAGGGAGTGTCGACTATTAGTCGAAGAAGTTTCGACTATCAGTCGAAGGGGTTTTCGATTAACTAGTTGAAGGAGTTTCGACTGTCTGGTTGGAGGGAGTTTCGACTATCCGGTCGAAGGAAGTTTCGATAAGCTGGTCGGAGGAGTTTTCGACTAATAGGTCGAAGAAGTTTCGATGAGATGCTCGAAGAAGGGTTTCGACTAAATGGTTGAAGAATTCTTCGACGGGCTGGTCGGAGGAGAGTTTCGACAAGCTGGTTAAAGAAGGGTTTTGACTAATTGGCAGAGGAATTCTTCGACATGCTAGTCGAAGGTGAGTGGTCGAAGAAGTTTTGACAAGCTGGTCGAAGAAGAGTTTGGACTAACTGATCGAAGAAGTCTTCGACACGCTGGTCGAAGGAGCATTTCGACTAACTAGTCTAAGAAATTTTGACAAGTTGGTCAAAGTAGAGTTTCGACTAGCTAGTCGAAACGGGTCTCGACTGACTGGTGGAGACATGTTTCGACTACAAGGTTGGAGGAGATTTCGACTACCTAGTTGAAGAGAGTTTCGACCATCCGATCGGAACGAGTTTGGACCATCCGGTCAAAGAGAGTTTCGACCGTCCGGTCGAAGGGAGTTTAATTATCTAGGGGTTCAGCTATACTTCAAGTTGGGGGTGCGACCACCTGATCTTGTTCGACCACAACTTGGCTCTATAGTGCATTCTTTGCTCTGGCAAAGCTTTCATACATCAAGAGTGGAAAGGAGCCTCTAGTGGCCACTAGGAATGTACTGGTAGGAAGCGAAAGAAACGAGTTAGCCAGAGACGGTCTGGCGACGAAGGTCTGCGACGGCGGGAGAGGCTTCAAGTGGCGGTGACGACCATCGAGGTCGATCCGACTGCCTAGGCTACACTGAGCGGAGGGAAGGGAGAACGGAGTCGGTAGTCCCTGTGAGTATAGAGGGGAATCCATGAGGGGAGCCGTCTCTGGGTCAGTAAGCAAGAGTGGAGGTGTTCAAGAGGGAGAAGGCTTCACTGAAGTCGCCAAAGCTTGCTGGTGACGTCGTGGAGGCACCAGCACAGGTGAGCACTCAAGGCTTACTTGGAGCTCGATCTCTCATGAGGATTGGCGGAAGAGAGGAAGGGAAGAACTGGCTCTTGGGTTGCAGAACGGCAGCGGAAAGGGCCTGAGGCTGCCATTTATAGGCGAAGGGGGGGTAGGTCGCCTGGGGTGTTCGCTGCATCTGGCTTCGCGCGATACTACGAGTGGTTCGCGATGGTGACTGAGTCAGCACAATGCAGTGACGTGACATACTGAGCGATGACTTTTAATGAGGGAGTGACGATGGCTGCGAACGAACACACCACGTCGTATCGGGGTATCCTGACTTGGCAGGTTTCGACGCCCATATGGAATAGGACGCACTGACCCGGGCCCACATAGACGACCACGGCCAGAGGCGGTCTTTGGGCACACCAACTTGACTGGTGTCTGTGGATATCGTGGGGATATGTGCATGATCTTAGAGTGATGAGTCAATTGGCAATGGCGTTGTTGGTTTGTCAAATCTCGCGTTTTCGGCAAACTTATGTGCTATCAGGTCATTGGCGGTCCGACTGGCCATGCCGTCGGTCTAACCGGCCGTGTGGCAGTCCGACCGGCGATGCTTGCCGGTCTGATCAGCCACAGTTTATGATGGAGTTTGGGGCTAGGCCAAAAATAGGTTGTGTAGGCATGCGAGGGGAGTCTCCTGGATGTGGTCACATAATTTTTGGAGCTCCCAGTCAAAAGTTCTATCAATTTGAAAATTCCAAAAAGGTTGCGGATTTTCGAGTTGAATTTTGGCTAAGTCTTTTGGGGCGGTCAGACCGCCATTGTGGAATCGGTTCAACCGCTGGGAAATCGGCCCGACCGGCCTTGTGGGGCGGTCAGACCGGCTTCCACTTGGACTTCGGCCATTTTGGCATTGTTGTGTTTTGATGTTATTTGATGCATGAGTTTCAATGCCTTATTGTTGCATATTGCATTGTTGTACTAATATGTGTCAAGTTGTGAAGAACTTATTCCCGAGATAATTTCTTTGTCTATTGCTGTGCAGGTGGCTTGCAGGTCAACGACGTCAACGGTGAGGTGGATTGGGACTAAGCTTGGAGAGCTGAGGTCCAGAACGATCATGGATGCCGGGTCAGGTCGTGTGACTCAAGCATAGTGCATGATGGACAAGATAGATCGAACGGGCAGTTCGTTGCAGCTGGTTGGATTAAGCGGCGCAGGGGTCGGTGCAAGTGCCTTGGAGGTTCCGATGGGATTCGGACGGGAGAGACTTGCCGACATGATGAGAACCGCTGATCAACCTACACGTGGTGAAGCAGGTGATTACTTCAACAGATTGATGTGTGTGTGGGTCCCATTTGTGTTGGGCCTTAATGGGAGCCCATTAGGGAAACCCTAGTCTCTCCTATAAATAGAAAGGGGGGAGATGGAAACCCCCAAGCACTTAAGCTCTCATTTGTAAAAAAAACATTTCTAGGGTTAGGGTTAGGGTTAGGAGAGGAGAGGAGATTTGAGTGTGATCTTGGATTGAGCTCTTGTCCTCCTTGAGGGAGTGGCTTTGTAAGCAACATATTGATTCAATCAATCTATTGATGTTTGCTTAGGGTGAAGTCTCATTTGTGTTCTTCTCTCTTTTGATGATTTTGGTGCTTCCTTGATCCTAGTGTTTATGCTTGGTCTCTTGACCGATTTTATCTTGCTATGAAGTGTGGGAATACTCCTAGAATCATCCAGATCATCAATCCCCCACAAGCAAGTCTTGGATCAAGATTTTCATATTTCTAGGTTTTTGAACACTTCTTTGGTAAAACCTCAAGAGATCGATTCTTTGAAGTGGATCTGGACGATCGTCGCTAGAAATAAGACTTAGATATCCTTAGGGAGGTGTGCTCCAAATTTGGTCAAGTTTCATTGGTTGAATCAAAAGTTGGACCAATTTTCGTTTTGGATTTGGGCATTGTGAGTTGTCTCTGGACTAAATCGGTCTGACTGATTTTACACCGCCAGTCCGACCACCCGACAGTCAGACCACCAATTGAGTGCCGGTCCGATCACAGTAATGGAGATCACGGGCACTACAATGTCCGACCACCAAAGGAGATCTATTCTCCCTTTTTGTGTCTTGTGGTTAAGAGGGTAATCGAATTCAGCACAAGGCTTCCTCTGTGCAACTACTGATCTTCTTAGCTTTCATAGCTAAAGGAGAAAAATGTGTGTTGAATTTGATTAAGGTGAAAAATCGAGAAAACACCTATTCACCCCCTCTAGTCGCCTTTACGGTCCTACAAGTGGTATCAGAGCCCGGTTAGCTCTTCTCGTAGATCTTAACCGGTCTTTCGAGCCATGGCGACTGACAAGTATTCAACCAAACCACATATTTAGGATGGAGTTGATTTTGCATATTGGAAGGCCCGAATGCAGGCCTACATCGAGGCTCAAGGGCACGCAATTTGGCTTAAGGTAAAAAATCCTTATGTCGTGCCAGCCGATGATGATGTCATCACTCCAAATGTGGAGGCCAACAGCAAGGCTCGGAATTTAGATCGGAGTTTGCGCGTGTCGCTCATTTGCGGTCTGCTCATGAGATCTGGCGGACTCTCTGTGATTATCACGAGGGCTCCACTGCGATCAAGGAAGTGAGACAGAACTAGCTCAAGAAAATATACTCCAAGATCGAGCAAAGATCTGATGAGTCTTTAGATGAGCTGTGGGGAAGATTTTCTAAGATTCTTCATGATCTCCGCGCTGTTGACCTAGTTTTTTCTGAGTCGGAAAATGCACGCCAGCTTTTGGGTGCTCTTGATGTGAAGGTCTGGGGAATGAAGATCACTTCCATCAATGACAACACTGTCATGAGTGAGCTTACCATGGATAAGCTGTACTCGAGGTTGAAGACGCATGAGATTGATTTTATCTCGCGTCTCCCCAAGACAGAGTCGATGGGTTTAGTGGTCGACCAATCTAAGGGTAGTTGTTCTGATTCTTTGGATGTTAGCTCATTGGGTTTTTCTTTATCAGCTTTGCATTCTTTGAGCAATGAGTAATTTGAGAAACTACCTGAAGATGATTTAGCCCTCCTATCCACCAAATTCACGAGAGCCTACAACAAGGTGAGAAACAGGAGGAGAGGTAGACCTATCACATGCTTTGAATGTGGTGAGCCAAACCACATTCGTTCCAAGTGCCCCAAGCTGAAGGGCAAGGAGGGGAAGGAGTCACGAAGGCATCCTCAAGCGAGCGATGCCAAACTCAAGAAGACAAACTATTGCAAGTTTGTCAGTCGGGTCCTTGCGCTCTAGAACATGTGAACATGAGCGATGTGGATTCGGAGACGGAGGACGATGAGAGTGACTCCCGTGGCAAGAAGAAGGCCCATGGATTCACATGCATGTGTTTCATGGCCAAGAACAGCCACGACACTGACTCCTCCAATGACGATGATCCTTTCAGCGATCCCGATGAGGTATACTTTTCACTTCCTTATATGAAAAGGGCTTTGGCGCTTGCTGAACAGAAATTGCACAAGCAAGCAAAAATGATTAAGAAACAGGACACTATGATTGATAATTTGAACCTAGAAGTTGTTAGGCTCAAATCTATTAATCCTGATGATATTTGTGATTCCTGCTCTAGCTTGCTTAAAGAACTGACAAGCTTAAAATCTGTTTTTCCTCTATTGTTAATCAATTAAAAGATGCACTTGATGAACTAGAATATCTCAAGTCTAGTTCTGTTTGCATGGATGCCATTTCACTTGATGTGACTGCTTTGGATGCTATCCCTTTAACTTGTTCAAACTGTGCGTTGCTTGAATTAAAGTTGGATGGCGCCTTGAAAGAATTACAAAAATTTGATGCTAGTCACACTTGCTCTCATTGTAAGAATAATAGGATTAAAATGAAAGAGATGACTGAAATGGTTGTGTACTCTAGAGCTGCTTCTTGTGAAAATTGTCCTAAGCTTACAATTGAGATTGAAGCTTTAAACAAGACTCTTGAAGAAAAAGCTAAAATTGAAAAATCCATGTCTCTTACTGCTTCTAAGAAAGTTGTTGACTCTACCTCTTGTGTTTTGAATACTGAAGTTGAAACAATTATTAGTAAGATTCAAGAGACGTTTAGAGTTAAATTTAAGGAGCAGTTGAATAGGATTAAGGAATCCTATTGTGTGTCTTGTGAGAAAATAATCACACAAAAAGTTTTAAAAATATCGTATTTCGCATTTACGCATTTTTTGGATGTTACAAGGGCCATCCTAATGTATGTGTCATACATGATCGACACACGGGCCTGTTGAGTGCAATAACTCAGCTACAACAAGGGGAGAACAACACACTTTCGTGGTTGGATCTGTAGAGCATGTGGTGCATAAGGCACTTACGTATAATATTCTACAAGTAGTTCCACAACAAAGACTTGATGAACCTGTTGAAGCATCTGTGCAACCAAAAACAGAAGAGAAAGTTCGTTGCCCTCTGGAAGATTCTGAATGAGCGTACCGGGGCGCACAGAATGGAGACAGCAAAAATACCATCTACAAGCGCTGACCAGGATCCCGAGGCATTACCAAAGATACCAGGAGATGCTCCTGGTGTGACTAGGAAGACAAGAGTGTAGGTGAAATACTTCTCAGACTAGATTGAGCATGAGCCTAAAGAGAAGTTGTCGTTTCTACGTGACAAGGATAGTGCATGATATGGTGTCATGACAACCAATCTAGCCGATGTGTACAATTGGGTCATACGCGGCCACATGTGCTTCCCTTTGGTTGCTATTGTGGAGGCAATTCTCCTGGGTAGCACTAAGTATTTCATTGACCGAAGCAGCAACACATCACTCTCCATGGAAAATGACAGAGTTCCGTATTCTGCCATGATCACCAAGTACATAGAGGAGAAGAGCAAGAAGTGTGAGATGCACCAGACATTTAAGATGAGCACAAGGGAGCTTCACTTCGAGATCATGTGCAAGGGGAAAGGAGGCCGCGGGACGAACCGCGAGAGGATCATCCACGAGTGCACGCTACGCACGACTAGTTGTGTATGCATCTGCAACAAGCCTCTTCTTCTGCATAGACAATGCTCACATGTCATAGCCACATGTTCGACGGTGGCTGAACATCCTGGTCAGTACCTTTTCGGATATTTCACCAAGGAGGGGGTGATGCAGACCTAGAATGCAGAGTTGCATAGCTATGGCTTGGTTGGTCATTTCACTGGCCATCCGACCTAGGAGCAACTCATCTGGGACGCGAACATCGTAAGGCTGATGGGAAAAGTTGGCCGACGGCAGGTACGACATATCAGGAATGATATGGACGAAGCAGAAGAGGAGCGTCGCACGGAGACGTGCTCAATTTGCAGTGAGTCTAGGCATACCTATAAGAAATGCACTACGAGAAGTGCACGAGATGAATGAGAGGTCGGTAGTATGGACAATAACCACTAGAATGGTTTGTCTTCTTGAAATATGTTGTGCTGAATGTTTTGTATTTTCATTATAATTTATTGAAAAACTATGTGATGAAGTCTTGCTGGAATGTGTTGTGACATTATTGTGATTTATTGAAAACTATATGATGACGTGTGCTGGAAAGTTAAGTAACATTTTTGTGATTTTTTGAAAAACTTTGTGATGATGTTTTGCTTTCAAATATGTTATGCTAATATTGTTTTTTTAATTACTATCTGATTATGTTTTTTATTATGTCTATGCGTTCAATTGTAATGTTTAACTTACCTTCTTCCCGAAACCACAATCATTGTCTTTGTCGGCGGCGCCGTTGGTGACGGTAGTTTAGTTGGTGGGTGTTGTGTGGCGGTTCGGACGCTAGAATAATAATAGAAATTTAAATAAAACAACAATAAATGTTTATCCCCAATTCTGCACACAAAAATTAAAAAATCTATCTCCTGTCGCCGGTTCAACTAGCGGCAGTCGTCTAGATCTGTAATTGTTTTTTCAACTATTTAATTTTATAATATTAAAAAATTAATATTACTAAAAAAATTCTCCTTTGCCCCGAGGGATTGCTAGAAGACAAGACTCGACAACAACGGTAGATTGCCCTAACCCCCACCGCACCGCACCAGCAGAGCCCAACGCCCCTTTCGTCCGCTTCGCACTCCATTCGCCTCCTCTCTCTCTCTCTCTCTCTCTCTCTCTCTCCCCACCTTCTCTCCCTCCCAGATCTCCCGCCCCACGGCCGCGCCGCGCCGGACACTTGGCGAGGAGCGGCGGCGAGAGGCAAAGGGCAGAGGCTTACGCGGTTCGCGTCCCGGCGGTGTTCGGCGGCGCGCGTTGCTGCTGCTCGTTTGGATCAGGGGATGGACGGCGGCGGCGGCGGCCTGGGCGGGCTCCGGTGGACTGCGGAGGAGGCGTCGACGATCGGGGGCATTGCGACGGTGTCGCTGCTGCACTCTTTCATCCCCACGCACTGGCTCCCCTTCTCCATCGTCGCGCGCGCCCAGCGCTGGCCGCTCTCGCGCACCCTCCTCGTCAGTCAGTACCCGCCGGAACATCCTTTTCCCTCTTGTTGCTTCCTTTGCTATTTACTGTTTACCGCTACCGGATCTGGATCCTAGGGGCGATGCCCGGTTAGGGTTTATCCGGAGGGGGAGCGGGGTTAGTTCCCCCCGGTGGTTGAATTGAACCGGATCGTTGTGGCATAATGAAATGCTGGCAGTTGCGGTGCCATGGTAGTGGTACCCAAGGTGTATTGTGTACAACATGGAGGGCACTGCTTGTACATTCGGGGGCATCCTGACGGTATTGTCCGCGCAACGCCTGCGTCTTCAGGCTTCCACCACTCCCACAGCGTGGTTGCGCGGACGAATTTGTCCTATCGGAAGACTGAATTATATTTGTATTGATGATTAGTGTTGGATTTGTTAAGTTTCATACACCAGCAAGTTCACCCAAAATCTTAAGTTGTTGATGAAAGGTGGACAATCTACTCATACTTTGATAGGATGCAGGGCGCAGGCTTGTGCTGCCGTCCTTTTTCGTGGGGATCCCTGTTTCGCCTTCAGGAAATTCCGAATTTTGTTAGTGAAAGTGTTGTCAAATTGTCGTGTTTCATTTCGGTGTGGGTAGTTACAATCTTGAATACGTTTTGTTGCTCCTCAAATTCACATTCTATGCTGTTTGGTATTGTTTCCCCTAGGGTCATGAGGTTAGTGTATATTATTAGTAATGTCATGTATTTTATTCATAATGGAAGTTCGGAGAAAAAGCATGACAGATCTGGGCTTAGTTAAAGCAGCTGTCAACATGTGACTAGATGGGTTGCATCCAGGGATCGAAATCTCGGTACCGGATGAAATCCCGCCATGAAGCGATAACGTAACCGGCCGTTACGGAAATTTCGAAAACCGGTGCGAATTCAAATTTTGAATTTTGAATTGAAATGTTATCGTCGATAATCGACCGTTATCGCCGTAACGGTCAAACCGGAAAAACTGGAAATGGTGAAAATGGTAATTATGAAATTTAAATTTGGAACAATGCAAATATTAATGAGAAAATGTTTCTCTCATAGTTGATACTAGTAATCATACATATGAAACCCGTGTCATTGAACAAACTATTAGCAAATACTTTTCAGATCTCTTATTAATCATATCGCGTCACTAAATGATTTGAAAGTATAGGATTAAAGAATCAATCCAATCTGAGCAAATAATGATGCAATCCAATTCTCTCATAGTTGCATGCAATCCAATTAATGAGAAAGTGTTTCAAGTTGTACATAAAAAGTCCTCATTTATGTTTTAAGAGTGCTAAATATACTAAAAACTAATGTTTCAATATATAATCTAACATAAGAATGCCTAAACCAACTAGGGAAGGACATTATGGAGTCAAAAATTCAAATTCAAAATTTAAAAATTTGCCGTTTTTTTATCGGTTCCGACCGTAAACCGTTATCGTCGGTAACCGCGATTACCGGCGGTTTTTTATCCCTGGTTGCATCTATCTAAGTTTTTAGTCTACTTGCTGCTTCACATTCGTTGTGATTTCTAAGATGTGTACCATACGTGACAGCATGAAGTTTTGATTTATGCACTGCAACTACTTGATTAATCTGTGCTGGAGTTACATGATAGGTGGAATGTTGATCAATGGTATATTCCCTGAACAAAATATGCAAACTAAATTAATATTGCTTGTTTCTATTCAGTTCCACTGTGAAGTAGGATTCATTGTCATAAGTTCGGGGAAATTTTGTGTTCTAATGAGTGAGATCCGTTGCTGTTTATATTTGTGAAGATCGGTCATTGGCCTTGGAGTTGGAGGTCCTTTATTGAGCTTATTTTTGTAATTTCACGCTGATAGCATGTGCATTTTAAAAACCTCTTGTCCATTGATCTTGCATGGATATAGTAATCATGAGTTAGGATAAAGATTCAAATGAATTAAGCACAAGCACTTTTTTCTCTCTGTACAACTGTGCATAAACACTTGCATAACTGGAAATGCATTTTGCAATGGCTAGAATCCTTATTTCATTGTTATTTTTGTATTAGCATCATCTTTTATGCTGTTCCCTGTGTCTGTAAACCACCAAGATATAGGAGTTTTTTGTTTGAAATAATATATATATATATATATATATATATATATATATATATATATATATAAATTACAAAACTAGGTAATCACCCCCAAAAAATGCAAAAATAGGTCTCTGTCACTAGTTGAACTGGCGACAGGGACCTGAACAGTGGATCTCATTTTATATATTTAAAAATTCCTATAAACAGTATACTTATATAAATTTTAGAGAAAAATGCAGAACGGATAAAATTATGAAAAAATTACACAAGCAAGAACACTGTGTTGGGGGGCTACAAAAAAAGCATAATGTTTTGAACTTATTTGCTATATTTAAGAATTCTTAGGCCCCACTATTTAGGGTCCCTGTCGCCACCTATTTTTGTATTTTTTTGGGGCGATTACCCAGTTTTGTAAAAAAAAAATTAAAAATATTATTTTAATTTTTTTCCCAAGATATAGTCTCTATAAATTGTGTTGCCAAAGTTCTAAATGCTTCTAAAATGGTCTTTTGCCCCCTGGTTGGTTCCCTGTACATGTCGTAGAACTATGTTTTTCTCTTTATCATACTTGTTAAGAAGGTTACCTGTATTTTGTAATTTCTTATTCTACTCCATAGTGTTTTCTGCGCAAGTTAGTGATGAGTACTTTGTTATTTGGCAATGATCTTTTCTGTATATTGTTATTAAGAAAAGATTCCCAACTTTGCAGCTGCATTTGGAGGCGTCCTTCATGTTGTTTCTACTGCTCTTCTTGGGATAACTGCAGTTACTATGGCAAATACTATAGCAGGCGAGGAAACAGTGCACAAACTTGCCTCACTGTTGCTAATTATTCTTGGAGGAAGTTATATCCTGTTGTATGCGTTAGGAAAAGGTGGTCATAGCCATGCTCATAGTCATCCAATGGAGAAGATGGCAGTCGCTGGTCTTGTACTTGTACCTGCATTGTCACCTTGTGCAACAACTCTTCCAGTGTTTCTTGCTGTTGGCAACTCATCCTCAATGATGATTCTTGCGATCATTGTGCTCCTCTTCAGGTGCTCACCTTCTGCCGTTTTCACTTGTTTTGCTTGTCTGTATTTAGCAATTAATATGCAACTGTTTTAATGCATTAGAGTTTAAAGGGAAAGAGTGGTATTTTATCCTTCCGCTAAAATAATGGGGCTGGCTTGTTGAGAGGTATTTCTGAGCACATACTAGAATACCATTAATGTAGGCTTCTAGGAAGCTGTTTAGTTGGAGAATTCCTTCTTTGTTAGGCCAATCACCAATATGTCACCCTACTTATACGGGCAGCATGTTGGGACAAAAAGGAACAATATCAAAAGAGATTCTTTTCAGTATTCTGTCTGTAGTGGTAAAATAGATAGAGCAAGGCTGATTTATTTCCATATGTAAGCTTTCCTTTGAGACATTTCTCTTTCTTCTTCATTTACCAATTTGCCGCCACTGCATATATAGCTAAGGCTTCTACACAAGTGGTTTGGGATTTAGGTACACAATAAATAAGCTGATTATGGTATATTCTGTTCTGAACCTTTATTCAACACAATAAATAAGCTGATTATAGCACACAACAAATAACAGCATAAGAGAAGTTTTGTCTCCTTTTAACCTCATTGATGTGAAAACGTTCCCACAAAACTACAGCTTCTACATGTATGGACATAAATGGAGATATTTGATTCAATATTTAACCTTCAACAATGTGCTGGATAAGATCAATAGAATCTGAAGAACTACTCTTAAAGATAGCTCTGAAGCCTTGACTGCCACTATCCTGAAACCTTGAGGGAGTCTTAACAACAGCCTCATGTGTGAACTAAAGGGTCCATCTTGTATGGGATGTGGGCCGTGGGGCATGTCTGAGTCGTGAGCACAGCGTGCGGGCATGTCTGTGAGTCGTGAGCACAGGTTTGGACATATGGAATTAAACACAAAAGCACCTTGTGCAGTACATGTATGATCAGTAAGATTGCTGAACAAACAGAACTACTTATCTCATGGCAGTATTTGTCCAGTGGTAGGATTGTCAAGAATGGTTGGTATGGTAAAATGAGAGTGGTAGCTTGGTTAGAGCGGTGCTACCGTTTTCGATTTTAATATATTTCGTACTTCAATTAGTTGATCTAATTTCAGCCCTTTCTGTCTCTTCTAAAAACAGATGGCAGATAACTTTCGGTGGGGTAGTCATCATTTGAGTGCCTTTCTTCCTTCAAAATTTCCTCTGGCCCTCTGGTTGCTCTGTTTTGAATTAACTAGACGGTCCTTTGCTTCCTACTACTACTGACCTGAATCTCTTTCTTTTTTTCGCCTGCAGTACCATCACAGTGATGACATCCCTGGTGGCCCTCTCATTCTACGGTGCTAGCCAGATTAAGTTTCACTGGGTGGAACGTTACGACAAGATCCTCGTCGGCTCAGTGCTGTGCCTCGTTGGAGTTTTAACATACGTATTCCATCACCATGACGGCGATGAGCATTCGCTCCACGCACACGTGCACAGGAAACTCGTGGGCCCATAGAGGAATAGATAGCAAATGAAGTTCCCTATTTTCTGTGAAGCAAATTTTCTGTTGTTCCCTAACCGTCGCACATGATCTGATGTATAAAGATCTGACTAGTTTATCAGCTCTGCATGTGAAAACATCAAACCAGATAAGACGTAAAAGAGAAAAATGCTGAATATCATGAACAACTGTGTAAAATATTTGACAACCCTTTGTCTTGTTTCCGGAGTATTTATCAAATGTATCATGTCAACGAGCTCCTGCAGCTATGTACCCTGTTCCTTTTTTTTTTTTGCAATCAACTAATAACATTGTTAAAACAGGTATACCAGGAAAAGATCAGGCGTAAGAGAAAAACTATCCTATGGCTACATACTATCCAGCAGTGACTATCATGTGCTCGCTTGTGCCGCCGCCACCTTCACCGCTACTTGATGCCATGATTCTGTTGCTCGAGTGGAAGTGCGACAATAACTATATGTATAAATTAACACTACAATTTTAGCGAGTAACAACTCGCTAAAAGTCATTAGGAGAATAAACATACCAGAAATTTGAAAGTAAATCTATTCCTCCACGATTTGGCACTAGACCAATGGTGTGACGGTGCAAATGTTGGATAGATTATGGTCGAATTGCCTTTATAATATCAATACATGCATGCATGATCAGAAAAAAACTGCTGGGAACTCTAGATGGAGCCATGTGATGCTGAGCTTGTTTGGGGTGTGTCTACGCCATGGACGTGATGTTAGTGCAGTGAGGCAGGCTAGGCGAGCTGGCCAAGACATCAATGGGGACATGGTGCTGCAACCCATCTCGCCGGGGACTTACTGTTGAAGTATACGATTCCCCCAGGACAAAGCACTTCTCCCCGCACCTCTCAACAGCTCCGGTGACATTTGCTGGTGGTGGAGGAGACACGCTCGGCTTCCCAAGGGCCCAGTAGCTTCAGGAGACAGAGACGGGGGCGCAGATTGGACGAGGAGGCGGCAGTCCGTCATCAGTTGCGGTGGACGGGAGGCATGGAGAGCCGGAGAGGGACGCGTAGGCGGTGACCAGGGGAGGAGGACTTGGCCTGCTAACAGTGGCTGAGTCAGAAATTTGATGTTGAGAATGCACACACAAAGCAATACTGGGTACAATTAGTTCA
Source organism: Hsuehochloa calcarea (assembly GCA_036346395.1). Lineage (NCBI taxonomy): Eukaryota > Viridiplantae > Streptophyta > Magnoliopsida > Poales > Poaceae > Hsuehochloa > Hsuehochloa calcarea. The sequence continues at coordinate 16,855,799 of CM070594.1, forward strand.
AATCAGGGAAAAAGCTACCGGTTGGGGGAAAAAAATTCAGAGCCTAGCGAACCCGGTTACCGGTGGTTGCCATAATTTTCGAATTTATTTCGGCCGAAATTTTCGAATCAAAATTTAATTTTTTTGTGAACTTCAAACAAAAAATACAGAAAAAAAATGCATAGCTAAGGTTCGAACCAAAAACCAACCTCTTCAAGACTAAGGGTGTTTGCACTATTGTGTTTGCATATGGTTACAAAATTTCTTTATATTTGTAAAAAAAAAACTAGTAAATCTGAATTTTTTTGGCCAGTTGGAAATTTTACCAGATGGGTCAAATAAATCCGATTTTCACCGGTAATCGCCAAAATTTCATCGAAAAAGTTTTCCCTGGTTCAAACTACGCATCGCCCAATGAAGCTAGGAATTTGCCCTTTAGAAGTAAAAAAACGTCAAGAAAAAAAGAACAGAGAAAATTATCTACTAATATTTTTTCGTATGTCATTACTATAGTTATCAATTTGGGAAACAACTTGCATAATAATATGAATGCGAGAAAAATGAAAGTTGCTCCATACGCACATGCGATTGTAGCTAGCCGAGATGACACCACGACAGGAACAAAAGGCTGCGCCGAGAACCGAAACGTTTCATCGGAACAGATGCTAAAAGCCTTCACTAGCTTCTACAACTAGTCTTTTGTGATAGTACTCTCTGTAATCGATTGTACAATGACTTAGGAAGGTGTGGGTGTGGGTGCCTCAGTGCCTGGCGATTTGCTCTAGTTGGTGGCCTGGTGGCATGAATTGTTGAAATAGTCAGCCCAAGTGTCCAACTGCTAAGTGCTTATACCTAATTAAAAATATTTTTTTTGGTATTTATTTTTGGGGTTCCGTGCACCAGGGTCACCCCCTGGCGCCGCCCATGCTTGCTAAGGTCGACCTGATGGCATGAGGAATATGCGACGACCAGACCTTTGGTGAGGTCAAGACGACACGTCCATGGATGACAGTGGCGAGGCTAACCGTGACCCCAATGCGATGAGTCCAAAGCCCTAGAGTGAGAATTAATGAAAGATTCAAGCTTTTAGTCTAATTGCCCACCCAACCAAAGCTCACAAACCACGGCTTCCTAAATGTCGTCATCTCCTTTAGCCGGATGCCTGCAGTAGCACTGTAGGATGTGGTGCGATAGGGCGCTAGAGGTGAGATGTGGCGTGGGGTGGCTCTAGAGACGGCAAGAGCGCGGGCGCAGGCGGTGGCGGTGGCAGTGGCGCCGTCGACATCCTTCCGGCCAAATCCGGCCATCCTCGCCCCCACAGCCACCGGATCCGCCAATGCGCATTGCGTCGCCACCTCATCTTATCCTTTGCTCCCAATCCTCTATGCCGCCTCAGATCCATGGCCGGATGTGGGCCTCGTCCATGCCACCGGTCAGATCTGGGCATCTTGCTCACCACCGACGTGCACGTTGTCGCCACCGTTGGCTTGCACCTCGACCTGCATCCCAAATGGATGCAAGCTGGAAAGGAGGAAGGGGAGGCGGCGGTGAGAACCTAGGGACGATGATGGCTCCGGCTCGGGTGCGAGCAGATGTAACGGCGGCACCCAGATAGAAGTGGAGGGAGCGTGGAGCAGCAGTAGCGGCACGGGTGGAGGTGCGGGTGCTTGGAGTGGCAGCGACGGCGTGGGAGCTCAGAGTGGCAACGACAGTGTGGGTGCGAGCAGGGGAATCGGCGGTGCGAGCGCCCGGAGAGAAGGGGCGCAAGTGTGAGCAGGGACAACAACATCGCCCATAGAGAAGGGGAGGGAGCGTGGAGCGGCAGTGACGACGTGGGCCGGGGTGGTGTTGGAGGTAGCGGTTCTCCGCGTGTGGAGCGGTCTGAAGGGACAGTTGTTGCTTGATCATGGGGAAAGAGGCCAAAGGGGAGCCAAGGAAGAGGCGGTAAACCGCATTAGGTGGTGGAGAGAGGAGAGGGATGGAGGGTGGCGCGGAGAGGGATGGAGGGTGGTGTGTGCGCGGGAGTTGGGCGGAGTGTGGGAGGTGAGAGGATGGAGTTGCTTGCCATGCGATGAGATCTGGCCGTCGGTGATCCGCTTGCAAATCTAACGGACGCAGAAGAATGTGGGAGGACAGACGATCACTAACTCTAATTTTTAAGTAGTAGATATTATTAATTCATCAGAATGCATCCGCCTTTCTGGCCATGCTAGGAATTCAGATCAAGTGAATATATAGTGGAAACTGCGTGAAGTTTGTACCCTTGGTTGTGCCTGTCTGCCGGATGTAGTTACCTGTACAGGGGTATTCATTCGGTGATCTTGATGACAACTGTTTCAACTCAGGCTTCGTTTGGTGTTCTGATCTTTTACTTTGCAATGTTTTGGAGCTAGTAAGTTAATAACTATTTCCCAACATTTTTTATAAATATACAAAAGAAATCCAACTAAAATTAGTAGAGTCCTCGTAGCTCACCAGTTAGATTCCACGGGGGAGCACATCAGTGACAGATTGGACAGTATGTTGCCTGTAGGATAAGCAATGGCTGCCCTCTTTGGGAGCTTAAAAGCCAACTTCAGCTTCCAAAAGCCCATAAGCCCAGCCATTGCGGATCCGATTTATGAGTTAGTCCTTCTAAATTAGAGAAAAGCCACCACTACTACTCAGCGCAGAAAGTAAAAAATAACTTTTCAAAAAAGCTATAGCTTCTCCAAACATGGCCTCATATGTAATGGAAATACGATATCCAATGTCATAATAATTTTTTTTAAGATTCCTACATAGAAACAATTATGATAGGTAAATCATCTGTATCTGTCTAACAATAACGCCTAAGTAGTATAAAAAAAAAGCTCCAATGAAGGATATTTAAATTAGAAATTTAGCTCAACAAACAATATATTTTCGGCGCTAACTGCAATTCATAGTTTAATTCCGTATCCGTTTCGCATTCGGCAAAAAGTATAGTCTATCTATGATGCGGCTATCCGCCTCTGTTCCATACGTTTCCGTGCCTGGCCCTTGAATATACTCCACATACGGTGTTTGAATCGAATCTCAAATTTTGTTGGACACCCTAAGCCCTGATCCCTTAGCGAATATACTCCGTTGGATTATAAGTTTTACCATGAAAGAAAAAAAAAACACGACAGCTATAGTATATATGTAAGAATCTTCACATGTCAAAACCACGGTTTTGTATTTCTTCCATAAATTAGACGTGTAAGATAATGTCATAATTTCTCTAGGCAATACTATTTTCCCCCAATGTATTTCTTTTCTTTTAAAAAATCTTACATGGGTATATCCATGTGGATGTGAAAAGACCTGCACGTACTGACCCTCCACAACTTTATCAGTTTCTGAATATGCCGAGTACTCCAATGCCGCCATTTCGTGATGGGTTGCAAACGAACAGAAGAGATAGCTGCTGCAACTGCAATGCATATCATTTTTAGAACAATATAAAGAAGCAACATTTAGGGTTTGTTTATTTAGGGTTTGTTTTGAACGTAAAAATATCATAATAATATTGTAGGAATTTCGATTCCCGTAGGAATCGGGATACATTTTAGTATTTCTCAACAATAAGATGTACGACAAAATAGACTCGTCTCAGACCGCACAATTGAAACCTCAGACCCGTTTGGAATGCGGAATTTTTTCACGATTTATGTTTTGGATACTGATGTACCCATGTAGGATTTTAGTACACATGTACAAACTGATGTGCATATTGTTTGTTCAGATCCTGATGTAATGTAATACGTGTAGTCTCGAATAATTTGTTTGTCACGAACTCACGATTGATCCGTGCGTGTAATCGCGGGCGTCTGTATTCTCCAGGGCGCGACCGACGTACACGAGAACAAAAACCGAAAGGCACGGCCACATTTAAGCCGTTCACACCAGTCTCGACTCAAAAGTGCTAGTGGTATATTTAGATTAGCTTAATAAGAGTGATTAACAGCATCTCGTTAATCAACCTGACTACAAGGCGAGAACTGGCACGGCATGTGGTGGAGTACTTACACCACATGGAAAACTCCTACTACAACAGCACATCATGGGCCGTCTAGCTCGGCATCGACCGCCCACAACCGTCCGATGTGAGATCGCACGGACAAAAAAAAGCTCCTAGAGGTTGAAACGGGGGGAGATGAACAAAGCAACCAGGCAACTCTATTCTACTCTCTCCAGAACTAAAACAAGTCACATCATTCCCCAGCTCTCCAATGTCGGGAAGGCGGACACGGCGGCCGGCGCGCTCACCATCGCCTCCAGCTCCAGCAGCAGCGACGACTCCTCTGCCGCAGCCTCAGCAATGGCCGCTGCTCCGCTCGACGTCTTGTCCTCCTCCCGCCTCGGCGGCGCCGGCGCGCGGTCGAGCAAGAAGGCGGACGTGTCCAGCGTCGGGAGCACGCAAGCGAGCGCGGCGGGCCTGGGCTCCGGCGACGAAGCGGCGAGGGCAGGCTCGGCTCCGGGCACGGGGAAGCCGGTGATCTCCTGCACGATGCGGCGGAAGTTGGCCGGGTCGGCGCTGATGTAGGTGGTCTGCGCGCGGCGGGACGCCCGGAGCTTCCGCTTGGAGACGCGGCCCGTGGCCCCGGGGGCCGGGCTCGGGCCGGGCGCCGCGGGCGCGTCGTGCGGGTTGGCGAGGATCTCGGAGGCGGAGGAGGTGGTGGTGGTGGACGGGGTCGGGGAGGAGGCGCCGGACATGGAAGCGCGGAGCGCGGAGGTGAGCACGTCGTTCTCGAAGGCGGCGGCGGGGGAGAGCCAGGCGGCGCGGGGCCAGGGGCTCGGGGCGGGCGCGGGGAGGTGGGTCCAGGTGGGATCGAGGCTCGCGCAGCGGTTCGCCATGGGAGGGAGGAGCCGTTTCTTGCTTGCTTGGCTTCTTGGATTGGGTGGGGTTTGGTTGCGGGGAAGGTGTGGGGGGGAGGCAGAGCGAGAGGCCGGTGGGGTGGGGATTTATAGGCCAAGGGGGTATTCGGCGGTATACTCCTCTGTATTTGTTCCTGGACTCGTAACATGAAGTATTTCTCGTGTAATTCAAGGATGGTGAAACTTTGATCTCAGATATGATATAGCAGTTGTAATTTAAGGGAGCTAGCTAGGTAGAGCCGTAGGTGACGCGATGCAGAATGCGCGTGGGATTGGATACGATGCCCTCAGACTCAGAGACAGAGACAGAGACAGAGACAGATAGAGAGAGAGGGGGGGATGATTGGAGAAACCGCGTCGAGGCATGGAGGCCCGCGCGGTGGCTCCCTCCCATGCCGTGGGCTGCCGCTGCCGTGTGGCCCCCACATAATCATTCTGGCTGGCTGGCTTGGTGGCTAATCCATCTCTCATTTGTTTTTTTGTTTGCGCCGTCACTGCGTCCTATCTGGAAAGACACTGGATGACGTTACTGAGTTCACTGACAATACTCCGCAGTGGCAGCGCAAATAACTACTGCAGTAACAGTAAAGATATTTACGGTATTATTTTCACTACGAAAAAATGCTATTGTTCTCGTTTTTTATCTTTTACCAGATGATAGGGATGCTTCTAATATCATGCACCGTAAATCATCTATATTGAATCTCTACACGCAGAGGATCACAATCCAAAAGCACCCTTCACACACTCTCTCTCTCTCTCCCCCAATGGTAACTGTGTCCATCCATCTACTGGTCGCCTACCGGAGGTTGGATCAGTACTAGTGCACTAATCTGTACAAAAATGCTCAATCCAAAGTGCGAAATTTTGGCTATATTCGCAAGTTTTGGAAGCGTATTTACAAGAATAACTCCATTCGAATTTTTTTTGCAAATGTAGACACATGCCGCACGTAGCAAACCCTCGGCCACCACGTCGCCCTCCCCGCACGGCCACCGTGCGATTGCGTTGACGCACGACGGCCGTGAGGTAACGCCCCCAGCCCACCACGTGTCCGCTAGGTTTGCAATTAGGGTTTAAACTTCAACGATGTTTGTAGAAATTTTAAAATATAGTAAACAAGTTCAAAAAATTATAAAATTTTATGTGGAGCCTCCCGACACAGTGTACTTGCTTGTGTAAATTTTCCATAATTTTATTCATTTAGAATTTTTCTCACAATTTCATAAACGTATACTATTTTGGCGAGAATGAAAAAATTAATAAAAAACCATGTCATGTGTTGTGCAAACAAACATCCCAATGAGGCCCTCCACCCATCTGCATTTTTTTCCACCGAAAGTAAGCAATCTTGTCATCCCATCATTTCCATCACCTCCATCTATTCGCGATGTATCCCGCATCTAATCCTTGTCTACCGCATGCAAATTAAAATTGATCGCGCGTGGGGGAAGGATTCACTCCCGGCTATAAATTAGTGATCGCGCGAGTGTGATTTCATTTCGTAGTCGCTCGCTCACTCGATGTTTCGCTTGCTCACTTGCTCTTTCGCTCGCACACTCGCTCTGTCGATTATATTTTTGGGGACATTTCAGCGCTATTGACCGCCGTCATTTGCAGGTAATTTGTATCTCTGTTTAATTCTTGAGGGCTCGTTAATTAGTTACCAAGCAATTAGTTGTAATTTTACGGTGGATACGTACTGATGAGGACATCACTACCATGAAGGCTTCATCTACATCATCATCACCTCCATCATCAGATTCAAATAACAATGACAATGACAAGACTAGTGTTGGTCTTACCGCTGAAGTTTTGTAAGAATTGTATAAGGGACCAATTACTCGAGCTAGAGCAAGAGAACTCACTAAATAGGTGAATCTAATCCTAAGTTCCTTTGATTTCACTGATACAGACAGCTTGCTACCAATGCTTCCACTTTGTGTATTCTCAAGTTATTAGGTGAGCAAGAACTTGGTGCTACCAAGCGGGAGGAGAGGGAGGCCGTCACACCAAGAGAGGGGCCAAAGGGACGAGACGACGACACTTCACTTATATCAGTGGGAGAAGCAACCAAGTTGCTGGAGTCAAGTTTTCAAGCTTCGGATTAACGATTGGAGAAGACTACGCTTCGGAAGCTCAATTGTGTCCAGTTTTCAATTTTGAACTCGTTTCGGTTTTTGGCCAACTTCCATGTGTCATGGGCTCGTTTGTATCTATATTAATACATATTATATGTGTGTTGGGCTTTAGTATTCGCTTTGGGTTAGATTTGAGGTGATGGCGATGCCGAAGCTTCAAACGGGCTGAAAATGAATACTTGCGCTGTAAGGGGTGTTGGGCTGTTTCCAAAAGAGTTGTGCGCCACCCTCATGGGCTAAGCACCACGTGGGGCCCACCTCATGGCCACACAAACCAAAGGCAACCGCCAGCCACTTCGTATTGCTTTCGATTTAGCTTAGGTTTTTGTTTGGTGGTCGGTCAGGCTAGTTGGGATAGCTATAAAGCCTTGGCCGCCGCCCCCTGTAACCCTTGAACGTTAGTTTTGAGTATAAGCAATTTCTTGCTCTTGGGTTTATGCTTTGCGCTGCCACGAGAGTTGGAAAACCAACTAGTTTTCGTTCCACCAAAATACCGATTACCAATGTTCTTGTTGTTCCTCACGGATCAGCAAAGTCGTCTTCCTTGGCGTGGTGAGAAGACGGAGATCCAGAGTGTGTTGCTAGTTGAATTCCAGTACACATGAGTTTGTGATCGAGATAGGCAATCGTGTGCTTTCGTTCATCAGAATTCACCGGATTTCAGGTTAGCCACATATCAATCCGTAAAGGGAGATCCTACGTCGTGAAGATCGGGCACCTCTATCATCTTGGTATCAGAGCACTGGGTTGACACGGTAAGATCAATCTTTAACCCAAGTTTAGTTTATTTCTATCATATATACACACACAAAATTTGTAACCCTAGTCTTCAATTCGTTTGCATATTATCAGTTTTGTTAGTTCTCAATACGTTAGTTTCAATTGCATAGTTGTTGTCCATTGTATCTAGTGTTTTCTTCATGTTGCTTGATCGTTCTATTAGGGTTCTTCATTTTTGCATCTAGAACAAAAAAATCGTGGGTTAGAACTCGTCTAATCCGCACCAAATAGAAACATCATAATCTGAAAATTGTGGTTTAGACTCCTTTAATCACAACCAAAAATTTTCCCCTTACCTTGCAAAGAATAGCTTGCTGGAGTTCTAGACGGAATCACCACGGGGCCAAGAGGATTGCTGTGATCTGAAACCCTAGGGCCGGCAAAATAATAGAAGGAGAAAGAGGCCGCAAAAGAACAAAAGACGTGGTAAAAAAAAGAGAGAAAAGAAAAGTTCATGAAAATTGGTGGAGACCTTCTACATATAGGCACAAGCTTTCACAAAAAAATAAGCAATTAGGCCTACGGGATTGAAAGATATAGCAGTTTCAAATTGAGCCCGAGTCGGTTTTGGGTCTAAGTACAATTCCGATTCCGAGACACCTTCAGTAAAACGGGCATAACTTTTGCATACGAAGTCCGAATTCAACGTTCTTGGATCCGTTGGAAAGCTAACGACGAGGCGCATCCAAAAATAACAACATACTTGCACTAGTCACCCTACAAGACCCCCAAAATCGGCCATCTTTAGCCCTGACTTAGCGTCGTAAGTTTTTGGGTTCTGTTTTTGCCGTTTCTTTTGGTCTTCCCTTCAGAATTTGTGGTTCACCTCAACTGCAAAGTTGTAGATCTCATAGAAACTATTCAAATGAGCATATATAAGCCATATAAACTTTGCTTTTTCATCTATTGAGACTAGCTATTATTTCTGCTCAAACTTAAGGGTTGTTTACATTGTACGTTATTCTGTTTTAGCGATCTACATCGTGTGAACAATCTTATGCTGTTACAAAGAAGTTTGAGTAGTGTGTTAGTGTCTCTCCCAGCACTTGGTGTGAGGTTTTCCTTTGCTTACATCAAGTCACATCCATCAGTTGCGTGTGTGTGCATCACTTATTTCTTGGACATTACAACTAGGCACTTGTTACTTTGTGGATTGTTTACTTGCTTTACAACATCTTGTGCAGTTGAATTGTAGTAGGATTATACACTAGCCCTATCCCAGCTCCACATACACTTGGTGAGTGCAACTCATGTGTTTGGTTTTCAGCTTGTGACACCTCTAGCTTGTTTCCTCATCGCCCAGGTACGTGATATTGCTATTCATTGGAATTGACAAGATACTTGGCCGGTGGTAGTATTAGGTGCTCCTTGGCATAGTATACATCATTTGTGTTGTTCTCTTGTTGTGCTAACCATGCTAGGGGAAAGATTAGCTGCGGAGCAACCACTTGAGGATCGCTTTGCTAACATGGATAACGTCAAGAGGATTGTGGAAGGATTTAATGAAGTGCTTGAACATATTCGTGCTGATTTACAAGAACTAAAATAATGGCGCAACAATTCTGTCACTAACCCTGTTGTAGGTAAAAACACAACGGTGGAGCACGAACTCGATGAGACTGACGCTGAGATGGCTGCCCGAGTTTAATGTGAGGAAGAGCAAGCTCAGCTGCAACGACAAGCACGTCTACCTCGCGCACCATAAGATGTACATTTTCTTCCACCGGGAGCCACACGTGGGCGAGCCGCAGCACGTGGTGGCACCTATGGAGGCTTCCTAGGAGGAGGGCTTGGTCTCTACGGGCCAGGCTCCGACAACGATGATGCGCACTTCGCTGATGCCTTTGAGGAGGACTACTACGCAAATTGGGCACCAATAGATCGCGGCAATTACCACGATCGTGCTGGACGTGGCCATGCTGGACGTGTTCTGGTACCACTCAAGGAGGGAAATCCCCTCACTAAGGTAAAGATTACTATACCTAAATTTGTTGGTGGTGCAGATCCGAAGAGTATCAAAAGTGGAAAATGTGTGTGGACAAGATCTTCCGTATGCACGATTTCAACGAAGACCGTAAAATCAAACTTGCTTCCTTGGAATTTGAGGATTATACGCTAATGTGGTGGGAGAAAGTTCAGAACGACCACAGAGACAACGGTCTACCTCCTATCATCACGTGTGAAGCAATGAAGCGAGAGATGCGTACTCGTTTTGTTCCTGTACATTTTCGTCGAGATATTCTTACTCAATTGCATGAGCTAAAGCAAGGCGCACAATCGGTCAAAGAATACTACAAGTAGATGAAGCAACTCTTGATTTGGGCCGTGTTCTGGAGGACAATGAACAAATAATGGTGAGATTCTTGCATGGGCTGAACTGCAATATTTTCAAGCTAATAAACTTTCAACCATATTCCACTATGACTGAACTGTAGCACTTACAATCAAAGCGAAAAAATAGCTCAAGGAAGAGCCGCTATTTTAGTCCAGACGCAGCACCTTCACACCGTCCATCTACCTTGACCTACACGCCCAGGGATAGGCCCAAGATAGACACCAGCAAAGGTATGTTCAATAAACCTTTGAATTCCAATACCTAATCACAAGTTGTGTCTAATGCTTCGAATGTGAAATCTGCTCCATCCACTAGTGCTAAACCTGCTAGTTCTTTTAAATCATTGCAATCATATGCTAGCTCTAACACTAAATCAAGTTCAAGTCAAGGTTTTCACTGCCAAGGACGTGGTCATTATGCTCATGAATGCCCTAATGTTAAGTCTATGATTGTAACTGAAACTGGTTATGATTCTGCTTTTGATTGTGAAACTGAACTTATTTCATGTTATGATAATAACACTAAGAATGAATCTGATTCTGATGATCAATGTCCTGGTGAAGGTGAATTTTATTTAGTCATTACTACATGTTTGTCAATGCTTGTTAAAGAAGACAACCCATCTCAATGTTGCAATTTGTTCATGAACAGTGCTAAAGTGAAAGATACTAATGTCAAAATGACCATTGATAGTGGTTCATGCCAAAACCTTGCTAGTGTTGACATGTGTGAAAAGCTTAACCTGAAGTTACTTAAACATCCTGATCCATATTGTGTGCAATGCCTTCTTGAAGAAAGTAAAGTTGAAATTCAGCACCGTGTGAAAGTTTCTTTCAAGGTTAACAAGTATGATGATACCGTTTTATGCAATGTTGTGCCTATGATGACGGTATGTCATCTACTGCTGGGCCGTCCATGGTTGTTTGATCGTCATGTACATCATGATGGATGAGCCAATACTTATAGCTTCAAGTGGGAAGGTAAGAATAGGGTTTTACTACTACTTACTCTATTTCAAATACATGCCACTGAACAGAAACGAAAAGAGAAATCACAGCATATTGTTCAGCACAGTAAGCCAATGGTAAGCACTAAAAGGGTGTTGATTGCGACGAAAACAGATATGAGAGAGGTGAGCAATGATCCTAGTGTTATGCACTTTGTTCTTGTTAATAAATACACTAAGGTTATGCTTACAACTAATGATCTAAACACTCTACCTAGTGTTGTCCAGTCGTTGTTGCAGGCATACGACGACGCTTTTCCTACGAAGGCACCACCCAGACTACCACCACTTCGTGGGATTGAGCACCAGATCGACTTCATGCCCGGCGGCTCGCTGCCGAACCGACCGCCGTACCGCACTAATCCAACCAAAACTAAGGAAATACAGCGCAAGTGCACGAGCTTTTGGACAAAGGGTATGTACGTTAAAGCCTTTCTCCCTGCGCTGTCCCTGTTATTTTAGTTCCTAAGAAAGACGGTATGTGGAGAATGTGTGTTAATTGTCGTGCTATCAATAATATCACTGTTAGATATCGTCACCCCATACATAGGCTTGATGATATGCTAGATGAGCTTAGTAGAGTACACATATTCTCAAAAATTGATCTAAAAAGTGGATACCACCAAATTCGCATGAACCAGGAGATGAATGGAAAACTACTTTTAAAACAAAGATTGAATAATATGAATGGTTAGTTATGCATTTTGGGTTAACTAATGCACTAAGTACTTTCATGTGCTTGATGAATCATGTTTTAAGAGCTTTCATTGGACACTTTGTGGTAGTCTACTTTGATGATATTCTAATATATAGCAAAACCATAGCTGAACACTTAGATCATTTGAAACAAGTGCTTCATGTGCTTAGAACTGGGCATCTCTTCGCTAATTTTTCTAAATGCATGTTTTGCACCGATAAAGTAGTGTTCTTGGGTTTGTTGTTTCTAGACATGGAATCGAAGTTGATGACTCTAAAATTGATGCAATTAAGAATTGGCATGTTCCTATTAATGTGAGTCAAGTATGTAGCTTCCATGGTTTTGCTAGCTTTTATCGTCGATTCGTGAGAGATTTTAGTACTATTGCTGCCCCGTTGAATGAATTAACAAAATAAAGAGTACCTTTTGTGTGGGGGCGGCGCGACAGGGTGCTTTTGATACTTTGAAAACTCAGCTCACATAGACGCCTCTGCTAGCTCTACCTGATTTCACTAAAACTTTTGAGATTGCATGCAATGCTAGTGGAATAGGTATTGGTGGTGTTCTTATGTAGGAAGGTAAGCCAATTGCTTTTTTTTGAGAAATTGAAAATGGAGTTCAACTAAATTTTCCTGTTTATGGTAATGAGCTCTATGCAGTGGTCCATGCTCTTAAAACTTGGCAACATTACTTATGGCCTAATGCTTTTTTCATACATTCTGATCATGAATCTCTCAAGTACTTGAAAGACCAATTTAAGTTGAACCGTAGACATACTAAGTGGATGACATTCGTAGAAACTTTCCCATATGTTGTTAAGTACAAGAAGGGCAAAGATAATGTGGTTGCTGATGCTTTGTCTTGAAAGAGCATTTTTTAACTCAATTGGATACTAAGGTGCTTGGTTTAGAGACTTTCAAAGAATTATATGCTACTGGTTGTGATTTTGTCGAACCCTTTGCTCGTTATTCGCATGGGAAAGGATGGGATAAATTTCATGTTCATGATGGGTTCTTGTTTTGCGCTAACAAACTTTGCGTTCCAGATTTGTTCGTTCGTTTGTTTCTTGTGTAGGAATCGCATTGCGGAGGATTGATGGGACATTTTGGGCGCGACAAGACATTGAGCATGCCGACCGATCATTTCTACTGACTGAAGATGAGACATGATGTTGAATGGTATGTACAACGGTGTATAACATGTCACAAAGCTAAATCGAAGCTAAAATCACATGTTTTGTATACTCCTCTTCCAGTTCCTACAATTCCTTGGGAAGACATTAGTGTGGATTTTATTCTGGAATTGCCTAGAACTAAGAGGGGCAGGGATTCAGTATTTGTTGTTGTTGATAGATTCTCTAAAATGGCGCATTTTATTCCCTATCATACGAGCGATGTAGCTAACTTGTTTTTCAGGAAGATAGTGCGTTTGCATGTCATACCAAGACTATTGTTTCTGACAGTGACGTTAAGTTCATGAGCTACTTTTGGAAGACACTATGGGCTAAGCTTGGCATAAAATTGTTGTTTTCCACAATATGTCATCCACAAACTGATGGGCAAACTGAAGTGGTGAATCGTACTCTTGGAATGATGTTGCAAACCATGATAAAGAAGAATTTGAAATAGTGGGAAGATTGTTTACCACATGTTGAGTTTGCATACAACAGGGCGGTACACTCTACAACTCAACTCTCCATTTGACATTGTTTATGGTTTTCAGCCACATACGCCATTGGATTTATTGCCTTTGCCTTTCATTGAAAGAGTTAATCTTGATGCTTCTAAACGTGCTGATTTTGTGAAACGTATACATCTGAAAACTAAAGAAGAAATAGAGAAAAAGGCACGTTATGTTGCAGAAAAATGAAATAAAAATAGAAAGCAAATGATCTTTGAACTTGGTGATCTTGTTTGGTTACATCTTCGCAAAGATAGATTTCCGGAGAAAAGAAAGTGTAAGTTGATGAGTCGTGGAGATGGTTCATTCAAAGTGCTTTATAGAATAAATGATAATGCTTATAAGTTAGAATTGTCTGGCGATGATTATGGTGTTAGTGCTTCATTTAATGTTGCAGCTTTGTCGCCTTTCTTTGGTTGTACTAACCCTGTAGAGTCAATGTCAACTCCTTTTCAAGAGGGGGGATGATGAAGATATCGCTATCATGAAGGCTTCATCTACATCATCATCACCTCCATCATCAGATTCAAACAACAATGACAATGACAAGACTAGTGTTGGTCCTACGACTGAAGCTCTGTAAGAATTGTACAAGGGACCAATTACTCGAGCTTGTGCAAGGGAACTCGCTAAATAGGTGAATCTGATCCTAAGTTCCTTTGATTTCACTGATAAGGATAGCTTGCTACCTAATGCTTCCACTTTGTGTATTATTAGGTTATTATGTGAGCAAGAACTTGGTGCTACCAAGCGAGAGGAGAGGCAGGCTGGCGCACCAAGAGAGGGGCCAAAGGGACGAGAAGATGACACTTAACTTATATTAGTGGGAGAAGCCACCATGTTGCTGGAGTCAATTTTTCAAGCTTCAGATTGACGATTGTGTCTAGTTTTCAATTCTGAGCTCGTTTCGGTTTTTGGCCAAGTTCCATGTGTCATGGGCTGGTTTGTATATATATTAAGACATATTATATGTGTGTTGGGCTTTAGTATTCGTTGTGGATTAGATTTGAGGTGATGGCGACACCAAAGCTTCAAACGAGCTAAAAATGAATACTTAGGCCGTAAGGGTTGTTAGGTTGTTTCCAAAAGAGTTGTGTGTGACCCTCATGGGCCAAGCACCACGTGGGGCCCAACTCATGGCCACACAAATAGAGGCAACATAATAAATTTCTTGCACTTGGGTTTATGCTTTGTACGCCACGAGTTGAAAAGCCAACTAGCTTCCACCAAAACATCGTTACCAGTTCATCTTTCTTGGCGTGGTGAGAAGACAGAGATCCAGAGCGTGTTGCTAATTCATAGGATTTCGTTCATAGTTAGCCACATATCAATTCAAAAGGGAGATCCTACGTCATGAAGATCGGGCACCCCCGTATCACATACTTAAGTGGTTGTAATTTAGTTTAACTTTGTTAGTCCTGTGTAATTAGGGTTCTAAGATTTTTGTGCGAAAATATTGATAGCATGCACTGCTAGTTATTCATGCAACTAATTATTTTGTGCTAGTTATTTCATGAACATTGTCATTCTTCTCACTAATATTCCGTCTATTTCATGTGTTACAAGTCATATCTCCACCGACGCTTCTCGAACACTTCTACGATGAGAACCACCGGTGCAAGCTGTGGATCGCCGATGATGCCGATGGCCCTACGCCTCTGCTGCTTCGGGCAGGAGGGATTCTTGTGAGCTAGACGATTGCTACGTCCCGATTCTCCGAGACACGGGTTTGTTGCCCCTTGTGAGGCTAGTGTCAGTTGGACACCGTTTCATCCTAGATGCCAGCCTGCTGTCGGCACTTGTCGACAGGTGGAGGTCTGAGACACACACCTTCCATTTTTGGTGAGGTGAGTTGATGGTCACCCTGTAGGACGTCTCGCTCTTGACCGGTCTCACGATCCGGGTTGAACCACTTGTTTCAGGCCCTTCGCCGACTCACTGGAAAGCCATGCTGGAGCAGCGGTTCGACCAACCTCTCCAGAAGGGTGCACGTGGCGTCTACCGGACTTGGCTAAGGCAGTTCAGTTATTGCCCGCATGGTGCACCTGACGAGGTCGTTAGGACGCACCTCATTACTTACCTTCTTCATATTTTTGGTTGGGTCTTGTTTCCATACACATAGGGTGATTGGTGCTACCCCAGCTACGTCCGCCTCTCCGAGTCGTTTGTTGACACGGAGGCTGGCCCGATACCTTAGTATAGTTGGGGGTTAGCTATCCTTTGTGCCACATACCGGGGGTTGTGTGACACTTCGTAGTGTGGCACCGGTGGTACCCCTAGCTTGGCCGGCTGCTACACCCCCCATCGACACGATAGATGGGCCCACCATGGGCTCACGGTGGACTATTGGCGCCTACGCAGGGCCAAGGATAAGGCGATGAGGTGCTACTCGTTGTACCATAACGAGTTCGAGTCATTGCATGAGAGTGACATCATCTGGTGTCTATAGTTTCCATATTTTGTGCTTACAATAGCGCCACACGGGCTATCCGTGCAATGCACCCAGGACGTCAGGTTATGGAGGATGGACTGTCACCTAGTGTTCGCACATATGGTAGAGCCTTACGAGCTGCAGCGTGTAATGCGATGGTTTGGTACATACCAGGTCGTGCCCCTGGACGACAGGCTCCAGCAGCGAGACGTACACCTGTGAGTCAAACTTCATCTGAGTAATCTATACAATCCTTACGTCTTCTTTTTTAACATCAATCCTTTCGGAAATACAGGCAATCGAGGGTGGGTGGGCATATTCAGAACTGGCACCCGATCCAGTAGGAGTGGACTACGACATAGATGAACGAGCACACATGCATGTCTGGAGTGAGCAACGTCCATACGACCTTGAGACGTACGGCACGTACTTGGAGTGGTATGTGCCACGGATGCATGCAACACTCACCATTCCTCCACTAGAGCGCCCGGAGCGCGTGACATCGGAGATGCACCAGACAACCTCCGCCGCGCGTACGATCGTCATAGTGTTTCACAGCTTGACGACACCATAAGACACTTACAACCTCTGGTTGTTTCATTGACGACATTCGTACTCTTCGTTAATGAACCTATTACATATGTCACTACAGTTGGAGCGGGTGCAGCGCGCCCATAGCGCATCGGAGGCCATCATAGGGCGTCCAGACACAACACCAGCGGGATATAAAAAAAATTGAAGCACATCTCGGCGGAGATGAAGAAGATAATAAAGAATTTGAGCTGCGGTCATTCGACGGACGATGTCCTATGCATCGGGAACTAAGTAGGGGTTGTGCTCCCCCGCTAGGTCACTAGGACCTAGCGAATCTGGCCGGTGTCTTAGCATTCCCTATCAATCATCCGCGGGCCAAATCGGCGGGGAGGTAAGTTATGTATAAATCTACATTTTGTTTTTTTTTCTTATGCCTTACGTTGCGCTAACATCATGTTTTCTATCGCCGCAGGTCCGTCGGACGAATCACTTCTACTGTCCGCATTTGGTACACAGATTAGCGCTCCCCGTCGGTCATCTGCACTGCACATCCGGGAGGTGCAAGATTCTCAGTTCACATCCTAGGTGTTTATCTGTGCTAACATTGTTCCGTCTTGCAGCCTTCAATTGACCGTGGGGTGATGTCCAGTTCACATCGACTGATGAGGAGGGGATGGGAGAGCTCATCCGCGCAACCGAAGTTGCAGGCACCGAACCACAGGAGTGAATTTTTCAAGTTCGTCGCTCATGACCTCTTCGGAGGTGTCCCCCCAAGTCGGCATGCCTCATCAGGACATGTACGGTTATCATACTTTGCTGGGCCAAACTCACCATTGGTCCACCTCTGCCCACTCAATGGTCTATGTACCCCGTCCAAACCGGCACGCAACCTCCGGATCGACTTATGTATCCCACGAGACATGCTTGGCGCAAGACAAGGCCATGCACGCGGACGCATCCGTAGTAGGCAGAGAGCAGCGGCTTAGACGAGTGAGCCATATTGTGTCCCGTGTTATGCGATTATGTTTTGAAATATTCGTATTCAAAATTTGTTTTGCTATATTTGTACACATATCTTGGTTGTTATGTGTGTACTTCTACGCCATATTGTATATCGACATCTCCAATGGAGTTGTAATACAGATTTTTTTTCCATATATTCAAAGCCGCATGAAATTGTGAAACCATAATTTTCGAAACCTAAAATCCAAATTTTCGCAACCTAAATCCTAAATTTTTGAGATAATTCCAGAACACATATGAAATTGTTGAAACATTACACAATCAAGTCCAGTGCTTGAGGAGCCTTCAAAAAATCATAATTTTTAAGCTTATTTTCTACATTTATAAATTCGTACAAACAATACACGTTTATGAATTTGTGAGAAAATTCTGAACGAATAAATTTGTGGTAAATTTACACAAACAAGTACGCTGTGTTGGGATGCTCCACATAATACTTCATAACTTTTTGAACTTGTTTTCTATATTTTAAAATTCCTATAAACATCATCGAAGTTTAAACCTTAATTTCGGTTAAACCATAATTGCAAACCTAGCAGACACGTGGCGGGCTGGGGGCATCACCGCATAGCGGCTGTGGGGCAATGCTGCTGCACGGCGGCCATGCGAGGAGGGCGATGTGGCGGCCGGGGGTTTGCTAGCCACGGTGGCCATACGACATGTGTCTACATTTGCAAAAAAAATTTCAAGGAGTCATTCATGTAAATACGCTTCCAAAACATGCTAATACAGCCAAAGCGCAATAGCTAGCAGTACATGGCACATACGTACATACATTCGCTTTAGTTTTATTGCGAGGAACATGGGTGAATTGAAAATAGATTGAATACAAATCGAAAAGTGTCCATACCACATTTATATTTGTATTTTTAAACAAATATGTATGCGTATGCGAATGCGAGTGTGAATATGTTCAAATACAAATACAAATCGAACGTTGTAATGAATGCGGAATACTTGCTCAATTCGATCGAATTCGAATATCCTAAAATATGACAAAGTTTCACACAAGAAGGTCAGATTCCAAACATCTACAAATAAAGTCCCAATATATGGAATAACATATCAAATTCGCACAAAGCAGCATAGTAACACAACACACGCAAAATGTTAGTGGTCTAGATGATAAGGAAATAAAATTGTCAAATTCAATATTATCCGTATTTGCATTCGTATTGGACCATATTTTTTCCATATCACATTCGTATTCGTTTTGCAATACTAGCAAAGGTGGAGCCAGCCAAGGCCCAAGTCTCGGACTGGGTCAGCTATTCTTCGGCCGAACTCGTATTCTGATCATTTTTCAAGAGATTTTTCATGGACTTTTGATCCTAGTCCCCGGGTCATTGGTCGATCGGCCCGAGGCCTAGCTCCACCCCTAAATACGAGTGAATGCTATTTTCTTTACCACATTCACAACTATTCGGAAACGGGTGGTGGATAAAAGGTACTATTCGGATTGGTTTTACACCCTTGTGAGGAAGGACCCCTCACACGAACACCGAGCGACGACCATGTACGGCCAATCCCAACCAAGCCTTGGTTCGAAATCGACCGATCGACCGATCCATCTCTCTCATGCATAAGAACAAGCATCCACTACTACAAAAGGCTAATACTGGATGCCTCATCACATACAGTTTTTTAAAACCGTCTGTGTTAATGGTAAATTGTAATGACATATGGTTTTACTAGCACAACCGTCTCAATTACTAGATACGCTAAGAACCGTCTGTGATGAGCTAATATCACGACCGGTTCTTAATACGAACCATTTTTATTTTACCATGGCGCTGCTGGAGGTTTCCGGTCGTCTCTCCTTCCTTGCCGACGAGCTTGAGTCGAACTCAGACGACATGCAAAAACAACGTGTGATATACTGGCGAGGTAAAAAGAGGAGCTCACAAGACCAATCAAAGAAGCCGATGAGTTCTTCAGAAGCTTGGAGGCACAGATGGTTTATAGCTAGTTTAACTTTGTAACTTTATTTTTTTTCCATTCGGAGGGGGCGTTGTGAAACTTTTGGTTTCCTTTTCCTATAATGTGTTTGCCATAGGAATTTTAATTTGATTTTAGTTGTCTTGCTAGAGGTTGCATATGAAAACTAGTGTCCAACAATTGATTGTTTTGGCTCAAAATCTGATTTTTTTTTTTGCAATAGAAAAAACTATCATAGACGATTTTTGTTCAGATTTGTCTGTGAAAATAGACTATCACAGACGGTTTAAAAACCATTTGTGATGACCGTCTATTATCACAGACACATAAATCTAGACGGTTCAAAAATCGTCTGTGATGATGGTTTCGAACCGTTTATGATGAACTTTTCTATAGTAGTGATCTATCGATCGCACCATTTAATGGGGCGATGTGCACCGAATTTATTTGTAACCTTGAGCTACTTAGAATGGGACTGAGATATTCCGTCGGGAAGGATTTAAAGGATCTACTGTATATTGTATTAAGAATCTGTTTCCACCGTCCAATTAAACATTTATGTATATGATATTAGAAACTATTTCTACCCTCTGATAAAAAATCATAGGTTCATATTAACCGATACAGTGATTTGAAATTACTTGTACCGTTACCTAGCATGATGATAAATTGATGATACGGCGATCGATGCTCCTCTGACACAGACGGGCGCTCTCGTCCGTTTTCAAGAAAGAAAGAGTCGTCGGGGGTCAAGCCGCGTTGTCAGAGGCCGGGCCCCACCCCACCCCACCCCACCCCACCGGCGGGATCGACGTGATACCTATTGTAAAGTGATTGAGAGAAAACCAAAAGTCCATTTATTCTGATTTTGTACATGTATATATACATGATGAAGAGTTGCCAATAAACCAAAGGGTGTCAGTTACAAAACTGTTTGTACATTGGGCATAATCACATGCGCTTTTATTTTGTGTCATAACACTCCCCTTGACCAATGTGTCTTCATATGATCTTCTAATTCATCATCTTGGAAAAACTCCTCCAAAAACCCTCAGAGGGAAAATATGAGGAGAACCGATAGAATAGATATGTCATGAAAAACTCCTTTAAAACCCGATGGGGAAAATTTAAGGAGAAAAGTTGATATGGCATATATCTGTTCATATCTTCCTAGACCCCCTGTGAGGAAAAGAGATATATTAATGATTATGTTGTCATATTGCCTCATTAAAAACCTTGATGAGAAACTCATAAAGGAAAAGAGTACAATATTTTATCTGAACGGGTTGAGTCTTAGGAGATTTCTCCCCGACATCGCAAATCACGTAGTCTTCGTGATACCAATTCCATGAACACATTTTTGAAATGCGGAAGTTGGTAATGACTTGGTAAATAAGTCTGCGAGGTTATCACAAGACTTAGTTTGCAGAATAGTGATTTCCCCACTCTCTTGCAATTCATGTGGGTAAAATAGTTTAGGTGCAATATGTTTTGTGATATTACTCTTTATGTAACCCGTTTGCATTTGAACAACGCAAGCAAAGATTATCTTCGTAGATAATGGTAGGTGATGAAATAGCACCTATATCACATGATCATTGTATGTGATTAATCATTCTGCAAGCCATACACATTCACGTGATGCTTCATATAATGCAATTATTTCGAATGATTAGTGGATGTAGCCACTAGAGTCTGCTTTGAAGACTTCCAAGAGATGGTCGCTCCACCGTGTAAAAACACAAAGCCCGCTTGAGATCCGCATTATAGGGATCGATAAATAGCCAAGATCTCAGATATCCTATTAAATCCATATTCTTATTCTTTTGAAAGAATAGACCGAGATCTTTAGTGCCTTGAAGATATCTAAGGATATTCTTCACTCCTACCCAATATCTTTTGGTTGGAGTAGCGCTGTATCTAGCAAGTAGGTTTACTGCAAATGCAATATCCGGTCGGGTGCAATTTGCAAGGTACATAAGCGCTCCGATAGCACTGAGATATGGAACCTCGGGTCCCAATATCTCTTCATTGACATCTCGGGGTCTAAATGGATCTTTTTCCCTGTCTAGAGATCGAACAACCATGGGGGTTTTCGATGGATATGCTTTGTCCATATTGAATTTCTCCAATATTTTCTGGACATAGGCTGATTGATGTACTAGAATGCCTGTATGAAGGTGCTCAAGTTGTATACCTAAGCAAAATTTGGTTTTACCCAAATCCTTCATTTCAAATTCCGTCTTAAGATGATTGCGTGCTTCATCTATATCTTGTGTGTTACCAATGATATTAAGATCATCAACATACACAGATATAATGCAAAATCCTGTTGAGGATCTTTTTATGAATACACATGGGCAATCATCATTGTTGGAGTATCCCTTTTTGGTTAGGAACTCACTTAGTCGGTTGTACCACATTCTACCCGATCGCTTTCAAGCCGTATAAAGACTTGTTCAACTTTACACAATACATATTGCGATTTATGCTTGGATTCGAATTGAAATTCCATCGAAACTTTCATGTATATGTCCGAATCGAGTGACCCATAAAGATATGCAATCACTACATCCATCAACCAAAAGCTAGATGATTTTTAACGCCAATGAGATTAAGTATCTAATGTTATTCCACTCATTCTTGGAGAATATGTTTCATTGTAATCAATGCCGGGTCTCTGCGTGAACCCTTGTGCTACAAGCCTTGCTTTGTATCTCACCACCTCATTGTTTTCATTCCGCTTATGACGAAAACCCATTTGAAACCGACAGGAATACTTTGGGAGGTGTATGTATCACATTGGTGAATACATTTCTTTTATTGAGCGAGGCTAACTCCGCTTGAATTGCATCCTTCCATTGGTTCCAGTCCGAGCGCTGTTTGCACTCTGCCATGGTCTTAGGATCTGGATCATTTTGAAGGTTGTTTGCAATTGTTGTGGAGAAATAAATGTCGACAATTGTAGTCTTACGATCATATGATTCTCCGTAATCATTATAGTTAGTAGAAATTTCTTGACTCGATGACTCAATGTTATTTCCCAAAACATTTGAGTCGGGTATTCCGATGTCCCGTGATCGGTGATTGAGTGCACTGTTGATCCGGTTCAAGGATCCTTTGGTGTCTATCAACTTGAGGTTGATCTGCATTTACATTCTTTTGTTTCCTTTGTCGCTTGTTAGAAGTCAGATCCGCCATTTGTGCCGTATTTCTCCCTCTCTTATTTTGAACTGGGAGTTGAGTGGTATTTTTCGGTACCTCCACTCTTTCAGGCACATTTCTGGCAGGGTTATAGGATTTTGTGACACCTTTATAATCAGTAAATGCATCTGGCAGATTATTTGCAATGTTTTGCAAATGAATAATTTTCTGAACTTGAAGTTCAGTCTCTGTAGTACGTGGGTCTGAGGCAGGAATGCCTTGAACATTCCAATTAATTTCCTGGCATTCAGTTTGGTATTTATTGTCTCCCCCTAATGCCGGGAAATGCTCCTCATTGAATATGCAATCAGCGTACCGGGCCGTAAACAGGTCCCCTGTTAGGGGTTCGAGGTATTTTATGATTGACGGTGATTTATACCCAACATAGATCCCAAGTTTCCTGTGCGGTCCCATTGAGGTACGCGGTGGTGAGATCGATGCGTATGTAGCAAGAACCGAACTTTCGCAGATGGGAAATATCCGTGGATTTCCACGCACTAATTGTAGCGGGAAGTGCTATGATATGCGCTGGACGCAATTGTATTAAGTCGCCCAAGATTGACCCCAACATGATGTTGGTAAGTTGCATATAATGGTCGTGCAATGAGCTTGATTCTCTTGATAAGAGATTCTAAACCATTTTGTGTATGAACATATGGAATGTGTTGAACTTGTATCCCAAGAGCCATACAATAATCATTGAAGGCATAGGATGAAAATTCAGCAAAGATTGTCCATTCGAATTGATTGAATTCGATATTCGGATGATGTGCTCGAATTGGATGATTTGACCAATTAACTTAGCAAATGCATGGTTTCGTGGATAAAAGACACACATGTGACCATCTAGTAGATGCATCAATGAGAACCATGAAGTACCGAATGAGCCACACAATGGTTGTATAGGACATATATCTCCTTGAATGCGTTCAAGGAATTTAAGTGGTTCAATTGATTTTAAGATAAGAGGGTCTTAAAATTAATTTTCCTGTTGCGAAGTGCACACAAAATCTGAGGATTCGCTCTAATAATTTTCCTCATCATTCCAATGCAGGTGGCAAGGCGATCATGCCATGTTTGGAATGTATTAGTATTTTGGAAAATTACTTTGGGTTGAACGGATTTGATGTATGTATAGTACAATCCGAGTTTAAAGATGGAATTTTCTCTAGTACTTGTTTGCCATATCCGTTGTTTTTGGTTAAGAGTAGATATTCCTCTTTGTTGTCACTTTGGGTTTCAATATGAAAACCATTCTGACGGATATCTCTATAACTAAGTAGGGTACGTGTTGAATCGGGATACAAGAGTGCATCCTCAATCTCCAATTGTGTACCCATAGGGAGAGTGATAGAAGCGCGACCAGAGCCTACTATCGCTGCATCGCGTCGGTGATTGTTAAAATATTTCCTTTTCTCCTTGTAAGGGTTAGGAAATATTTTGTGTCCCTAAGTATAGAGTTTGTGGTACCGCTATCCACAAGGCATAATTCCTCCTCCATTGGATTGACTCCAAAATCTATATACACAAAGAAAAGAATTTAATGAAATTCTTGAAGTAATATATAGAATACATACAAACTTTATTTTGCAATATCTAATATGTTCGATATATGATTGTAGCATACAAGCTTACAATATAGATGACAACATTATTTATATTACAATATAAAAGTACTTAGTAGCTATGGAACTAGGAGTCTAATTGAGATCTCAAGCATGTTGTGAGAATGAAATTCTTCAAGTGTGTCCTCGGTGCACATGAGATCATCCTTCTTTGTAGAGGCACATGTGTCTTTGAGTTCTTGAATGAACTTTGAGAACATCCGTTTCATCATCGTTGGATGTGAGATTGAAGTGTGCTTCAAATCGCTTCGTTGAGCATCCTTGCCTTGAGGCAAAGATCGGAGGTAGAGGTTCACAAGATGCTTCTGGTGCGGCATTTCTTGGTAGGATGGTTGTAGCAACCACACTTTTGACAAATCTCCTTTTGTCAATTTTCTTACCAAAATTGCCTTTACCTTTCTTGAATCCACTTGGTTTTTGCTTCATGTTGCGCTTGTGTTTACCTTTAAAGTTCTTTGAATGGTCTTTGAACCATTGAACTTATTGTTATTTTGATTAGCATGAACTTGTGAAGTGGAGCAACCGATGGGACGCTCTCGATTATTCTTTAAAAGAAGTTCATATATTTAAATATAGCGTGTGGTTATATTTATAATCTTTATATAATCACAATATTGGTGGTGAACACCAATTTATGCATAGCATACAAATAAATGTAGCAAAAGGGCCATAAATTGTCCGTTTTCAAGAAAGAAAGAGTCGTCGGGGTCAAGCCGCGTTGTCAAAATCGAGGCCCATTTGGCCTTTTGGTCCCCCATTTACCCTCCCCACCGGCGGGATCGACGTGATACCAACTGGCTGGGGGTGGGGGCGAGGTGGCTAGCTAGCTTATCTGCCACCGCCGTACTAATCTGCGTCATTAATTACGTATTGCATTCAGGCCCGCCACTAAACATGCATGCAAACTCATGCTAAGTACGTAGCAGAGGGTGCCCCGGTATGTGCTTGACAGCTTGAGCACTAAAAATAAAATAAAATTTGCAGAGAGTATATAGATATTATGGTCAAAATTTTCTCGACTATTTCATAAAATTTTAAACTTGTGCGAAGTGTAAAGCTTCTATTAAAAGTTTGTCAGCTCCGTCACTGTCACTGTCACTGTACATGGCTGGATGATAGATCCACCTACTTCATCAGATATATCAGATAAATGAGCAGATGAACGACGCTTCTTCGGCCGCAAGGAAAGGAAACGGATTGGAGGGAGAGGCTCTCCTGTCCAGATAAGCTCGCTGCTTTCTAGGAGGCCGGCTGAGGCCACGTGGCAGCTGCATGTTAGTGCTGCAGTGGAGTGGATTGGAGTGTCGCACAAGCCATCGCCGTGCTGACTCACCCAGCCGGCCACGTACAATTGCTACCTACGTGCAATCAGGTGAACCATGTACGGTGGTCGTACGTACATATGTCTATATAGAAGTAGAATTTTTAGCATAGATTTTGTTTCGTATTTATAGAAATAGTTGCAACCAAAAGTTATTTACAAATTTAGCACACTACCGTAAGACCGTTGTCGTCGATCGCTGCCGCCCCACCACGGACGCTTACGACGGCCGACGTATGCGGTGCGTCCGCCTCGCCACGTGCCTCCCTCCCTGGTTAGGGTTCCGCGGATTAGGATTTCTGTTGTGTTACTATTTTTAAAATATATCAAATGACTTCAAAAAAATACTCATTCCGATTTTACCTCGCAATTTCATTTAACTATTCTGATGTTATCATGGCATATGTCAACCCTTCCCCCTCCCGCACGCATGGCCCCCATCTCGCCAACCCTACTCTCCCCCTCCCACACGGCCCCCCTCCGGTGGCCACCTTTTCAACCGTTCATCCTCCCTCTTCCGCGCACCTGTCGACTCCTCGTAGTTATCCCCCTTGCTCGCAGTGCTGCGCATAGACAACACATCCGAAATTCCAGACGCCAACGCAGTGGCTCCTCCTTCGCTCGGCTATAAATACCGAAATCTCACAGTTGCTTTTCGCTCATCCCAATTGTGTCTCTAACACGACACTTTCTTAGATTCTGATACTAATTCACCAACAAATATTATATTAGTATTTTTGAACATACAAGACTCCGAAGCATGGCCATGAATTCACTCCGAGAAACTTATGGCACTGATGGGTTTCTCTCCCTCTAGGGCCTCGAGAGTGGACTCCCTTGTATGCCTTGTAGTACGGTGTTCGAGGTCTCTACAGATGGACTCAAACTTTCACCTCTGGATCTACAGACACAATGCCTTTAACGTTTTTCATGACATCCTAACTACGGAACCGCTTGAACAGGTTAGATGCAAGATGCCTCATGCACCACCTGGATTGCACGTCGTTTCACTGGTAAGGGAGGCGTCCCATGCTGCATAGTGTTGATGGCCGCCAACAACACAACATTACGACCTGTGATAAGGCATACGTTGCGCCGGTCTCCCAACACCGCCGTCTTCACGTTCAACAAGAATCACGGCCAACTGGATGTGTTCTCGCTCTCCACAATGGAAAATGACACCGAGAGAAGCTGGTCATTCACACCGGCCGCTACCGCGGTGAGGACGATGCCCTTGTACCTCCCCGTGAGGAAAGTGTCATCCATCGTCATCACAGGATGATAGAACTGGAAGCCCCGGATGGCCTGAACGAAAGCCCAGAACACCCGGTCTAGTATGAAGCGGTTGTGCCCTCTCTTAGCATCTTCACGGTCAAGCTTATTTATGTACGTGCCGGGGTTTGATTCGGCAATCTAGTCAAGCAAACTCAGCACAAGGTTGTACGCCTCTTCGTATGTCCGTGCATAGACTCGATGACCTTCTGCTTGGCTCGTCGGACCTTACTGTAGCTGACTGGATAGCCAACCTGATTGGCGACTTCCGACATCAGCAGCTTGGGGGAGACGGCACGTCCGCCGCAACTAGGTGTTTGATGAGGTTTGCCACATATGCAGAAGTCACGTCCTGATGCAACCGCAGGGGCTCGTAAAGCTCGCAAGTGTGGTCGGTCACCGCCTTCACTACGAATACCGAGCTGAAGATTTTTGCTCGGTAAGCGCCGACCTTACCAGGGCAGCCTTCCACTGCGCACCTCACTGTGTAATGTCAGAGGTTGGATCGGTGCACTCGGTACATACGGCTAATGGACAAGGCGTAGAGTGCTATATCTAGTTGCATGGCCTCCTTGATAGGGAAGCGATGCCCAACTAAGAGGGTATCTCCATCAAACCCCAAGTGGGAGCCTTCCTCTTGCGACAGTACCAATGAACGCACTGTGACATCATCAAGTCTCGATGCCACGTAAGGCACCTCCAATGACACAATTCCCCCGGTTGGACCACCGGCCTGGTGTGTGTCATTGTCACTACCATCCGAGCTTGGGTCTGCGTCCTCATCGGACTCCAACCTAAGAGGTTCGTCTAGTAGATACTCGTGGCTGTCAATGCGGGCTGACCACCATATTTTCACCCCCTAATTTCGCATAAAATTATGCGCGGGTCTTTTCTTCGAGGCAAAACCTTCCGTGCTTCTGTCTTCAGGCTTGGGTTGCGCTTTCCCGCTTGTAGAGGCCCCGGCATCATCAAGGTGGCCCGGTGCCCTAGGTACAAAATTCACATACACCATCGGCTTCCTGTAAATGGCCGCCTCGGGCTGAGAGGCAATCTGCATGTACTGGCTCCATACTATGCTTCCAGCCACCTTAACGAGCTCCCACGCATCATTCGTGTGGGTGATCCCCTCGATCACAACTTTCTTCGTTGTTGCCTCCGTGCCGAACTCCCTCCGGATGCAGCTTCGAAGCTCGTGAATATTCGTCGCATAAAGCCCCTCCTCCCGGACCACCTTGAACTGGCATCTCAACAGGTCCAACCCGTCGGGTTCGGCTCGTACAAGACCATCGCCATAAAACACTAACAAGTCTTGCATGTTCGAAAACACTAACAGAATATTTGTTGGTGAGTTAGTATCAGAATCTAGAAAAGAACCGTGTTAGATACACACAATTGGGATGAGCGAACAGTGACTGTGAGATTTTAGTATTTATAGCCGATCAAAGGAGGAGCCATTGCGTTGGCGTCGGGAATTTCGGATGTGTTGTCTACGTGCAGCATTGCGGGCAAACGGGACAGCCATGAGGAGTCGATAGATGTGCGGAAGAGGGAGGATGGACGGTTGGAAAGGTGGCCACCGGAGGGGGGCCGTGCAGGAGGGGAGAGCAGGGCTGGCGAGAAGGGGGCCATGCATGCGGGGGGAAGAGTTGATGCATGCAGGGGAAAAATCAGTATACTTAAATGAAATTACGAGGTAAAATTGAAACGAGTAAAATTATGTAGAAAATTACACAAGAAAGTACACCGTGTCGAGGGCATTCACATAAAATTATATATTTTTTGAAGTCATTTGCTATATTTTAAAAATAGCACGAACACAACAGAAACCCTAATTCACAAAACCCTAACCAGGGAGGGGCACATGGCGTAGGGCGAGGCGACCCCACGGCCGTCGTGGCGGCAGAACGCCACCGCACGGTGGCCGTCTGAAGCGGGTGTGGCCGTCTGTAATGATCGCCGACGGCGGCGTCTTGGTAGGGTGCTAAATTTCCAAATGATTTTTGGTTGCGGCTATTTCTGTAAATATGAAACGAAATCACTCTAATACGGTCAAAAAATCTATAGATGTATGCTCGCTCGTTCGTACCTGTATTAGCTAGCAAGTGGCCTCAACTACTCACTCGCTCCGTGTTTGTGTGTGTATGTGTGTGTATATATAGGGGTAAAATCTGGTGGTTATTTCCCACCTGATCTGGTCGGGGCTGGATTCAGGAAGCAAATTAAGTATCGAGTCGGATCCAAATAGTCAAATTCGGAGCAACCACTATTCGGCGGATCCAGATATTTTCCATATTTCTCTAGATATGTTCCCGTATTATAAATCTAGATATCCGGCTCCATTGGCGTGTCACTAGGGGTGAAAACAGATCAGATAGTTTCTGACCGATCCGAACGAAAACGAATTTGGATTGTCTCTGATCGAATTTTTCTCGGATTGAAAATGAATATAGTAGCCCTAGTCTCCATCGAATACGAATACAGATTATTCGGATTATACCAAGGCCAGATATCCGACAATTCAGCCCAACATCACTCCTCCAGTCTGGTCTTCTTTTCATTGGGAGAGAGAGAAAACGAAGGAATGACATGTGGGGACCTTGTGTCAATGAGATAGAAGTAAGAAAGAAATTAAAGAAATAGAGTACCATGGCGGTGGCTTGGCTCGGCGGTGGTGGCGGCGAACGTCAACGTGGGAGGGTCGGGCGGTGGGCAAAATGGAACGTCGTCTCCGGGTTAGGTGATGGGAGGTGGCGTCACTGGCGGCGGTGGGAGCGGCTTGGGCGCGTGGGAAAGCGACGGCGGCAGCGCTCAAGTGGATTATTTCTCAAGGAGGCGGCGCTAGCAAGGGAATGACGAGGGTGAGGGGATGCTATTGGGTCACTTTGGGAGGCCGGGTTGGTCCGATGCTGTGGGGCAACGTTGGTTGGCACCAGAGAAGAAGGGACGGTGGCGGCGCGGCTCCACAGAGGTTCCTCGGTCGAATGGAGAGGGGGAAATGGAGGAGGACGCTTGGGAAAGCTAGATGACACACATGGCTTGGAAAAATCCTCATCGGAGAGAGAGAGAGATTGGGTGGAGTGGGGTGGTGGGCGACAGCGGTGAAGATGACTCGACGGTGGCGGCTCGGCTCTAGAGGAGGTGGGAGTTGGGGGGGAATGTGTGGGGTGAAGAATTACGGTGCTGGTGCTCCCCTTTTATAGTCGTGGGCGGCGTCAATCGAGTGGGTGTGGCACGATGGGGAGGCCGACGGTACTGGGCCGAACAGAGCAAGCGTCACGAGGAAGAAGAAAGAAAGAAAGAAAAAAGGGGGAAGATGGGTCAGTCGGCCGGGGAAAGAATGGGCTCTGCCCAAAGCAAAGTGGATTTTCGCCCCATAATTGATATTGATATTCTAATACTGCATTTGGTTTTTGAAAGGAATTTGAGATGGAATTTCACGTTTGAATTGGAGTTTATAAATTTTATTCAACAGCGAATAAACTTCAAATGAAAACCAACAAAATAAATTAATAAATTAAACTTAATTTTTCTTTTAAAACTAAAATTTTTTTGGGTTATTACAATATATGATGAACTAAGTGTACCGCCATGCATATATTTTTTGAGACATGGTAGTATCTACTTATTATCGAACTATGTATGGCATTAATGAACTAGGTATGATGAACTAAGTGTAAACTAAGTTTTATGTGTGTGATGATTTATGAGCTAAATGTGGTAAACTAAGTGTCATGTATGTGATGAACTAATATTAATACAATTTGCAAGTGCTAATGTTATATGTGGTTACTGAAAATATGAACAATTCATGAATGTTTGGATCAAACGAATTAGTTATATGTTTCCGTTAATTTCTGACATACAATTTAAGAGGTTTTCATGTTTCAAAAAATATCCATGAATGTTTTTGTTTTAATTCGTATTCGCTGCTCCGTATTTGTATTTGAAATCATTTATATTCGTATCCACATCCAGGGAAAAAATATAATCCCCTGCGTGTCACCCATCACTCCATCACTCCATCACCAGGAGATCCACAAGCCTAGCCCATCAGCCATCAACAACCCTTAGGGCTCAGTCCACACTCCACGTAGCCTAGCCCGTCTCCCATGGCCTGCCATCGACTCCAACCGCCGCCCGTGGCCTGCCGCCACTGCCTGGAGCTGGCCCTCTCCACTCGTCGCACATGGATTACCGCTGCCACCTGGAGCTGCCCCTCCTCCCGTGTCCCACGGTGTGCTACCCCCGTTGGGTCCTACTTATAGCCCATGGCCTGCCGCCACCGCTGCCTGGAACTACACTCCCCGCCCGTCGCCCATGGCCTGCCGCCGCCGAGAGAGAGAGAGAGAAAGAGCCCTCCACCGTGGCACTAGGGCGTAGAAGAGAGGGAAGAGAAGAGAGAGGGAGTATGTGAGAGGTGAAGATATGGGTGTTTTTATGGATGTTTTGGGCAATGGAAGGGTCGATCCCAGGAAGACTTGGATTGCATTGCCACAGCCCACAGGAGCCATGGTTCAGATGTGAGATATATTCGACAGATCTGGGAAGAGGAAAGAAACGAAGGGAATGGGAAAGAAATGAAGAAGCATTCGATTATTTCATTGACGGTGGGTCATTAATTTTAGTGGGTCCACCTGTCAGTGGTTTACAGAAAAATTATGTACACTAATTATACACGCCAATGTGATATTCTATTAACTTCTAATATTCCAAAAAAGATTCCTGTACCATCACCCATCTAAACACCGATTTACCTTTGTTTTGTCCTTGTTTGCAAAAGATCCTGAGGCTGTTTGGAGGTGGGCATTCCAATCTGAGATGACCGACCAGGTGAGACGACACGCGCGGCTTACTCTGACTGCGAGGTGGGCCCGTGAGCAGCCAACCGCTAAAATTTCTCGTAATTGAATTTATCACGCTTTAGCACCTGAAATTACTGAGACGAAAAAGGGCCTCGTGACTCCGGCGTGGACCGGCGGACGGATCTGATGTGCCATGACCGGCTGTGCGCTTACGCTAACGTCCGTACGGATGCAAGACCACCTAGACACGCGCGGGTGGCGAGTCAACGAACCGGCCAAAGACCAAGACTAATTAACACGTCTCGGTCCTCAGCGTGGAATAACGGAATACCTCATTAGGCCGCGCGCCGTGCGATGCACAAGCCAACGTACCCCGTGCGCAGCCAACCAGGCCCTCGTAACCGACTGTAAAACCCGCACGCCACACACCACGCTCCGTGTTCCGATCGGCACTAAAAATGGTCCGGGAGAACCCCTACGGCAGTAAAAATCGACCCCCTGTTGCCCATGTCATCCGGATTTTCTTTCACCGCTATCTCCGCTTACTGTTACAATAAAAGTGTTCACGGATGGTTTCGTGAGCTATCTGGATTTATAGGTCAGTAATGATATGAGATCATCACATACGGTTCCAAACAGATTGTGATGTAGACTATCACAGACGGTTATTATCTCAGAACCATCTGTGATAGTTGATGTATCATGGACTGTTTGTAAATAAATCTGTCTGTGACAGCTGATGTATCACAGACGATTTCATCTACAAACCATCTGTGATAGTCATGTATCATAGACAGTTTGTTTTAAGGAACCGTCTGTGATAGTTTCACCTACCTCTGGACATTAATTTCACATTTGTATGTTTAACTGTGTTCATGCTGATCAATTTCTCACTTGCGTCTCAGGATCCTACCATTCCATTCGTGATCTATTCCTATAAAATCTCAAGCAGTGACTGTTTGTGCATTTAAAACCGACTTCATAACGGTTTCAAAGGCACAAGTAACCAGTGTTTGAGATTTTATAGAGAAGAGATCATGAATGAAATGATAGGACAATGAGACGCAAGTGAGGAGAATTGACCGGCATGAACACGGTTAAACAGACAAAGGTGAAATAAATGGCGAGAGACGCGAAGAGGTGTTGTAGTAGTTTTTACTCATTTGGTCTTGTTTTGGAATGGAATATAGGTCGCCCGGGGAAGAAGAGGTCGCTGGGGAGAAAGAGCGCTGTCGGAGAGGAGCTATTGAACAACCAAACTGGAAATCAAGGGCTAGGACATGTACTACAGTAAATATATATGCATATCATATTCATATATAAGGAACCATTAAATCCTTGATAATAATCCCACAAGTGAAACACTATGGTTGTAATTCTCACATAACCATGAAATCAGTGATTATGCTAGATTAGCACATAAGCAATCTAATCTTTGTAGAGCATAGTCAGTTTTTGATGCAATGATAGCCAACAAAATACTCCATGATTGCATTCATTAGCTAATCGATTTGATCTAATTGATTTTGGCAAGTTAGTTAGTACTAATGTCTAAGTTTTGGTAACAGCACAAACACAACATAATGAAAACAACTTCAAGCATGAATCAAGAACAAAATTTTTCCAACATCATAACACACATTGCAGCTCGACATCGCCACAACACCATAACACACGTCGCAACACCTCGGTTCACATGAATACTAACATCACAAACCAATAGGTGATAGATCTATCTACCTCGACATTGCCGGTGTCAGTGGTGAGGTAGCCGAGGCCGAGGTCGGTGGAGAGGTAGCTGGGGGAGGTCAGTGGAGAGGTAGCCGGCTGGGTCGCCCACATCGGGGGAGGACAAAGAGGGGAAGGCAGATCTGGCGGCAGGGAGGTGGATTTGGCCGGGGGAGGTCGATTGGAACTGCGGTGGTGGCGTGTCCGTAGTTATGTCATGACGGTGACACTGCACAAGACACTCTAATCGTAAGAGTGTCTTGTCGCGATGAACCGTGTGTCTAACCGTGGCGCCCACGGAAGAAGGGCGGCGTCGCGATGGGTGCAGGAGAAGGCATAACTTGGGGGCGGCCGTCGGGGAGGAGGCTTCAGGTGACAGTGTTGAGGTCGGGGGCTCTCGGGTGAGGAGGGGAACGGGCGAGGTTAGGGCGCTGGGGAGTGACGAGTTAGGCGCAAACCCTAGCAGGCTCCTATTAATAAAGGGATATCACAGATGGTTCTATTATCGAAACATCAGTGATACTTATCACAGACGGTTTCATAATAGAACCGGCGTGAGAGACGAAGAAATTACCATGCGTTTAAACGAGCAATCGAATGACGTGGTATCTGTTTTTAATATCACAGACAGTTTTAAGAACAAATCGTCTGTGATATTACTAAATATCACATATGGTTGTTGTTTAGAACCATCTGTGATACTTTACATACAATTTTCAACATGAACCGTATGTGATATTACCTCTTCATGAGCGGTTCTTAGCGCAGCCAGTAACACAGACGGTAGCTAAACAAAAATCGTCTGTGATTGTATTTAATATTGACGGTTTTGTTCAACCGTCTGTGATGAGACGCCCCGTATTAACATTTTTGTAGTAGTGATCACACTTTTACTGTCGACTCCATGCAGTTTATCCGTCGTTTACTGCTATGTCGGACATAGGACACCGATCGTGTGAATGTGGTTTTACAATTATCTTACGTGCTATATTACTGTAAAAGTCCTGAAGTATTACTGATGATGTATGTGAGAATTGGCTTTTACTGATGTCCACCCATATGCGACACCGGGCTGACGTGCGAATGTTTTTTTCCTGACATGTATGCGCTATGTTATTGTAAAAGTCACCAAAAGTTACTGTATATATGTAGGTGTTTTACTTTTTAAGAACAATATGTTTTACTATATAAGCCATATACTCTTACTGTATGCGTGCGATCACAATGCGATCACGATGTTTTTACTTTCGTATACAATACTCATTACTACTGGATGTGACGTCGCACGACGAAGGGTTGTAGGATCATGGCAAGTCGCGTGAATGTGGTTTATTGTTATGTTCACGCTATATTATTGTAAAAGTCCCAAAGTATTACTGACGTTAGTTTGTTTCGGAATTACTATATGTGTGGTGGTGTTTTACTGTATGTGAGAATTGGCTTTTACCGATGTCCACTCATAGGCAACGTAGGGCGTGAGAATGTATTTTTACTGATGTACGCGCTATGTTACTGTAAAAGTCATAAAATATTACTAACGCTTGTTTCTTTGGGAATTACTGTGCGCATGTAGGTGTTTTACTTTATTGAAAATGTGTTTTACTGTATAAGCCATAGACTCTTATTGTATGCGCGCGATCACAATGCAGTCACAATGTTTTTACTTTTGCATACGTTACTCATTACTATCGATGTGATTTCGCACGGTGGGGGATTGTGGGATCGTGGCAAGTCATGTGAATGTGATTTTACTCTTCTCTTTGGACTATATTATTGTAAAAGTCCTGAAGTATTACTGACGCTAGTTTGTTTGAGAATTACTTTGTGTGTGGCAGTGTTTTACTGTATGTGGTAATTGACTTTTATTGATGTCCACCCACAAGCGACGCCGAGCGTGCAAATGTATTTTTTACTGATATGTATGTGTTATCTTACTGTTAAAGTCACCAAAAATTACTAACACTTGTTTGTTTGGGAATTATTGTGCGCATGTACGTGTTTTACTTTATGGAAAAATTTATTTTACTATATAAGTCATAGGCTCTTACTGTATGTGCATGATCACAATGTTTTTACTTTCCCATACATTACTCTTTCCGAATGTGACGTCGCGCGGTGGGGGGTCATGGGATTACGGCCCAAGGAAAAAATCGTTCGCTTTGATGTGATGAAGCAGCAAAAATGGTATCTCGATTACTTTTCTTAGTGTTTCAATTTACTGCCACGCATGTAGGGATCATGAGACCATGGCCCGAAAAAAATAATGAGTGCGTTGTGAGATGGTCCGACGGTAAAAAGTATATTAGAAGTACTATCACATACATTATCTATTACTGTTGATATACATTGTACGTGGAGGTCGCAGGGGGTGTTCCTTGCCCATAATTGTTCCTATTGGGCCATTTGCTCTCGCGGCGTTGTCCACATGCACATTCTGGCGCACTGGGTTGACAATACATAGAATAGATATTCTACGCTAAATAGTTTATTCTGCGTGGGGCGTAGCTTGGGCCGCGCTGTGCACTCCTAGACACCCCACGCTTCCCTGAAATACACACGGTATGTTAGCACCGCGCTTCCTCACTCAAGATCGGTAGTAAATTCCTCACACACGCGTCAAATACGGCAATAAAACCCCTCACGTGAGCCAGCACCCACGCCTGCCGCTCGAGTCGGCAGTAAAACTCGCACGCGCGCATCAAATATAGCCGTAAATGTTGCTCGGTGCCGTTCTAAATTAACGGTACAAACCTATCAACACGCGAATGGTGGTGAAATTTTTCTGTAAAATGATCGTGCTTCACCCGTGTCGTTATATAAAACGGCTTTACTGCTGTTTCGGTGAGGAAGAGATGACCGTAATATCAGGGATGCTGGTTTTACTAGGGAAAATGCGCCACATTGTTGATCTAGTAAATGTTATCATTTGTCGTAAGTGATGCCTATTATTACTTCAAAAGGCATGTTGTGTTACTGTTGTAACAAGCTTGCACTTTGTGTTTTTTTTGTAGTTGTTGTGAGTTTGATAACATTTTACTGCTGTTTGAAAACAACATTACTGGTATACCCCACTAAAAAAATATGAATTTACTATTTGTTACGCAAGTTCTTCTAGTAATCATACGTGTTGCTATCAAATATAACATGTATTACTATTAGTTACAAAATAATTTACTTGCTATATGGTCATAAAACGAAAAAAAAACTACTTTTGTCAGGTGAGCGACCTATACTTTTCCAGAGCTTCAGGGAGGGGCCTTATGTTGTTGACCCTGTGGAACAACATATACAAATATCATGTGGGCTCTGTACTCGTTCCCCTTCTCCTGCATACACATGATAAAAAAGGATGCGTGTCAGGTGCTATACATTTGGAAAAAATACTACATGTTGCGGGTGGTAGAAAATTCTTACCGGTTCTATCGATATTGCCAGTGTCGAGCTTTCACCGTCCTAGAACCCCAAGTACTTCATTATGAAGAAGAAACAGTCATTCTCTAGGACCTGCTTCGGCATCCCCATGCTGTTCACCCTTCAGTTCATGACGATCAGGAATTTCCCACTTGTCATGCCCTACAGGGCTGCACACAAACAAGGGATGATCCTCTTCCTCACTGGGTCATGGTGGTCCGTTACTTTTGTTCTATCTGCTTGTAATCGTTGGAGTCCAGCACTTCCACGCGCTTCTGCGCTATGTTGAAGTAGTAAACGGATTAGTGATGATTATGTAAAACTAGAAGGAAGAGTTGCAAAGGAAATAAAAACCCATAAAAAGTACTTACCAGCTTTACTATAATGCAATATATAATTTACTGGATCATGAACAATATTTTTATAGGATGTGTGTCGGATAGACGTAAATTACTTATCAGCTTTACACGCGTGATGTCTGTCACCGCCATATGCTCCTTCAGCATGTTCACGGCCTGTTCACTTCTGAACTGCACGTTTTTTATGTACTCCTCTACATTTAGAAGTTTATGTAGACGAAGAAAACACAGTAGTGTAAAACTTACCGGGGGAGACGATAGGATTTACTACTACACGAGTGACCATTTACTGTAAAAAGAGGCTTTGCAAAAAAACATCTTACCGACAATTCAATGAGGAGGAACGCCCTGTATCCATTGCTTTGTGGTCTCAGGTCAGCGTCGTCTTGGAGCAAACACTCGATGAACTGAGAGATGAACATATCTTCAGTCATCTGTCCGTCCTTGAACGACTCCACCATGTCTTTTCTAGTGGCCGCTACGAATCTGTCGCTGGACTGGAGCCGAGCAAGGCTACAATAGGAAGGTCATGCGTGTTAGCAGTAAAACAGAAATGAACCCTCGGTAAAACATAAGTTAACCCTCAGTAAAACAAACGTTGGTCAATTCAGTAAACTCTATATTGACATAGCAAGAAAAAACACTCATGTATCGGTAAAAGTGTGGCGATATTCTCCTACCTTTTGAGACTCTCGTCGTTGCGTATTAGTTCCCTCACCTCCATGGCCATGGCCATGGGCACTCCTGGTCGCCTTTTTGTACAACTTGAATAGCGACACCAGTTTGCTGGGAGCTTTTGTCAGCCTCTTCCCCAATGCACCGGCGTTGCCGGTGTTCCTCTGGGTTGAGGGGGGGGGAACTCTCTACCCTATAGTTGTCTTTTCCACAGGCACCCCTTTTTGGTCGCCGCTGTGCCTGTTGTCTTTGCTGGCCTAGGATCGACGAGTTTTATCTTGAGCTGGCTTGGTGGCGGCTTCCTTTGGAAAATAGACACGTGCCTCTTGTTTTATTGTCGTTTAGTATTTGTCTTTACTGGAAAAAAATATTGTGATAAGTTACTGTTTTGAACACTACACCTTTGCCACGCTGGGTCTACCCGACAGATCTTTATGCGCATCGGTAGGCGCATTGCCTCCTTTGCTGGGAGAGGCCCCTCAGGGGCGTCCATTTCTCCTTTCACTAGTTCTTGTGGTGGGAAAATGAACAATGTTTCAATGTCACGTGTCTAACAAATTATTGTACATGTCGTCCATAATACTGTCAGTGGCCCTAGTATGTACCTTTGGCGCAATGATGCTAGCCACTTGCACCTCCTTGACTTTGCTCGCGGTGCTAGGGTCTCTACCTCCTTTACTGGCGGAGGCCCCTCCGGGGCGACGGTTTTGGTCTCCTTTACTAGCACCTGTAAAAAAAACATAAAAAATGGATCGTGTTACCTCATGTTTTACTGTCAAAAGTAAGTAAATTTACTTCTTTCCACTCATGTTTTACTGTGTTGTTACCTCCGTGTGCTCTTTTACTGTCAGGAGCTTTAACAGGACATCGATGGATCCCTTGTTTATTGGCGTCTGCGATAAAAAAGAATCATATGAAGTACTGTAAGAACATCCAACCTTACTTGACTATACGTACACGTTTTGTCTGTACTAGTGGCTAAGATGACAGTAAAGTCATGTGGAGGTTGCAGTAAATCTCTTTTAGTGATGCAATAAGTCTTTTTTAGTAAACACACAAAGTGGTTTTATTTGTGAGACTTATATTATTTTGTTAACCTCGTCGTCACCAAGCTACCGGTGAATACCGTTCATGAATCGGAGCTTCCAATCAAAAGTTATTGCTAAAACAAGAAAAGAAACATTCATGTACAAAACAAAGAACTGATTGTTTGCTTGTTGGTTTGGTCCATGTACGATGCGGGCATCGGAGGATCAATTTTTACTGCCGGTATGTATGCTCTTAAGCCATTTTATTGTCGATTACACTGTGGCACGTGCGGTTTTATCGTTAGTTCCGAGGGGGCATCTGTTTGGTTGCAAGGCGTGGGTGGTGGGGGGGTGTCGAGGGGCTGGCGCGCCACGCGCAGCGCTGCCTAGGCTACGATCGGAGCATAGAATAAGCTATTCAGCGCAGGCGTTGAATACCGCTACCGTGTGTGTGTGTATAACAGGGCGTATAATAACTATTCTACGCCCTACCATCTTTCGTGGGTTAAAACCCATTTTTCACCTTGGTCAAAGACTCGTAAAAAAACCCCCACCACCTCGCACCTCCCGTTAGCCCCTATGTTGCTCTCAACCCACCTTTTACTCAAACGATGCAGTAATTGACTGGCTTAGGTAGAATACATTCAAACTTTCAATTCAGTAATTGTTCTTTACAGTGTTAAAACATATTCACCATGGATCTCTTTTTGTTAAGATTTTTTTCCAGCTAAACGCTTCAAACAAATTATAAATAGGATAAATAATTTAGGAGATATTATTGTTCAAAGTTTGCAATAAACCCCACACTTCTCTCTCCACTCGTCCCTGTGCGCCCAACGTGGTAGTAAATCTTTTTATAGTGTTGCAATAAAAGACGCAATGATATTGCAGAAAAATCTCTTGTAGTTCTGTAGTAAAAGGCACAATGAGACTGTAGTAAATCTTTTTTTAGTGCTGCAGTAAAAACACAAGGAGATTACAGTAAAAGAGAGAATGAGGCCACAGTAAATCTTTGTAGTGCTACAGTAAAAGCATAAAGATATTATAGCAAAAAGCACAATGGGGACGTAGTAAATCTCTTATACTGCTGTAATAAAGGGGGAGGGGCGTTGGAAGAAGGGGGGGTAGGGTGGTGGATTGAGGGACGCTTGCAGTTTTACGATTGGTTGCGCCGTGCTTAGACTTTGTAATAATTGACTGGCTTAGGTACAATAAATCTGAACTTTTGGTGCATTAATTTTTTATAGCGTTAAAAACAATCTCATTATGGAACTCTTTTTGTTAAGCATATTTTTGCCAGCTAAACACTTCAAACGGATTGTAAGAAGGATATATGGTTTAGGAAATATTGTCGTTCAAAGTTAGCGATTAATCGACGCTTCTCTCTCCACCCGTCCCTACACTTAGCGTGATAGTAAATTTCTTGTAGTGATACAGTAAAAGGCACAACGACGTTGCGTGGGCGCACGATTTTACGGTTGGTTGTGCGGGGAAAGGCCTGAGCGTAGAATAACTTATTCTACACCTAGGAGTAGAATAGTGCTATCATAGGAAAAGAATATGGTACTCCTAGGAGTATGTACTCTTACTTCTTATGTACCATTTAAATCATATGATTATACATATTTATCAATTTGAGCACACTTCAATAATAGTTATAAGATACCTAAAGTAAGTTCCACGATTTTTTTAATTAAAGCCCACTTTATATGGTGAAATTTGTGTATATACTTCATTTATATATGGAAATGGTATATAACAAAAATAAATGGCTCCAAATTTTTTTAATTAAGTCGTATTGGATTATTTTATAATTGGTATTTAAGTATATTGTAAGTGATAAAGAAGTATAATATATTCGTTTAATTAGTATATTGGAAGTAGAAGTATATACACTACCAGAAACAGGTTTTTTCCCGAGTGCTCAATACACTCGGGACATCCACTAAAACACTCGGGATGTACTTTCCCGACGGCCAACACTCGGGAAATAACACTCGGGATAGTTTAGTCGGGTAAATCAGTGTTTCCCGAGTGTTACACTCGGGAAACTACATTTTGCCGAGTGTCACCATTTACACTCGGGAAACATATGACACTCGGGAGAAAAAAACCGTCCGAGCACTGTAGTCAACGTAACGGAAAAGTTTCCCGAGTGCTGACACTCGGGAAATAAACGGATATTTCCCCGAGTGTCAACACTCGGGAATAAGAGAAGATAATATTTTGTCAGTATTTTGCCAAGGCGTTTATCCCGAGTGTATGTAAAATAAAACACTCGGAAAGTCATCGTTATTCCCGAGTGTTGACACTCGGGGAATAAGAGCAAATACTGATCTCCCAGGTCGCTTTTCCCCGAGTGTATGGCGAAGAAAACACTCGGGAATATGGGTGAAACAGGCTGTACCCAATTTATTCGTATGCACAATTTGCAATTGGATTTCAATCAAATTCAAAAATACATTCCACATCCAGATTCAGCAATACATTCACAATCAGATTCAACAATATTATCATATATATATGAAACAAATATTGACATAATTCTCAAGTTCACAACATTCAAGTTCAAATTGAAAAGATACATATAATAGTTCAAACATAATTCTCAAGTTCACAACATTCAAGTTACGCATCAACGGAATATTGCATTTGTAGTGAAGAGATGGCCTTCTCGTCTGAGCTTCTTCCCATCCTAAGCGATGAACTCAGACCACTGCATTGTCATGAAGAGAACAACTCAGTTAGTACTCAACATAGACAAGATGAAACTAATAAAATTCGTAAATGCAGGGTAAGCAAAATACTGTAATAAAGTTTACATTATATACTTTTTGAGTACGCATGCATATATGCTACATCAACACAAGAATGGAGTGAAGTATGTTCATGTTTGCACGACAAGATCATGAAAATGGCAAGCACCTGGTGGTGGCCTCTCGACGTTGGACTCATCCACATGATCTTGGTGGGGCGACTAACATGTGTACCATCTCCAAAGATCGACCGGAAGCAAATGGATCGCCATTGATCTCGCCGTATCTTTGAAATTTGGATTTGAACGAAACACTAAAAACATTAGCAAAGAATGTTTTGTATACAAAGTCAAGTTAGTCGTGAATGTTTGGTAGAGTAGTGCCGTGGTCCCGCTGCGATGATTTGTATCCTAGTCCATCAATGTCTAAACTACTCCATCATTTGTATGGAAGAATATGGAATAAATAATGCAATACTTGTAAGTTAGAAAGAAAGAGTGAAATATAACATACCAAATATGATGAACTTTCACTTGACTTAAGGTGCAATCCACTGGTACTTTAATCAAATTAAGTTGAAGATTAAGGTTATAGAACTAGAGCTTTCCTCTGTGTTATGTTTGAAGGTTACGGTTGAAGTACTAGCTAGAGATTTCATTTGTGTGTTGAAATCAATGCATATTGAAATTGATACAACACATGCCACACCTACACAACATTGTCATTTCCTCTGTAGATTAAGTATGACAGTAATCAGTACATGGAATAAAGTGAAGAGTACCACATGGAATCAAGGACAAGCAGCCTACAACTAACAATATAATAATAAGTGTCCAGTTACTAACCGGATTAGATAATGTAGGCAGTGGTGCCCCTGGTGTAGTGGCATCAAGTCGAGTTTGAAGTGCCTGCATATTTGTTTGTTTCAGTCATATGGGGTGAGAATCTACTAGTAATGTTAGCTAATGGTAACTAAAAAGGGATAGTCTTTGGTACTAACATCTTATATGAATTGAAAACAAAAATATCAAGGTAAGCTTGTGGAAATAAATGAATTGCAATTTGCATCGCATATGGGGTTCGAAGTCCAAACCTGGATCATTTGCTCCAATCGCTGCCTAGCCTCGATTTCATCTTGCAGCCTGGCCTCGAGCTGAGAAACCCTGTCAGCTGATGGTCGCACTCGTCTTTCAGGGTGTACATCGTAGGTAGAGTACTCTCATTGTGGCCGCCATCGTCCGTTTCTTCCCTTAGCACATATGATGTACTACGTTGTGACTCGCCGTGATAGACCCACACGGTATACCCTGGCCGAAATCCGTACTTGCACAAGTGTGCGATCATTGTTGCCCTCATTTGTGGTCGTGTGTTATAACAACGAGAACAAGGGCACAACACACCCCGTCCATTACGCCTAGCAAATGCTCGATCCACAAAATTGGACGTCTTTTCCATCCATTCTTCGCTACAGTCACCCATCTCTCTACGCCCAGTGTACATCCAACTACGGTCCTCAGTCATCCTAGTGTACAAAACATAATGCATATATTAATCCGACTTGTTATACAGAGCTAGCTAGAAGCTACTGTAGGATACATGCCCTATACATGTACACAAAAACATATTGACATGAAGACAATATAAATGATCAGATTCTACATAAGCAAGAAACATCAAGAACACAATCACACGAGAAGAAGAGGTTCAATCGGAGGCGGTATCACGCCCCAAAGATCTCAAACTGCTTCGTGATGACCAAATCTAAGTACTTTAAACACTGCACATACATGTACGGAAAAGAAGAGGTCAAAAACAGTAATGATATGGCACTTCAAGTTCTGAATAAAAGTAAGAACCAACAATATAAATCAAATTTACAACTCCTAATTACATCCCCATACATTTCCAAGATAACACTGAAAAGGAAACATTTGCAGCTTAAGTACAGCATTGCTCAAATGACACTTTTGACATTATTCTTAATTTCCGTATACAAATAATCGTAATTTGTTCATTATCTAATTAAAATAAACATAATAGTGTTAGTAAGAAAACTAAGAAAGATAGTAAGGAAATTAGCAACAAAGAAATGTATTATTTCATTAATAATCTTAATTAGTTGTATATGCAGTAGAACTTTTATCTTTGTTTTGGTACAGAAGATCCATATATATTCTATAAGCTGAACCAGACTCATGCCATTGTGCCGGTCAATTTTACTAAATAACTCCACATAACAAAAATACATCTATGTACCCCAAAACTTTCAAGAACATTTTATTGAAATAAAAAAAACAGTATGTCAATAATGGGAAAAAGAGCTCCGGATAAGTGACCTCCAAATTAAACGATATATGTTTATTCATACTGACAATGATCAATATACTGCTAATAATATCCACTGCCAGATTACTCCATAGAATTCAATGATCAGGTTACTATCAGGGTTTTCAAATGCCAAAACAACACAGATAATCAAAAGCCAGCTACAAACAGGGATTTGATAGCAATAACTGGTGGCAAAAGGAGGCAATTAATAGACATTATCGTCTTGTTGGCGATCTATTGCAC
The DNA here is from genome assembly GCA_036346395.1 of Hsuehochloa calcarea. Taxonomy (NCBI): domain Eukaryota; kingdom Viridiplantae; phylum Streptophyta; class Magnoliopsida; order Poales; family Poaceae; genus Hsuehochloa; species Hsuehochloa calcarea. Next base: position 16,899,976 of record CM070594.1, read on the forward strand.
AAATTCTCGATTCGAGATATAATACATATTCAAATGCAATTTCAAGCACATATTTTCAATTGTCGATCAAGTCGATTTTCAATTTCCAGCACCTCAATCAACGCCTTAACCCATCGATCTTACTACTCAATTCACAAAGCCGATTAATGTGAGATTACAAATGCCATCTACTCTATTCACTAACAACCAATTGCTGATATTGATGAGCAAGAATCACAGACAATACTCAATAACTGGAGAAGCAAATACAGACACAAACAACAATCAATATTCCAGTTTACTCAATCAATGAAGGAACCAAGATTTTGGCAATTGATGGCGGCACAATTTGCGTAATCAAGAGTGTACAAAGCCATACACACCTTCTGCCGATCAACCGTTGTCGCCTTTGGGTGGGGTGGTCGAGGAGGAGCCGCCGAGGAGGCGGGCGGAGGAGGTCGCCGGGAGGAGGGGCAGACTGGCTGGCGGGCCTTGGCCGGGAGGACTCTTAGAGGAGCGGGGAGGAGGAGGCGGGGCGGAGGAGGCGCGCAAGAGGCGGCGCGCTAGGCGCGGGGAGGACTCTGCCGAGGCGGCGGGCGGAGGAGGGCCTGACGGGCGGCCGCGCTAAGCGCCGGGAGGAGGAAGGCGGCGGAGGAGGGAGCCGGGGCGGAGGGAGGCGGGGGCGGGGCGGCGGCGGAGGAGGGAGCCGAGCACGCGGTGCCGGAGGGAGGAGCCGGGAGGAGGAGGCGGGGAGGAGGGAGGCGGAGCAGGCGGGGCCGGAGGAGGCGGGAGGCGGAGGCGGAGGCGGGGAGGGGGGGGGGAGGAGGAGGGCGGAGGGGGCGGAGGCGGCGGAGGCGGGAGGAGGGGCAGGAGTGGAGGCGGCGCGGGGAAGGGGAAGGGAAAGGGTTAGGGCGCGGGGAAAAAACAGGGCGCGGGGGAAACGGCGCCGAGGGAAAAAACGGGCGCGGGACGGTCTTTTCGCTCCCGAGTGTTTTAATTTTAAAACACTCGGGAAAAATTGTTATTTCCCGAGTGTTTAGTAGAACACTCGGTAAAATTATTTGTACCGAGTGCTTATAGCGCTTACCGAGTGTCTTATGCCCGAGTGTTTCCATATAGACACTCGGTAAAAATATAGACACTCGGGAAACAAGCAGTTTCTGGTAGTGATAGTCCGAGAGTACTGAAAAGAAAGACTTGGTTGTGGTGGTGAGTCTGCTATCTACCCCTTTTGAGTTGGTTGAATCTTTTGTGGTTAAATATGTGCACACATATATAGGACACTTGAAGAATCTTCTATGCATTTTCAAAGCTGAACCATGCTGTGCAAATATCATTATTAAAGTTGCTGGAACACGCTGTGCAAATACGAAGCATCCACGGACTCAATATCTACCAGTATTTGCACACAGCTTAATACGTACCAGATTTATCTATATGTATACAGATACATACACAATGCATTACAATCCTAGACTTAACTTCTATATTTACAACTAAAGGGGTAAAAACACCACGATTGATCTTGCATCCGTACGTACGTACGCTAGCGTAAGCACACAGGTCATGGCACATCAGAGCCGTCCGCGGGTCCACTCCGGAGTCCGCAGTCAAAGTAACGTGGATGTCGTGCTTCGTCCATGTCGTGCTTCCCGGGCCCGGCCCGGCCCACGCTCGATCGGTAAGAAAATAGCCAGAGGTCGATGCTAGGGTAATAGGTGCGGGCGCACGTGCAAAAGCGTTTTCACAGCACCCTCCCTCCCTCCCTGCCCTTTCGCTCCCACCGGCCAATCCACCGCAACGCAGCATCAGGCCATTTCGGCGTTTCTCATTGCCATCTCGTCGCGATCAGGCCATGATTCGGTCGTCTTGCGAGGAAGCAAGCTCGAGTCAACCGGCGGCACAAACAGTGGCGGAGGGAGGGGAGACCGGCGGGGGCGGCGGTGGGGCCACGGCTCCCTTCGTCGTGTCAAAAGTATTCTACTTTTTATGAACTTCTATTTTAAAATAAATTTAAATATGTATTCAAGTTCTTTCAAAATGTACGTGTTTAAAACTTGAAACACATATACAGTTTTTCCTGAGCATGTGTATTGAATTTTTTGTAGCACAAAAAGTAGTATTTATTTGGCTCTCATGTATCTATTTTCTGGCTCCGCCCTGAACACAAATGGCCGTGGTTCGTCTTTACACTTGCTGCTGTGAGTGACCGAGCAGAAAAATAGTTGGGTCCTCCGTTAGCTTCCATCCAAAATTGAGACCACCAGTTACTTGTCAGATTTTTATTACAAGTCAATCCTGTCAAATTTTTCCTCTTCTTTAGTTATTATTTCAGACTTTCAGCGGAAAGAGTTACATTGTGTACATCTACGTAACACATGAAACACACAAACTCAGATTGGCAGCCCTACAACGGTTCCGGCGGTCAAGTCCTTGGCAACGTCCCCCATCTGCCAGATACAATTCAGTTCAACTCTATTCAATTCATAGGGAATTTGATAACACTAGAATTGGAAATGATTCTTTCTACCCAATGTAAGCTGACATTCAAAGCTGTTGGTGAGTTAGTATTAGGATCTAGTAAAGAGCTGTGTTAGAGTTAGATTCAATGTTTAGATTATAAATAAAGGGTGTGCGATCCTACGGGAAAAACACACAATAATTTTCCAAAAATCTTCATGGCATCAGTGCACTAAACTCACCTCAGATCAGCAGCAGCCGTCGCTTGAGTCGACATCCTCCAGATCCGCCGCCGCCACCACCATCCAGATCCACCACCTCTCGAGTCGACGCCATCCAGATCCACCACCTCTCGAGTCGACGCCATCCAGATCCGCTGCGAGAGCCGTCGCTGCGCCATGACTGCGCCTCCTCGCGGGCATGTGGGCCGCCAACGCCGCCGCTGCCCGGGCCGCCCAACGCTGCTTGGGAGCACGAGGGCTGCCGCTGCTGTGAACCGGTTGTTGTGACGCCACCGAGGAGGAAGAAGGGGAGTGGAATAAGAGGAGAGTTCTTGGGTTGCTGCTCTCGCCAAGGATCGCCGAAGAGGAGGGGAAGCTGTCGGTGGAGGACGAAGAAAAGCTGTGCAGTAACCGAAGTGTCGGTGGAGGAAAAAGCCGAAGAGAGAAAAGAAAGATTCGGAGAAAAAAGAGAGAGTTCATTGTTTGAGAAAAAAATTGAATTGATGCTATAGCTCTGCATGATTTGGGTAATTGGGAAGGCAGTCATCTAGGTTCGGCAGAACATTGATGCATGAAGAATTATCGTGATCGTGGGAGATACGCGCAACATATCTTGGTAGTAATTGGCATTGCTCTGGTTGTTTGAGAAGATGACCCTGAGGAAATTGAGGCTACGAGGAAAGAGGAGGAAGAAGCCACAATGAGGGACATAGAAGAGAAAAGGAAGACAGTTGTTGAGACTATTTCCTCGCTGGTGTCACAAGGTGACATAAGAAGCAAGTTACAGGACCTCTTTGTGACAGGTATAATAGGTCCGAGGGTTGATGCATGGTCATCTGGCTTAAAGCTGGAGATGATGTCAAATGATGTAAAGTTGGAAGGAAGAAAGAATTACTTGAGTTGGTCTAGAATAAGTCAGCTATTTCTAAGGAAAGGTAGTGGGAGAAATGACAGCAGGGAAAGGTATTGAAGACTTCTTATGATTTCACCTCCTTTGGTAACTTTTCCAACTAGTCCTACATGGGTTACGGTACTCAGGCACATGCACTTGCATCCACATATAAGCACTCTTATATTGATTGGATCATAGATTCAAGAGCATCTAAGCGTGTCACAGGTTCACTTAGTGCATTTGTATCTTACACCTCATATACTCATTCTGAAACTGTCCAAACAGCTGATAGAACCTCCTAACTCATTCAGGGTGTAGGATATGTAGAGTGCACACCATCCGTTGCTTTATCCTCCAATTTGCATGTTCATTCCTTTCCAGTCAACCTTCTTTCAGTTAGTTCTATCATTGACCAATTCAAATGCACTATCACATTTGATGAAGATTCGTGTTTGTTCCAGGAGAAGAGAACTGGGAAGAGGATTAGGATTGGAATAAGGCGTAATGGGTTGTGGTACATTGATCATGTTGATGCGGCATTAGCTATGGCTATAGGAGGAATCGAGGGAAAAGTTTTGTTGCATCATCGTCGTTTGGGACATCTATCATTTGAGAGTTTAAGTCAGTTATACTCTAATTTATTCAAAAAGGTAGACAAGAGTAAACTTGTCTGTGATGCTTGTGAGTTTGGAAAGCATACACAGTCTACATATAGTAGCATTGGTCTTCGGAGTTATGAACCTTTTATGTTAATGCATTCAGATGTTTGGGGTCCGTGCTCAGTTATTTCTGTGAGTGGTTTTAAGTGATTTATCACATTTATTGATTGCTATACTCGTATGAATTGGATTTATATGATAAAGCACAACAACGAGGTCTTTCAGTGTTTTCAGGACTTCCATGGGATGGTTGCTACTCTGTTTGCAAAGGTTCAGATTGTTCGAACAGACAATATAACTGAGTATGTTAACAAGGAGTGTGCAGTGTATCTGTCAGAAAAGGGATACTTCATCAGACTACTTGTACAGGAACCCCACCTCAGAATGGAGTGGCTGAAAGGAAGAATCGATATTTGTTGGAGGTAGCACATTCACTCATGTTTCAGATGAATGTGCCAAAGGGATTGTGGAGCGAGGCAGTGATGACGATAGCGTATCTCATCAATCGCATATCGTCTCGAATACTTGGGATGAGGTCTCCAGCTGAACTTCTTTTGGGTCAGCGGGAGTTCAAAGTGCCTCTCAAGGTATTTGGTTGTGTGTGTTTTGTACGGGATTACCGACGAGCGGATGGCAAGTTGGATCCACATGCATTGAAATATATCTTTATAGTTTATTCATCAAGTCAGAAGGGATATAGATGTTGGAACCCAATTGAACGAAGGTTGTTTGTGAGTATGGATGTGACATTCCGGGAGTTTTAGTCTTACTGCACGAATGGAGGTAGTCTTGATTAGTTTTTGGAATTCTCTCCTATCACTGAGGGTGACAGTCGAGAGGGGAAGAACAAGGAGAGTGGTAGTCAACAAGAAAAAAGAAGTCATTGTGGGAACAATTTCGTGCCCAAGCCTAATGGAGTATCCAAGTGATGTGATAGGCCAAAAAGAATTGAAGGTTTATCAGCACACTTTGAAAAATAGGGGAGAAACAGAGGGACAAGCAATCAACACCTGAGTCACCAACGGAGCTGGCTGAATAGTCGGACAGCCACAGCCTAAACAGACGGCCTTACTAGTTGATCCAGTCCCAAATCCTCATCGGTTTCTCTCCATCAAGTTCCTTGCCTCCCCTAGGGGCAAGTGGTAATGTTCCTTCTAATCACTCCCATTAAGAGTTACCACTTGCACAACGTAGGAAAACTAGAGCTAATGCAAGAAAGCCTCCAGTCCGGTATGGTTTTGAGCATGATATTACAAATTTTATCTCATATTCTCATATCTCACCTGCATACAAAGTATCCATTGCATCTCTTCAGACAGTGTATGTTCCAAAGGATTGGTGAGTTGCTAAGCAGGATCCTAAGTGAAAGGATGCCATAAATGAGGAGCTTAGTGCACTTCATAAGAACAAGACATGTGATCTTGTTCCACTTCCAGTAGGAAAAATGACAATATGATGCAAATGAGTGTTTATGATTGAGCAAACTCATAAAGACAAGATAGATAGATACAAAGTATGGTTGGTTGCAAAAGGTTATAGTCAAATATATATAGATAAACTATGATGAGACATTTGCACCAGTGGTGAAGATGAGCACAGTAAGAATGTTGATCTCCTGTGCAACTAACTTTGGATAGTCCCTACATCGGTTGGATGTAAAGAATGCTTTTCTACATGGTGATTTACAAGAGTAGGTGTACATGGAGATTTCTCCAGGCTTTGAGAACAGATAGACTGATAGGAAGGTGTGTAAATTCAAGAAGCCTTTATACGATCTAAAATAGTCTCTAAGGGTGTGGTTTGATATATTCAAGCGTGCAGTCTGTAGTATGAGTTATTCTCAGTGCAATGGAGATCATACTGTGTTTTATATTCATAGAGGATCAAAGATAACCATATTGGCAGTCTATGTTGATAATATTATGATTATTGGAAATGATGTCAAAGAAATCAAGTCCTTGAAGAAAAAACTGGAAGAAACATTTGATGTGAAAGATCTTAGACCTTTTTAATACTTTCTTGGGATTGAGATTGCTTGTTCTTCGAATGGTATAGTTTTCTCTAAGAGAAAGTGTGCCCTTGATCTACTGGCAGAAACATATATGCTTGGGTGTCGCCCTATTACTTCACCTATTGATAGGAATCACAAGCTATGTGTTGAGTCGGAGATCTAGTTGACAAGAAAGTTTATCAAAAACTTTATGGACGTCTCATCTATTTGTATCATACAAAACCTGATATTTTATATGCAGTTTAATCTTAAAATTCTAATTTCATAGTACATCGTTTTCTTTTGGTAATTAGAATGGCATATACATGGAACTTTGTATTTATCTAGGCAGTGATCTTGGTCGATTAGAACGTTTGAACTCAATATCGTACAGCTGAATTTATGTATTGGCTTACATGCAGATGCCTCTGTTTCCTTGATATTGCCGATGTTATTGCTATTTAGCTTATCAGGGTTACCGTTCCACGTTGCCACCCTACACTTCGGATGGGGGCCGTAGGTGTGTAAGAGCTCTGGAATATCGATTTCGCTGGTCGCATTTTTTTGTATTCTTTCAGTATCTCTATTATTATTTGTATCACAAATTTAGTTAATTTTGCTATTAAAATAGCTACTTATGTATATTTTTTACTTTTAAAATGTACTATTCATTATTATGATACTATATTTAGTATATTTTATATTTTAACTTAGTTTTTATAATTTATGTATCAATTTAGATTACACATAATATTTAAAAGTGTATTTGCTAGTTCACTTTATGATGATTTATCACACTCATACTTCCTCTATTTTCGTCCCGCGTACACCAATGAATCTAACGAGAGAAACATCATGGTTTTCGAGTGGGTACGTAGGTACCATTTAATTTCCAAAAGAATTACCGACAGAAATATAAACTCTTACGTGTTCATGTATGCATGTGTTCCTACAGTTTGTCGCGATTGTGATCATGTTCAGTGGCACTTCATCCCTCCTTCCTGTACTGGATCGCTCATGGAACATAATTACACTGCATACTTTAGTTGGTCTGTCTGTATAAGATTTGATTATTTTTTAGTCTAAAATAGTTAAATTTTAGTTAATTTGTAACTTTATTATATATAAATTACAATAAATTATTTATATAATTTTAATTCTTAGTCACTGTAAAAATTTTAACAACTCGTATTTCCATCGTATGATTCAAAATCTAGCATATATTTTGAGAGATCGGGCAAAAACAAAGATAAAAAATAAAATTATTTGCCAACAAAATACGACAATGTGGTGAGCACATTATATTCTAAAGAAAAATTATAATAAATTCATATCCAATTCATCGATAGGAATAAATACAAATATTCGGACTGATAAAATTTTAACTATTAAAAAAACAGTTAAATGTTGTTTAAGAAGCCGAGGGAGTAATTAATTACCGGAAATGTCAGTTTTTTTTGCTTAATTTTGTCTAGCTCGCAAACTCGCAATATCAATATAGGTAGACGATCTAGAAACTAAAGCCAGCGCAGGTCGCTGCATGCATGTGGTCGGCGACGGCAGGTACGTACGGACGGTGACGCATCGCACAGGTTGACTCTCCAAGTCAAATTTACACTACACATCTACCTACTGTACTAATCAACCCATGCATGGTACCACATTCCAGCTATTAATAACTGTACTGTAGCCATGCGTGGTACCACATTCCAGCTGCTAATAAATGTACTGCAATGGCCGGCGTGCGACGACCCAGCATTCCAGCTGCCAATAGAGGTAGCACTTCTAAGGAATATATATATAGGAATGTATCTAGTGCTAACACTACGGGATACTGTTTATTTACCGAGTGTGAGTAACACTCGGTAAATAGTGCTACACACTCGGCAAACTGTTTACCGAGTGCCACACTCGGTAAAGTGGACTCGGCAAACAACGACTCGGTGAAGTTATTTTACCGAGTGTCTAATATCGGCGACTTCGGGCATAGAGTTACCGAAAGTGCTACAATGACACTCGGTAAACAATTATGACTTGATTATCGTCGACCTCCAAACTAACAGATAACGGCGAGGTTTACCGAGTGTCACTAGCAGCACTCGGTAAATAAATTAGCATTTCGTGATTAAAACAATTCCGGAAATAAATTTTTTGAATAATATTTACCGAGTGTCGCTCCTAACACTCGGTAAAAAGAATAACCATTTTCGTGATTAAAACAATTCGCAAATAAACTTGGGAATAATGTTTCACCGAGTGGGGACTCGCACTCGGTAAAAATGGCACACTCGGCAAAATGCACGAATCGAAACCAAATTGGTTCTGTTTTTTATTTTACCGAGTGCTACACTCAGTAAAACTGCTTTTCCGAGTGCTACTCTGTAAAATATGTCCACGAATTTTTTTGTTTGTTTGATTGCATATCCAATCACAATGAGCAACAAAATCACAGAAATTATAATAACATGTGGATAGGCAATATATATCACATATATGTCCACAAATGTCACATCCACTCACAATAACCAACATATGTCGACAAGCACCATGCAAAGTCCACAAACACCATCAACATATGTCCAAAGTCCACAAAGTTCAACCAAGTCCACAGTTCAACATACAAACCCATCAAACAAGGTCGGATGACCTGTCACATGGTCGGAGGCCTGCGGAGAAACGGAGTCAAGTCCATGTCTTGATCACCCTGCATATCGTTGTTCGATCTAGCTGTAGAAGGTCCCTAGAATGAGATTGCACATGTGAGTTATCTGGATCAAAGCAAATTCTAAGGTCTAAGCTATGGTAGGTCAAACTAAGGTATAAGTCGAAGGTAGCTCTATATGACACAAAAGTGAAGAGTGCATCTAAGTGACTCACAGGAGTGCCGTCGCGCGGAGGTGGAGGCACCAACGGTATCATCGGCGGCGGCGGAGGCGGTGGAGGCTGGCCCATGCTCTGAGAAAAACGGGCCATGTACTCGTACCAGTCGTTGTGCGCCTGCTGGAAGGCCTCAAGCTGGGCCTGCACTCGCGCCCTCTCCTGTGCCAACTCGGCCTGGTGCGACAGCTCGAGGGCCTGAAGCTGGCTCTGTGAGGCTTGCTGTGACTCCTGCAGGGCTTCAATCTGGGCCTACAATTATTTATCACATAGTTAGAATGCAAATAAAGAACAAGTAGAAAATGAATGGACAACGAATGCAACAGAACTAACACGAGTGCTACCACCGGGCCGTGGCGTGGGCGTATGGCGGACTCGAACTCGTGCTCGGGCTCTAATCTGGCGAGTGTCCGAGTGTTGGCCGTGTCTATGGTGTCATGTTGCCCATATAGTACCGCCCGTGTGGCTTACAGTCCCAACCTCATGACGATGTCACCCTCGAGGTCGTGGTGCTCGGATCAAATTCGACCCATGGATCTCTCGCCATCGCCGTGTACTCGTTGAGGCGCTGTGCCACGCCGGTTCTTTGTATGCCTCGGGCGGGTCCTCGCGTTGTAGACGAGTCGGGGTCCTTTGCCTTGCCCTTGTGTGCCAAGGCATATGCCTTGAACGAGCGCACTCTGGCGAGGTGGAACGCGTCTGCGGGAAGAAGCACAACAATAAGATATTATGCATTCGAAGTTTGCATAGCAACAACGAAATGAAATCTGCGTACATATCCGGGCCGCATATTCCTTAAGGGTAGTGGGGCCTTGTTTGTGCGAGGAACCACGCATCATCGCACGGCAACGTGAGCGTCACGGTGTGATATTGCTCGTACTCTCACTCAACCACTTGTCCACAATGGCCTCCCAGCGCTTGTCCATCCCGCACACCAAGCAGAGGCACTGCACGCATGCGAGCACATGACAAATCATAAATCAATTTGATTGCAATTAATCGCGACGATGTAATCTCATGTTTACCGTCAAGTATTGCTCCTTAGTCGAGGCGGGTGCACCGCTGCGCTCTGGTGACTCTGTGTCCTCTGCGGGCATGGTAAATTCTTACGCACAGAGCTTTGTCTCGTAGAAGAGGTCACGCACTCGGTGAACACGCACTGCATTCACCACGTCATCCGCGTCCTCCCTACGTCTCCTCCGCCAAGGTGTAGTAATCCTACAAGCAAATAAAGTCGATAATATACAATTAATGTGATGTTATTATCGGCATAGTGCGATGAACACGTACCTACGCTCTTTCTTCACCCGGTCGGCCTTGCTTGTTATAACACCGCCACTCGATCGGTCGATCGCTAGCGGCGTGCCGATGGGACCACTTCATGGCGGGCTGCACAACACCATCGATCCTCACCATCCCGGGTAGTTTGCCTGCATGAAGACCGTGGATCCGTTTACTCGGCGAGTGTGACTCCACAGGATCACCATTTCCCAATCCTGCACAAAGTTATTGAGATTGAATATTAGTTTCATTATAACTTAAAAACACGTGAAGTAGTGTTAACATGCAAAATTACTTAGTTCCGAGGGTCGAATCACCGCCGTCTCAGATGGGTAAGTCCGGGAGGCGCGACGACCCTCGCAGCCAAAACCGTAGGCACCCCATTTTCCTCTGCCCGGCAAGTCGGCATCCTCCTCGCGCTCGGCCCGCTCGGCCTCATCCTCCTCCGTGCCTCCTCCACCGCCTCCGCTATCTCCTCCTGGTCTCCTCCTCCTCCTCATCCTCCTCCGTGGCCGCTCGAACTCGCTGTCGTCGTCTGTGGAGGAGGTGTCGCTCTCGGCGCCTCGTCGTCGCCGTCCTCCTCCTCCACCCTTGGCTCCTCCTCCACCACAGGCTCCACCTCCACCTCAGGCTCCACCTCCCTGGCACGCCCTCGTCGTCGTCCTCCTCCTCCTCCACGGGCACGCCCACCTCGATCCAGGCACGCCTCCTCCTCCACCACCAGCCGACCCCTCGCCACTGACCAAGAAGGTCATAACCGACCTAATCTTCTGATTCCACCGCCACCATCAATCACCCGCAACAAAAGGAATAAACTATCGATGCGCATATACAAAAGTAAATGTATCATACATGTATAAAAGAGATGCAAAATAAGTAAATGTATCGTACATGTATAAAAGAGATGCAAAATAAGTAAATGTATCATACATGTATAAAAGAGATGCAAAATAAGTAAATGTATCATACATGTATGAAATTGCCATAAGTACTACAGATCTTACATGTACTAGAAATAATCATCAAGATCATTGATAGGTGGGCCAAAAATCTCATCATCGCTATTGTCGACGTAATTATGATCGTCTCTCAAAGTCTCATCACTAGCGACCTTTGCTCGAATGGTGTTGCTCAAGTAATAACAAGTCCTTGGCGTTGTGAACCTCCTCTCCATCATCCCGTCAACAATGACCGTATCATTGTCTACTTCCATTGCGAGATCTACATCTAAGACAATCTCAAAACTCCCATCTAATCCTTCTTCTTGAAAGAACTCTCGTCATATGTGTTTGCATCGATGTTATAATCATCATCGTTTGGGACGGGTACTTTACCATCTTGGCGATACCTTGTACACCACATCATACGCCTTAAGACGGTCTTTGGTTTGGCACGGTATGAGAGATAATAAACTTGCGTGGCTGTTGGGCCACAATGTACACGCTCGTCTCCTAGCAAGACGGATGACTTTAGAACCGACTAACCCAAGCTCGGGGTCTTTATCACTTCTTTGGGATCAAACCAATGGCATTTGAATATGACAGACGAAGAGGTACACAACCAGAAACTTGAGTTTGTATATTTCTTCAATTATTCCATAGTAGTCCAACCCATCGTGCTGGCGTGAAAACACCGTATTTGTGGTTCTTCGATTCGGTAGACTCTGCTCGTCTTGAAGTTGTGTGAAAGCGATATCCATTGACATCGCACCGAGAATGACTTGACCCTAAATTCAAATCCATTGGCAACTTGCCTCAACTCGGCACTCATAGACACATCGGTTTTGGCACGCTAGTTCAAGTAGGATGATTCGTTATATATTTGTCGAGTTGAGAGTTAAGTACAAACAACAAATGAAATTGAGCAGTACCTCCTCCTTGAACCAACAAATAAAGTGGGATTTCGTTCTCCGCGCCATGTCTTAGAAGGGTTTCAACTTCCGCCGGTGGGTTCCCTCCGTGAAGGGCGATGGTAGAGGAGAACAAATTTCTTTATGTGGCCGTTAACAAGAGGGTTGGATGGGTGTATGCAAAATATTGACAAGAAAAGAAACAAGTTTGTGTAAAACTTACGAATGTACGGCCAACCTCTTCAAGGTTCCGCAACACATCACCGGATAGAGCGCCACTCTTCTAGGCTCAACATCTTCAAGGTAGGTTCACTTGCACTTCCGAAGTTGCCCTCGAAAAAGGCTGAGGGTTGACTGATTGTCGACAGCATTGTAACGAGGGGGTGGATTATGCACGTTAGGAAGGTTGTCGGCATAGTATCTTGTTGTGAAGTATGACACCTCCTCCACAATGGATGCCTCTGCACAGGATGCTTCAATTTTGCATTTATTTTTGCATTTTGTTCTAAGAACCTTTAGGCATCGCTCAATTGGATAGCACCAACGGGCATGCACAGGGCCCCCCATTTTTGCCTCATATGGTAGGTGCAAGAGCAAATATTGCATCGGATTGAAGAAGCCGGGGAAAGATCTTCTCCAACTTGCGAGCAACACCGGGCTATTCTTTCCATTTCTTCAATCTCGGTCGAGATATCTCCTTAGCACATAGCTTGCGGAAGAACATGCTCAACTCTGTCATCACTCGCGGATGTGATCGGGAAAATAGCCACGAACCATCACCTAAGAAGGCGTTCAATCCATATGTGGTAATCATGACTCTTGAGCCACGTGATTCGCATGGTACTTAAGTTCACACCCTCCTCCAATTCGCGCATACCCGTCTGTGGAACATCAATGATTGGAACCATTGAAGAACTTCTTTCTTTTGGGCCTCGTTAGGGCGAAGTCGGCCTTAGGCTTCTTCCATGACTTCCGCGTAAGGGAGGCAACATGTTTAGCTTTGGTCTATCGTGACAAATGTTGCTTGATCCAATCTAGCCTTGACATTGTCCTTTGACTTTTCCCACCCATGATTGTGTGAAGGACCGCCTCGGCGAAATTCTTTTCGAGGTGCATTACATCAATGTTATGTGGAAGAAGGAGGTCCTTAAAGTAAGGAAGCTTCCACAAGCACGACTTGTGTGTCCAGCATGCTCTTTTCCGTATCCCACTAAGCCCCTTTTCATTGTCGACCACAAGACCATCTAACATCTCAAGAACCTGGGCACCTGTCATCATTTCCTGTGCAGAGTCTTCCACTGTGACACCTTTTCGAAAGTTCTTCTTGTCTCTCCTGAATGGGTGGTCAAGAGGAGGAATTGTCGATGTTTGTCAAACGAAGAAAACTTGCCCCCCTTCTCCAACCGAAAGAACTCCACAGCTGACTTGCATATCGGGCATGGCATCTTCGTGTGAACACACCAGCCACAAAATAACCCATAAGCCAGGAAGTCATGCATGGAATAATGGTACCAAATATGCATTCTGAAGTTTGTCTTTGTGAATCGGTCGTATGTCACTACCCCTTCGTCCCATGCACGGACCAAATCGTCTATCAAAGGCTCCATGTACACACTCATATTAGCCCCCGGGTGTCCTGGAATTATAAGTGACAATAAAATATTTTGCCGTTGAAAGGCGACGCCAGGTGGGAGGTTGAGAGGGATGACGAATACGGGCCAACATGTGTATGGTGAAGAACCCATTCCATAAGGATTGAACCTGTCGGTGTATTAGAACCGATCTTACGTAAAGATTGTTTGATTCGGGGGGTCTCCTAGAGATAAGATCACGCAGAGTGGATTGACACGGGATGTTTAGACAGGTTCAGGTCTTCTCCGGAGAGAATAATAACCCTAATCCTGTGTGTATGGTATTCTTGATGATCAAGTAAAAGACTAAGACTATTACAGAGAATAGCACTTGTGTTCCTACTTGACTAGCTCTTGTTTTCCCTTCCACTATCTCTCTGATCGATGCCCTTATATAGTCGTGAAGAAGTAGCCATTTTGCCCTGCGGGGGATGCGCCTAATTAATCCAGTAACGGGCGCATGATGGCAGTAATTACCGGCTCCTCGGCTTCTTCACGCCGTCTGGCAATTATCTTCCAGAGATAATGGGATAATTACGCACCATTAATAAGCGGAATAATAGTGCGTGCGCACTGCCTCGGATTCTTTAATCAATTAGACCCACTCGCCTGTAGGTTTGATTATAAGGTGGTCGTAGTTTACCTGGTCGTAGAAGAACTTACGACCAGGTAGCAGTCGTAGAAGGACCTACAACTATGTAGTGGTCGTAGAAGGACTTACGACCATGATATAGTCGTGCAAGACTTACAACCTGTATGGGGTGATTGTAGAAGAACTTACAACCTCTTATTGGGCTTCTCCCTTATAGATAAGGGTATATCTCTGGGGACTATGTGACATCATATTTACCCATAATAAGAATTATAGATAAAAGATAAAATGAGGATTATTAGATCCTCGTCATCTAGCCCCCACTTCAAGTGAAAATAACTTACTTGGTAAAGGTTTCAGAAATGGACTTACGACCTTGAGAATGTCGTAGAATGTTAGTCGAAGAAAAACTCTTCGACATTTGAGTGCTACTTTGACCGAAATTTGCTTGGTCGGAAGGTTGCTTACGACTATCAAAAAGTCATATAAAAAACCCCTACGACCGTCGATAGTCGTAGTAGGGAATCGGAGAAAGACTCTTCCGATTGATACTTCCTTCGACTAGAAAGACTTGGTCAAGAAAGTAATTTTGCTTGGAGGTGACAATACGTACCTATTTTTTCTCGAGCGGACCATCCGGGAATTGCAACCGCTCTCATAGACTTGTCCGATGAAGCGGTTCCGGCGGTACAACCATCTCTCATAGGCCTATAGCCGAGACGGTTTCAAAGCGGCGGAGATCGTGCGGTTATAAAACTTACCAGAGGTAGACTTGGGTTTTACCTTTCCCCAAATCACTCCATTGTTCTTGAGCTCTTGCTTTCTCCGTCTTCGACTAGGTTTCATCTTCTCCGCCGCCAACCCAAAAAACTTCTTGCTTCTGCGAAATGGCCAAGAGAGTTTCGAATGGGAGGAATCGGAGATGGATGCGCTAAGATCAAGATTTTGGTCGATCTCGGAAGATTCCGAGAAGGCTCGTGAAGTGGATTCGGCTGTCGGCGAAGATCGCCATCGGGGAAAATGGGCAAATCCCGTCTTCCAAGCGTATTGTGAGTGCGGCCTTGATTGCTGCCCGCCCCTTTCTTTCTGATAGTACTCGAACACTTTGGGGTGGGCCCGGTGAACTTAGGTCCCAATTCCATTACCATGTTGAGTGTGTTCGTGTATCGTGCGGCGCGCACAGGGATTCCGCGGATCTCGAGTGTTCTAATATTATTATGGGATGGCTCGACAAACCGGAATCGCCGGAAGTCTGGTGCAAGCTCCACGACTCGAAGTCGAAGGAGTACATTCGAGTTTCACTCGGTCTTCGTGGCCGAGCTGGAGGAAGAGGTGGTTCTACTGGAAGGTCACCTCTGAAGACAGTCTTTCTTTCGTGGGGAAGGTCATTGAAAAGAAATCTTCATGGGATTCAACCCTGAAGATATCGATCGGATTAGCCCTTATATTCAAGCCATTAAGGACTTAAAGGAAGAAGGGTGGACCGGATGGCATGTGGTGAAGGATTTTATCACACGCCAATTAGTCCTCTGAAGAAGCGAGCATCTCCTATGTGGAGGTACTCGGGAGAGAGACCCCACCGAGACTACGAGGAGGGTAAGCAATTGCCGACTTAGCTCTCGTTTGGTCTTTCTCAACCTTGTCTAATATTTTTATCTGTTTACAGGATCTTTCACAGCCGAGGTTGACTCAGTCGACTCATCTCGTGAGAAGTCCCCGCCACTCAGGGGCGGTTCCTCAAGTCATTGCGGTTTTGTCATGAGATGAAAGGATAGAGCGCCTAAAGGTAATTAGAAATCGATTCTTTCTTTAGGACTTTATAGTCGTAGAAGATACTTACGACTAATGGTGATCGTAGAATATCTTACAATCAAGAAAAGTCGTAGAAAAACTTACGACTTGGTACTAGTCGTAGAAAAACTTACGACTAATTAGTGATTCTTCTTTTACATTTTGCTTTACGTAAAGTAGGCATGGAAAATCGCCAGACGACGAAGAAGTCGTTCGATGACTATTGGTATTGGGTTGTCGAAAGACAAAGGCTCGGCTCCTCCCTCGAAGAGGCGTCGACTTGTAAAATCTGCCGACAAGGGGAGCAAGTTCGAGTTACGGTCTTTCGACCAAACCCTCTACAAGGCTGCGGCACCGTAGTTGTATCTGGCCGAGGCGCGCAAATTGTCGGCCGAGGAGGTTGAAGCGATTGAACCTCTCAAGCGCAAACCTCGCAAGGCTAAGGTACCCTTCTATTATGACACGTAATCTTTCGCGATTGGTGCCACTCCTAGTTTTATTAAGCAACTTGAAAGGGAGAACCGAAGGATTTTGTGTCTTTATGAAGGACGATCTTTGCATCGGCACAACACGCAATCGAGGCGATCTTTATACGGAATGGTCGAGACCGATCTCGTCCATCGAAGATCGAGAAACCGAGCTCGGTTCTGTTCAAACTCTGACAGGGCGTGGTCGTGGCGAGCCAATTGTTGAACCTCGACTGGGCGTGGTCGTGGAGAAGAAAAGGTCCTCCGTTGGGAGGATTGCTCCAAAATTCTGGTTAAGACCGAGTGCGGGTATGTGAAATGTCTTGAAGTGTAAGAACGACATTTACCTTTTTCTTTTCACAACTTTGATTTGCTTTTCTTTATTTCATCCGACTCCTTGACCCAGGGAATGCTTCTGAGAAGTCCATTGCTATCCCTTGACTCTTCGGAGAGATAGCAATGGAGGTGGTCAACATCACCCTTGGCCTGTGGCCGATGAAGTCGAGACTCCCAGTGTCTCCCACATCTGCCAAGTCGTAACTCGACTCTTGAGGTAGCGGCGGTATTCTTGTTGAGGTGGCGCTCGACTACTAAAGTCGTAGAAACAACAGAGGCATTTGTGGAAGCCTCTGGTCAAGGTGGTGACCACTGCGCGCACCGCTTCTGGGAAGGAAATCGTAGGGGCGTTCCTTCCCTACCCAAAGAGAAATCACGAGAACCGAAGGAGAAAATTTCAACTTCGTGGTGACTTCTTTGGGCTGCCTCCGTCGTAGGGTCTTACGCTTACAAATCTAGTGACCGAGTCCCCATCCCAAAGATATTCCCAATACGGAGAATACTTTTGACAACGCGCCTCGAGAAGGTGTGGTGGGACAAAGTCGCGAGGATAGATAAGTCAAAGACACGGACCTTGTATATTCGATTTTTGCTAGACGACTATGAATGTAAGTATCTTCGAATACTTATATATGTGGCTTTCCTTCCCTTCTCACTGCTTTCTTTTTGCGAAAGCTCGGAGCAAATTCTTTGTTGTCGGTGAGTATCATCGACAACTTTTAGAAACTAAGACAAGAGAAAGAACTACTCTGTAGCAGAGGCGAGAGGGTGGTAAGTCACTTATCATTCATAGTTGTTTTTGACTTAAATACTCGTAAAATGTTTCACGAGAATAGTCATGGAAGAAACTCATGATGAAGTATCGATCGAAAAGAACTTACGACTATTTACGACCGTGTAGTGGTCGTAGAAAGACTTACAACCATATCTTAGTCGCAGAAAAACTTACGACTAGGTCGGTGGTTGTAGAAGTACTCACAACCATTCGGTGATGTTTATCTTCGTTCTGTTCTTTGTAGGTTAAGCGGTGATACGAAGACCTTAGTGACTCACTCATTGTGAAAAGGAAGAGTCGAGGAGGCTAAGGAACAAGTATTAGTCCTCTCGGATAGACTTGAGAGACTGTCTCTCATCTAAAAGATTGCGGGAAAAAATAAGCGATAAGTTCTCGAACTTAAGACCGCTTTTGATCTTTAACCTTTACCCGACTCTCCTTTCTTCTCGGATAAAGAAAAAGAGATCACGGAAGCTCGGACATCAAGTTCAAGAAAAATCTTTGGTTATTCAGAGTTTTCTCGCATTCTGCGAATAAGGATCAATAACTCGAGGGTTTTAGAACTCGATTAACAGTAAGTAAATCTTTACTGTTATCCTTTTGAGTATTTTCCTTTTCTAATGCCAATTTCTTGTTCGAAATTGCTGCCCAATTGAGAAGCCTCGAGGTGAAATCCAAGCAAAGACCTTAATCTGCAATGAGTCCGTCGCATTGCTAAGATGAATCTGAGAGGACATCGAGCATGGGAGCAAAAGCATCTTTGAAACTATTGCTTGCCATCGAGAAGAGGTCAAGAAATTGGATTCTTAATTAGTAGGTAAGAAAAGCTTTTACCTATAATTATCTTTGTGTTATCTTCCTCTAGAAGTATATTTTTGTTTGACCGATATTATTCTTTTGAACAAGTGGTGAAAACAAGAAGCTTGCGAGGCTTCGACTTGTACCCAACAGAGATGGAGTTGATGAAGACTAGTCTTCAAGGCAACATCACTCTCTGAACAATGTGCTTAGTGAGCTACATTACGAGGAAAAACTCCTCGAGAAGATACCATAGTTGCTCACACAAGTACCATTGGGGAACAAGTCGGAAAATTGCAAGAAATGGTGACCACTCGAAGACTAATCAAAATTTGAATCAATAAGGGAAGCGATCGAAGTGCGATGAAGTTACGCTTTGGCGAAACTTAAAGCTCAAGACCCCGCCTTAATGTTAAACCAATCGAAGCCGACTTATCGTCACGAATCGAGGCAAGTCGTGCGATTGAGGAAATCGATCGATTGGTAAAAAGGTGGCGGAGGAAATGCACTAGGCTCTCCCCTTCGAGTAGTCTTGTAACTACCTTGTAAAATGAGCATTTATTTTTGTTAATGAGTAATATATGATCCGCCTCATTTCTGAAAATTATCTTGTCGAGTAGTTAGTAACTCAAAGATAATAAGCGAATGAAAGACTAAGAATTGAAGTCAAATTAATAACTTTATCCTAGCCCCGACTATTTGCTTAGATTGTTTAGACAATCTAAATAAATAGTGTCTAAAAATGGGGTTTACGAAAACAAAGAGAGGTTTATTTAACTTATAGCTTTTGTTACGGTTGTCAAGCAATCGTCGAAAAGAGTAGAAACGACTTGACACTAGGAAGTTCCTTCTAGTGGGCGGGACCACGTGCGAGAGGAAAAACTTCGACTAGGTGATGTTCCCATCTCCGACTAGTTTAATCAAACCAAGAACGACAACTTGAGTTAAACAAGCGTCTTAGAGTACTTTAGTCATTCGTTCGTCCTTTTTGGTGGACTTGATAAGTCTTTTCGAAAGCAAAAGTAGGAGGCGGCGACACTAGAAAGTTTCCTTCTAGTGGGCGGGACCACATGCGAGAGAGGAAAGACTTCGACTAGGTGTGTCTCTTCCTTCGACCGGTTAAAACAAATCGAATACACCAAGGTGGTCGAACAAATGTAAAAAGTGCACTTTGCTTAGAATATTTCTTGAAAAAATAGACTAAGATTGAGAGAGTTGGCTTTGAGAACATTACGACTAGATAAAACCCGAGCTCTTTGTATTGGCGGAAAAATGAGTAGCAGTCGATGCTAGGAAATTCCTTCTAGTGGGCGAGAACCACATGCGAGAGAGAGAAGTTTCGACCGGATAGCGTTTCTCGCTTTTGGCGGTGTAAAGAAAATGGGTGTTTTCATATCATAGTCGAAAGATTTTAAAAAAACTCTACTAAAAAATAAGGCAAAAAGAGGTAGAAAGAACACGGACTTTTATTGCTGGAAACGGTCACACATAGAATTTGCGTGGCGGTCGATGTTCCAAGAGTTTGAGAGAACTGTCCATCTTCCATTGCTAGTCGTGCAGACCACGCCGAAGTTACTTCGACCATCGTGTAAGGACCTTCCCATTTAGGGAAAGTTTATTCGATTAGACTTGGATTGGCGAGCCTCAATACCAAGTCACCTACGACAAGGCTGCGAGGTTGGACCTTACGATTATAGTATCTGCAGGGGCTTGTTGGTAGACCGCGAGCGGATTAAGGCTAGGTTTCTCCTCTCTTGAGTAGGTTAATGTCATCTGCTCGAAGTCGTTCTGTCCGAGTTGTTGAAGGTTTCAACTCGTGTCGACCTCAATTTTAGCTCGGAGGAAGCATGGCTTCGCTCAAAAACTAGAAAAAATGGTGTTTCTCTGTTGCTCATTGGTGGTCGTCTGAACGCCCATAATATGGAAGGTAATTCTTGTACCCAAGCCCCGGCGCTTAACAAGTCGGTCGAAGACTCGAGTTTTAATTCCTCGCATTATTTGGCCGTTTGCACGTTCGACCGCCCCATTACTTTGGGGATGTGCAATGAAGCATAGCATAACTTGGTACCCAACTCGTCGCAAAATTTCGAAATTTTGCACTTGCGAATGTTTACCATTATGCGTAATTATCCGACTTCGGAACTCCAAATCGACTAATTACGCTTCTCATCATGAACCTTTTGTCGCTACATTGTTATCGATTCTGAGTTCACTTGATCCATTTTGTGAGCGTGTCAATAGCCACAAAAGGAATTGAAACCTCCGAAGCTTTGGGAAACGGTCCTAGGATATCAAGCCCCAGTGCGCAAAAGGCCAAGAAAGAGGTATTGTTTGTAATGCTTGAGTGGTTGGTGTATCCGTCTACCATGGAATTGACATTTGGACACACTTTTAACCACCTCCATAGCATCGTGCAGTGTAGGCGGTAAAAACCTTGTCGAAAGGCTTTACCAACCAATGTTCTCAGGAAGCATCGTCCCACGGATGCCACTGTGTATATCGTGAAGGAGTGTTATTCCTTCGTTTTGCGGAATGCATCGCATGAGTATTCCTTGGGTTCCTCATTTATAGAGGACTCCTTCAACCAAAGTATACATTTTGGCTTTTCGGGATAATCGATCTGCCTCAAGATCATCTTCGGGTACGGAACCCTTGTAAAGATACTCGTAGATGGGAGTCATCCAGGTATCCTCGTAATCTAATGAGGCCATCTCAAGAGGAGGTGTTTCTGGTTCTTCGACCAGAGACGGTTCTTGGAGTTGCTCCAAGAAAACTCCTTTGGCACCGTGGATCGGGAAGAAGCCATCCGAGCAAGTTGGTGCATGAGGAAATTATCCTTCGAGGATAAATTGTACCTCGAAACCTAAAAAATGTTTTTCTAGCTTACGTACTTCTGATAAGTACCGAGCCATTGTTGAGTTAGAGCACTGGTACTCTTTCCCGATTTGATTCACGACTAGTTGAGAGTCTCCTCTCACGAGTAGTCGACGAATTGAGAGTGCTTTCGCAGCTCGTATGCCAGCTAGCAAACCTTCGTACTCTGCTACATTGTTAGTAGCCTGAAAGTTTAATTGTATGACATACTTTAAGGTTTCTCCGGTAGGAGATACGGGACCACCCGACCCAGAGCCACTTAAAGTAAGTGACCCGTCAAAGTACATCATCCATTGGTGCGTGGGAATCGTGCGGGATCTGAGCGAGTTCGATTTGTCCATTCGGCGACAAAGTCTGCCAAGATCTGGGATTTTATGGCCGTTCGGGACACGAAATGGAGGTCGAACTCCCCAAGTTCGACTGACCATTTTGCCATGCGTCCCGCTGTTTCCTTATTATGGAGGATTGCTCCCAAAGGAAACTCAGACGGCACAGCTATTTTGTGCGCCTGAAAATAATGCCGCAGTTTCCTCGAAGACATGAGGAGGGCATATAGAAGTTTTTGGACCTGAGGGTAACGCTCCTTAGGCCCGTAAAACTTCGGCGTAGTAAACCGGTCGTTATGCGTTTTCACGTTCTACGACTAGTATCGCGCTTCTTTGCTGTGGCGTGGCGGCTAGGTAAATTAAGGCGTCTCTTACGGCTTTGGAGAAACCAGAACAGGAGCACTCGAAAGATACCTCTTGACATCCTCAAAAGCAGCGTTTGCCTCGTTCGACCACTCAAAACCTTCATGTCTCCTGAGAAGTTTAAAGAAAGGTAGTCCTTTTTCTCCTAGTCGTGCGATGAAACGACTTAAAGCCGCCATGCACCCAGTGAGTTTTTGGACTTCCTTTTTTGTGTTTGGAGGACGCATCTGGAGGATGGCTTTTATTTTTTCAGGATTTGCTTCGATTCCTCGTTCAGATACTAGGAATCCAAGCAATTTTCCTGAAGAAATTCCAAACACACACTTCTCTGGATTGAGTTTTAAGCGGTGCTTTCTGAGGTTGTCGAATGTTTCTTGTAGGTCAGTGATATGATTAAGTCTCTTAATGCTTTTACGACTAGATCATCAACATAGGCTTCCAAATTCGGCCTAATTGAGATGAAAAGTCGATTGCATTAGGTGTTGAAAAGAAGCGTAGGCATTCTTTAGACCAAATGGCATTTTGACATAGCAAAGGTACCAAATGGAGTAATGAATGCGATCTTTTCTTCATCGTTTAAACACATATTGATCCGGTGGTATCGAATATGCATCTAAAAACTTAATATCTCACAACTGCAGATTGAATCAACGGTGATCGACACGAGGTAAAGGGAAATCATCTTTTGGACAAGCTTTATTAAGATCGATAAAGTCCACGCACATCGCCATTTGCCGTTTGACTTTTTGACCATTACAGGGTTAGCCAACCACTCTGGGTGGTTGACTTCTCTTATAAAGCCCGCTTTAAGTAGCTTATCAACTCGATTTAATAGCATCTCGTCGATCGGGGCAAATCTCCGTAATTTTTGTTTTACAGTACTTTATCGGTAGTAAAGCTAGCACGTGCTCGATCACCTCCACAGGGACTCGGGCATGTCGGATGCTTGCCACGCAAAGACATCTGCGTTAGCTCGGAGGAAGGTAATGAGGGCGTCTTCCTATTTGGGGTCGGAAGTCTCCCCGTCACGAGCGAGTCTTGAGGTTCTTACTGCGTCGGAGGAACCTCTTTGACTTGGTCGTTCGGCTTTGGTGCGACTTTGAAGCCCGACTTGCTAGTCGAAGGTGACTTTCATCTCGAGTTGGTATTTGACCAACCATCTCGAGGATCGGCGGCCGCATGACTATCGCCATCTTTTGTCACATCGAATGGTGATCACTCCTTTGGGACTGGCATCTTAAGACATTGATACCCATAATGAGTAGCCATTAAGAATTTTGCCAAAGTTGGTCGTCCGAGTATGGCATTATATGCCGATGTCGAAATCGACCACATCAAAGGAGACTTTCTACGTCTGAAATTACTTGGTGAGCCAAATGTTAAAGGAAGAGAAACTTGGCCAATAGGTTTGGTGAAGACCCCTACAATTCCATGAAAGGAGTATCGTCTGCCTTACCTTTGTCCCGGTACTTGCATCTCGTCCGGGGCATTAGTAAATAATATGTTCAAGAATCGCCACCATCAACCAACACTCGATTGACCCGACGGTTGTTGATGGTGGGTTCGACCACAATCGGATATCGACTGATCGACTCGTAGTGATCGGGCGATCATCCTTCTCAAAAGAGATGGTAACTTCCGACCACTTCGTAATTTATTGACGAGAGGAGTATGTATAGAATTTACCTCTCGTCCGGCGACTTTAAGTTGTCGTTTGGAGTCGTATCGATGATCCTCCGTAGATGTGCTCAGCGGTATGTTGTGGATCTTGGAACGGCATCTCCTCATCATCCGACGACTTTTGGCCACTCGTATGTCCTACCCTTTCGAGTAGGGAGTGGTGCTTCTTAGTTGTAGTAGTCCTCGAGCTTTCTTTGGAAAACTTCGGCGATTCTGAGGTCATGTCCTTCCTTTTATGAAAAGGACACCACCTTGGTTTGTCGTTCCTACGATCGGGCGCTTACCTTTGCCTTGATCGAGTGCGACTTGGTGGTTTGGGGCTCTCCATCTTTCACGGCGGAACCTCCTTGGAACCACCGGTTTGTGGTTTTGACTCTTTATTTTCTTCTTGGACTTTTTGCTTTTTATCCTTACCAACTTCACGGCTCTCGAGGAGTATATGTTTCTCGATCGATAGTGTTGTTCCACTCGACGCCTCGAAGCGGTTGCATATCGATCGGCCATCTCGAAGAGTTCGACAATGATGTTGGGAGGATTTAGAGCAATGTCCTCCGTTATTCTTCTCTCATGGACTCCTTGCTTAAAAGCCACGATCACGGAGGAATCGAAATTTCGAAATTGAGTTACGAACCCGCTAAAGCGTTTGATGAATTGACGCAAAGTCTCGTTGTTGTTCATTTTATCCGGTGCAAGTCGTCTTCTTTTCGAGTATGGTTGTATGTGCCTTGGAAATTCGCTGTAGAAGATCACAGAGGTGTTGCCAAGAGTAGATCGACTCAGTGGTTGGTTTAATAACCACGATCGGCGGATCCTTCGAGCACGATCGGAAGGTAATTCGCCATTACATGCTCTCCTCCTCCTGCTTTGCTCGGACGGTATTTGTATAGATCTGAAGAAATTCAATGGGATTTTGAGATCCATCAAATTTCTCCATGTTCAGCGGTCGAAAATGAGGTGGCGGTGAATCGCTCGAAGGTCGGCGAAAATGCGGCATCCGTAATCACTTCTTGACGCCTTCTTTGTAGAAAAGAAGGGTTAATATCACCAGTGATCGTATCTGACGATACCGTGTGGTGACTTTGTGCTCGTAGTAGGCCTCGTTCTCGAGGAGAATACTCCTCGTATTCCACTCGTTAATGAATTTCTTTGTCGAAGTGGTGAATGATCACCTCTCCGGGGCTTCTTGATCTTGGTGATCGAAAGGTATTTCTCGAATAGGGATCGATTCGACTTATGGCCGTGTCGATTCCTCGTGAAAATATTCGATTGATCGTAGGCGAGGAAGTCGTATTGCTACGACTACACGAATGTTGTCGATGAGGTACCTCGGTCTTGTCATCACGGTTCGAAGTCTTTGCGTAATCTCTTCAGCAAAGAGATCGTACCCTGGCGTTCGAGCAAGCTCTTGACTGGGATTCTCGAGCAAGTCGTTGATGTCCTGGAGTTCTTGTACCTCCTCCGACTGATGTTGAATGCGCCCAGGCAAGTTCTTATGGACTGCAATTTTCTTTCTTCTGACGACATCAAAATCCTCCTCATCAGGTCTTTGAGGCCTTCTTAGTGGAGTGCGAGAATGTCGAGGATTTCCCTCGCGTTCATCAGAGTGTTGGTCCTCTCTGCCAACGGTGGTGCCCTTGCCATTACCACGAGGGGGCGCAGTGTGTGATCTTCGGGGAGTGTTCTTATCTCGGCCTCCATGAGGCTGACTCTGATTTGGGGGAAGGACGAAGACCTCCCGTTGATGATTCTCACTTGCGCTCGAGGCTTCCCCGCTTGAGGAGTGCTCGAGGGACACCATCTAGCGACTTGGAGTAATCCCCTCCAGGTAGGGGAACTCCGGGTTATAACTGTCTCCGTTCGCAAATGAGATCTGCGGGGAGATGGTCGAATTTGTAGGAAAAGCATGCTTGATCCCACCTCTCTCGGAGTTATCACGAGAGAGGATCACTAGATCTTTGGTGGAGTCTGGAATGGTGGCTCCCGAACTTGACTTACCAAGTGGACCGTCTTAAGGGGACTTGAACACTTGGGAAAGAACTCTCGTCGTGTTGTGAGTCCTCACAGGAGCGGTCTGGTCGGATTGACCCTTGTCCTTTGAGAGAATTGGCTCCTCTGTTGGGCGTATTGTTGTGGGGATAAGGATCCTCCTCAACTCCATTAATGGGATGGTTTCCTGGAGAACAATCTCCGGAGGCAACATCACCATCAGCGGATGCATCACTCGGCTCGTAGTCGAAACCGGCATCCATGTCGATGTCTGCGTAATCTGCCAAGTCAAACCAGTTCTCCTCGTTCCATTCTCCTGCCATGATTGCATGAGATTGGAAAAAGAGAGTATGTTGACAAGAGATTACCTAAGATCCCCACTGACGGCGCCAGCGTCGGTGTATTAGAACCGATCTTACGTAAAGATTGTTTGATTCGGGGTCTCCTAGAGATAAGATCACGCAGAGTGGATTGACACGGATGTTTAGACGAGTTCAGTCTTCTCGGAGAGAATAATAACCCTAATCCTGTGTATGGTATTCTTGATGATCAAGTAAAAGACTAAGACTATTACAGAGAATAGCACTTGTGTTCCTACTTGACTAGCTCTTGTTTTCCCTTCCACTATCTCTCTGATCGATGCCCTTATATAGTCGTGAAGAAGTAGCCATTTTGCCCTGCGAGAGATGCGCCTAATTAATCCAATGAACGGCGCATGATGGCGATAATTACGGCGCCTCGGCTTCTTCACGCCGTCGGCAATTATCTTCCGAGATAATGGGATAATTACGCACCATTAATAAGCGGAATAATAGTGCGTGCGAACTGTTCGGATTCTTTAATCAATTAGACCCACTCTTTGTAGGTTTGATTATAAGGTGGTGCGTAGTTTACACGGTCGTAGAAGAACTTACGACCGGTAGCGATCGTAGAAGGACCTACAACTATGTAGTGGTCGTAGAAGGACTTACGACCATGATATAGTCGTAGCAAGACTTACAAGCGTGGGGGTGATTGTAGAAGAACTTACAACCTCTTATTGGGCTTCTCCCTTATAGATAAGGGGTATCTCTGGGACTATGTGACATCATATTTACCCATAATAAGAATTATAGATAAAAGATAAAATGAGGATTATTAGATCCTCGTCCGAGAACCCATCGGTTGCGGTGCAATGCGTACATTACGAGCCTCGTCGGCTTTGTCGGTATGCTTCGATCGAAGCTTTTCCATGATTCACCATCGGACGGATGTATCATCTTGTCGCTGTATCGGCGTCGATTTTGTGCCACGTCATCATTTTGCGGATTCCTCGCTCATGAAAAGCCGTTGGATCCTCGGTATGAAAGGAAGGTACCTCAGGATCTTTGCGCCAACTTTTGTTTGCGTCTTCCGACCATCACCAGATTCTAACTCAATGTACCTAGATGCCTTACACTTCGGACAGTACTTATCGTCAGCATGTTCTCCCCTGAATAAGATGCATCCGTTCGGACAAGCATGTATCTGCTTTCGTACGACATCTTGAGTGCACGAAGGATTTTATTTGACTCATCGTGTTCTTTGGCGAGCGTGATCATCCGGAAGTAGGGTGCCAACTCATCAACATTGATCGAAGATTCTCTACTCGGCTAAACCGACTTCACGGCCATTAGGCGTGCAATGGCATCCAGGTTTAGAAACATTAGTGCGCCCGTGAAGGGGTTGTTGTGCGCATCCAACATGGCGTAAACGCCTTTGCGATTTGCTCGCTCCGCTCTGCACTTCCTTCATCGAAAGCCATGTCATGGTCATTTAACATTTACGCCACCCGGCGAATCAAACTCCTCGATCCGTTGTCTCACGACCTCTTCTCTCGCCGATGGCGTTCACCATGCATGGTCCACCGGGTATAGTTCTCTACAAATCCATTGTTGACAAGATCTTTAGTCATCTCCTCATATGTTTTCATTGCCTTGTTCTTACACTTCCTCTGAGGACACGGGCATGTCGCCGTCCATTTGCAAATGCCTTCGTCATGAAATCATTGGCCTTCTCAATCCATTCATTTGTGTATTGACCCCTCTTACGATAGCAGTGTACATCCACGACGGTCATCCATCCTAACATATAGACGATATTGCGCTTTAAAGCAATAGAGTAGTAGTGCTAGAGAAAAACCATATGAGATGATAAAGAGACATTCATGTTCTTGGTCGATTCACATAGAAGATCTCTGCATGAAATTATGAAGACAACCCTCACATATATTTCATCTAAAGGAAGGGTATTTTGTGTCAAATTCAGGCTCAATGTATGTTAGCATTGGTTTGTATTATATATGTTTTGCTATCTTGAAAATGTTATATTATAATGTCTTTTATTTAAAAATGGGGCTTTGAGTTAAATTAATTTGATTATTTCAATTGGTGGCGGAGAATTTCAAGATCCATAATATCGGTTTTAATGAAAACTACTCGAATATGGTTCATCTTCTAAATACCGAATGCCGATGATGTTCTCAACAGAGTGACCCGGGACATATCTTGCATCTGCGACGTAAGATCAATGCATATAAGTTAGATCAAGTTTTAGTTTGTGAACGAAACTTTCTTCTCTCCTTTGATCAATATAAATAAACTACAGTTTTTATGGATTATAATATAATACATCATGCAAATAATATAATACACACATTATGTATGACATACCTCTTTCAAAAAGAACTCTATACAAACATTATAAGATATTAATTAAAACCACACCCATCTCGATCTTAAAATTAAGTAACAATATACCATAATACAAAGATATTCTTGGTCAATTATTAGAATTTAAATTTGTAATGTATTTCCATATCCGATGAATCTCTATAAGTTTACAGCTAGCACACACAATTAAAGTCTTGCAAGTCCGCAACACTTCGGACATAAAGCGATTAGAAATACTAAGCTGGTTAGGCGTCTTCAGGTATTTTTTGACGTACGCGTGGTAACTGGTATGATCTATCCAATCAATCAAAATTACTATAGATATAATTAAGGGTGCATATTTTCTTACTAATACTTTTTTTATTGCGCCTCTGTAACATAGAATGTTTTTTTATTATTTTTTGAAGTGGATGTTATCTAGATGTTTGGTACCTCGACTTAATATTGGTGAACTTTTGCATCAACGACTCGAGAGAAGAGGCGTGGTTCCACAACAGTATAATAGATTTATTAAGTGAGTTCAATCAATTAATCTCAAGTTTGTTCTTACATTGTCAATAGTTCATTATATATATTGCACATGATTTATTTCCTCCCAACCTAAGGCCATATATCAGCCAATGTATATGTATGTCCGTATATTTACGGTTGTGGTTACTTTCTACTACTATTTAGGAGCATAGTAGCCTTACACCATTGAAACTCACAATTCTAATATACTGTTTGTCACATATATAGTTGTTGAAAGCAATCAAGTTAGAAGTGGAGAAGTTAGAGGCTCCCGTGTCTGCTGGAATCATCACACTCATGTAAGAAAGTTAGCCTTCCACCACCCCTCTCTAGAAACATACATATCTAGTATCGGTTTAAGCGCATTGATATTTTGGTTTTTCTTGACAAGGAACACTCTCTGAATATCTTTCCGTTGGTGTGTACATGTACGAATTTAGAAGAATCAAGGACCAAGCGGGACAAACTACTAGAGAGCTTTGTTGGCCTCGGCGTTGAATCGCACATTCATTCGGGCATCGGTTTGAAGACACACTCAGCGGTGCCAATCTCACGATGGATTTGTTCGTGCGAAGCTTAGAAAGATCCTAGATCTGCATACAAGTCACCAACCACCGAGTTCGAGGGATAAGGCGAGCCACGGTCGAACTAATCATTTGGATGATGCTAAACGACATCGGTGACCCCAAGTATTCCTTGGGTATGCGATGGATAAGGCAATGAAAGAAGTGGCGTAAGCGGCGGAGGCTTGAACGCTTTAAGTCGCTTTCTTTGCGGCGTTGGAGTTGCTAAGCATAGTGAGTCCATTTCTTCACTTGTTAGGTCGGCGTTGGAGTTGCTAAGCTAGCGGTTGACAAGGCAAAATGGGCGTTGAAATAAAGAATGACTTGCGGCGTCCATCCCATGTTATCTACTACTATGCTAGTGCGCACTGCTTGAGCTACTTATTTCTACTCACCTCGGATCCAAGCCGCCGCCGCGTCATCCCGTCTCGAGATCCGCCACCCACCGCCGAGTCACGCTTGCGCTTGCGAGCGGTGAGGCGAGCCGCCCATGACTGCGCAGACAGCCGCGTGGGCAGCCGGCCAGCCACGAGACTCTGCTGCTCGGTAGACCGCCTTGAGAGGAGGATCTGTTGGTAGGAGGAGGCGCAGGAGTAGGTGGTGTCGAGGAGAAGGAACTAAGGTGGTGAGAGGAGAAACCGAGCCGGCGGTGAGGAACCGAGGCGAGAGGTGAAGAGGCGGCTCGGTCGATCGGCACACGAGGCGACGGAGAAAGAAGAGGCAACAGAGCTCGGCGCATTTAACAACGGAGAAAGAAGAAAAGAACCGAGGCGTAAGAGTGCTCGGCGAGGCGAGGCGATAGAAAGCGGGTAGGTGTTGAATGCTTCTGTTTACCGAGTGCCTAGATATACGGCACTCGGTAAACTCAAGCACCGCAGCCCAATGACATGTGGGCCTGGTACATGTTTACCGAGTGCCCAGATCTACGGCACTCGGTAAACAGAAGCACCGTGGCCTGGTACATGTTTACCGAGTGCCCGATCTGGCACTTTCGGTAAGCGAGCATGGCGACCTTGTGGCGGCGACAAGTGGGCGTGGCTAACCTTTACCGAGTGTTTAAGGTCACACTCGGTAAAAGTATCCATCATTTCATGCAAAACTAAAAAGAAAAAATGCCAATTTAATCATAAAATTCACCAAACTTTCACATGAACTATTTCATGTCATCTATTTACTATCTAAAAAATTCCAAGTTCAAATCATAATGTTGAATTTCACTCTTAATAGAAATCCTACTCGTCATTGTTAATGTTTAGTGTCTCTTTGGAAGATGTCTTGGTTAAAATGACGAATGTAAATATACTTCAAAGCGTTATGAAAATTTTTCTATAATATAGATGTATGCTTCAATGTTAATTCTTCCAATCTCGTGATTTATCGAGTTCGATTTTAATTATTACAATTAAATTTACGATATGTACCTAATTTTCATAAAGAATGAAAATTTTGTGAAATATAGTAAATAAATCGAAATAAACACCATATTTTGGAATGGAGTACTAAATATCATATGTGGATAGAGGAAAAAGAATGAAGGGAAAAACAAGAAATTTGGTTGAATTTTCTGCAGAGTGTTGCGACAATACACTCGGTAAAGATAGTTTTTACCGAGTGTTGTGAACTTACACTCGGTAAACATTTATGTTTGCCGAGTGTATGCTCATAACACTCGGTAAACATGTCATGCCGTGGACGCCGTTTGGCGCCGCGGTTGCTATCTAGGTGACGTGGCACCTCAATCACCGTGTGTATTTTTTTCTTAGAGCGCCGCCTTCGGTAAACTTGTAGTTTTAACGAGTGTCTTAATTTACCGAGTGTGGTGACTCGGTAAATCGGTCTACTACCGGGTGTTTATGTTTTCCGAGTGTTGGCACTCGGTAAATAAGGTTTTCCGAGTGCCCCGACTTTTGACACTCGGTAATTGTCGGGGCACTCGGTAACTACACAGTGTCCGGTAGTGTAATGAGTAATTCAGTGCTAAGGTGTTAATACCAATCTTGACTGTTGGATCTGGATCTTGACCGTTAGGGGTGGGAGCATACATGGTGTTTAATGAAGACGTATTAATGAATGTGTATTGAAGATGGAAGCATGCAAAGTGATTAAATAGTTTAGAAGTGGGAGTCCGTATTAATCTTGGTTATTTAATTCAGATCCAACGGTCAAAATTGGTATTAGCACCTTAGCACTGAATTACCCATTAGCACTAGATATGTTCCCTACACACACACACTCCTAATCAGTTAATTAGTACTACTGTATACTTCTCCATCGGTTCTTTTTAAGATATCGTTTTCGAATATGTGCACCCAACCTTTTAAGACTTTGACCGCCAATATAGCACAAAAGTATTTGAATTTGTCATGCGCAGATGATATAATTAGATCTGTCATTGAAACTAATTTTGTATCGTTCTATTTTTTTAAAAAAAATTATCTCTACTACTTAAAAATTAAAATTAGTGGCCGTCCGTCCTCCTAACCACATTGTTTTGCTTTGCGCGAATTCTTTCTACCTTTTGTGCCCACTAGTAGGGTCATCTCTCTCATGAAAAAAAATCCATCCACAACTCACAGTAACTGCTCCCACGATCTCATCCGTGATTCTTCTCCTTCATTCCTTCTTATTGAGGAACCGTCGCTGGCGAGTCCAGTCCGAACGATCACCTCTGTAGACAAGTGTAGAATTGCACACAAGAAAACAAGTATAGAATAGTAGATTGAACACAGAGATATGGAGGGACTTATTTCTTCTCTTTATTTCTCTTCTCAAAAGCACATACAATAGTTGAAGGTCCCATCCTATATATAGTCTAGAGGTGGTTGAGGAGCCCATCATAGGCTAGGTCTGCAAGGTCTGGGCCCGGGTTTCTTAACACTTCCCCTTGGGCACTCATCCGATATGTTCATGTCTCATCAAAACTCCACAAAAACCCAGTGGAAAAAATTTGAAGAAAGAGTACATGATACACGTTCTGCTGCATTGCACGAATTGCCTCATTAAAAACTTTAGTCAAGAAACTTCAGGAAAACTCGTCAAGGGAAAAAGAGTACAATCCACCCAATTTCATTTAATCTCTAGGATTTATTCTTTGGGTACTCGATCTTCGTTATCAAGTTTCAATAATGAGTTCGTGAAGATTCTCCTGATGAATTCTGCACTTCTCTAAGTCTTATCATTCCAATTTCACGTATGCATCTTTCAAAACTAGATGCTGGAAATGACATTGAATAAATAAGCAAGATTTTTACATGACTTAGTATGCAGTACTTTAATTTTGTCCATCTTTTACAATTCATGAGCACAGAAGAACTTATGGTTGATATGCTTTGTGAGAGGACTCTTCACATAACCCATCCGCACTTGTGCAACACAAGCTGCCTTATCTTCATAGATAATTGTAGGAATTTACGCAATATTCAATTCACACGACTGCTGGATGTGGTGGATCATCTGCCGAAGCTAAGAACATTCTCGCGAGGCCTCAGACAGTGCTATGATTTCTGAGTGGTTTGTCGAAGTTGATACAAGACTTTGCTTAGATGATTTATGTGAAATTGTAGTTCCACCCTATAGGAATACATAACCTGTTTGCGACTTGGCTGTAAGCGAGTCCGACAGGTACCCAGCATCTGCGTAACCATTCATAGTTAGGTCTTGGTTCTTTCTATAGAATAGACCATGGTCTTTGCTTCCTTGGCGGTATCGGAAGATGTACTTTATTCCCTGCCAATGCATTTTGGTAGGTTCTGCATTATATGTTGCTAATAGGTTCACGACAAATGCAATATCCGATCTAGTACAGTTTGCTAAATACATAAGTGCTCCTACTGCACTCAAGTATGAGAATTCTGATCCCAGGACTTCCATCCCCTCTTCTCTGGGTTTGTACGGGTCCTTGTCTTACTGCAAAGATCTCCCAACCATTGGCATTTTCGAAGGATATGCCTTTTCAAAGCTGAACCTTTCTAACACCTTTTGAGTATAGGTTGACTGATGCACTGATATCACTCTAGGGACATGCTCAAGCTGCAAGCCTAGACAATATTTGGTTTTACCAAAATCTTTTATTTTGAACTTCGACTCCAGGTAAGAGTTGCTTTCTTAATATCTTCCTGGATTCCGATGATATTCAGATCATCTACATACACTAAGATTATACAAAATCTATCCTAGGATTGTCGTATAAATACATAGGGACAATCCTCATTGTTCGTGTAGCCTTTCTTGCATAGAAAGTTGCTTAAGCGATTATACCACATCCTATCTGATTGCTTAAGTCCGTACAGTGACTTTTTGAGTTACACACTGTACATATTTCTATTTACTATGTCTTTGTTCGGGACAGGGATACCTTCATGTACCTTTATATAAATGTATGAATCCAAGTTTCCATAAAGGTATGCAGTTACCATATCCATCAATTTTATTTCTAAATTCAAGTTTACTGCCATTGAGATTAAATATCTAAAGGTGGTTCCGCCCATGACCGGGGAATAGGTTTCTTCATAATTAATTCCTGGTCGTTGAGTGAAACCTTGTGCAATGAGCCTTACTTTATATCTTATAACTTTATTATTTTTATTTCTCTTTCGAACGGATACCCACTTATGCACAACGAGGTGCACATGGGGAGGCGTGCGGCTTATAGGCTCAAACAACTCTCTTTTATTCAGAGATAATAATTCAGTTGCTACTGCCTTTTTCCAATCTTCTCAATCTGAACTTTTCTTACATTCAGCGAGTGATGCAGGCTTTGGATCACCCACTTATGCACAACGAGGTGCACATGGGGAGGCGTGCGGCTTATAGGCCCAAACAACTCTCTTTTATTCAGAGATAATAATTCAGTTGCTACTGCCTTTTTCCAATCTTCTCAATCTGAACTTTTCTTACATTCAGCGAGTGATGCAGGCTTTGGATCAAGATCGGTGATTATGGTAATTTTCTTTGCAAAATAAATATCAACATTGGTTGTTGTCCTATTCATAGATTCTCCTGTGGTCACATAGTTTATAACTATTTCTTCATGGAGAGATTCTTCTAATGCTTCTACTTGCTCACCTCTACCTCCATTTACAGGGGTAAGTTTCTTTAGTTTTTCAGCTCTATGTGTGCGTACACATCCATGCTGATATCTTCCTCCGTGGGGATGTTCAAATCCGGTATGCCTTTTACTAAAAGTTCCATACGGAGCTAGGTCTCAACTGGTTCCCCTTCTGGTTCTGGGAAACTTCAGTGATTGGTTGTGTCAAGTCCTTATTATCCTTTTTCACTAGGTGTCTGCGGTTACTTGGGATTCGAAGAGCTGGAGTTCTCGTCCTTTTATTCTGAGGCATCTGGATAGGATTAGGAGTACCTTTAATTTTCTTTAGTATTTCAACCATCTTCAGTGCATTGCGTGCAGGCACATGTGACTTGGTCACGCTCTTCAAATCACTAAAGTGGACAGACAGTTGATTCACTAATGCTTGTAAATCAATTATCTTTTGGACTTATCTATTTGCTTCACTAGTGCGCGTCATGTGCATGGATTCCCGTGGCTTGCCATGTTATTTCTCGATATTTTTCATCAAAGAGATTGATTTCCTCCCCAAATGACGGGAAACTATCCTAATTAAATATGCTATCGGCGAAGCAAGCTGTATGCAAATCTCCGTCATGGGATCCAAATACCTAATTATGGATGTTGTCTCATAACCAACATATATCACAGACTTTTAAAGATGGCTCATTGCAGTTCGCTGCGGTGGTGGCATAGGTACATAAATCTTTCAACCAAATATTTGAAGATGAGAATTTTTCGATGCTGACCCTTGTGCTAGTTGCATAGGTGAATGGATGTTATATGTCGACGGTCTAAAATTGATGAGAGTTGCTACGTGCTGGACTGCGTGTCCCCAACATGTAGTTGGTAAATTATAATTCTGTAAAAGTGATCGGATAATAAATTTATTTCTTTTAATTAATGCATCTGCTAGTCCATTCTGGGTGTGGACATGCGGTACAGAATACTTAACGGTAATTCCCATTGCCATGAAATAATCATCAAATGACTTTGAAGTAAATTTTTCGGCGGTGTCCATTCTGATGGACTTCACATGATGATCAGAGAAATTATTCTTAATTTTAATTATGTATGAGATCAGCTTTGCAAAAATATGGTTTCTCGTAGACAATAAACATGTGTGCGACCATTTCGAGAAAGCATCGATGAGCAACATAAAGTACCTAAATGGCCATAACAGAGGCTGTATAGGACCGCAAATGTCTCCCTGGATACGGTCCAGGAATGCAGGATTTCATCTTTCACTTTAAGAGCAAAAGGTCTAGTAATTGATTTCTCGGTGGCACATGCGGGCACACAAAATCTTCCTGATTCGGAAAATTATTTACATTGATATTATGTTCCTGGGAATTGTTAATTATATTTATCATCATCCTAAGACCGGGGTGGTCTAATCTATCATGCCAGAGACAGAAAATTTTAGAACTTCTAAATGTAGTTTTCAGGACAGTATAGGCTACATGTGCCTTAATATTAGTGTAGTATAACCTAGTTTCATATAAAAGAAGTCGTTGTAATACCCTTTTTCTACTTTCTTCACGCTTTGTAATGAGTAAGTATTTCTTACCATACTCTTCTTCAGTCTCTACGTGGAAATCGTTAACGTGAATATCCTTAAAACTTAGGAGAGTTCGAGTCGATTATGGGTACAACAAGGCTTCTTCAATGACCAAACTCGTGCCCATTGGGAGTATAATTTTAGCTCTTTCTGAGCCTATTATACAAGTATTGCTATCTGTGATTGTCATAAGACTACCAACATTCTTGTTGATCTACTGAAGAAATTTCATCTCTCTCAAGATGGTATTCGTTGTGCCACTATCTACTAAGCACACTTCCTCCATATGGCGCCACACTCGTTCTGATATAAAGTATTTATTAATATGAGATAGGAAGCAATCCACACATAAATAAAATACTCCAAAATAGAGCATAAGTTGCTATTATTAATATGAGAAAATATGCCTTGCAGGACTCATAATAAGAATTTAATGTTTTGCTCTCCTAGAGCTTACAACCATTATTCAATAATTTAATGTTTCATCACAACCATAAACTACAAATGACTAAAAAAATCTAAGTGCAATGCGTGCACTAAATCTAACTAACGTAGTACGAAGAAACTTCTGCCTAAATCAGTTCCATGTCCATCTTCTCCTCTTCGGCAACTACTGCTGCGGCCACTGCGATGTCCAAAGAAGGTGTGATGGGGGCTGCTACTGGGCTGTCCACATCCATAGGTGCAACCAATGGTTGTGGATCCTCCATGCCTGCAATGGTGAGGTGTACCTTATGCTGTCTTTTGCCCTTCTTCTTAGACTGGAATGCATCAATAACGTGTTGCGGCTTATGTCAAACCCGTGACCAATGCTCCCATATGCCACATTTGTAGCATTCTTGATCTTGCTGGCCATAGGGCTTGTCATTGCGCTTTATTTTGTCCGCCCTTATTGGTTTGAGTATTTGGCTTGGTCTTGTGATCCATGACCTTACCCTTCCTACCTCTTTCCTTTGAGTGAGGTTTTCTCACCTTGTAGCTGCTAACATTGGCTTCATGGCCAACATTGGTACTAGGCGACTATGAGATGTAGTTCTTCCTTAGAATATCATCTTGAATTTTCGCAACTTGCATGATGTCAATCAGTTCAGCATACTCATTGTAGTTGTCTTAACGATAATTGTGCGCGGATTGCACCGTATTTGGGTGAAAGGTAGAGAGAGTTTTTTCGATCTTCTACTCATCCGTAGTTAGCTTACCACAGAGTCGAAGACTGATATAAATTATGTGCAATGGAGAATTGTACTCTCCCACGGTTGTTGGTGTTTTAGAACTGAACTTACATAATGATTGTTTGATTTGAGTGGTCTCTAAGACTCAAATCATACAGAAAGAATGATACATGGATTTTTATACAGGTTCGGGCCTTCTCCGGAGAGAATAACAACCCTACTCCTGTGTGGCTATATTGAGTATGTTGGTTATAGATCAAGATAAAGACTGAAATGCAATGTCTTGTGCTCCTGATCGTGTCTTTCTTTCTCTCTCTCCTCTGTCTGGTGATTCCTCCTTTTATAGCGTGCTTGAAGTGGGCGATAATTTCTCCAGCCCAAAGGGCATATCAATGCTTCAGATGATGGCGCAGTTACCGGAGATTACTGTTGGAGAAGTCACGTTCCCACGTCACCAAACAGCTATCACCAGGACAGAGAGATTAATCATGTAGTTATTCTGAAGAATAATAGTGTTTACTGACTGTTTAGATGCCCTAATCTATTGGGCCTACTTGTCTGTAAGCTCGATCGATTATAGGGTGGTCGTAATTGACCTAGTCGTAGAAGGACTTACGACCATGAGGTGATCGTAGAAGAAATTACGATCATGTGCTAGTTGTAAAATAACTTACGACTATGGGGTGGTCGTAGCTGGCCTGGTCGTAGAAGTATTTACGACCATGAGGTGATCGTGAAAGAACTTACGATCATGAGGTAGTTGTAGAAGATCTTACGACTCCAGTTTCTCCCTTATGAACATTAATGGGTATACTCAAGAACCATATAATGATGTCATTATCCATAATAATGATCACAGATAAATAATTAAATGAGAATTTCTAGATCCTCTTCAATGGTCTTATAGTCAGCAAAACGTAGTCGGTTCCATTCCTGTTCTCCCGAGGAAGAATATTGTACTTCAGCTTCTCGAATCGCTTCTTCAGTGCAGTCCACAAAGCTAGTGTGTTCTTTTCCGTCATATACTCATTTTTGAGCGTTATGCAGAGATGGTGTCTAAGGAAGTAAAGTGCCTGATCATTTTCCTCATTAGTGGGATTAGCATCCTGCGAGGTGCCAAGTCCAATAGCTGCACGGAGCTTCTTGGCCCTAAGTACGATCTCGACATCTGATGTCCAAGTCAAGTAATTCTGGTCATACTGGGCCAACTCTTCGAAATCCCGGTTCGTGATGTCAGTCATCTGCATATTTATGCAAAGAGTTCATAAGATTACCGCTAGTAATTTGCATAAAATAGTTGTAAAATTCTCATAACATTCTCATAATTTTCTATACATTTATCATGATTTACTGCTATTTTTAGTGATTTTAAGCAATATAAAAATCACAGATAATCAAAACAGTAAATACAATATATAAATTGCATAAAAATAATTATAACAAAATTCAACATACTTCAAATGCTCAGAAGGAATCAAAAATTGAATTCTCTGGGCCGAGTGGCGAGAGAGACAGGCGATAGCGCGCCGCGTTCTCGGCGTGAGAGATCTGGCGTGACGTAGACGGCGCAAGGGCTCAGTCACTTGGTGGCTCTCCCACCTATCATCCACAGGCTGCTTCAGCTTCTTCCTGGTGGATGGCGACATGCAGGTTAGACTCCCCTAACCCTCAATTCCTTTGTGTGGCCCGTAATTTATGGTCTTGATGTCGTCTTGCTGTGTCTCTTTAGATTTCCTAGAGTTTGCATGCTTTAGGTTCTCTTGCTCCTTTTCTATGTGCCTAACTGCTTGCTAAATGCACCTGTAAGCCCTTATGCCTACTCGAGAGATTATGGGTTGACCCTTTTTAGATGCTTAGAGTATCTGGTTTCTATTTGTTCCCCATTACTCAGTTAAGATTTCTCATTTTGTGCATGTGCCCTTTATTAATATTGATAATGTGGTGTTGATAAAAACCGTCCTACAGGTATAAAAAAAAATATATGTTAAGCAGCAAGAGCTTTCTTCAACATTAGGTGGCTATGGATTTTTTTCTTCCAGACATCTGAATATACATGGTCTGGTCGGGACAGTTGATGGTTAATCATATTTATAAACAATCATGTTTCAGTGTCATAAGATAAAATTAATACGGTGGTTACTAAGTTTGATGATATAGTTGCAGTTTAGACTTCAATAAACTTCCACTGTATGCTCCAAATATTTTATTTGCTCCCACAATAAACAAGGGGAACACATTTTGATGATAAGCAAAGCATATCCTATATCATTTACAGTGTGATGGTGGATGCCTTGTTTCGATGTTTCCACTGCAGATGAGGAGTGCATCATACACCGCTGGATTTCAGCCTGAATGCAGAGTACGCTTAATTCGGGTTCAAGAGGGAGGCCATCATGGAAATAAATTGGTTCATTTGATACAAGAGACAATAAGTTGATTCAGCCCATCTTTACGTCCTTCGGTGTACTAAGCTTGGCGAAGTATGCTCTTCCATGTCAAGACCAACAGATTAGTTAACAGTTCTCTCCTAGAACTTCTAATCAAGGTTCTTGAATTATACATATTTAGTTGCATAGTATATGTTATGTGCACGACTCATCGCAGAGGGAAAAATGAAGGCGTTTTTTTATTCCGTGCAATTCAAGGTCAATAGTTCTGTATGAATAATTGCTTCCATTCACAAGATCAGTATTAGGAGTGATGTATTACCATTTTTTTGCAATATGGAAAGAATTTTCTTGATATGCTGGAGGAATACATGATACCGAAACTTTACAATACATGGTACCGAAACTATGAAGATTGAGCATCTTTGGTAGTTGATGTACACTGTTGTTTTCCAACTTGATGGGCTGATCTATTATGCTTTATTTAGTTCACACCAAGTTGTTAGCACAAATCGAGTCATGTTTGTTAATGTCCAGTCTAAACTAGTGTGCAGCTAATTATGCATATGTTGTTGGTTTGTCTCCATTTTGTTCAGATGATAAAGCAAAGTGATGCTGAAGTGGCCTTTTTTTTTCTGCATTTACCCGTAGTTTTAATCTCAATATTGTGATGCTTTTGTTACAGTGAGTACAGTGAGTTCCAAAATATATTTGATGTGGACTACTTTACAAATACACTGGAGACGATGTCTGCGTACTGAAAGAGTTGCCTCCAAGGCTGAAAGGAAGAGTGAAACTAGATTTCTTTGCTACATGCTGCATATTAGTTGGACTGATATCTCATATTACCATAATCTTGTTTGGTTGCATCTCTCTTTTTCAATGATGTATAACCATGATTCATGAACTGAAAATCGCAAGTGGAACCAGGGGAAGGTTGTTAACATTTATATAGGGGAGACCATATTCACGGATCAATGTTTTCTTATTAAGCACTGAAGTTACTTATTGATTATCGTATTATCAAGTTGAAGCAAAGAAAATATGTATCGTGTTGTGTCATACCGTATAAAAATTTTTGCACACGTAAAGGGTTGTAAATATAACTATATAGCATTCACATGGTTTTACATGACATGGACACATATAATTGATTGCACAATTTATTTAGGATTGGGTACAGGTTGCTCGGATGCTGGTTAGCTTAAAAACATCATTCTCTATGACTGCAAATGTGTTCACGACTTCACAATGTCGGCGATGCCCTTGTCCTCCGAGTTCGGAGGATCGCGGCTGCGTCATCGCTCTCCCAGCCTCCTCCCCCCTCGGCCGTGGGTCGGAGTGCCCGGTCGCGGCTCGAGAGGCACGAGTGAGCAAGGGCTACCAGCGGCAGCGAAAGAAGATCCCACCGCCGGTGCGGCGAGGCGAGGCGAGGCGAGGCGAGGCGAGGCGGGGCGGAAGTAGTGCTGGCGTGCGGAGGCGGAAGGTCTCG
The DNA here is from genome assembly GCA_036346395.1 of Hsuehochloa calcarea. NCBI lineage: Eukaryota > Viridiplantae > Streptophyta > Magnoliopsida > Poales > Poaceae > Hsuehochloa > Hsuehochloa calcarea. The sequence continues at coordinate 16,941,243 of CM070594.1, forward strand.
GTTTCTCTGTAATACGTATTCGATTACCGAATCGGCTTTGCATCCGTACTCTTAAAAAAAAACTCATCCGTACATAACATACTGTGTTGTTTCTTCTAGCACATTTTGAATTCGATTACATAACAAGGTGTGTGTATTTGTGAACTTTTTTGCGAGAAACATTTACGAACATTTATATTCGACTATTCGGCCAAAGTGTAGTTCATCTTCAAGTGAATCTAATTCAGCGTATTTTCTTGACAATTAAAAAAACAACATAGTGTATTGTTTCTTCTAGCACACTATAGACTACATTATCATTAACCCCCTAAAATTTTCATGTTGATTTAACGGAAAAACCGAAAGGTTACTGCATAAGTACGCTAGAAAGGGTGATTTCATAGCATACATATCATCTAGCAAAATTCAAAATTTGGAACTGTGGATACGCTACTTGTAAGGAAACCTGCAAGAAAGTTCCCAAAACAATCTCAGCAGTCGATGTCAAATTAAAAATGATAACCAGGAAAACCTGAACAAAACTTTGTTTCCATGGGGGGAAAAATAGTTATCATTGCTGTAATAGCCTGCAAGAGATAGAAAATCAGGCAAAATACAGAACATGAATAAATCAGATAAATCTAAACATGGCGTTGATCATAATAATTACTTCAGCAGACACCATGAACCAAGTTTGTCAGGCATGCCTGCCGTAGGACAAGAAACAACCAGTCATGCTTCCAAAACCCTGCTCTACACACATCATTTCAGGACAGCACACCAACAAAACACTGGACTTGCAAGCACTTGCGACAGAGCAATGCCGTGCAGCACCGAATGGAAAACTCTGGCGACCAAAACATCGATACAAACATGACAAATATAGAGAAACAGCTTGATCTGCAGGGAAGATGTTAGTTAACAAATACGGTTCTGATGTACTTTGGGCAAATGTTTTTAGAAAATTCTCCCTGATTTCATTTTTCACCTTAAGAGCAAAGCCAACACAATATCATTTACATCCTTTTTTCCTTCTAACTTCTTAACCAATGAATTAGATTTGACGGATGGCTGCTTTCCCCCTAACAACCTGGGGAAACAGCCAACACGGTTTCAACATGAATGTTGCTGTACAAGCGGAAGAGAAGGGATACAAAGGTAAAAAATGTAAATCCCCACCATTCAACATTCTGATACAAACGACAAGCTAAGAGATATAAAAATGCTTTTCGTCACCACATGCAGTGACAGAACCCTTCATCTTTCGGCCAATGCAAGCCAAACTGAGTTTTTAAGTGTTAAGGTTTCCCCCCAACGGAATGATGGTTCCTAAGATGAAAACAAGCTAAGTATTTACAGCAAAGCAGGAGCACCTGCTTCAAACTGGTAGCTGATTCTGAACAACTGTTACTTCACTCGGAAATCATGTCTGAAGGTTGTAAGATTTTGAGTGAATCTGTCTCTGTTCTTTGGTTCCAAATTCCTAGTGACATCAGTCATCAGCTTATCAAAACATTGTGAAAGGTGTTGTTGCTGCTCTACAGGCTGCAAACAAGAGGTACATTAGCTCCAGGATAATCACTCAATAACAAGAGGTACATTAGCTGTTCAGGATAATCACTCTGTTAGTTACAGCTATATATTCAAGAAAATGATCCAATTCAAAACTATAGAATGCAGTCTGCTAATGAAACGAATAAAAGTTCACCCCGATGTGTTCTTTTATCCTCACATGTGCTAGTGGAACATACATGAAGGTGATTCTAATATTCTATGCAGTAGACGTTACCAAATGACAGTTCAATTTGCTTCACAAGAGCAAAAGTATGACTTTGAATCAACAATAATTCCAAATACGCATGCTCTTTTCTCACCAACATGATGCCTTTTACTAGATGCAAAATCATGATGTCACAATATCACTACAAAAGATTAGAGATGCAGCCTCTAGCACTAGTTTTTTTTATAATTAAACGTTATCAGTATGTTAAAGAAACCAAAGCTTTTGTAATTCATCTTCTATTAAAAAACATTTCGCACAACTACTATTTTGCAGGAGTAATTCTAAGGAAACCATTATCCAAAAGTTGCTGATTCTGCAGTGACTATCAAGCAAACATTGTCGAAAGCTTTGATATCTGCATAATGTATTTTCTGATATAATTCCGAAAATTTAACCGCCTAATTAAAACTCTATAAACAAGAAACCTGGCCTATTTAAATTATGTCACAAGCACTAACATTTTTGTTGCAGCACCATCTCAGGTACTCTACCGTTCCGTACACACCAAAAAAAGAGCATCCAAAGGCAACCCTACAGATCTATGTACTCAAATGTACCATCTATTTGGTAAAAATGCAGCTATTAATAGCCAACGGTTAACCCTAAACTGGATTCACAACATCATAGTCATAAAGTAACCCCAAATATAGTTTACCCGTATGATAGCCATAAACAATCCATATCAAAAGGATGTAGATAGATGATTGATAATAAAAATCTTTATCTCCTCGCCTTAAAAATAAAAGATAGGCCTACATACTGATGACAAGGTAGAAAGTTTCAACAAGAGAAGAAAAACAAAATTAGAAAGGAGGTAATGCACAATGGAACTTCAAACAAAAGAGTACTCTAACCTGTGATGCTAATATCTGCGCTCTCAGATCACTAAACATCTGCACACAAAAACAACAAATCAAAATGACATGAAGACGAACACAAACTAGGAAAAGAGTTTAAAAGAGAGAATAAACATATGGATAATAATAACAACAACAACAACAACAAGAGTAAATTGCACCGCTGGTCACCGAACTTGTCACGTTGGTTCAAGTAGGTCACCGAACTTCTCAACTGCACGTTTATGCCACTAAACGCATTTAAGTGAATCGCTGAAGGTCATTGGTAGGCGAGCTCGATTATGGTGATGACATGACAGTGCCACCGTGGCAAAGGTCACACGTGAGTGGCACATGTAATTTTCACTAAAACCCCTAGATTAGGCACCCTTTCATATTTCCATCCCACCTGATCGCATCCCTTTGGCTGCTGCTAGCCTGCTATGACTTAGAAGATCATGGCGCCATCGGGATTTGGAGCGCCTGACCGCCTGTGGCCAGACCTATGGATGGACAAGTTCCCTATTGATAAGTGGTTTTGCGCTTCACTTACCTCATCACTCAGCATCAGAACACAAGCAAACACCCTTCCTTCCCTTTCTAAAGTTTCTAGCTAGCTAGCAACACTCTGTTCTTGAATCAAAAGCACGATCATAAAATGGCTGCCATTTGTGCGAAGGCAGTGTTACTTGAAGCCTATGAGCTCGGAAGAAGCCAAAAACCAGGCGGACATGCTCGCCTACCACAACAGCATCATGCTCCGTGGCGAGTCAGACAGGAAGTTGATCCTTTACAACTTCCTTGCTCACGGTGGTCCCTCAGGCCACAATCAAACCACAATATCAACAGTAAACAGAGACGAGCATCCTGGTTATTGGAGGTGAGCTCCCTCTCGTCGTCCTTGGAGGATTTTTTGGATTGGGCTAGGGATTTTGATTTTGGAAGAAGGGCAACGAGGAGCGGGGAGCTGAGAATAAATAGAATGGGAGAAGCAGAGGGCCTTGCTGCTTACGTGCACGGGGGACTGGGAAGAGCATGGGATTAGGAGGAAGAGAGGAGCAGAGCGAACGGTTAGGCTGGTGGGCGGCGGAGCAGAAAAGCAATGGGCGAGGCTCCTGTGATTTGGGGAAATCCATAAAAATTCGTACGGGGACTACTTCGCAAAAATACCCAGGCAGGTAAATTGGCGCTAGTGTGACCTTTGCCACGGTGGCACTAGGCCATGTCATTGTCATAGCCCCAGCTGGCCTGCTAATGACTATTGGTGATTCATTTAAACAGTTTAGTGACCTAAATCGGCAGTTTAAGAGTTCGGTGACCTACTTGAACCAACAAGACAAGTTTGGTGACCCATGGTAAAATTTACTCTAACAACAACAACAATAAGGCACCTGTTCACTGATCATTATCAAACTCAGTATTGGTCTACTGAGACTCCATTGGTTACCAGCATCCTCAAAGATAATGATCTCAAAAAGTGTCTTCAGTATCTGTCGCAAAAATAATGTTATTATCATATAGTATCCTATCAGAATGTGGTAGAAAAGATTAACAACACAAACCTGAGGAAACAAACTGGGGAACTCTCCAATATGCCGAGCAAGATTCAATGCAGTTGGTGATGGAGGGCCATCGCCAGCTGTAATGTTGTTAAAATAGAAGACTGCCAAGCTATCAATGGCAGAAGCGCACTGCCAAAAGGAAACAAAAGAATACAGATCGCAAACAGCATGTACTAAAGAAAAATGAGGATTCCAAGAATAATTGATTATTATTAGACAAGTAATAAACTAACTTCAGGCAAACACATAAAATAGAATCGATCATGATTATTAGCACAGTTACCGGATTCGCTATAAAGCCTCGTGAATCGCGAACCGGATTCGTCGAACCCGAACCGGTTTAGGGTACGGGGTTCGTGTTGTAGTGGAAATTGGAAGAAAAAGTGGCAAATTACGAATCCGAATCCCGTACCGTGATTCGGACGAACCGTGTTTCTGGTAACTATGATTATTAGGTGCCAATAACCACAAGTTGCAACCAAGTCTCCCCAATATGACACCACATTGTTGTAACAAGAACCTTTTTCAAGTGGTAAAAAGGATCTATAGCAACGTACCTGTGTTGATATTCCCGTATCTAGACCTTTTAAACCAGATTCAAGCGTGCTGACAATATGTACGAATGTGCTCGTATCCAAATTGAGAACAAAACTGATATGGTTGTTGAACAGAACTTCCATATATCCATAGTATGCTTTTGATAGCTGCAACAAAGCAATAGCTCATTCTGAAATGCTTCTACAGATGAAATGGAAAATAGTTCAAGCATCTGGCTGACCACAAAGAAGTGTGGGTTGTCAGTCGTCACAAGACCTGGGTTACAGTGTCCAGATCGTGCATTTGTTTATGACCAAGCCAATGGAAACACACAATTTGGACCACGTAATACTAATCTTGTGTAAAGGGTACTGGCTAGTAATTGCATAGGAGCTAACCTATCATAAGTCATAACCAGTGCATTGCAAAAATACAAGGAAACTACAAACACTGGGTACTGCTTACTATTTAGATTCTTCTTAATATATCTTTGATTGACAACTTGAATTTTAGGGGTTGAGTATCAGTATGGTCTTAGAAATTGTTCTACATCGCTCGGTATAAAGTAAATTTTTTGCAGCAGACAAGATTCCAAAAATTGATCCAGGCAAAGATTCTGGAACACACTATTTTGCAAGACATTTCCTGTTTCCCGATTCTTTGTGGTCATTTTTGTATTGCACTTGTACATTATATTTATCTGAATTTTACTTTACATATATATATATACATATATATATATATATATATATATAATGAACGATAGCAAATATCTATACTCTATTGAAATAGCACACAGATGATAATAACATTTTGCCAAAATTTGGAAACCCCAGTCTTAAACTGGTTACGGGGAACCGGCCAGTTGCCACCGGGCTTTTGCAACCTGGGCCCTGGCTGCACCCACAATGCAACTTTGACATATTTAACACACCAACCATCCATATACATGGAGCTTAATTTATAACGGAAAAAACACCTAACCCGATCAGATTAGTACTAAAATCACTTGGCCCAGTTTCTGATGAGCGAGCAGTTACCTCTGCTATGCACCCATTGTTCCTATTTACATTCTGTGATAACTGAGAACAACTACATCAACCGATATCAAATCACTTGGCCCAGTTTCTGATGAGCGAGCAGTTACCTCTGCTATGCACCCATTGTTCTATTTACATTCTGTGATAACTGAGAACAACTACTTCAACCAATATCAAACTTAGCACGAATATTTTGAGAAAGCTAACAAACATAACAAGAAAAGCAATAGCGTAGGATGGCAAAACAATTGTAAACTAGATTACCAAAGATGGCATGAATACCTTTTTGAATGCCATTATATCAGACAATGGAACAGAGAGGGTCATCTTTAGAGATATATCAAGGGCATCCGCAAGTGCTCTGTCACCATAAAGCTCAAAAACACCAAAATTTACATAGTTCCCACATAAAGCTGTACGTATATTTCCAGTAAATGCCAGTCAGAAGAACAGTAAAATAATCAGCAAGTAAATTACAAGTCTTAAAGTCTGCAATGCATATTAAAATGTTTCTCAAGGAATACAGTACAAGCACAATAATGAGCTCACAGTTGGGTGGAACTCAGCCAATTTCCTTCTTTGTTATGAAAAAGTACAGACTTTGATCATATTTTAACCATAATAATGCAAACAAAAGTAAGATTGAAATCATAGCAAGGGTTTGCAAAACCTGAACTAAGCTGTCTCCCAGCCAAGGATTCAAAAACCGGTCCCGGCGCAATTCCCGGCCGGCGGCCGGTACCGGTAACCGGCCGGTTACCGGTTTTTCCCGGTCGAATTTCGTTAAATCTTGCTTAAAAATCAATCGAAATTCGAAATTCGAAATTCGAAATTTGAATGTGCAAACTCCGGAAAAACCGGCCGGGATTTCAAAATCCCGGCCCCCACCGGTAAGGCCGGTTACCGCCGGTAACCGGCGGTAACCGGCCGGGATTTCCATCCCTGCTCCCAGCCCCATTAGGTTTCCTAGAAAGTGGCCAACAACTGGTTGATCCCGAAATTTACCAGAAAAAAGTCATAATTCGCAAATCGGTAAAAATCAGCTTGAATGGTTTGGAATAAAGTGTAAGTCAAGTAACTCATTGCACTAAAAACTTAAAACCATTTAGGAATTAGGAACTGCTACTGGCTTGTTTGACCAGAAACTGGTGGAACCAGCAACTTTCTACTTGTTTTGTGAAGTCCAAACCCTGGTCAAAACAGTCAACAAGGTGCCGATCCAACATGATGAATCGTATCAAAATGGGACTGACACTTCAGTCTGACAAACTACAAATGTTAAAGTTGAGTTTTGCAATCGAAGATAACAAAAGAATACAGTGCATTCTACAAGACAAAAGAAGTCAATTACTGAAAGCCCAAATAATATTAGGTATCACAGTCAAGTAAATCAATAACGTAGGGCCCACCTGAATGAATATGAAACTTCTGCAATATTTTATAACAGAATATAAGCACTGTCATGAGTTACATTACAGTTTAGTCAGTTGAACCGTATTCTGTACTGGAATTCTGGAGCTACAAAACAATCATCATGCATATTCTCAACTACTACAGTTATCACACGATTTTGAATATTCAAAATTCAACTCAGGGCATCTCTAAGGATGCAACTCCAATGTCACGACTGGGTAAAGAGTCCCATCTTCCACAACATGAACAAGATTTAGCAGTATAGGTCAATATAGAGTGCACAAGAGTAAGGACCTCATTCAAGTGGATAAAAGAAGTCTATTACTAAAGTGTTTGAATGGTTTGTATCATACAATGCAATTGGCATGAAAAGAATATTTCACAGCAGAAGTGACATCGGAGACATTAGAAAGGGGCCAAAGCATAAATATGAAAAATAAAACCCGTGTGGTGAGAGTTCTCTATAAAATTGGAGAAAAAAATCATAGCATAATCAAATTTTGCACAACAGTGAATACCACCATCTAGCCCCAGGAAACTGCAATCAACTGACTTACAGAATATAAAAGAAAATGTTTCAAAACACATTTTATAGACTCACCCCTTGAAAGAACAGTCAGTGAAATCCACATGCCCTTGTATTTACTTCCATAAATATTAGTACCATTAGGAAGCAATAGAATCCGTGAACCATAAGCCACAATCAGCTTGCTAATCTCTCGGAATAGAAGGATCCCATTTGGTGATGACGAATCGAATGCCAATCTTTGAGCTTTGTTCAAAACAAACTCGGACATGAATTTGAACAAAGGTGTGGTGACCTGCATAAGGTGATATTTTAGAGCAATTGAAGACAAGATTTAGAAACCTAGGGTTTTAAATAATAAAGTTAGGCTTATTCAGCAAAAACATGCAACAGGTATGCAACGACACAAGTGTACATTGGTAATGGTTGACAACCTCTGGCTCATCAGTCCACAGTGAGATGGCCCTCAACAAAAGTGGCATGTGAGATGGATACAACCAGTCAAATAGGAGGCCATAAGTCTTGCGGCTGGATTAGACCAACAAAGACACAGTTACTTTCAACACATAGGAGCTATTATAAACTTGATAATCGTAAAATGTATAAGTTCAGAGCATACACCTGTTTGTGGCCATCGCAATGCCTCGTAGATCTCTCATCAAACCAATAAGTGCATACTTCACAACATCAGTCCGGAAAGCAGCGTCAGTAGCTGCCTCCAAATTAACTGCGACCTGTGATGAAAGCGAAGAATAAAATCAGATAAGAATGCGATAAATTTATATTAGCATGAAAACAAGTAGATATGCACCTGCAGAAGTGGCTCCATGAAACTTCTGAATTTTACCGGGCCGTCTTCCATGAAGACCAAGAAGCCAAGGATGTAGTAGAAGGTAGTTCGACTGCGGGAACATCTGTATTCTTCAAGAAACGGAAAGTTTTCCCGCTGGCAGGATGAATAATGAAAATGGAATCATTTCTAAGACCAAGGATCACAGAAATCATATAAAACGAAAGCTAGTGGGAAGACTTTACAGAATGATTTGCAATGATGAATTTTGTACTCTCCAGCTTGAGAAGCAGCTTTCCAGTCATATAGCTGCTATGACAATACAAAATGAAGAATTGTCATCATACCAAACATGAGAATATGAAAATTGAATACATATAACTACAACTTTACCCAGATGCAAGCTCCAGGAAAAGGGACAGAGTATGATCAATAACATCCTCACACTGTAACCACGTCAATAGTCAACAACAGCTTATAGATCAAAGTCAAAGCTGAAATTAGTAGATGAAAAGTCACCTCAGCGTAGCACTTCAGATTTGTAGCTATTTTCCCAACAATGACATTGAGTAAAACTAAATGGTCATTCAGTCCAAGTAGCTCAGAAAATCTTGCATACAACTGCTGCATCAAAGAAGCAGTGCTTTATGACCTTTGACAAAAAAAAAAGGTATATCAAGATGCACTAAGAATATTATTATATTATTTCGTTTCTTCTAAACCTTTGCAGAATGCATGGCTTGGTCTCCTACATATGACCTTCTGAAATTTTGCACAAAGATGAGAATAGCTCGATCAAGCCTTTGCTTACTTAATTCTTGATATCTCTGCAATGAAAGTACAATCAGTTCTCATTCACACAATAAACCTGTGGAGCTTATAAAAAACAACTAACATGTGTTGAGCAAAGTAAAAGGCCAGAATACAGGAAGAATAAAAATGGAAATCCTGTGAGTTCAGCAGTTCAACAACAACAGGAGCATAAATGTTCACTAGTGCCTTAGTGGGGCACAACACAAGACCTCTTGTGACACAGCTAAAAAGGTTTTAGGGCCAGTTTGCAGCAGTTGTGCTAATCTTTACTAATTCCAATATGATTTTTGCTGTTATGACCAGGGATTAAGAAAACCGTTACCGGACCGAATGCCGCCCGGGGGCCGGGAACGGTAACCGGCCGGTTACCGGTTTTCCGAATCCCGCCCGGGGCCGGGAACAGTAACCGTCCGGTTACCGGTTTTCCCGGGAAAAATCCGGTTAAATTTCGTTTGAATTTGCTTAAAAACCAACCGAAATTTGAAATTCGAAATTTGAATTTGAATTCGCAAAACCCGGGAAAACCGGCCGGGATTTTGAATCCCGGACCCCAGCCGGTAACCGTCCCGGGATTTTGAATCCCGGACCCCAGCCGGTAACCGGCGGTTACCGGCCGGGAATTCTGTCTCTGGTTATGGCTCCAAAAAAGATGCTTTCAAGTTTCAACAAACCGCTATATCCAAAAATAGAAAAAGTTTAATGCTTTTGAACGTGTGTTAATTATAGCTCCTATAAAATTGTGTTTTTACTGCATCATATATGGTTATTGTTTCTAAGTTATTTGCTGCTAGCTGGACACTCCAGTTGGCCACCTGTAACCCAATGCAACCCATAAAAATATTACTATCACCAAGACAGGGAAGGAGATTTGAGCCAACAAGGAAAATCAGCATGCCTGCAAGTACACTGGCTCATAATTCATGTTTAGTGACCAAATGATTTTCATCTAACCTGTGCATGCACCCCTGTGTCAGTAATATTTATCAACTGTAACACACGGGCTGACAGTTCTGCATCAAATAACTCCTGTGATTCTTGGCTGCAAAAGAAAATGTAAAACCTTGTTCATGAAAAGAATAGCAGAAAAATGTTGACAAGCAAGGAAAATTAGTTGCTCACCTACAACCAATGGTCTGCCTAATCTTGAGAATGGCTGCAATTATGTGGACCATCCATGCAATCTGCCCTTCAATTACAGAGAGCTCATCTGCATCTCCAGGAGCTGGCAATCTTGACCTTTCCTGTAAAAAAATATTTGACTTTGAATAGCACTCTTCTAAAAAAAATAGCTTCTGGAATAACACTAACATACCGTGTAAGCTTGTAGAAGAGGCTCCATGATATTTATGATGTAAAGACTACTGCTTTGGTACTGCAACTCATTGAAAGTAACAATCAGGGCATGTATGCAAATCGCAAAATTTAAAAAACAATCGGGTTTCATTTAATTTCTGCATCCTATTGCTAATGAGATTACTTATGATTGAAGTAATTCTATAAAAATCCATACGGATAAAAAAAAGTAACAGATATAAACTGAAGCAATATATCAGTTTTGCGGAAAACAGAAGAACTGGGAACGATGAAGTCAGATATAAACCCACATAGTGGCGAGTTGAAACCTGACATAATAAATCTATCCAATCCTAGCTCAATTTGTAATGGAACAAGAGAATATCTTGTTTCGTTCGAAATTGGACATATAAAAAAATTTCTTGATGAATTCAACAACTTGTATCTTACCATTTGATTCAACAGCACTTTGCAATTCCTTACCATTTTATTTTCCATTTTTATTCTATTTGTTATATTTTCCGCATTCACAGTTCGTCCACAATATGAATTGAACAAAGCACCCAATGTAGAAAAAATGCCCTGTTGTTGCTAACATTTTAGCAGCATCTTATCAAATGCAACACAATGAATAGCAGGATGCTGTTGAAGTTTGAAGTATCTATTGCATTATTTTTTGTGTAGATTCTCCCTTTTTGGCAGCAGGAAAATGCTTATGCTAAATACAGGAACTGAAAGTAAGTGTAAGGAGTAAGCTGTAAAAACATAGCTACAACTCATATGTTTGAATCCAAATTTGACACATGAGAACCCTGAGCCCTATTTTCTGAGAAGCTGGAACAGGGCCTAAATTCCATTAACAGAAAGTGTTCAAATGATGAAGTACTTAAGACATCTTATTTTCAGTTGGATATGGTTTCAAAGATGGAGTAATACCATAGTTTTGAAAGAAAAATCATTCTTAAAATAAGAAACCAAAATTCATGAGGTAGTAGCAACCTGAAATCTGCAAAGGTAAGGAAGACTCTCCAGCTGTTCCTGGAGAACTTCCACATTATCCAAAGGATTATCTAATGAGTTGTCTGCAAAGCTCGCCTGAGATGAATAGAAATAACAAACAATAAGAGTGACAACCAAGGATTGAAAAACGGAACGGTTGAAATCGATCGTGACGATAACGGTAACCGCCGATTCTTTGAAATCCGGGAAAAAACAATTTCAAAACTGAAATTTGAATTGCGATTTTGAAAACCGATTCCGGAAAAACGCTCAAAACCAGAAAAAACAGCCAGAATTTTTAATTAGAAAATGTTTAATAAAGTGTATATGTAGCTCATACAATACTTAATCTAGCATATTTAGCTCATACAATCGTAATCTAACATATTTAGCTCATTAAAGTGCAAACCGCCAAAAACAATAATTCAAGCACATTTAGATCATACAATCGTAATCTAGCACAAAATAGGCCTAAACCAACCTAGGAAGTGATGAGAGAAGTTAAAATTGAAATTTGAAATTAAAATTTTCCAACCAGTTACTGTTCATCTGGTCGGCGCTGAAATCCGGTTACCGCCGTAACGGCCGGGATTTTTTTCCCTAGTGACAAAAGTTGCTTCTTGAACTGAAATAAAAGCGGTAGTTGCAGCTCTTGCAGAAGCCAGTACCTGAACAGAGTTAATTCTAGAAGTGATAAAACCCTCCGTAATTTTGGGTACAGTTTCATCAAGAAGACTTGGTGTGTCTCCTTTCAAGTAAGGCACAGATGTCACCAGCCTTGACCAAAGACTTAAAAGATAGTAGACACTGTTGCTGGCCCACTACAGAAAAAATAATCGATAGCATACCAGTTATAACACTCACAACATTGATTATTGAAGATCTAGTGACTAGTAACTGAGCAAGAAGAAAGACAAACCTGCCACGACAGCAAAGATTTAGTTGTAAATTCTGCTACTAGACCAATCCATTCACCATAAAATTCAACATTCAGAAGCTCTGACAACTGCACAGTACAATAAGTTCAAGCATCACATTTAATCCCAAAAAGGTTTGTTCCTGGACCAAAGGCCACTGCTCCAATAATAATGGAACATGGAAAATGGATCAATAAAACCAATACAACAACCAAGCAATTTATTCTATCCTTTTGTCCAAACATCGATAACAATCAAATATAAACCAAATAATCTGGCAGTCAATGTTGTAGACAATTCTGATGATGACACAATGTATATTCACAAATAACAAACCAACAAGTTGCTTCAACGATCAACCAAAGATTAAGGCGTGTTATTATCAAAATGTTTTTTAAATAAAAAGGAACTGAGATGCATGACAAACTTTGAATACAGTATGATGACAAAATGACATTAAGATTCCATTTTTTCACTTCAAAACATTTAAAACGACAAAATACAACCTGACAACAAACAGCGATAAGCAATAGCTCATTGTTACAAGGCAAAAATACAGAAAATTTGGATAACCATCAACCTCAATTGAGAACAATAACCATCCCCACAGGTACCAAATGTGTCTCAGGCAACAAAAGTTTGCAAAAGAGGAACACTTGACACCTTAATAAATTTCCTCATACATGAGGAGGCCATAACCACAATACTTCACCCCTTAAGACATATAACAAGGATTACAAATTTAATATTAATTCATTGTTCCCTCAACTACAGTAAAAAAAATATGGCCAGTAACTAAACTGCACAAAGCAAATATCAGCGGTCACACTCACACCACAGAATAATGGAACTAAAGTGTATATTCAAAGTTATCATTCATAATAAGGCGTCGCCTAGGCGCCCTGGCGCTCCAGGGTGGACGCCAGCTCATCGCCTAGGTCGCCCCCGCCTTGCCGCAAAGCCGCCTTGGCGGGGCGGTGCAGATCCATGGGCAGGGGGCGCAGGGCAGCGAGTAGAGCTCGGGGCGGCGCACATGGATAGAAAAACCGTTCAGCACAATTCCCAGGCCGGCGGCGGTCTGTTACGGTTTTCCGGAAAAACCCGGTCAATTTCGTTTAAATTTGCTTAAAATCAACCGAAATTTGAAATTTGAAATTGCAAACTACGGAAAAACCGGCAGGGATTTCAAATCTCACCGCCCACCGGTAAGGCGATTCAGTAATCGTGATAACCGTAGGATTTCTATCCTGGTGGCGCGGTCCAAGCTCGGCCGGGCGGGGTGGCGTAGATCTAGGGTAGGAGCTCGGGGTGGCGGCCGAGTGCGGTGCGGAGGTGCAGATCCGAGGCGAGGCGCGAGATCGTGGCGAGATCTCGGGCGGCGCAGATCCGAGGTAGGAGCTCGGGGTGGCGGCGGAGTGTGGTGCGGAGGCAAGGGGCGCTTGGCGGCGGCGCGGTCCAAGCGTCGAACAGCGTGGCGTGGCGAGCTCTCAGGCGGCGGTGAGGCGAGGAGATCCGGGGAGAGGAGGTGCGGACTCAGGGGCGACAACTAGCGAGGAGTAGATGTCGGCGGCGGGAGCAAGAGGGGAAGCAAGGAGGATGGCGGGCGGCGGCTTTAGCAAGAGGGAGGCGAGGAGCTAGCGGGAGCCTATTTGCACGAGCAGTGCTATTAGTACAGGAGGAGTAGTAGATGGGCTTTGGGCCCGAGTCGGGTTAATGGGCGGAGTGGGTAGTGGCCCATCTCTTTTTCCTCTATTATCGTGTGTTATATGGGCTGATTTTCCTAATATATGTCATCGTCTAATCATCGCCTAGGCGCCTTGGCGTCTGGCACCTCGAGCGCCTCGCCTCGCCTTGTTGCCGTGACAACCTTGTGTATATTATTAGCGTAAAGGAAAATCAGCATGCCTGCAAGTACACTGGCTCATAATTCATGTTTAGTGACCAAATGATTTTCATCTAACCTGTGCATGCACCCCTGTGTCAGTAATATTTATCAACTGTAACACACGGGCTGACAGTTCTGCATCAAATAACTCCTGTGATTCTTGGCTGCAAAAGAAAATGTAAAACCTTGTTCATGAAAAGAATAGCAGAAAAATGTTGACAAGCAAGGAAAATTAGTTGCTCACCTACAACCAATGGTCTGCCTAATCTTGAGAATGGCTGCAATTATGTGGACCATCCATGCAATCTGCCCTTCAATTACAGAGAGCTCATCTGCATCTCCAGGAGCTGGCAATCTTGACCTTTCCTGTAAAAAAATATTTGACTTTGAATAGCACTCTTCTAAAAAAAATAGCTTCTGGAATAACACTAACATACCGTGTAAGCTTGTAGAAGAGGCTCCATGATATTTATGATGTAAAGACTACTGCTTTGGTACTGCAACTCATTGAAAGTAACAATCAGGGCATGTATGCAAATCGCAAAATTTAAAAAACAATCGGGTTTCATTTAATTTCTGCATCCTATTGCTAATGAGATTACTTATGATTGAAGTAATTCTATAAAAATCCATACGGATAAAAAAAAGTAACAGATATAAACTGAAGCAATATATCAGTTTTGCGGAAAACAGAAGAACTGATGATAAGAGAGCTCCATCTCTTTTAGGGAACGATGAAGTCAGATATAAACCCACATAGTGGCGAGTTGAAACCTGACATAATAAATCTATCCAATCCTAGCTCAATTTGTAATGGAACAAGAGAATATCTTGTTTCGTTCGAAATTGGACATATAAAAAAATTTCTTGATGAATTCAACAACTTGTATCTTACCATTTGATTCAACAGCACTTTGCAATTCCTTACCATTTTATTTTCCATTTTTATTCTATTTGTTATATTTTCCGCATTCACAGTTCGTCCACAATATGAATTGAACAAAGCACCCAATGTAGAAAAAATGCCCTGTTGTTGCTAACATTTTAGCAGCATCTTATCAAATGCAACACAATGAATAGCAGGATGCTGTTGAAGTTTGAAGTATCTATTGCATTATTTTTTGTGTAGATTCTCCCTTTTTGGCAGCAGGAAAATGCTTATGCTAAATACAGGAACTGAAAGTAAGTGTAAGGAGTAAGCTGTAAAAACATAGCTACAACTCATATGTTTGAATCCAAATTTGACACATGAGAACCCTGAGCCCTATTTTCTGAGAAGCTGGAACAGGGCCTAAATTCCATTAACAGAAAGTGTTCAAATGATGAAGTACTTAAGACATCTTATTTTCAGTTGGATATGGTTTCAAAGATGGAGTAATACCATAGTTTTGAAAGAAAAATCATTCTTAAAATAAGAAAAATCATTCTTAAAATAAGAAACCAAAATTCATGAGGTAGTAGCAACCTGAAATCTGCAAAGGTAAGGAAGACTCTCCAGCTGTTCCTGGAGAACTTCCACATTATCCAAAGGATTATCTAATGAGTTGTCTGCAAAGCTCGCCTGAGATGAATAGAAATAACAAACAATAAGAGTGACAACCAAGGATTGAAAAACCGGAACCGGTTGAAATCCCGGTCGGCGGCCGGTAACGGTAACCGGCCGATTACTGGAAATCCCGGGAAAAAAAACAATTTCAAAAACTGAAATTTGAATTGCCGATTTTGAAAACCGATTCCCGGAAAAAACGCTCAAAAACCCAGAAAAAACAGCCAGAATTTTTAATTAGAAAATGTTTAATAAAGTGTATATGTAGCTCATACAATACTTAATCTAGCATATTTAGCTCATACAATACGTAATCTAACATATTTAGCTCATTAAAGTGCAAACCGGCCAAAAACAATAATTCAAGCACATTTAGATCATACAATACGTAATCTAGCACAAAATAGGCCTAAACCAACCTAGGAAGTGATGAGAGAAGTTAAAAATTGAAATTTGAAATTAAAATTTTCCAACCAGTTACTGTTCATCTGGTCGGCGCCGGGAAATCCGGTTACCGCCGGTAACCGGCCGGGATTTTTTTTTTCCCTAGTGACAAAAGTTGCTTCTTGAACTGAAATAAAAGCGGTAGTTGCAGCTCTTGCAGAAGCCAGTACCTGAACAGAGTTAATTCTAGAAGTGATAAAACCCTCCGTAATTTTGGGTACAGTTTCATCAAGAAGACTTGGTGTGTCTCCTTTCAAGTAAGGCACAGATGTCACCAGCCTTGACCAAAGACTTAAAAGATAGTAGACACTGTTGCTGGCCCACTACAGAAAAAATAATCGATAGCATACCAGTTATAACACTCACAACATTGATTATTGAAGATCTAGTGACTAGTAACTGAGCAAGAAGAAAGACAAACCTGCCACGACAGCAAAGATTTAGTTGTAAATTCTGCTACTAGACCAATCCATTCACCATAAAATTCAACATTCAGAAGCTCTGACAACTGCACAGTACAATAAGTTCAAGCATCACATTTAATCCCAAAAAGGTTTGTTCCTGGACCAAAGGCCACTGCTCCAATAATAATGGAACATGGAAAATGGATCAATAAAACCAATACAACAACCAAGCAATTTATTCTATCCTTTTGTCCAAACATCGATAACAATCAAATATAAACCAAATAATCTGGCAGTCAATGTTGTAGACAATTCTGATGATGACACAATGTATATTCACAAATAACAAACCAACAAGTTGCTTCAACGATCAACCAAAGATTAAGGCGTGTTATTATCAAAATGTTTTTTAAATAAAAAGGAACTGAGATGCATGACAAACTTTGAATACAGTATGATGACAAAATGACATTAAGATTCCATTTTTTCACTTCAAAACATTTAAAACGACAAAATACAACCTGACAACAAACAGCGATAAGCAATAGCTCATTGTTACAAGGCAAAAATACAGAAAATTTGGATAACCATCAACCTCAATTGAGAACAATAACCATCCCCACAGGTACCAAATGTGTCTCAGGCAACAAAAGTTTGCAAAAGAGGAACACTTGACACCTTAATAAATTTCCTCATACATGAGGAGGCCATAACCACAATACTTCACCCCTTAAGACATATAACAAGGATTACAAATTTAATATTAATTCATTGTTCCCTCAACTACAGTAAAAAAAATATGGCCAGTAACTAAACTGCACAAAGCAAATATCAGCGGTCACACTCACACCACAGAATAATGGAACTAAAGTGTATATTCAAAGTTATCATTCATAATAAGGCGTCGCCTAGGCGCCCTGGCGCTCCAGGGTGGACGCCAGGCTCATCGCCTAGGTCGCCCCCGCCTTGCCGCAAAGCCGCCTTGGCGGGGCGGTGCAGATCCATGGGCAGGGGGCGCAGGGCAGCGAGTAGAGCTCGGGGCGGCGCACATGGATAGAAAAACCGTTCCCAGCACAATTCCCAGCCGACGGCCGGTACCGGTTACCGGTTTTCCCGGAAAAACCCCGGTCGAATTTCGTTTAAATTTGCTTAAAAATCAACCGAAATTTGAAATTTGAAATTGCAAACTACGGAAAAACCGGCAGGGATTTCAAATCTCACCGCCCACCGGTAAGGCCAGTTACCGTAACCGGCGGTAACCGGCCGGGATTTCTATCCCTGGTGGCGCGGTCCAAGCTCGGCCGGAGCGGGGTGGCGTAGATCTAGGGGTAGGAGCTCGGGGTGGCGACCGAGTGCGGTGCGGAGGTGCAGATCCAGGGGCAGGAGGCGCAGATCAGCGAGCAGATCTCGGGGCGGCGCAGATCCAGGGGTAGGAGCTCGGGGTGGCGACTGGAGTGTGGTGCGGAGGCAAGGGAGGCGCGGCGCGGGGCGGCGCGGTCCAAGCGTCGGGCAACGCGTGGCAGCGAGCAGAGCTCAGGGCGGCAGCTGAGGCAGAGGAGATCCCGGGGGAGAGGAGGTGCGGACTCCGAGGGAGCAGCAACTAGCAGGAGTAGATGTCGGCGCGGGAGCAAGAGGGGGAGCAAGGAGCAGATGGCGGCGACGGCGGCTTTAGCAAGAGGGAGGCAGGGAGCTAGCAGGAGCCTATTTGCCTGAGCCAGGTGCTATTAGTACACGGGAGGAGTAGTAGATGGGCTTTTGGGCCCGAGTCAGGTTGTGGGCGGAGTGGGTAGTGGCCCATCTCTTTTTTCCTCTATTATACGTGTGTTATATGGGCTGATTTTCCTAATATATGTCATCGTCTAATCATCGCCTAGGCGCCTTGGCGTCCTGGCACCTCCAGAGCGCCTCGCCTCGCCTTGTTGCCGTGACAACCTTGTGTATATTATTAGCGTAAGTAGTTAACTAGTTCTTTTCATCGGTAAACATGAAAGATTAGGAGAAGTTACAGAACCAAATTTGTATTTTGTACTGCTGTTCACATATAGCATGTGTCAACAAATCAGGAAGAAAAAACTTTTCCAAGAGAACTATGTGCATACTTCATAATCGTTGCATCACTATAGTTACCAAGCAATGCACTAATCGTTAGAAAAATAAGTTTGTCAATTTTCTAATAAATGCTAAAATAATACAAAGCATATCCTTGGTTATAGAACAACCAAGATATGAAGTAGAGTTAGGGTCACTCTTCATTTAAGTAACAGGATTGTAACCTGGTAATTTACTTTGAAACGTCCCAGAAGACGGCAGAATTCATGGTAATTACCATGATCAGCAAGACCTGCAGAGTCAAAATAAATTACATAAATCATCTATTTTTGCCCTGCATGGAGTACCTCAACCAACAAACGTATCTACTTGGGAAGATTAATTATTGTAAGCATATCAAATCAAAGGACAACTTTTACTTCTCTGCTAGCAATTTGGCTTCTATGATATACAGAATAGTTGGGATTAGGCCCATTTAACTATTTAAGTCTCCTAAAATATACAACATTACAAGAGGTGAGTTAATTAACTCATGTTGAGAGTAAATGCTTCTTAACTAACAGACAAGAGGTCTTTTACTTCATGTAAGAGGACTTCAATCGAGAGTTCGAGACTATTATTCTTAATAAGTGAAATTTGTACGAAGAAGAAAACCAGCATCAATTACTAACTTGGCAACCAAAAGTTTTAAGTGTAGAACCTTGGCCTGTTTTGAGTATCTCCTTGGTGCCTGACATCAGATGAGAGAGAAACAGGGACCGTGCAGGATCCTCCACAAAAATACTGCGCCGGACAGAAGCAAGTCTGACAAGACATTCCAAAGCCTGTAGAAAACAAAAGGCTTGCACACATATATAAGTGCAATAGAGAGAGAGAAGGGGGGTGTGTAGAAAATAAAGCATATAGTACTACATTGAACTTGACACATTGCCTACAGGGAAAATAAAATATAATGCATGTTTGGATGTGAGATAAAGTTTTAAATAAGCCACCAGAAGATGTTAAATTCACAACAGATTGGGAAAAAATATGCTTCTCAAAGACTCAGACAACATTAAAAAGGGTTGCTATTACATAGAAGTCAATTAAAATACTTCAACACCGGCACTTGAGCTTGCAGATTGTAGTACCACTAACCAATACTAAATTTGCAAATTGTACTAATGACCAGACCCATCAGACAGTAGTTCTTTTGAAACATGTGGAATTGTGGATCAAAATGTACCACTTTTGAATTAATGAACAAATCACCCAATAAAAAATTTGCAGACTGTTTTACTATTTATTATCAAATCACCCAAGCAAAGTGTACCTCTTTTGAAACATTATTGTCAATGACTTTGTAGTAATCAAAAAAGATCTGGAGAGTGGAAGAATCTTGAAGGAGAGGCCTCCAAGATGCAGGAAGCTGCATCAAGATAAAAGTATACATAAACAAGAAAGAGCGAAAATGTGATACAATGACAGTTTAATTATTATAAAGAGAAACTAACAAGTATGCAACCAATATACCTGTACTGTTCCAAATTCTTCAGAACTTTCATCTACTGGAGAACCAACAAAGTCAAATGACAAGCACTTCAATGCAAGCGAAAGAGGGACATGCCTAAAGTCATCTGGTACTGCAGTTTACATGCATATTGTATCAGAAGATGGAAATGAAATCAATTCAAGTACAGGTTGTATCAGAAGATGGAAAGAAAAATCATGCCAACATAACACCTTGAACATTGCCTTCGCTTTTCAGTTGGTGTAATGAGGTTAGAGAAATTTGGAAGATCTGTAGAAGAAACTGGTCCTTGAATGAACTTGCAATTTTTCTGTGAAGTGTCAAAGGCATCGTATTCGGCTATATGCATAAACCAACATAATAAACATTAGTCAAATTTCTCTTACAGCTATCCTTACAGAGGAAAAGGAATGAACAAAATTGGTTATGATATTCTAAACAGCACTAAAAAGAAAATGAAGTAACAAATAAAAACCTCAACCAGAGGTAAAGATATTAGTGGACGCCATAAGCAGACGTTAGTTTGCAAAATGTATACAGCGGTTAACCACATACTGAGAAAGCTTATTGGTCCAACACATATAGGAGAGAGGAATTGTTAAAGAAAAACAGAAAACTAAAATGTGAGATAGAAATTAACTGGATACACAACATGGATTTTATGTTTCATATTAAGCCAAGCTAGTACGCTATGTCTTCATGTTAAGTAGGGCACAAGTCTAGGTACTGTTATTAAGAAAATGGAACTTCACTTTATGTAGTTCAGTGACATGCAATCATATATTAAGAAGCTATACAAGAAAAAAGGAAGAAGAAGAAAGGCATAAAAAGGTGTGGATGACAGATCGTACTAACAGTAAGGTAGGTTAATAAAAAGATTGATTTACACTTTACAGTCCAAAGGTAGGTTAATAAAAAGATTGATTTACACTTTACAGTCCAAAGGACGTTACTAAATGTGCACCAAAACTCCAAGCAGGTGAAAAAATCCTTCCTCACCTATACACTTCAGTCCCAGGGACTATTGCCAAATGTGTGCCACAACCCCACCTATTATGTTGCCACCTATTCCCATCAATACTGAAGCTCTTTAAAAGTTAAACATTAATATGCCGACCATATATGAAGCATAGACTCTTCCGTTTGTTGTTGTATCCGTGTCGGACACGGATACAACACGGACACGTGTCGTCGGCATGTCGGTTAATTAAACAACAAATTTTAATTTTTAGAATTTTCAAGACGTGTCGGATACAGCTTGAACACGTATTCGACACAGCCCAGCCGGCCCCACCTCAACCACCTCAGTGCATAGCCCTAGCTCCTCTCGATCCCAATCCCCCGACCCCCATCCCCTGTTCCCCGCACGCCGCCTCAGCCCACTCGCTCTCGTCGTGTTGCTGGCTCGCCGCGCCTCCTCCCTCTCAGGCTCCCAGGATAATGGAATTCTGAATTTCTGGTAATGGTATTAATATGAACAATTGAACATATCATGAACCGACTGAACAAAGAATGACGAGGTGCAGGCTATCTTTAGAGGTACATATTCCTAGTTTACTTTACTCTTTACATTATTTTAGTTTGACAAGCATGTAGAAAAATAAAAAAATAATACATCTGTGTATATTATTCTTATTATTTAAATATATATAGCCGTGTCGTCGACTCGTATCGATATTTTTGGGAAAATGGCGAATCCCCGTGTCGGTATCGTATCGTGTCGACATATCTGTGTCCGTGCATCATAGCCGACCATAGCTATTAATATTTAATAAGCCCTCTTCTTAAAATTGGTGGGATTAAACATTAATATTCCGACCATAGAGATTATACATGTTTAATTGCATGCTTCTGATAGCTGTTTGTTATGGTACGAATGTAGTCATCCACAAGATAGTGCCTATGTTGTTCAGAAGTGCGTATGTGCTCCCCTATGTAGCTATGTATGCCTGAGCCTGACCCTCTCATGCAGTGTTCTATGTAGCTATGTGCATGTGGCTTTCATATGCACCATGCAAGCTAGATATGTGTGCCAACAACACTGTACATGAGGAGCAGATTTAAACAACAAAAATTTGTGCAGCCTGGAAGAAGCAACCGTATCAACAATGTTTTGAAGCAAGGTTCAATCAAACTTTAATCAATCCACATATTGACGTGATTGTCTGATCGTATTGAATAAGATAGAAACTACTCATGAAACCTATATTAGCAGCAGAAAACATTCTAGGTCTCACCTGGTTCATTTCCATTACAAGAAAATTTAGTATCTTCAATCCTATAAAATAATGATCCTGGGATGCCTGAAATGACAGAAGCATAAGCAACAAAATTAGAAAATGCATCAGGTAACTTGGTAACTTGGAACAGAGCAGGGAATTAAAAAAATATAATATCGCCACATAAATTATTTGATAACAGAAGCTTGGTTATCATTTTATTCCCCTTTTCAGTTAATAAATTTATTTAATTGACACTAATGTTGCATATTGAAGACATATGATCAAGTTTTAGCATGAACGATGACTTTTGCATGACAAAAAGAAAAGAGGTATTTTCAAAAGTGCAATTCATCACAGACTTGTTAACCCCTTTGTTCTTTTACAAATGGTGCTTTAGTGAGATATTTTATTTCTTTTTATAAAAATGTTCTACATTTTCGAGGTAAAATATAGATACATATTCCTAAATTACCCTGAACTTGTTTAATGCATAATTCACTGTGCGAGACCATTAATTGGGGAGAGATTCTTGTTCATTGGTCCCTTAGACTATGTTACAGAATTATCTTCCTAGGTTGGAGAAGATAATACGTAATCTAGCATATGAGCATAAGTAGGAACATTTATGCTTCTGTAACATAGTCGGAGAAGATAATACGTAATCTAGCACAAAATAGGCCTGAACCAACCTAGGAAGTGATGAGAGAAGTTAAAAATTCAAATTTGAAATTGAAATTTTCCGGCCGGTTACTGTCAGGGATAGAAATCCCGATCGGTTACCGCTGGTTACCGGCGGGAACCGGCCTTACCGGTGGGCGGCGGGATTTGAAATCCCGGCCGGTTTTTCCGGAGTTTGCAAATTCAAATTTTAAATTTTAAATTTCGGTTGATTTTTAAGCAAATTTAAACGAAATTCAACCGGGTCTTTCCCGGGAAAACCAGTAACCGGCCAGTTACCGGTACCGGCCGCCGGCCGGGAATTGTGCCGAGAACGGTTTTTCTATCCATGGTTACTGTTCACCCAGTCGGCACCAGGAAATCCAATTACCGCCGGTGACTGGTCGGGATTTTTTTCCCTGACTGCAACAGTTGTAGAAGGTTTTTAAAATAATCTGGAGTGGTTCAACAGCTAGAAAAGTGTAGAAAATACAAAACGAAGCAATCTTTTCATAAGAAGAGGCTTGAAATAGAATCTGACAAGCGAAGTTAAGCAAATCATTATAAATGCACACCAGCAATTCCTATATGATTATCAACTGAAAATAGCAATTTCTTGAGTATCACTCGCGGATTTGAAAGTTAGTGCTTTCTTCTCATATGGCTTTAAAAAGATTTAAGTTGGATGTTACCAAGGGATGCAAAACCAACACAAATATTCTCTGTTAAATAATTAGTTCCTAATCATACAGCTCAAGCCATCAATGATTAAAATAAGATGATTTGCAATTCTTTGCGTTTTAAATGCTATCAAGTTCTCGTGAGTCATTGCATACATTAATTTCCATACACGAATGTTGATTTATCTGACAGTGCTGGTTATCTTTTGAAGGTTACTTTGTTCCAAAGAACAGGTTTCGGTCACTGCACTGGCTAAGGCTTATGTGATGATACAACTGCGCTTCAAGCAATAGTAGCTATCTAAGCTTAAATACGTGACAGGCAATTAGAGAACTCCTATCTCAATGCCTACAAAACGTAAGACAATACTTACAAGAGCTAAGAAATCTGTTGCTTCCTTGACAATATCTCTGAACCTGTCATCATCAAACCATCCAAATTTTGTAATCCGACATGCGAGCTGAATTAGGGACTTAGTCACAAAGTCCTGCAATTTAGGTCCTCTTGCGGCAAGATAGTTCATGACATAATTCCCTTCATACAGATCACATAAAGGTTAGTCTAAAATTAGCAATAAAAGAGAGGCAAAGGCATGCAAAAAAAAATGGTTACAGATAAATAAGTCATGCATTTGAGCTACATTGCAGAAGCATAAAAATTGAGGATAAAATGGAAATAAATAATCATATATTTCAGCTATGTTACAGAAGCATTAAAAAACGAAGGATAAAATGGAAATAAGTAATTATCTTCTCCGACTATGTTACAGAAGCATAAATGTTTTTAAAGACAAAACAGGAATAAGTTGAGAATCAAGGAAACGGCAAAACTTATGCATATGGTAACTTACATTGAACATAACTATAAATGAGCTACAGCTACCTTGTATGGTTACATGCTGCATATGACACGCAACTCATATGTGAACAAATAGAAAGAGACATAAATGCCAACATGCCATGCAGATGCAGCAGAACAGGAACAACCAAAACTCAATGATATATGATTTCATGCTATATGTTTTCGGAAAAGAAACATTACGGATATCGAGGCGCAGTTGCAAAGAAAGAGTCCGGTCAGAGACTTGCTTCAACAAGCTTGTACTGGCCAACATCAAGGCATATGGAGTTGAGGCATTGTCCAATATATATTGGCACTGTGAAATGTAGTCACTGTTCTCCGAGAAGCACTTGAGGGTGCTTTCTGCATGTGCTCGTTCAGCCGAGTCTCTAGAATTGTAAAGCTTTTCACACAAAACCTCTAACTGTGCTAGGCTCTCCATCGAGGACATGAACAAGGAGCTCCAATTTTCCGGTTGACTATCCAAGGTTAATATGCCACCAGGTTCTGAATTAATATCCACGAATTTGCATGAATGTTCATCACAAGCTCAGAAATAATGCATGAGGTATTCGGTTATATAGGAAACTTCAAAAGAACCAGAAGAGCTTTGAAGCTGAAATATATGATTCTAGCACAGGAAGAAGGATTATCACAATACATTCATATTACAAGCAAAAGAGTTTTCTCATGTACAGCCTTTTCAATGACGCTTAATCAAAGATTAAGACCCAAGACACAGGAGAAAACAACTAACAAACGATTATATCGCCAATACCGGCCACAACTGAGCCTGGGGTAGAGTGATCTGCAAGAACGAAAATGCCAAACTCAGCAACAGCCAAACCAGCAAACAATAGCAACGCACAGCACAGTGACAAAATAATCATCTAACAAGAACTTTCTGTTGCATTTGCTAAGCCATCCTATTACATGACACACACACGCACAAACATCTGCACAGGTACAGAACAACATAATGAACATATAATGACAGAATAATCAACTAAGAAGTGCTACGTGCTGCAACTGCTAAGCCATTCCGTTATATAGAGCACAAACAAGGCAAGTAGCACAACACAACATGGTGGCAGGACAAACATGTAACAGGAACTACACGCCGCATTTGCTAAGCAATTCTATTATATAAATGTCGTATGCATGCACATCAGCAGAAGCATCACACCAATAAAACATTGTGGCTTCATCCCCTAATCATCAAATCACCCATCAGATTGCATGACAACAGCATCCGTACATCAAAAGCGCCCTATTACGCCACCCTATCCAAGGATCTAAGCACACCACGGACCCTGACAAAGCAAAACCGAAGATCCGATCACCACGAGAGAACCAAAGCAAGCAATTATCTAAGCCGTAACCACCAACAAGCATCCCGGCACCCTCGAGAGATCCGACGAGCACAGGCACGGCGAGATCCCACGAGCCCCGAGCAATCCCACCCGATGCACCCCCGAATTCCGCGGGCATTCCGATCCGACAACGCCGAGCCCGGCATCGCAGCGGCCGCCGGCGCCGGCGCCCCGGCCCGATCAGCGGCACCCGCCCGGAACCGAGGCCAAATCGCACAAACTTCTACGCGTCAGGTAAGCAGCCGCCGCGATCGGGGCGTGGCAGTACCTTTCACTCCCCCGTGCCCGCAGAATCGGGGAGGGGGGGCCTGTCCGGCGGCGGCGGCAGCTAGGTCTAAGGCTGGCGTCTCGGCGTGGGGATCGGAGGCGTGTGTTTTTGGGGAAGAGGAGACGGGGTGGGGTGTGGGAGACGGAAATGGGGAGAGGAGACGGGGGGCGGGTGGCTAAATAGGACGCCGAGACGGGGCGGGGTGTGGTGGGGAGCGTGTGCGTGCGGGTGAGGGGGGTGGGGGGCGATGAAGATGCGCTGTTGTGTGCTGTGCTTGTTGGACACTTGGACTTTGCGTCCGGAGATTTCTCACCTATGGTTCAACCGGACAACCACGCACGCCTCCCATGCTAGGCTACGTCTACTGCTTCGCTACCGCTAATTTCGTTTTCCAAAAATATGGCTAATTCTTTCTATGCAACATTAAAAAAAATGTTGTGCATAGTATGTTTTCTTAGGGTATAATGACATTTTATTTATGCAATGTCCAATGATGTATTTAACAGGTGTAAACTAGCAAAACATCGACATAAGCTAACAGCGTGGTAAATTGTAGGCGGTTAGAAACGTAGGGAGCTTCATGCAGTAAAGACAAAATGGAGAATGTTAGCATTGTATTTTAGTCGTTCGGATAAGGTGGAGAAGTCGCTGGTGTATTTTAGGAATCCACTCGGCAAAAAAAGAAAATCATTTTGTAATATCTCTACTGATTAATCATTTGTAATATCGCAGCAGGGTGGCGGCGGCTCAAATGGAATGGAAAGTGGGCCTGTCGGGAGCATCTACTTATAATGCTTGTATATCACAGACGGTTCTTTATACGAACCGTCTGTGAAGTATCACAGATGGTTCGTATAAAGAACCGTCTGTGATACTTATTTATCACAGACGGTTAACGAAGAACCGTCTGTGATAATTTTATCACAGACGGTTTGTGTCTAGTATAGTATGTTTTGTAGTAGTGTGTAAAAATACGCATATTTAACATCTATAATATAAGTTTGTATGATTCTTATATGGTTTACCACTTACTTATAACCGAAAAAGGGACAAAGCACTTTTTATCGCACAACAGAAAAGCATAATAGTACTGACATGATGGGTGATATAGTTCTGAACTACACGAGAACAGTCAATGAATGACTAGTTTACTACAATTACATGAGAAATGTTCACAACTTTTGTAAATCAATATCTAATTGCAACACTTGCATGTTCCTTAAAAGCAGTTAGACATACTCTAGGAATAAAAATAGCTTATCATTATCAAGCTCAAGATTACTCATGTTATAATATAGATATTTGTACTAGTATTACCACACTGATATAATATTTTGCATGCTCCTTGTTTATTTATAATTTCATTCTCAGAAATTAATATCAATAAATTTTGCTCTAAAACAGAATATCAGCAAACACTGGCCTCTAAAAATAAAAATAAAAATTGTAATTTTTTTTGCCCAAACGACTCTACCACGATTCTACGCTGCGATTCTATACAATTCTACGTGATTCTACTCTTTGGATCGCGACTCTACCACGATTCTATCTGATTCCGATTCACGGTACGATTTGGATCGACAGGCTGTCGTGAGTTCGTAAAATCGTAAGACTCTAATAGTAGGATCGCGATTCTAACTACCTTGCTCCTAGCAGTGCTGCTGCTGTGAGGAACCTAAGCAATATTTGATTTTTGGTTCAGCAAGCATGCCTTGTTAACAGTCAACGTCTAATTTGTGGTGCATGTCGAACGTATGCTACGCCTTAATCTGTGTGTCAGGGTTGGTTGTGTGATGATGACAGGGTTGGTTGTGTGATGATGACAACTCATGCGTGTAGATCTAAATCATCATTGAGTGATTGGTAAGTACATTGGACACAAAAGTGCTCTAAAATAATTCTACCTTCCGAAGATCAAACTATTTTATGTGAGCACAAAATTATTACTAAAATTGTATGGTGTTCATTTCCATTACTCACTTTCAAGGTTATTAGTGAAACAGTTGGTAATTTTGTGGATTAAAGAACTAGAATTTCAACTATAGTTGTTGTAGTTGCTTATTTAAGATGTGTATACAAGAAATGCCTTCTTTGTCTTGTATGTTAAAACCATATAGCCAATGGAGGCTATCTGCAACTGAAACTCCTAATGCAATTGTTCTCATGAAATTCATGTTTTATTCCTGATCATGAAAAGTGTTGCCACTTACCACTGGATGTTTCCTATCTTGGATTTCAGGTGTTGTTAGTGCCAATTGCTCATGTGAGATGTAGTTTATTTTAGCTTACTTGTTTATGTGCCTCTAGAACTTCAATCTATACGTTACCATGTATGCTATTTTTTGTCATTAAGCTTGTTATGTTTAGGTGTCCCTGTTATCATTAGAGTTCTACAATATTTTTAATATTTGATGTATTTACATGCTCAAGCAATTGAGTCTTTCAAAGTAGAAAGGTTAAAAGCTTCATGTGTGAGGATTTCAGGTTTGGGATTTGTAAGGTCGGAGTTCCATATTTTTAATATTTCAGGTTTGCAATTCTAAACCTTTACATTCTAGAGTTTTGGGATACCAACAAGTGTTCAGGGCCAAAAAAAACTCATAACTTAGTTTTTGAAGGAGGTGATAGAGTTATTCTAGCCATTCTTTTAAAATAGTGGGCATAAACAGCATGTTGTCATAGTTTCAGCTTTTAAAGTGTTGAAGGATGTGCATATAGCTTAGAATAGGCTCTGCCATGACAGTGGTGTATAATGTGTGAATATCATGGGGATATGCTCCAGATCTTAGGATGATGTGACAATTGGCAATGGCGTTTACGGTTTATCGTTTCACATGTTTTCAAAGAAAGGTTCGATTATGTCAGTTCGAACCGATTCGACCGGCCAGTCTTGGCGATCGATCGGTCCCAAATCAGTCCGACCGGTTTATAAGGGGCGGTCGGACTGGCCATTGTCAGAAAGTGTTGGATTGAGCTGGGCCAAAAATAGAGGGTGTAGGCAAGAGAGGGGATTCTATTGCACTTGGTCCTATAATTTTTGGAGTCTCCAGTCAAAAGTTCTATTGGTTTGAAATTTTCAGTAGGTTTCGGTTTTCAGATGTTGAAAATTGGCTAAGTCATTACTGGCGGTCTGACCGGCCAATAGCTGGCGGTCAGACCGGCCCTGGGGGGCGGTCTGACCGGTTTCCACTTGGTTCGTCGCCCGTCGTGGCGGCGTTGTTCGGTTGTTAGGTCAAAGTCATGAGTTTCAGGGCATATATGTTGCATGATGCATGTTTTGACTAACATGGGTCAAGTTGTGAAGAATTTATTTCCAAATTCGGTTTACTTGTCTATTGTTGTGCAGGTTGCTTGGTGGTCAACGACGGTCAACGGCGAGGATGGTCGGGACTAGGCTTGGAGAGCTGAGGTCCAGAACGATCGACGATGCCGGGTGAGGTCAATGTACTCAAGCGTGGTGCAAGATAGACAAGGGTGACCTATTAGCTAATCCAAGGCGCAAGATGGCGCTAGGTATAGCTAGTTAGGTCAAGGGGTGTTAAAGACGGCGCATTAAAATGCGTGCGTAAGTGTCCCGTTTGTTTTGAGCCTTAACGGGAGCCCAATAGAGTCAAACTTCTAGAAGGTCTAAGCCTCCACTATAAATAGGAGAGGGAGGTGGCTGCACCTCCTCTTCGTCTCTTTTGTAATTCTTGTAAACCCTAATTTTCTTAGGGAGAGCTTTTGTGGAGGTCAGGGTTCTTGATAGTTTGATGTGATTTTCGTGCTCTTGGATTGAGCATTGTCCTCCATTGATGGAGAGGTTGTAAGCCCATATCATATCAATCAATCAAAGTAAAGTTTGATCAATATTTTGTCTCATTGCGTTCTTTCTCTATATTTGATGATTTTGGGTCTTTCTTTGATCCGTGAGTTTTTGCTTGGTTTCTTCACATGATCTAGCTTACTGTGACGTGTGGGAATCTATCTAGGATCATCTTGATCATCAATCACCCACGAGCAAGAGCTTTGACCTAGTTTTCGTTTTGATCCGGTTTTGAACCTCTCTTCAATCAAATAAAAAAGGTTCGCTATTCTTCCAAGAATTATCACAATTTTCGATTGGAATAGTTTCCTGATATCATAGAGAAGGTGTGTTCCAAGATTCATCAAGATTGGATTAGTAGATCAAAAGTTTCATTTATTTTCATCTTCGTCATCGGGGCTGATCTGTTTTGTTCTTTAGGCCGGCGGTCAGACCGCCCGTGCCCACCGGTCAGATCGGCAGGAAATCGGTCCAACTGCCCAAGGCCAGCGGTCCGATCGGCAACACACTGATGTGCTTTAGTCTTTGTTGATTTTGTCGTATTCTTAGGGATTTAAATTGAGTTCAATATTAGTCTTCCGCTGTACTGATATACTGATCTTCATAGCTTCCAAAGCTACTGGAGTGAAATTGTGTTGAATCCAGTATTTGTGAAAAAGTGAACATACTCCTATTCACCCCCCCTTTAGTCGCCTTTTCGGTCCAACATAATGAATTCCTGACATTTGCTTGGTACTGGTGTATGTTCTGCCTCCTCCGTATTACAGATTGTGTTCTTACATTGTTGTCATGTATTGTATGACCTAGCAACAGCATGCAACCTGTACATTCAACATCCTCTTTATCGGCTTTTGGATCAGAGAGTTGTTTGTGTTATGCTTTAAACCTCAATTCATGGGTAGGTTCCGCATGCTGTAATCAATTTATTTTTGACATTCTTAAATGTGCGTGCATCAAGTATGATCTGTGGCTTATTGATATAGCCATCCTTTTGTCTAGGACATCAGCTACATTAGGGGTATATTGCACATGTTTGCATATTCCAAAGTTAACATCTTAAAAGGAGACTTTTTGGTGTTCAGGTTTTTGCCCAATGATTTCAATTAAATAAAACTCTCAAATTAAATAAAACTCCCAAGCCTTTTTTGGTGTTTACTTTTTTCTCAAAGACTTCAGTTAAACTCAAGCAACATTTTAATATCATAGCCCCAAAAAATACATTTTTAATTGAGTTTTGACCAAGTTGTACTTTCCTTTCCTACTCTACAAGTACGCCATCATAAGCGTATGTTATTATTTTGTGTCGTTTTCCATGCTGGTTGATGCTAATCATGTTAAGATAAATTGTACATCTATACCTAATAGTGAGCGTCAATTACATTTGAGAGAGTGCGGAGGTAATTATGGAACCCAATGTGAGATGGAAGGCGACAACTGAGTATAATGTGTCAATAAGAATGATGCTCTCCAATCTACCAATGCGAAATGTACTTTATTTTCAATGATATATCCCATTTTAAGAAGGATAATGTTTTCTATAAAGATCATATTTACTTTCTAGAAAGTATTGACTGGATGTACGAGTGTTTGAATCTCATATGAGTATTGAAGGTTTTTGTAACATGTTATCTTTTGTAGCGAACTGTGTTACCCCTTTCCGCCAACTTAACAGGTGATGCATTGTTCCTTTGTACCTATTGGGGAGGTTCTAAATCAGCCAAGGTTGTTAATCCTTTATTCTTTTTAATCCATGTTTACTACAAATGCATTACTTTGCTTAGTACAAATTTGTGGATCAGCCAAAGTTGATGTTGTTGTAGGTGTGATTGTTTCTTATAACAATGTTGCCATAGGGTGTGATAGAGTGGCATGTATTTTTAGGATAGAACTCTCATCTCTCTCTAAATAACAACAATTCATCATCTATTCGGATCAGAAATGTCTAGAGATGAGAACGGTATGAAAAATAAAAGTAAGAAAGATGGAAGTCTCTAAAGGAATGTTTCTTGTTCTTGCCTTTCTGATGGTTATTTATAGGCCTATAATTTGCGGCAAAATTAAATGAACAAAGATGAAAGCCCAACGAGTAATATTTTATTAGCGTCTGTTCCTAATAAATCGTTGAAGACCAAAACATAATCGTCCCTTTGAGAATTGTTTTCATAAATGTACACGACTGACACTCCTTCTTCTTAAGAAAAATAGTTATTTATAACTCAAGTAAAACTATCTTCTTGATCAAGTCTTGTTTTGGTTAAAACCTCTTCAAGTTATTTTGACTTGAAGTTGAGGGGCTAGCTAATAAGGATTGTTGACTAGTCAATGATCTGGGTATATCTTTATTTTTATTATAATTAAGATAGATTTTCTATTGGGCTCAAGTTAGCTTATTGGACCCAAAATCAATCAAGCGAGCAGAAGATAGGCCCGAGAGTCTTTGGACCATCCACGAACCTCTCCTGGACGACCTATTGAACCTCCCCTAGAGGTCCTCTTATATTACTCCAGGACCTCTCCCTCCCAAATGAGGTCCTCGAAGATAGTTACGTGTGGTTGACGACAACCCACATAGAGAAAGGGTATTGGTTGTTACATCTAGAGAGATACAACATTCGTTATGAAGATACGCGACTATTGACTTAAAGAAACACAACTATTGACATGAAGAGACACCACTGTAACAAATTGCTGATGTTTTGTAGATTATAAAAGCCCGACCTATGTGCCTTTGTTATCAAAATCCCCATCCAGACCCTAATCCACGTTTATTCACAATCATTCTCCCTGTAATCAGAGCATACCCTTTGCAATATACATCACCGTTTTGAGTCCCAGACGTCGACAGACTTCATTGAAGAACGTGCATAAAGATTAGATGTGCTTTTAGCGGCATTAACTGCCACCCCTTAATAACTATAAAGGGGTATCCCATGTACTTTAAAGATAGATTCAATTTTCACATTCTTGATCGCGATCATTCTATAACACCCATTGTATTCTTATATAAACACTCAGTGTATCCACTACAATAGAAGATCTTCGTTCTTGGTAGTGTTTTCATATTATTTCTCATAGTAAGTTTGATAGGAACCCTGTGTTCCGATCATTGACATGTTTGGCAAGATGCAAAGCACAATAATTTCACAAATGCGAAAAAATTCCCGTATTTCAAACGGGCCTTAAATCCAAATGTTGCCAGTTCCAATTCCAATTCCTGGGAGATATGATAGTACCTAGTGTGTGCGGACCGAGCCCACCAAGCCCAACCGGCCAACCGTCTCGCTCACCTCCTTGCGCCGCGTTTCCCACCGTCCAACACTTCCCCTTTCTCGGCCCTCTTTGTCCGCCTACTACGATGTTGTCACGGTGCCCTTGTCCCGCCTTCATCGGAGTTATCTGCCCTATTGTCATAATTTTCAACATGTTTTACTTTGGATTCTGCAGTCTTAACACCAAAGCAAACTGAAATTATTCAGGTTAATTAGAAGAAGTACAACAGAACCTGAATAATTTAACAAAGTGAGCAAATACTTCTAGGCATACAAACTCATCTTGTTATGGTGCAACAATGGATGGAGATTGTAGGATCGAAAATGTGACTAGAGGGGGTGAATAGGAGCTCTATCAATTTTTTCTTAAAGATTGGATTCAACCCATATTTCACTCCAATAGTTATGAGAGCTATGAAGATCAATAGATAAGCACAGTGGAAGACTTATGCTGAATCCACTCCAAACACTCTAAGCATGGCAACAAAAACCAGTGTTGTGCTGAAAAATCAGGAACATCAGAACTATGAAAGATATAGACCCGCCATTATGAGTTAATGGAGTGTTTTGGTGATTAATGACAAATCTAATTGTGAGACTAACTCTTTTGTCAAGTATTATCTTGTGTAGTCTCATTTGGATATAAAGGTGAAATTCAACGAGGTATACATTCGACTTATACTCTTACATAATGTTGCATTCCTCGTATCCAAAATATAGGTTGAACTCCATCATAAGTATAACTTGAATATGTGCATATGTTTTCTTTACACATATGTGTATGCACACATTTAGGGGGAGCTTATTCTATATTTTGTGGTTTCATTAGTATTGATCCATATTCCGTTTTCCACATATATTTAGGATCTTTACTTTGAAACATATCCGTTTGAGTATATAGAACTTGTGTAGTTCCCGTATACTCAAGTATTGAGTATGAAGAACTTGTGTAGTTCTCGCATAGTCATGTTGTGAGTATATATATATGACTTGTGTAGTTTATATATACTCACAACGTGTTACTTTTATCAATCAATTTATATGTGATTGAAATGATTATCATCAATTACCAAAGAGGGAAAGATAGAGGTATCTTGTCCCACCATTATGTGTTAATGGTATGAGGTGGTAATTAATGATAATCATATTGTGGAACTAACATTTTTCATAAGTTGGATGTATAGGTTATGTTCCAGGATGATGAAGACTTGGGATGATCATGAGTTGATCATCAAGTCAAGAGCTTGTGTAAAGGATGCAACATGAGTTGATGCTTACCAAGAAGAAATGATCATGAGTTGATCGTCAAGACAAGAGAAGACCCATCATGTGTTGATGGAGGTCAAGCAAAGGATCACCATGTGTTGATGAGTATCAAGTTAATGACCCGGACTTGAAGTGACGATGTGCGTCATCAAGCTTCAAGAAGATGCAAGGCAAAGGTATGACTAGCTAGGGCTATGGATGTAGTCCTAGTCTTTTACCGGTCTTGGTGTTTGGTTGAAAGACCGGATTACTAGTATAGGTTGTCGTACTATTAAGAGGGTCTTAACTAGTAGTTTGAGTTAGTCATGTGTTGATAGCTCAATATGGTTGCTCTAGCTCATCTAGGCATGATGCTATTGATTTGCGAATGTGTTTTGCAAATAGTCGAAGCTCATGCATAACCCTTGTAGCATGTGACTTAAGTTTGCAAATGGTGTAAGTCCATGTATCTTATTCCTTGTGATGAGTATTCTAAAATATTGGCAAATGTGTTTTGCAACTATCTGAGAATATCATCTTTGAAAATTTGTTGAAATTGCACTCAAATGGGCGAATGTGTTTCGCCATTTGAAGTGAAGCAAATGTGTTTTTCTTCTGTGGTTTGCCGGTCGGACTGCCGGTGTGGACCGGTCTGACCGGTGGCCAATCGATCGAACTGCCATGTGTTGGGCAGTCAGACCGATTTCCTTTGACTTGGATTCTCTGTTCGGAAGTTCCGCCCTTGTGAAAACGAAACTTCCGATGTGAGGAAGTTCCGGGGTTCGTGCGGAACGATTATTCCAGAGAGCGCCCGTTTTAGGACTTAGCCAAATTTCCATCGGGCGGTCGGACCGGCCAGCTCCGGCGGTCTGACCGATTTGGCGGCGGTCCGACCGACCATTGCATGGCGGTCCAACCGGCCGAAGGCCCAACAGCTAGATTTATATCCATTGGAAGCACGGGCGGTCCGACCGGCCATTAGTGGCGGTCAGACCGGCCCTGTGCTGATTTGTGGGAATCTTCTCCCAACGGCTAGTTTTTGTGTGTGGGCTATATATATGAGCCTTGGCCGGTTGGGAGAGGTTGCTGGTGATATTGTGAACATCCTTTGAGCCTCTTGAGCTAAGAGTAAGCCTCTCCTCTCTTATGTGCATGTGTTGCACTTGGTGAGCTTAGAGAGTAAACCTTAAGTGCATTTGTTGCCTTAGGTAGTGGATTGTGTATCCACGTGAGCATTTGACACTTGATTAGTTCAAGTGAGAGTTGAGATTTATCTCTCTTGGTGTTTGCCGACACCTAGACGACATGGAGGCGTCGTGCGCGGTGATCTTCTCAAGAAGCTTGTGAGAAGGCCCGGCGTGTTTGTGAGTGGTTTGGTGCTCGCCATCTCCGGAGTGGAGGAAGAGCAACCATAGTGGAGGGAGGTGTTGGCTTAATTAGTGGAGCCGGTCCAACGTGGTTGGGCTTACCTCAACGTGGATTAGGGGAGATCAGCAAGTCTCCGAACACCACGGTAAAACATAATCGTGTCATCTTGTTTTTACTTGTGCTTTACTTTGAGCAATTTACATTACATGCTTTAATTACTTATATATCATTGTATGATTGCTCTCTTGTATCATCGGTGCACTTAGGGAAGCCTAGTTGATTTAGGTTTTAATTGTGCAAAACCAATTGTTATTAGCTTCCGCATTATATAATGGTTTAGAGCCGAAAGAATTTTTAAAACCACCTATTCAACCCCTCTAGCCGGCCACCTCGATCTTACAAACTACCGCAGGAAAATGAGCAGTACTACCTACCGTAGTTATATGGGTGGTACTACCGATTATCCTGGAGCAGCACGACAACGAAAATCAAAATTGGCACAACTTTTGATCCGCTTGGCCAAACACTACGAAACTTGAAACATAACTTCTCAAGAAGGTTGAGAACCTATTCCAATCAAAGATTTGGAAGATCCACGTCAAAGTTTCAACCTTTATCCATTTGAGCGAAGTTCGTTTCAAAACCGAGTCAAGAAGCAAAACATGATCTAAATCTTGCTCGTGTGTAAAGAATGACCAAGATGGTCTTAGATGCACTCCCACATGTCATAGAAATCAGATCACCACAAAAACTCAAGGGAAAAACAACAAGACACCAAAATCACAAAATCATCAAAGAAGGAGAGCAAGAACATGAACAAGACTCATCTTTGAGAAACTTGCTTGGATTGATTCATGATTGAGAGATGATTACAACAACTCTAACTAGGAGGACAAAACTCAAACAAAGAGCACACACTCACTTCATCTCTAGAACCCTAGACCCTCTCCTTCCTCTCCTAGGCCTGACAACCCAAGTTAGGGTTTTGCATATATGAGACTTGAGGGCTGCTGGACAGCACCCTCTCCTATTTATAGGGAGGCCTAGCTTCTAGAAGACAATACCCATTGGGTACCCGTTAAGCCCACTCACAAATGGGTTAAACTCACACACGCATTTTAAAGCATCGTCTTCATCATTTCTTGACCTAAACCGCTTTCCTTTGCGTTATCTTGCGCCGTGGTTTAGCCAAGAGGTCACAAAGGCGGTATTTGGTGAAATTACCAAAATACCCCTTCTCGATCCTTCTCCACAGACCGAGTCCAATCTTGGTGAAGCAAACGCCTGATTCGCCACGTGTAGGCTGATCAACGGCTCTCAACATGTCGGCAAGTCTCTCCCGTCCGGATCCCACCGAAACCTCCATGGCACTTGCATCAACCCCCGTGCCGCTTGATCTAACCAGTCACACCGAACTGTCCATTCGGTCATCCTTGTCCATTCTGCACCACACTTGAGTCCATTGACCTCACCCGGCATTCTCGATCGTTCTGAACCTCAGCTCTCCAAGCTTAGTCCCGATCATCCTTGCCGTTGATCGTCGTTGACCTTTAAGTAACCTGCACAACAATATACAAAGAAATAGATTCCGGGAACAAGTTCTTCACAACTTGACCCACGTTAGTCAAAACATGCATTATGCAACACATATGCACTGAACCCATGAACTTGACCTAACACAATTCCAAAATTCCAAATTGGATGAATTTGAACCACAATCGGAACTATCGCCAAGTAGAAACCGGAACTACCGGACTTGCGGTAGTACCACTCTCAATACTGCGGTCGTACCGATTCTCGGAAGAAACAAAAAAATCTCACAAAATTCCTTCTCTGGAAAAAACGTACCGCCAACAACCAGTAATACCGCCATGCGGAAGTACCGCAAAGTAGAAAACGGAACTACCGATTTTCCTAACATTTGCGGTAGTACCGCACCTTGCACGCTGGTACTACCGATTATCCTGACGCTTGATGAAAACAGGAATTTTGATAAACCACCAAAGAAAATTCCAATTATCTTATCATCTTAAGATTGTGAGTATATCCCCATGATATCCACAAAGATTGTCATGTGCTTTGAACTGACAGGAAACATGTTTGAGGTCTCTATCTTTTTAGACAAGCAATTGTCAATTTCGCTTGAATTATTTTGTTGTTGGCCTAGCTGCATGCTGCGAATCTTGTCTGGCGTGTAGTATGTTACAGGTGTTTCTGCATTGTCATTCAGTGCATTATTCCGTAGCTGATCTCTTTGTGCTCGTGATGCCATTTGGTCACGCATTTTGATTATTATTTGTTATTTTTTTAACAAGGTTGATGTTGGAGGACTACTTGTAAATTACAGTGGTCATGTTGTCGGCATCAACTTTTATGGAGAGAATCAAACACCCTTTCTTTCAATGGCTTGCTTGGCTTGGATTCTGGTACACATCTCTTGAAATGATGCCAATTCGAGTTCTGGAGCATGTATAAAAGAAATTTCCAAATGTTGACAAGGGTTTGTATATTACAAATGTACAAGGCTCCTCCTTTTCCTATCCTTTTATGACTTAGTTTTTTGCTTTCTGAAAATTTAAAAGCTATTACTTAAAAATAGTCTTTCATTCTTGTGGACTGTGTTTAAAAGAATCTTGACTATAAGATGCTAACTCTTTATTGTTCATCTCATTGGGGATTCCACAACATGGATGATTTCTATACGTAGGGCTGTAGTGTCATGCCTTGCATAATGTAAACTCAAATGTTTTTCTCGAATGCAGGATGCTAAATAGCCAATGCTTGATTGTGTGCCTAATTACGTGTTCCGCGCTGTTTACCTGGACTTCAAAATCTTGAAAGTTTGATACTTGATAGTAGTATTATTGTTTTGTATTTTTGGTTTGGCGTGTTTATGCGTTGAGCCGTTGCCATTCATGTATGTACAAGGTGAACTAAATAAAATGATAATTAGGTGGCTAAGGGATCACCTGCTGATGTGGCTGGGCTATGTGTTGGTGATGTTCTTATCAAATGTGCTGGAAAAGTTCTCTCAACTGTACCTAAGGTGATTCTGTTTTCATACAATTGTCCTTATCAGTGTGTATATTCATGGTTTACCTTATGGTGTAAAACTTATATTTCTGACCAAATTACTTACATCACGCAATGACATTAGTTTGGTGCATTGCTGCTGGATATATGCAAGGTAACAAATGGAGACAGATGGAAAGATAACTGTGGAGGTATTCCATATTATTCTAGCAATCAAGATTCATTGTCATATGTTCTAAACTTCTAACCATCAGTACACCTGGCGTGTACTTTTATTGGAAATTTCCACTAGGTTGTTATAAGGAAGCAAAGAGATGGCAAGACAGCGAGGAAAACTATGGTTGCTGATGTTTTAAAAGAATTCAATTACTACAGGTGGCTTATCGTTTCCTATGTCTCGTAGAAGTTAATTTCATTAATTTCTATTCTCATTTTTGCTTTACTTACTTTGCCTTCAGATGGCCTGCTCCGATGCCCAGTTTATGCAATTCTTATAGAGGTACAGTGATGCAACTCATAATCAATTTGTGTTCTAAGCTGAACTTTGCCACCTCTCTGTTTGGATGTGATATTCAGTGGTATTTGCCTCAGCTTATATCTGAGAGAGCAGTGTTACATAATGGGATGGCTAATATCTGCCCGTGTTTAATTGCATCCTTAGCCGTGTTAAGTTTATTTTTATCTATTTGCCAGAATCTATTTTGCCAAGATGCCCCTATATGGAGCAATCAAGGCATGTCCGTTGTCTGCTTAGGAAGTGTATGCATACATTTTTGTGGCACCACTGTCCCTAATGTAATGACAACATGACTTTTCCGCCTAGCCCCGCCTAGGTCTGCCTAGGCGGCGATTAAGCGTTAGGTGCTGATCTGTCGTCTGACTAACATCTAGCGTTCAGGGGAATACTACTTTGCCATAAGCTTCTTCTTATGTAACTGAAAAGATATTCTTAAATAACCGTATGTACTGAGATGCAAGAAACCCCAGCTGAATCCCAATGGGCAACCTGTTCTAACCTGCAAATCCCTATCAAAGTCCCCAGACAAATAAATATCCCGGGTTTGTTTACCCTGATTGTTTTACTTGCAACATGATTTGTCTCCTGCTGCTCCAAAATTAACACCGCTGATGTGTCTTCGTGGAGGAGTACCATGTGCACCGGGTAATGCACCAGTTCGGTCCAAACAGGAGTTCCCAGTGCGCTAGGGGCCGCGGGTGCCGCCGAACGTTCATGGGCAAGTTCATGTTTTGTGTCTGCCGTAGTCTTTCCCTTACGAACTTACGAATTTATCGTTTTGTCTTCTACAGGTATACCAGAAAGGGAGTAACTGGTACGACTTTCTAGACCGAGAAGATGGCTCGTTGGGTTGAGCAGTGGCTCCACGTCTTGGCGAACGTGCACCGGGAGACTGCTCCATACGACCACAGGATGTATGAGGAGTAAATCGAGTGGTACTCTACTCGGACGAGGGTTCGTTGCGTCAGGGTCGTGGACATCACCACTCCACGAGGCCGCGATGACCGACATGTACCCCACCTAGCCAGACTCCGCATTCCATCGTGTGGTACGTATTGAACGGTCCATACTGCTTATTTCCTACGCATATTTTCAGTTTCTAACTTGCTAATTATGTGTACATAACGATCTCCAGTAGAAGATGCACGAGTTGGCGAGATCCGTGCGTACTCGAATGCTCGAGGAGCACTTCTACATGACGACGCAGGAGACCAGACAGCTCATGGACCGGTTTCTGGAGGGGACGAGGCGAGCCATCCATCTTAAGTCGTGTCGTAAGCTAACGGACGTAGCGAACTGAGCAGTTCGTGGACGGTAGGTGAGCCATGGAGCGTAACGCCCCGCATCTCCTCACCTGGACATGGGGGGCGGGTCATCGTGGCACCGTGTCAGGAGTACCCCAGCGCTTGTTCAGTTCGTAGATATACCTGAAACACTCATGTCTAATTGTTAATTTTGAACTCCACTAGTTACTAACGGTATTTTTTTTCCGACAAGTCCTTAGTACCGTCCATACTTGGGGCAAGACTACGCTAAGCCATCTGCTGCGATGCAGCAATCAGGTATGTCTATGTTATTTACACGCATAACATACTATTTCACTATGTTCTTCTTGTTTACATTCATAACGTGCTCCACAGGTCGTAGAGCCCTACAGAACGAGGAGCTGGGGTCGCATGAGGGAGCATACTACGGGGACTAAGATGTCGCCCCGGAGTGGGCACTACGACAAGCGCATGGTGGGACTTCACACGGCGAGAGCAGTATGGTCTCCGTTGAGGCTTCACAGCTACATGGTGCGCCATGAGCGAGCCAACCGACATAGCAACCCCTCAGGACACACCCTCTAGGGACAACCCCTCAGGCTACTCCTGTTAATAGGGTACCTCGGCCGCTGGAGCCTTTGACGTACTCGCACCAGCGTCCGCAGCCGCCCAGGCGAGGCAAGGGCCACACGTGGGGTAAGTCCCAAGAGAGTCTGCGAGTAGATGTATCAGTCTTGTTATGTAAGTATTAATTTATATATGATTTACATTGTGCTAGTCTCGTGTTTCGATACTATTTGTTTTTGTTGTGTGTACATGTAACTGTGTGGGGGAGTCAGCATCGCAAGACCTCACACCACCCTAGTTCTAACATTTTTGTACATGAAATGACTACACCCTATTCGCAAAGAGCGTCACGCATTTTTCATATTGTGTCGCCGAACGGGGCTATTTTGATATTGTGCCAACGAAGGAGGCTATTTATAATATTACGTCGCCGAACGGTGCTATTTTCAATATTACACCGCCGAAGGAGGCTATTTCTAATATTGTGTCGCCGAACGGGGTTATTTTTTATATCGTGCTGTCGAATGGGGCTATTTTTTTATATTACGCTACCTAAAATGCATTTTAAATATATTTGGTCATATCGAAACTCATAAATTTTCTTTGCCTCATATTTTCTTATTTTTTTCAAAAAACATCGGTAGCGCGGATAATTTTAGATATACCAAAATTGTAAATTTAATTTAATCGCAAAAAGAACCTGTCGCCATTTCAAACAACGATAGGATCCTTATCGCTATTTCAAACAGTGACAAGTTCTCTGTTCACTGTTTGTAGTGACGACATGGCACCTGTTGCCATTTTATATGGCGATAGGCTCCTATCACCGTTTGAAATAGTGATGGATACTATTTTTGTTATTCTTTTACTATTTAATTTTATAATTATTAATTAAAATAATTCTATTAAAAAATCCATGTAGCAATGACGGGCTAGTACTTATTTCACGTGAATATGGTTGTTAATGGAGCCCATGGACGCTCACGGCATTGGTATTTTCCAGGGATTTTTTTGGATGACATTTGAAAGCCTTGCATCTCCGTGATTGTGTATTTTGCAACTTCGCAATAGATGAGGGGCTTAGGTTGCTCGTGCGCTTGAGCTTGTAATGTGACCATTTATTCTCCTTAATACAAAGACGTGTAAAACTCCTGCGTATTCTATAAATACAAGAGTCAAATGTATTGTGCCCTTAAACTTGTGCGGAGCGATCAAGTAGGTCATAAACTCTTGAAGTGTGTATCTAGGCCGGGAAACCTGATGAACCACGAAGGTTATGATTTTGCCCGATCTTTCTGTGAGAAGATAAGTTCGGTAGAAGTCGATCAACTCTCATGATCTTGATTACGAACTCGCAAGGCCTGAAACCACGTAATCGCTAAAGTGCTCAACAAGTCGTTATCAACAGTGCACGAATACCCAGATGACTTGACCACGAAGGTTAATTCCTGCATTCAGCAAAGAAGCACGCATGAACAAGATAATAAGCAATCTGAAATTACAAATAGGATTGAAATATTTGATAAAGTTAGAATTTTGAAGCGGTATTATGGTTGGTCTAATCGACACAACCCAATACACAAAGGTGCAACGAAACTAACTTTTAACTAAACAAAATCCAAGAAAACTAGAGGGATGCGACCATCTTAAATAGGGAGAGGGGGAAGTCCCACGTAGCTAATAGGTAGAGGTGGGACTATTCATTTGTTCACGTGAACAACACCATGT
The DNA here is from genome assembly GCA_036346395.1 of Hsuehochloa calcarea. Taxonomy (NCBI): domain Eukaryota; kingdom Viridiplantae; phylum Streptophyta; class Magnoliopsida; order Poales; family Poaceae; genus Hsuehochloa; species Hsuehochloa calcarea. Next base: position 16,984,407 of record CM070594.1, read on the forward strand.
GAACAGTATGGGCCACCTCTAGGTGGCCGACCATATGGACCAAATCAGTCCATTTATTACAAAGCTCGTAGGCCAACAATTGGTGATGCAGCACCATGGCATGTAGATGCAGCACCATGACATGTAGACAAAGCTCAGCTCGTATGAGTAGAAGTAGCTCGGTCCAACTGGGGGATATGACAGTGCAGTAGACGAAAGTCCTATCGGAGAAGATGTGGTTGAAGTAGAGGATGCAGTGCAGCGGGTCGAAATAGTGGTTGCATCCTTAGGGTTGATGTCCTCATCAAAACCTATAAGAGTATGTGCAATGCAGGTGTTCAGAGAGGTTCTTAGCAAAGAAAAACTAATTTTTCTTGCCACGTAGGGCAGATAAGGTGTTTGTTTTGTAGCATCGATGCTTAATTAGGCACCAGAGCTTAAGAGGTGCTTATGTTTATAACTATATATAATTAATAGATAATACAATCATCTAAGCACTTACAAAAGAGATGTTTGCATTGGAGGAAATGACTTTTACATAGGTGCTTGATCACGTGGCTATATTCTCTTTCGTTAAGCACTCGTATATAAGCATCTCGCATTGTACATGCCATAAAGGCGGGTCCCAAACACACCAAGTAGGATTGGAGCGCTAACATGGTGGATTGACCACATCCATCGTGGCATGTTGAATCGTGCGAGTCGTAGGAGGGAGTTAGTGCGGGTCAAAATATGCAATCATACTCATGTTTCTTACTCTTGCTCGCATTATCTAACCACATCATCATGAGAGCATTTATTGGTGCGAACTACTCTTCAACTACCCAACCACCGGGGAAGGGCCCGAGGACCTGGTCGAAGCAAAGCGTCTTCAACAACACGTGCGAAATTACTCATCATTGATAGACTCCTCTACAACAAGGGGTATGCACCCTGCTCCTCCGATGCATATCAAGAAAAGAAGGTCAATACCTTCTCTAAGAAGTCCACCAAGGACTTTGCGAGTCCACCAGGCGCCACGCTGCCTCGTTGCTAAGACCCTTTGTCAAGGCTTGTACTGGCCCACTATATTGCACGATGCTCGGGACCTTGTTCAAAAATGCCAAGGATGTCAGTGGATGAGATGCAATGCTAAAGCCCCACCAACACTGGTACAATCGCTTCCACCGGTATGGCCCTTCGCAAGATGGGGCCTTGACATCATTGGGCCATCCCCTGGCTAAAAGCAATCTTTGCTTCACCTTCGTCGCCATCAGATACTTCACAAGATGGGTCGAAGCGGAGCCTGTCGCAAAAATCACAACGGTGGTAGCTCAGAAATTCATGTGGAAAACCATCATCTACCACTATAGGGTACCTTGGGAAATCGTCACCGACAATGGATCGCAATTCGATTCGACTAACTTCAAGGACTTATGCAAAAGGCATAGGAACCAAAATATGATTTGCATCAATAGGCCACCCGAATCCAACAGAGCCATCAAAAGGGCCAACAGCAACTTCCTGGCAGGACTCACGAGTCACGAAGCGCCTGGTGAGAACACTTAAGGGCCTCTAGCCCAAGGAACTCGTCAAGATACTTTGGGCAATCTGAACCTCGCCCACAAGAGCAATAGGGTTCTCACCCTTTAATCTCCTCTTCCGAGATGAATCCATGACCCCAAGCGAGCTCACAATGTGCTCCCTGCACGCTTAGGTGCAGCAAGCACCCGCGGAACACGCAGTATCCCTCGACCTCCTCGAGGAGGATCGATTACAAGCCATCACAACGATGATGAGATATGCTAAGGGAGTCGCCGCATCATACAACAAGAAGGTCAGGTTACGACTCTTGGGGCCCAGGCGACGTGGTGCTCAAATGCACAACCAACACCAACGCGGTAGGAAAGTTGGAGTCCAAATAGGAAGGCCCATACATTATAACCTGTATGACAAGGGTTGGTGTGTACTACCTCACAACGGTGGACGGAGATCCTGTAAAATCCGGCTATACCCAGACAAAGCCTTGAGGCTCTAGGACAAGTCGAGGCATGTAATCGACCCCATGTACGCATTTTGGCACACCACCTACGTAAATGAAAAATACAATGGGGGCACAACACGATGGCAAGAGACCGTGCATGTCTCAAACGCCCTGGTGCACACTAACGCCCCACGCGAGTGCGAAGTGTATAAACAAAGACACTGCTCATGATTCAAATACCCCGGTGCACACTAACACCCCACGCAAGTGCGAAGTGTATAAACAAAGACACCGTGTATGGCTCAAACGCCCCAGTGCACACTAATGCCACACACAAGTGTGAAGTTTATAAACAAAGACAACACACATGGCTCAAACACCTCGGTCCACACTAACGTCCCACACGAGTGCAAAGTGTATAAACAAAGACACCACACATGGCTCAAATGCCCCAATGCACACTGACGCCCTACGTGAGTGCAAAGTGTATAAACAAAAACCCACACTAGCTTTTGGCTCCCACATGAGCCCTATAAAAAGTATGAGGGACGGTACTCAGATTCACCTCCCACTCGCTAGCTTTGGGCTCCCCCGCGAGCCCTATCAAAAAAGTATGGGGGACGGTGCTCAGCTTCGCCTTCCCCTCGCTAGCTTTGGGCTCCCCTACGAGCCCTATCAAAAAAGTATGGGGGTGGAGCTCGACTTCGTCTCCCCCTCGCTAGCTTTGCCCCTCGCCCTCCCCGAGTCCTATCAAAAATGTATGTGGGATGACTCTTAGCTTAGCCTCCCCTCGCTATCTTTGGGATCCCCAGTGAGCCTTATAAAAATGTATGGGGGTGGCGCTCAGCTTCGGGCCCCACGAGCCTAATTAAAAAAAGTATAGGGGACGGTGCTCGGCTTCGCCTCTCCCTCACTATCTGTCTCCCTCATGAGCCTTATAAAAATAGTATGGGGGACAGCGTTCGGCTTCGCCTCCCCTTCACTAGCTTTGGGCTCCCCACGAGCCCTATAAAAAAATATATGGGGGACGGCACTCGGCTTCGCCTCCCCCTCAAGCCCTGTCAAAAAATTATAGGGGGTGGTGCTCGACTTCACCCCTCCTAGATAGCTTTTGGCTCCCCCACAAGCCCTATAAAAAGTATAGGATACGACGCTCGGCTTTACCTTCCCCTCTCTAGTTTTGTGCTCCCCCGCGAGCCCTATCAAAACAAAAGTATGGGGAATGGAGCTTGGCTTCGCCTCCCCCTGGCTATCCAAACCCCTCGCGTGAGCCCTATCGACCGAAGATGTGGTGCGGCGCTAAAAGGGAAGCTTCACATAGGAACAACAACACAACTTTATTCATTACACAGGGTTACAAATCATAGCGTTAAAAGCATGAAGCGTGCTCAACAATAAAATAAAACAATAAAAACAAAATACATCACAAATTCTCGTCATCCGAGGGCCTCGTTCGCAGAAATTTGAGCAGGTCCCGCTCGGCGTACTTGGCAGCACCCGATGCCTCAGACGCACATTGCGAAGCCAAAAACTCCGCACAAATGTCTCCCAGAAGAGTCGAGGGTGCACCCCCCAGTGATGAGGATATCCCGACTACTTATGAACAACATGCACAATTGTTTCTTAACAAGTTTTTTTGTGTTTTCCGTGAGAATTGGATACTACGTAAAAGCAATACTTTGTGCATTCTCAGGTTTGACAAACTTAAAGTCTTTGGAACCGAGAGGGAGGCCGGAGCCAAAGCAATAGAGGAGCACAAGAAGGAGGGCAACCGTATTTGTTGCCTAGTGATGAAGAACAAGAAGGTCAAAGTGGTTGGGAAGGAGAAAGTCAAGCAGCCAATGCGGCTGATCAAGGAGGAAGGAAGCCGTGTGATGGGAGAGCAAAATGGGAGTAAGCCCAAGAACTTAAAGCTCAAGTTTTGGATAAAATTTTCAAGCCCAATTCAAATCTTCCACAACCCTAACCGAAATCAAATTCGGGATCAACTCATAATAAAATTCGGATTCGGAATCAGCATCAAATTCGGATTCGGAATCAGCAGGACAGTCCGAATTAAAACAGTCATAACTTTCACAAACGGAGTCCGATTCGAGTGTTATTTGGCTTGTTGGAAAGATAACTTCAAGCCCAATCCAACGGATCCTCCCACACTCCGAAATTCATCTTGTATAAAAAGATATGATTGAATCAATGCGATGGTTGTAAAATCAGAGTTTCCTTTTTTATTTTGGAATGTGTCGGAATTGGAGTAGGACTCCAAATCCGAATTAGAGTAGGAGTAGGGCCTCTTGGCCAGCCATGAGGTGGAGAAGGGGCACTATATATTGAGGGGTAGACTCCCATTGTAACCTCAGACCACGTTTGAGAAAAATCAATCTACTAAAGTTTTCGAGTTTAGCTTTGCTACCGAAATTCCATAGGGAATTTGGAGTGTCTTCTTCAATCAAGATCGTTCAGCCTTTCCGCTGGGAATTGGGTGCACGATAGATCTTCGTTTGGTGGTCGGTGAAATCAACACGAGTGTGTTTTGGCGGATTAAAGAGTGTTCGTCCCTTGCACTGGCATTGGAGGATCATTATAATTCATCAAGACTCCCGTGAGTATCCGTCCTACGTCGAGAAGATCGGGCGACCCCGTATCACCCAGAGTTGCGCATCTGAAGCTCTCCAAGAAGTGAATGGCTTCACAGCGGGTGACAGACGCCTTCCGCTGACGAAGCAGCATGAACTCATCCATGGTCTCTTCGGGGTTTGAGAGGTGCCACCTTTGTCACTTCACTTCATGTCAAACCACACATCGGTAGCAAAGCTGCAGTGGCCACACAGACCAATGGCAATGCTCCAACTTCGAATCACGAGCAGGAGCCTGCACCTTCATCACACGCCTCAAAGAACACGGATTCCCCCGCCTAACGAGGTACCGGTATTTCCGGTAGTCACCCTGCAAAAACACGAGCCGAGGGTGGACAACAATAAGAAGCAAAGTACGAGCATACACACTGAAGCAAAAACCATTCTGGTTTCATTTAAAGGAGTTCTTTGCAAAATGGTGGGGGACCTTTTTGAGAAATAAAGGCACATACTTAATACATTTTAATATCATTTTCCACTTTTGAGGACCTTCAAGGTTTTCCCCTTCGCATAGTAGGGAGCCCCCCTTTCTCTACTGTCTAGTTTGTAGCTACGAAACCCTAATGTTGCCTTCACCATAAGATTATTGTGTAGGCGCCCACATGTATCATTTCCTTACAAATACGTCGTTAGCCTCCTCTTCCCATATATCCCTCACGCCATCTACCACAAACTCCATTATTAACTTGCTCTGTTTCATACGGTGCATCACAAAATCCCCTTGTTAGAAAAATGGCAGCCCCTTCACCGCCGCAGTGGGTGGAATCCCAAAACAACGCGCCACCCGTGTGGATTGCCTACCGAAAGGAGGGTGGGTTGTGGGTATTCATACCCTCTGAGGCCCTCACTGCAATTCAACAAACATACGCTGACGAGAGGGTTGCTTCTGAGGTGTCCCTCCTATTTCGATTGTACTGTAATGACCAATCTCATCTGTCCGCGTTTGATCTAACGATTGAGGGGAGTTAAGGTAGAGGGCGTTGTGCGCCTCTGCGGTTGCTAGTAGCAAAGGCAGAGGATCCCAACCCCGCTTGTGGTTGGATGTATCGCTTCGACCTCTTGAACATGACCTATCTTGTGGGTTGACAACAGCAATAAGGTCTTCACAAATATTAGGGCCGAGAAGAAGAAGAAGAAGAAGAAAAGAGGAGATTATGGAGAGCGGTGTTTATCGATGGGACCGACGGGCACGTGGTGGTAACCGCCGTGCAATGTTGTGATATGTATTTGCCACACTTCGCAGCATTCGGGGAGCAGAGGCATCTCTTGGGGGAAGAATTGTGAGTATGCGTGGTATGCAGCATCAGTGGAAGAGGCAAAAGCTGCGGCCGCGGGGAATGGGGTTGTGAAGGTGAACAACACAATGCTGGGGGCAGGGCAACTGCACGGCGTTGGGGCACACCTCTCGCCGCTGAAGCAACCATATCATCTTCTTCTCACCTTCTTGCTATGAGGCGTGTGCTGGATCTTACTTGATGGATTGCTGCAATAATGGGGGATTTCTTACCAGTTCTCGCCTGCAGGATGGATGTGCCATGTATGAAGTTAAGTTAGTATTTTGCTCCCGAGAAAAATGATTATATATCATCGAAGTAGTCAGACCTGAGCCCGGCCACTTGGGAGAAAGGGAAGCTGCCGGCGTAGAAGCTAAGGCTCGGCCTTCCCCATGTCGCTCATCAGTATCAGCCCCCTCCGCTAGCAGCTTCTTCTCTGGGGATTCGGGACATCTACGGTATCACAGAGGAGTACTGTAGCAATAATTTTATAAGTACGCTGGTATAGTGCTATGTAGTAATGCTTCACAAAGCATGGTTGAAGAAGTGATGGTTCTACATGGATCGAAATCCCGGTCGCCGTTCGAAATGGTAACCGACCGGTTACTGAAATTCCCGAAAGAAATCTGGATAAAGTTCGCAAACTGAAATTTGAATTTACTTAAAAATCGACCAAAATTCGAAAACTGAAATTTGAATTTGCTAAACCTGGAAAAAAAAAACCTCGGCCAGTTTCGTAGTTCCCGGTCCCCACCGGTAAGACCGGTTACGGGCCGGGTAACCGCCGGAATTTTGAACTATGTGTTCTACTGTATAAATGTAGTACTGTAGCAATTTTACTAATCAGTACTGTACACAGTACTGTACGCTATTCACCTAGACATTCGCAGCGTTTGGACGGCCGAATGAGCCCTAATAGCCAACGTAAATGTTGAAGTATAAGTGAATTGCCCGTCTTTCCCCATAAGCTTAAGCTTTTGGGTGAATTGGTTAGTGCATGCAACTCAATATGGTATCAGAGCCAAGAGGTCTTGAGTTCAAGACCCGGTTGGTACAATTAAAAATAATAATTGTAACCCACTTCTATTCCACGTCTTAGACCTAAGGGAGTCTACACGTGAGGGGGAGTATTGAAATATAAGTGAATTGTCCGTCTTTCCCCATTAGCTTAAGCTTTTGGGTGAATTAGTTAGTGCATGCAACTTAATAGTAAATACTCTAAAAAAGATGTTTCCTCTCTGGGGCTCTGCCGCATGTAGAGAGGCAGACAAGCAAGGAGGGAACCATTTGTGAATATCGAAAGTGTGAACATACTAGTGAGCGATCACCTAACCCACTAACAGCGATTCGGTGGAACACATTTCTAGTCATGCGCCATCTGATTATTGGCGAATTTTTCTCATTTTATTTGTTGCGGATTTCCAATCAAATCATGGGCCATGTGTAACAACCCAAATTTGGATCCCATTTAAATTTTTCATAAATTTTAAAAACTTTTGTTGTATCTATTTTTTTTCAAAACCTTTGCAATGCAATTTAAAAAATTTAAAAAATTTTCTTGTGTCAAATTTGGATTTACAAAACGCGCTGCTTGTTGTTGATCCATGCTAATGGCAAGAGAGCTAGTTAATTTGGTTTCCGGAGAATCTGCCCTGCCTTGTCCACCCTGAATTTTATCGGATGGGGGTTGGACTCCAACTTGGACACGGACTCGACCGAACATTTCCTTTCTTGTCAAGCTCGGTCGGTTGGTCGGTCGGGTTGATCGATCCAGCCAGATCCATTGGCGATTAATTGAAGTGACAGACAACCTACGTGCGGACGGTCCAGATTTGATTGATTAGATCTATTAGCCCGTACGTGTGCTTTGTTTTTGTTTCAGATATTAAGGATTCGTACGTACGTGTGCTCAGCTAAGCTTTAAGGCATGTTTGGATGTTATAGTTTTTTAAAACCACAGTATTTGAAAACTACAGTTTTTTATGCATTGTATATCTCATAGCACTAATAAAAACCAAGATGCGTTTGGCAATATTGCAGTTTTCAATGTAACATTTGTTTAAAAACATACTCCGTTGTTAGGACAACTAGTCATTTTTGCATTAAAAAAATGAGTAAAGTTGTACACAGGCATGGGAGCTAACCTGCATTTTGATTAATTGCAGCTATATTCAAAAGATCTGACGGCCAAATCTCATCAAACCTCCGTTAACTAAAGATATGATCAATATATTAAAGTACGCATAGGAAAATACGACGCAGAAGTTCATCTGTACATAGGAAACGTACCGCAGATCACATGGCCGGGGGAAATTACGGTGACACATGCACGGTTGCGGATGCGAAGAAAACGGGTGATCGACGTGACCACGAGGCAACTCAGGCAAGGCATCGTGCCTGCTCGTTTTTTTTTTTTTTTGAAAAGGTCTTAAAGTGGTTTTTTCAAAACTCAAAAAAAAGGCATGGTATTTGAATACTACCGTTTAGCTTTGTTGTATCTAAAAATTCCAAAAATATTTTCCTTTATATCCAGGCATGCCCTGCTCCTAATCCCTAGCGAGCCAAAGGGAACACACAAGCGCTAACAAGGGTCCGCGTAGGGATGAAAATGGATCGGATAGTTTCCGACCGATCCGTACGAAAACAGATTTGGATTGTCTCGGATTGGATTTTTTGGGATAATTTTCGGATCGGAAACGATTTCGTATTTTTTTTGTCGGAATCCGAATACGAGGCATTTTGGCCCAAAATACAAATACGGATTATTCGGATGAAACCAAGTTCGGATATCCAGATTTTGGTCCAAAAGAAGAGGATTTCAGCCCAAAAGAGAAAATGAGTTTTTAATTGATTTCTAAATTTAAGAAAATGCAACAAATCAAATAGCCTTTTAGAAAATAGCAAATAGAGTTAAAAAAAATTCTAGAAAAATTCCTTAAATTATTTGGAAATTAATAAAATTAATTACAAGTTAAAGTTGGTTTTTATTTAGAAATTAATAAAATTAATTACAAGTTAAAGTTTTTTTTTATTTTTGCATATAAATTATTTTTAATTTCTAAAAAATAGGGAAAAACTTTTTAAAATCCAGAAAATTCAAGATTTTTTTTTTCATTTTCACTTTAAATACAAATAAAATCCAGAAATCTTAATAAATTTTATTTTTGACATTGAAAACTAGAAAATTAAATAATTGACTTTATTTTATTATTTTCCTTTTAATCTAGAAAACTATTTTAAATCTCAAAAAATCCAATAAAATAATTGTTTTATTAATTTTATTTTTGGTAACATACTTTTGGATGTTACAATCATTTCTGTATAGATTAACCATTTAGTCTGATCAATGTTAGTGTGAATTAAGTTTTATGTATGTGATGAACTAAGTGTGAATATATGATGACTTATGACTTTGTGAGTTATGATTTATGACCTATGAGCTAAATATGGTAAACTAAATGTTATATTTGTGATTTACTAGTTAATGCAGCTTGCTAGTGCCAATGTTATGTATGTTGGCTGAAAATATGAACAATTCATGAATATTTGTATCAAATAAACTAATTATATGTTATCGTTAATTTTTGGTATACAATTTAAGGGTTTTCATGTTCCAAAAAATATCCGAGACCGTATTCATTTCAATTCGTATTCGCTCCGTATTTGTATTCGATATTATTCGTATCCGGATTTGTATCCAGAGTATTCGTATCCGAAAAAATATGAAACAAATATAGCAGAGCCATTATCCATCCGTATTCGATCCGTTTTCACCCCTAGGTCCGTGTATGCGCAGCGCGATCACTTGGCTTGCTCAGATGGCTACAGCAATACTTGTTTTCTTTTAATAGAAAAATAGTGATTTATAGCTAGGCCTATTCATGGGTGGCCTGTTCTGACCCAGCCCGATTTTTTGGACTTAGACCTTGATTTTTTGCCCAAAGCCCAAAAAGCCAAACGAAGTCAATAAAAATAGTAAACAAATCTTTTTATTCTAGAAATGAATTAGATATTATTTTTCATTAAAATTAAAAATATATTATTTTATTGAAAAAACAATTTTTTGGCCTGATCTGCCCTATTGAAGGCCGGGTTTGGCCCGAAACCCAGCCTGATCTGGGGTTTGAACAGATCTATTTATAGCTACGGATTGGGCACAAAAGATTAATAGATTTTCCGTATATCTATTCGAGAGTACAATGGACTCGCATACAGACACATCCCACGAACGCACACTACCACAGGCGCACTTGCGCTTGTGGAGAACTCGACAATTCAGTCCTGCTGATATCTTGATGGAAATCTAGCGGCTAAGCAGGATTTTTTTTTATTGATTTTGATGTTGTGTTTGTTAGTCGGCGTACTAATTGTGCGGCTCATGCTTGTGCTAAAGTTGCATCTTGTAACTTGCAAATGTGCTGCGTGGTATTTACTGGCACCTACTTTCCTGAAAGAGTGCTTAGAGCATGACTGTAGTCCCTGCTCTAAGTCAATGAAATTCAGCGAGTTATCTAAAAAAAGTCTGAAGAACAATGGCAAAACGAGTCTGTTTGAATTGTTGCCCCGTTTCCCTTGCTAGATTTTGACTGTACCCGTCCATCGTCTGGATCATTGGCTAGTTTTTTTTTTTTTTTTTGCCTTACCCCCTTGATTTGGCAACTTTTGAGTAGTTCTTACCATTTTTTTTAACCAAAAAGTGACCAATTGTTGGTAACCAAAATTCCATTTCCTCTCCCTCTATGACACGTGGTCCATGACAAACTTAGGTGGCCAGTAAGGCATGTACAGCCCCGTATGGGTGCCCTGCAGGGCCACCTAGGCTCGGTTGCTACCGTGCAGGCAAGGGTGTGCCTCGTAGAGTGTCAAAGCACGTAGGTGCTTGAGGAGGAAGGGTGTGATCCTAGTAGAGAAAGGAAGGAAGAGAGAGAGAGAGTGTGTGTGTGGTCTGGGAGAAAGTGAGGGAGGTGGACGGTAGAGTCCAGATCCGGTTGGATCTGGGCACCAACGACCTTCAGACGGCGAGCGGCGGCGGACAGCTTCACAGGGTGGCGACGGCGACGATGTAGAGCAGGAAGTGGGACAGATGACGATAGATGGTAGGGAAAGTGAAACGAGAGTGAGGCGAGGGAGATGAATCAGGAAGGAATTGAAGGGGAAATAAATGAGGGGGTAGAGACGAAATGGTGAGGATGTGTAGTTAACAGGTGGGCCAAGGACCTAGTTTGTAACAAGTTTCCTTCCTATATAGTTCTTTATGTACAATTTCGAACTAAATTAATAAATAAAAAGAGAATAAGGGCTGTAATAGAAAAACTAAATGGCTGAAACGCAAAGTTGTTTGTGGGTCCATTTGAAGCTCCATACATTGGGTGAGTAGGAGCTGTTGAAAGAAGTTGGATTCCGCAAGCACTTGTAAATATTCTAGAGTCTCTTGTCATTGCCGTTGACTGTAGCAATTGCGGCAATACACGTTTCAATGTCTGCAAGTTGTATATGATTAGAGCTTCCTTGCCTAATCGGATTGTAATGTTCCTTATCTGTAACTCTTGATGAGAATAAATTCAGATGAACCCTTGAGGTTCTCTTGCGGCAATATTGCACTCTTTTACATGGTATCAGAGCATCTATTAGGGATGTCCACCCAAAACTCTACGACAAACTTGTCTTCTACCTCGAGCATATATGGATCCATGGCGTCCGAACTGCAATCCACGACGTCCTTCGGCTACTTCGTAACGGTGAAACTCAGTCGTGAGAATCACCTCCTGTGGAAAGCGCAACTGATCACGTATTTACGAAGTCAATAGCTGCTGGGGTTTGTTGATGGAACAAACCAATGTCCGTCTGCAATCATCATAGAATCTACCGAAGATGGTGCTCGTTAGATTCAGAATTCGACGTTCCTGCTTTGGCACTAGCAAGAACAACTAGTGCTTAGTGCACTACTCGCATCTCTCAATGAAGAGATCATGGCACAAGTTCTATTTCTATGCACCACACAAGAAGTGTGGACTAATATAGAGTAGATGTTTGCTTCACACTCAAGGGCACGGGTCATGCAGATCCAGCTTCAACTCGTAAACCAGAAGAAGAAGGATACACCTGCTACTGATTACTTCCAAAAGATGAAGATATTAGCAGATACCATGGCATCCATTGGGCATCCTTTGCGCGATGAAGAAGTTGTGACCTATATTCTTGCTGGTCTCGGAACAAACTATGATTCTTTTGTCACATCGGTGACAACTCGGTTTGAACCCATTTCTCTCAATGATCTTTATGCTTATCTGATTAGCTATGAACTACGTCAAGAATTCAACAACTCGGGAGCATAGATCGGTTCATTAGTGAACAATGCGACTTGAGGTGGATTCAATAATAGCAATAGCAACAACAGTCGTGGTACACGTACTCAGTGGAGTGCACGAGGTCATGGGTAGTATAACTCATCAAGATGAGGATCAAAGTCCAACGGCTCCAACTCTAATGCTGGTCAACCACAATGCGAAGTCTGCGAGAAATTTGGCCATGAAGCACCCCGTTGCTATCACAAGTTTGATCACCCAGATCATCTTACTAGTGATCTAGATAGGCTATCAATACATGAATGCTACAAAGTCACCGATCAAGTCCGCGTTGCTAATGTCACAGGTTTGACAATATCATATATTGGTTGTTCTTCTATTTCTAGCTCTAGTCGTGACCTTGTTCTTAAAAATATTTTGCAATGTTTCTCACGTTAACAAAAACTTACTCTCAGTTCACAAGTTTACACGTGATAACAATGCTTTCTTTGAATTTCATCCTGATTATTTCTGTGTTAAGGACAAAACCACGAAGAAAACACTCCTACACGGCAGATGTAGAGGAGGTCTCTATCCTCTTCATGGTGGTCTAGATCGGAGTACTCTTGCTTCCACAGAGGAATCTTCTATTCTCTAGCACAAATGTCTTGGTCATTCTGCTCTTCAAGTCGTCCAACATATTCTGCAGTCCAACAAAATTTCCTTTAGTCCAATAAGCATGTAACGGTGTGTGATGTTTGTCAACAAGTAAAAATACATCAGATGCCTTATAGTTCTTCTATTAGAGTATCCAATTTTCCTTTAGAGCTTGTTAATTCAGGTGTTTGGGGTCCAGCTCTTACTTCAGTAGGAGGCTACAAAATACTATGTAAGTTTTTTGGATGGCTATAGTAAGTTCACATGGGTCTATCTCTTAAAGTGTAAATCCGATGTTGAACAAGTTTTTATCAAGTTTTAGAAACATGTTAAGTGTCTTTTTGATCGAAAAATTCATGTCGGTCAAACTGACTGGGGTGGAGAATATCAAAAGCTACACAAGTTCTTCACCTCTCTCGGTATAGCTCATAGGACGTCTTGTCCTCATATTCATCAGCATAATGGAGTTGCTGAACGAAAACATCGCCATATTGTTGAAACGGGCTTAGCTCTTCTAGCTCAGTCTTCCATACCTGTAAAGTTTTGGGATGAAGCCTTTCTTACGGCTACATATCTCATTAATCGTCTCCCTAGCCGAGTCATTGAAAACACCACACCTCTTTTTGTCTCTTAGGTACCACACCAGACTACATAGTGTTTAAGGTTTTTGGTTGTGCTTATTGGCCAAATCTACGTCCTTATAACGCACGTAAGCTTGCTTTTCGTTCTCAACAGTGTGTGTTCTTAGGATATAATAGTCTTCATAAGGGATAACAGTGTTTACATCGATCAACAGGGCTTGTTTACATATCTAGGGATGTTGTTTTTTATGAGTCCATTTTTCCTTTTGCTAACTCCAGTTCTTTTGATTCATCTCGTTCTGTTGGTTCTCCTTTGAATACTATCTTGCCAACCTTACTTCCTCCACTAAATACTTCTTGTGTTCCTGAGCCAGTTATAGAGAAGGATCATTATGTGAAATGCAATCCGTCTCATTCTGCATCTAATGATTTGGATCAAGTGTGTCCTTAGGTGATTCTCCTACCTCTTCGGTGCCTGTTCAAGAATAGGGCCAAACCTTAGAAGAGCAACTGTAGTTGGCATCGGTACCGTCTGATGTTGTCACAAGGGCACGTAACAATATTGTTAAACAGAAGCAATTCACTAATGGTACTATGCGATATCCCATCACTGGTCGTCGTCGAGTTTACTGTGTGGTATCCCATCACTGGTCGTCGTCGAGTTTTTCTTGCCGAACTGTGTCACATGTGCAAGCTCTTGAACACTCGAAGTGGCGAGAAGCTATGGATACTTAGTTTCATGCATTGCTCAAGAATGAGATGTGGTGTCTGGTTCCACCGCAGCGTGGACACAATGTTATTGAGTGTAAATGTGTGTTTAAACTAAAACAAAAGCTAGATGGAAGTATTGATAGATATAGAGCTCATTTGGTTGCGAAAGGGTTCAAACAAAGGCATGAAATAGATTATAATGATATGTTTAGTCAAGTTGTTAAGCCAACTACTATTCATCTCATATTATCCATAGCTGTGTCAAGAGGATGGTATATTCGACAAGTTGACGTTCAAAATGAGTTTCTATATGGAGATCTTCAAGAAGAAGTTTATATGCATCAACTACCAGGATATGAAGATTCTCATTGTCCTCAGTATGTGTGTAAACTAAGAAAAGCATTGTACGGACTCAAATAGGGACCAAGGGTATTCCAAGTTGAACACTAGATTGCATGAGTTGGGGTTTGTTTCTTCAAAGGCGGACACCTCCTTGTTTATCTTTAATAGAGATGGACTTGCATCTACATGTTAATATATGTAGATGATATTATTATTACTAGCTCTTCTCCAGAAGCTGTAGATAATCTCATTCACAAGCTGTCCATAGATTTTGCTATAAAGGATCTTGGTAAGCTCCAATACTTTCTTGGTATAGAAACAATATCACACAAGAAAAGGCTGCTGTTGACACAGAAGAAGTATATACTTGATTTGCTACAGAAAACAAATATGCATGATTGTAAACCCATTGCTACTCCTATGGTGTCATCCGAAAAGATGTCAAAGGAAGATGGAACATCTCTAAGCGTTTTTGAAGCTACACAGTATCGAAGCACAATAGGAGCTTTGCAATATCTGACGCTCACCAGACCTGACATCTCATATTCAGTTAACAAGGTTTGACAGTTTCTTGAAGCTCCTACTGATCTGCATTGGGCGGCTGTCAAAAGGATACTTCGATATATTAAGGGAACTATGACTATGGGATTACTTATTCAGAAGTCGACATCAGAACTTCTCAGCGCGTTTTCAGATGCCGATTGAGCTGGATGTCCTGATGACCGTCGTTCAACAAATGGCTTTGCGGTTTTCTTTTGGTGCAAACCTAGTGCCATGGAGTTCAAGGAAGGAAACAACGGTATCTCGTTCAAGCACGGAAGATGAGTATAAAGTTATTTCCAATGCCACAATAGAGATAATTTGGTTACAATTAGTATTACGAGAATTGGGAGTTTTTCAGTCAAAGGCACTGGTACTGTGGTGTGATAACCTTGTTGCAACTTATTGGATTGCTAATCCCATATTTCACGCACATACGAAGCATATAGAAGTGGATTATCATTTTGTCTGTGAACATGTGGTGTGCAATGCTTTGAAAGTTTGCTTTGTTTCATCAAGAGATCAAGTTGTGGATATCTTTACTAAAGCTTTGTCGAGACCTGCGTTTAGTAGGTTGTCAAGCAATCTCAACTTAAACAATAGTTGTGATTGAGGAGGATTGTTGAAGGAAGTTGAATTCCGCAAGCACTTCTTGTAAATATTATGGAGTCTCTTGTCATTGCTGATGACTGTAGCAATTCCGGCAATACACGTTTCAATGTCTGCGAGTTGTATACGATTAGAGCTTCCTTGCCTAATGGGATTGTAATGTTCCTTATCTGTAACTCTTGATGAGTATAAATTTAGATAAACCCTTGAAGTTCTCTTGCGGTAATATTTTACTCTTTAATGGGAGCTTTGGTGATGTCTTACTCTTGAGTGGTTTATAGCTAAGTGGAGAGTGAAACCAGCACAAGGCTATCATGCATTGTGCATGCCCTTAAACAGAGTGCAGGACTGAAGGCAGCTTCTCGTCCTCTTTTCAAGCATGATTAAATCTGACCGCTGATTCTTGATCAGACCGCAGACCAATCTCTTCCCGCATAGGCTTATCCAGTTATCCTTCTAGACCAGGTGGTCTTGCTGCGCGTAGATAGCAAGAAGCCACAGGTTACACCCATGGCGCTCCTCCTATCCCCTACCGCCTCCTTCCTCGCCTCCTCCTCTCCTTGTCCCCGAGCTCTCTCCACCGCCGCCACCAAGGTCGTTTCCATCCCCTGTAAGCTCCGCTAACACCTCCTCGAGCCAACGGTCCGTACATTCGTTGGGGTTGATTCTTGGATGGCTTATGTTAAGTGGGTACAGAGTAATCCCTTGCTGTGAATTGTGATGGCGAAATTGGTGAGAGGATTGGTCTATATACGCGCCTTTGATTAGAGTCGCGGTGTTTCTGCTTCTCCGCGATGCGCTTGGCTCGTTGGGGAATTTATTCGAACAGGTCGCCTACAGCAGTTTCTTGGGAGCTTGCGTCCATTTTTTTCCCCTGTAGAGGCTAGATATTACCTCAATCGGGTCTCAGATAACTCAGTAGAGTCACAAAGTTTGCTCCTTTACTGCTTAATGCTCATACCAATAGCTTTACTAGTATAGGCCACAGGCAGATGATGTCATGATGATAGTAGTAGGCACACTACGTTTGCGGTTTGCTAGTTGCTATAGATGAGTAGATTGGCCATACCTTTTCAATTCCAGTTTCTTCTGATGATATTAGCAAGCGCACTGCAATTGCTTGTCCGCATTGCATATGCTATGATCTATGAGGCATACATACAAAAGTTCATAATTGCCATGTGCAAAATACTGCACATTAGATCCAATTAAGTGGTTTGCCCTTTATCATTACTGTTGTTGCAGCGTCAAGGCTGCAATGCAAGAATGTTGCTTCCCTGCAGAACGCTCTGAATGTAACTGCGACCCATGTTTCCTTCACCAAGAAGAGGCCGGTTCTTGTCCACGCCTCCACGGAGGCTGGTGCAGCTGATACAGAGCAATCAGAGAAGCCGAAACCGGTGGCTTCGATAGAGGACATGCCGCTTGAGTCCAAGCAGCAGATGATTCTGGAGCAGAGGGCGCGGATGAAGCTGGCCAAGAAGCTGAGGCAGCGGCGCAGGCGGCTTGTCCAAAAGAGGCGGTTGAGGAAGAAGGGCAGGTGGCCGCCGTCCAAGATGAGGAAGCTCAAGAATGTCTGACCGGCATTGATGTCGGTCGCCCTTCTGCTGTAAACCTGTCGTGTTTTGTTCCTCCAGTGCTGTCTTTGCTGAATTGATGCGCTGGTGCTTGTTTTATCTGTACAATTTTGCTGTTCTGAAACGCATTATCTGTAAAATGCAATCGTTTTTTTACCACAATATCTAGTGCACGACCAGCATTATCTCTAATCTATGCTGCACAACTGTCAGTGCTCTATCTTAAGCAAGTTTGGGTTGTCTTTTGTAGCCTTTTCTACTTTTCAGTCATCATAGAAAATGCCATTGGAATTCCAAATTGTCCTTGAACATTGTCTGCCCTCAGATATGCAGTGGCATGTTTTCAGTTAAAGGTTGATACTTAGCTATGACAAAGGTTGATATTACTATTCCTCTCCTTGATTGTTGATGACCCTTATACCTTGTCACCCTAGGTTAATTATTACATGAGTAAAACTTCCCTTGGATAATCAATAATGACTATTGGTTGGGCTTAGACACTGCTTAGTGGCTGAATTGAATATCACACAAACATTGTCATTACAAGAACTGGGGATATATTGTGAATCAGTGTGGTAACGTGGGTTACCACTAGAAAGAGAAAAAAATATTGTTTAAAATGGTGGAGACTTGAGCGAGTGGTTGGTATGAGATCGGTGCAGAGGCATGCATGAGAGATGGGTTTGTGGATTGTTTCGTCTGAGTCGATTAGTCGATTTCTAAGCTACTAAATCTTATGTCCCAAATTTGCATTTCTAAGCTACTAAGCCATGTAACGCGTCCCTCTCCAACCGCTCCGTCGCTTCTCGCGCGCCAAGCGGTAGGGTTGACCGAGCGAGCTCTTGCCGTTGCCCTCTGCCATCCCCGGCTATTTAAGCTCCTTGGCTTCTCCTTAGCTTCCTTTAGCAACACCGCACTCTAGCTAGCACTCACAAGCCACTGGAGCCACAGATTCTCGAAGCTCTCGGCGCCATCGACGGTTTTGGAGCTACGGTGAAGTCGGTGCAGTGGGGTTTTCTTCCACAAGTCTTTGCTCCTCTGCTCTCCCTCTACTCATGAAGCTTAACCCTCATCAATTTGGCTTTTGACAGAAAAGGAGCGACTCAATTTCGGACTTCCCTTTCGGTGAAATCGCCATTCTCCTTCGCCGAGCAAGATCGACTCTTCTCGGTGCATCCTTGCGCCTGGTAACCCTCTTTAGTCCCTAGTGGCTGGCACGACTCCCGTGGACGCGGCTTAGCCAATTGCGCTTTCGTTTTCGTCACTTTGCGGTCACCTCGGTTCTCTCGGCTGTTTGGCGTTCGACCACCTCACCAACGCCACGTACCATTGTGTGCGCAAAGTATTAAGGACTCATTTTAGGCGTTTGCTCGCACCGCCGCGGCGAGCGCCGCCGGCGCGCCGCTCTCCTCCGACATTTTTGCCGGACGAAAGCAGACGACGTTTTGAATCGAGTCGACGCGGACCGTCGATCCTTAGATCTACGGCCCACGTTCGCGGAGATTTGAATTCGCCGCGCGTCTTGGTCTCAGGATCCATCGGATCCAAGATCAACGGTCCCGATTAGAGTTAACGCGATCGTTGGATCTCCGATCGGCTCGCGTCGTGGGATCGTTCAAACGGCGTCGGCCAGCAGGATCCCATGGGCCGTTGGATCCAGATCCAACGGCGACGACGATGTTAGGATCGCCAAGCTTCCGACCAAAGCGGCGTGGACCGTTGGATCTGATCCAACGGTTAACGACCGAGGTTCGCGACCAAGCTACGCGTCAGCCGAGCTTGGGCCGTTGGATCCAAGATCAACGTCCCAGGTTCGGCCACGTCGATTCTCGTTTCTGAAATTCCCGAAAGGATTTATTTATCAACTGAAAAATGTGATAATTTGTAAAATGCATAACTAATTCATTTTAAATCCTTTTCGGTTGATTCAAATTTTGTGGGTTATGTTTTTAATTAGACTTTAATTTAAAAATGTTTCCAAACCCAGTATAGCTCCAGAAATTTTTGCTAATGAATAGTAGCCTTTTTGATTTATAAAAGCTGAGCAAAATTGTTTTGGTCATATCTTTGGCATTAAGGATCCAAATCAATTGGTTCTTGTTGCTAAATTCTTTATAAATCATTATCTTGCTACTGTAAAATTTTTGGAATTTTTGGAGAATGTTTACTGTTGGGTCTTTGTATTTTATTCGTTCTTATCGGTTGCTTTTTGCTTTCGTTAGGATCCAAGAGCACATTCATAATATTGTTGATCCACAAGACACCTCGACCCTCAAAAGCGGGCAAGATATTTGATCATAAATGTCCCATTACTTTCAAAGTCTAATATCTTGTTTACAAATTATATGTATGCATTGCTTTTGTGTCCAATTATTTTTGCCCTGTTTAGAGGTAGCTATTCCTAATGCATTGTTGCCATTAAAATGTTATCCCCTACCACAACCATAAGTTATTATCATCGCTGGTGAATTAGAGCCCGGTGATTTAATTATGCTCTTTTACTGTCTTTGCGATGTCATGCTTAGAAATGCTTAGCTACCGGTAGAATTGGGCGGTTATCGACTTAGTCGATGACCTTGATCACACAAATCATTTTGTTTATTTTTGGTTTAGCACCTTATGCTTTTGTCTTGTAAAAACCGAAAATGAAACAAAATGATTTGACTTGGGCACAATGGCATGTTGGTGTGATTGTTGGTTGTGAAAAGGAAAGGTGCCCAGGTCCCTAAGGACCGAAAATGTTGCTTGCGCCATTGATCCAAGTACTTTTGCGTACTAACCACATGAGGGTTATATGGGACCCCTCTTGACGTAGTACTTTGGCGTGTGTTATCTCCGAGTCGCAGGAGGGGGTTGTGTGTGTTGTGTGAAACATGATATGTGTTCTCTGTGTTCTTGTGTTGGGTGTGCGGTGGTGGAGATTCCGGGTAGGCTCTCCACCTCGAGGAGCATTGTAGTTGTCCAAGGCTTTACCTGCGACGGGTAGTTGACCGAGGCTTTACAATGACTCCGACACAACGTATGGGTTTCTATCCATACAGGCGGCTCGTAGTTAATACACAATATTGGAAATGTCTCGTAGGACTTAGCCGTCTTGGCATACCAAAGGAAGTGTGCTTAATCATGTGGCAAAAGGCGGTCGACATGTGGGTAAGTTGGTACACCTGCGCAGGATAAAACTATTCGAATAGCCTCGTCCTAGGTTATGGACACGCTTGGTGATTTCCGCAAGATCTAGACTCCAACAATCGCTTTTGTTTTAAAAATTAAAACTTGACATGGTTGGCATGAATGGGTAATTCATGCTATTGTGGTGGCTAATGGTTAGTCACTTCCGGACTGCTTTCTTGTTGTTGATACTTGATTACTTCTGTTTTTATCAAATAAAATCAGATTGCAAAATTGCTTTCAATCTATTACATTATTGCAAATAAAACTTGCTTTATGCTCAAAATTTGAGTCCTAACTCGCTCCACTTAAATAAGCTTGCATGTAGTTATTGTATAGATCTGTTATCATTCTTATATATCTTAAGTAGTACATTCAAAGTACTCACCCGATTTTCTTTGAATGCTTTTGTTCTGAGAGGAAGAAGGTGAGCCCCAAGGGCCTCACTTTTGTGAGTTGTCTTTGTGGATTCGACGACTAGCCTGGCGGTCCTGGGTTGCCTTGTGGGTTAAAGGCACACTGATTGGCTCTTTTGTTTTATAGCCATCTTATGGCACTTTTGCTTCATTGTTAAATTTCTTTATGTATTTGTCATTTGGCCTCGGCCCTCTTTGTAATGACTATCCTTTATTTATGTTATCTTACGGATTGTTGTTTATGTTTCGGTTCTATGTGGATGAATGGAATTGATGCATGAACTTTGTAAAGAGGTGTGTATACTGCACTCTGGGAAGTATACATGTCTCGAGTCTCGGATTATCTGATTTGTGATGCTAGGACCGAGTGGATGGTTAAGCATTACAAGCCGGATAAACCGGGGTCTCACATAACCACAAGTATAGTATGAGATAGATCCGGTCAACTACTTTACTTGGTTTTCGGCGTAAACCCCGCGCACAGTGGTAATTTTATATATATGAAGAAGGGTTGTGACTCCTTAACAACGGATGGTCCCTAATTAAAAATGTGTCCTGTAACAGAGCATTCTGAGGATGCCCTATAACGGTCATTGTCCCAGTGTTGAGTGGTTCCCCGCCAAAGCAGGTCTAGTGTCAAGACTGGAAATTGGAAAAGTCATGTTATGATCATCTCCGTCGCTCACCCAAGGAAGCGTGTCGTGGCCGGCTTTATAAGATGATCATATCTCGTTGATAAAGTTGTACAACCTCTGCAGAGTGTATAATCAATTCGAATAGTCATGCCCTCGGTTATAGGCATTATGCAGAAAGGCACACTTGGTTAGTTTTAATAAAATGTGATTTCGAAATTGTTAACGAGAAACTGGTTGTATCAATGATGTAGGTGGATGGAACCTTATCGAGATAATAATGTTTTAACAAATGACACTTTGGTTTTGAAGTTAAAAAGGCTAAGTCATTGGTTTGGAAAATAACTATAGTATTTGAGCAAAACTTGCTTTGTGCTAAAATAACCGTAAAACCCCTCCTTTTGTAAGCTGGGATGGCGATAACTAGGTCCTAGCCCCAGTCGATTGCGTATGGCAAATTCATGGAGGCCCTTCCTTTTGGTTGTTTACGTTCCGCTGCTATTTACTTTCTGAACTCATTGGCCCATCGACCTATGCTGTACAAACTTGGCCCTAAAGCCTATTTACATTGTTTATGTAATAATTAAGTACATTTTTACTTATACACATGTATGGACGTGATATTCGCCAATAATTGTATTGTGTGAGCTAGCTACTGATCATGGAACTAGCTCAGAATACGCAGAAGGTCTAGATGCAAATCCGGGCTCGACACCGCCCTTACCATGCCGGTCAAACTGCCAACCATTAGCCGGTCAGACCGCTCCCACCGTTAACAGGACACTGTTCTAATCGTCGTAGAGTGCAGGTCTGCCTGCTTTACTTAACGAGAAAACATTCTCTCTGGACTTTTCAGTAAAACTCTATCTAGTTTCATTTTTCAATGACACCTAGTAGAAACACATACCCAAACAAGCCCACACAAGTGTTTGGTGTTCATTTTCCAAAATTTTGCACCGACGGTTTGACTGGTGCTCATGGGCCAGTCTGACCTCCTATGACCAATCAGATCGCGGCCCCAAGCCGGTTGACCGCCGTTGCACCTCCTCAGCTCTGTCCAACTAAGACCAACCCAAAGCCGGTCTAACCGCCAATCCAAAACCCAAAGCCGGTCTAACCGCCAATCCAAAGCCGGTCTAACCGCTTGCAACCTGACAGCAACACTGTAATCTTCTCAAACTCAAAACTAAACTCAAAATTCGACAACACATGTAATGCACAGTAAATTACTCATCACAAAACATGGATTGACCTCCACATGGTCTCACATAAACCCTCTTATGAAATTGGGTTTCTTGGGCCATCCTGTGCTTTTGCAAATTCTAACTGCAAAGCTTTTGCATTTTTCAAATTTTTTTGTGTTTCATGTCAGCTATCGAGTGAAATATTAGAATGCGAATTACCCATAATGAATTTCTGGAAAAAATATTAAAATGTAGGAACAAAACTTGCCCGTGGCTGACCATGTTTTCCCCAGTCTGACGGTGTCACCCGGTGGATTCCATTGGGTGTGCTAAGTGTGCTCAAAACAAATCTTTGTTTGCTTGCTCGCCTACATGGGTATGTGATACTGCCCCAACTCTTCTCTTTGTGGCCCTTGACACTCAAGGCACCCTCAAACTCTTCAGTTTTTACTTTTCATGTGTCTGAAATTTAAAGTCAGTTTTTTTTTAAAAAGCAAATAATAATATAGTCATTTTAACTTGTCTATTTGAACTATTGTTATCTCAAGTCATCAATCACCAATCTATAATCTCTCTCTTTCCGCTGAAAGTCTGAAATAAGCACTAAAGACGAGGAAAATTTTGGCTCGATTGACTCGTAATAAAAGCCTGACAAAGAGACTGTTGGTCTCAGTTTCGGATGGAAGGGAGGATTAGATTCTTTGTCTGCTCGGTCACTCAAGAGCAGCAAAGCGTAAAGATGAACCGCGACCATTACGCCACCGGTTTACTCGAGCTTGCTTCCCCGCAAGATGACCGGATCATGGCCTGATCGGAGCGAGATGGCAATCAAAACACCGGTATGGCCTGATGCTGCGTTGTGATGGATTGGAAGATGGGAGCAAAAGGAAGGGTGCTGTGAAAACGCTTTTGCTCATGTGCGGGCACTGATTACTCACCTCTCTGGCTACTTTCTCACTTTACTCCCCACCATTTCATCATGATAAGTATGATCTGATCGCCGTCTTGGATCTCCAGCCCCATGAAAAAACAATCATCGTCGTCGTGATCAATCCCATTGTAGGGTATTACAATCGCGATCAGCATGAAAGAAAGAAAGAAAGAAAGAAAGAAAGAAAGAGGCAATAATGACTAATCAGAAAGAAAAAGAAACACATCGTTGCAAAAATGTGTTCCCATTCTGCCTGAGGTGAGAGCTCAACTACCAGAAAATGAGTGTCACTAACTAAAGGCATGCTGATATGGTTCACGAAAAAAAAAATCTTTCTAAAGAAGATATGCAGGTGACTGAAAATGACCTCCTGCAACTTTCTCAAGCAATTTTCACATTAGGCAGCACCGACACGATTAAGGGCATGTTTGGTTCGGCTTTGGCTTTTCGGCTCGGAAAAGCCGGAAGCCGAACCAAAAGCGCGGCTTCCCGCCACTCTCCTTCCAACTTTACCTCTAAAGTTCACGCATTATTACCCGCTTTTGCCATTGAATAAAAACCCTGATCCTCAGTTCAACTCAGCCTCCCCCGAACGGCCGAACCCTAGCACACGCCTCCTCCCCCCTCCTCTCTCTCATGCCGCCGCCCTGCCCCTTCTCCTCCTCCTCCGAGCAGTGCCACCCCGTCCCCCTTCTTCTCCTCCCCGAGTGGCGCCGTGTAACATTCCGTTTTCGGACGGTAAATAGTAACTACTATTCGGCTTACGTTCTTCATTCATATTTTCAATTTGGCTTATAACCCCAAATTCTTCTAGCTTCCTTTACAGCTCGGGTTTGTGTTTCAAACCTCCTTTTAATTTTCAATTTCAAAATTCAATTTGAATTCTCCCTTTTCAGTTTTGGACCCCTCCCCCAATTCTCTCTTGGGTTCAGCCCATCTTCTTGGGCCGGCCCAATTTCTCCGGCCCGATCGCTTTTTCCCCGGCCCAGCCCTTTTCTCTGGCTCTTTTCCCCGGCTCAAGTTCACGTGCTATTACCTACTTTTGCCATTGAATAAAAACCCTGATCCTCAGCTCAACTCAGCCTCCCCCGAATGGCCGAACCCTAGCGCACGCCTCCTCCTGCCTTCCTCCTCCTCCCACGCCTCCTCTCCTCCTCCTCTCTCATGCCGCCCCCCTCTTCTCCTCCTCCTCGTAGCGACACCACCCCGTTCCCCTTCTTCTCCTCCCCGAGTGGCACCGCCTCGCTCCCCTTCTCCTCCTCCTCCCAGACGCCGTCGCCCACGCGCCGCCACCCTGTTCGCCCCTAGCTCCTCCCCGTTGGTCGAAGCCGCCTCTCCGTCTCCCGGTCTCCTGATGCCCCAGGCCGCCCCGACGCCCCCAGGCCACCCCAACTCTCCCCAAGGCGCTTCAATCACCCTCCCTCAACTCCGGTTGACCCGACGCCCCCACGTGGCCCCACTCCTGACGTCGCCGTATCGGACCGGTGTCCCTACTGCGGCCGCCACCCTCCCAATGACACCCTCTTGGATCAGCCTCCCTTCCGATGCCACCAACGCCCAGAGACCACAGAGCCGGTCGCCTTCTACGGTCAACGCCACCTCCAATAAAAAGGTGACTTCTTCTTCTTTGATCTAACTAATTTGTGTGATTGGTAGCCCAAGATTTTGCAATTTTGTATGATTGATAGCTTGATGCTTGTTTGCTAGTACTGCTACCTCAGAAAAATGCACCTGACGAGGATTAAAACCTCTATTTATTATTTAATAAATAAGGGACCATACGTCTTCGTGGTCGTAACCCCTAAGGCTAACGACCTCACTGGTCGTGAGGATTCTAGAGGTTACTCAATATCTAACCTGGTCGGAGAAGGTTCCCAACCATGTCCCCGACCAGTCAAAAGCTCCCAAAACCTTGAACTGATATCTGGACCTAGCATCAGATGTATCCTCTACCGTGTGAAGAATGGGACATGTGCTTTATATCTCATACCACGCGACGATACCTAACTCTAAGACAAAGAAATACGGTTAATGGCTCACTGACATATAACCGTACGACAGTTGACACATTATCAACTGACGCCTCTCTTCGACCAGACGTGTTGCTTCCCGAACAGGCGTCTCCTCTAGAGACAACTACCAACCCTTCATCAACTACATAAGGAGGAATGCAGACTGAAGTTGAGGAGGCTGGAACAGTGAAGATCATTTGGGAGACACTCTCGAAAGAGCCTTGTACTCCCGAATTAGTCTTTAGTCTAAGTTATATACACTCATTGTAATAGCCAGTTCAAAGCAATAAAGAGCAGTCTCACTACTTTCTAGAAGATACACGTCATTTTTCCTCTTTTCATTCATATATTCATAAGATTGGCGATTTGATCGTCGACAGCTAGCGCCGTCCGTGGGGAAGAAGGCACAAATCTTCTAAAGGAATTCTTTGCTCATCAAATCCTGACCCATCCTTATGTTCATGAGATCATGGCACGAAATTGGGACGAGGAGAATTGGTTCGATCTGGACGACTACTCCAACCTCGACATGGACGCCTGCATCCAGGCCATGTAGGGTGATTGGACGTCGTCCTCTTCTTCCTCTGCTGGTTCGCAAGTCACTGACAACGCCGAAGTCAAGCAGATGGATGAGGATGCACCACTGGAAAAAGTGGAGCTTCCCGAGGGACAGGGCATTCCGACCAATTCGGAGTGTCCAAGAACCTCTTCAAGCCCGGTCTTTCCGACCGGCAAAAAAGGAGCCAACCGACATCTGGTAACGGTGTCGATGAAACCCTCACCGGCCATGGGCCGAGTGGGGATGATAAAACTCAGCATACGATCGGCAGTTCACCGTATCAGGCTGATTCCGCCACGGAGGCCTCAAGAGGTTCTCATCTCCGACCGGTCTCCGTCGTGGAAGTGTCTGGTAGAAGTACTGGGAAGCTCTCCACTGAGTACAGTGGAAACTCTTCGGAGGATCGATGCTGGAAACACGAAGTCAATGCGATCGAAAATACTGATCGCAATGCCCTGTACGGTCCTGCGACCGCTATCTCACCACCATATGTTGATGGAAATGGCGCAGGCAATCAAGCACTAGCTACCAGAGGCAACAGAGTTGATGGACGTCCATCGCTTAATTAAATGCAGTTCAAATTTCACCAAGGAGTCAAATCTGACCAGCGTGAGGTTAAGAGAAGGTTCGGATCTGCAAACGCCAACAACCTCGATGAATCCTCCGAGACCATCCGTGATGGTACAGAATCTGCAGCGCATTCGTGATATTTTAAATAATACTTATCCTGTTTTAGCAGAAGCTACAGGTTTTGTCCAATTGGTAGGACAGGTGTCGGAGATTCTCCAACAAACCGTACAACGTACGGAAGAATACCGAGAACGGTGGACACCGCAAAGTCAAACCATGACTTCGTCCCAGCGTTCTTCCCTCGGCGGAGGGCAACATGCGTATGTTGGGAATCAATCAATACCGCAGCCTCCTCGACGTTTCCAACCAATGAGTCATGAGGGAAGGAGATTGTTCCGAACAAATACACCTTCCTCTCGTCGAGAGGGTCATTCGCTTGGTCCGAATGATCTTCGACATCGTTTGAACCAGGCAGGTGATCGAGAGCATCATAACGCTCACGATCAGGTCGGGACGCCGGAGCCTCAGTTCTCTAATCTAAGGAACCGGTCCCCAACCGACCACAATCCGGCTCCTTTCCAAAGAAGGCGCCATGAATCAGTCACAGGCTGCCGAGCTTTCTCTGCAGGGCTCCAAGCTGTGCGTTGGCCTAACCAGTTTCGACCGGCCAACATGGACAAGTTCAATGGGTCTCAGAACCCGTTAGAATTTCCCTAGATCTATACCACCACCATCAGAGCGGCTGGTGGTGATGAAAACGTGATGGCCAATTACCTACCTACGGTGTTAGAAGGATCTGCCCGGTCATAGTTACTTAACCAGCCGGTTGGATCAATCTACACTTGGGAACAACTCTGCGAGCTCTTAATCGTGAATTTCCAAGGTACGTACGACCGCCCAGGGAAGGAAGATGATCTACATCAAATCCGGCAGAACCCAAAAGAAACTCTCCGACAGTACATCAAAAGGTTCAGCCAGGTTTGTAATTCCATACCCGAGATTGCAGAATCTTCTGTAATTCAGGCTTTCAAGGCAGGATTGAGGAACCGGAGGTTCACGGAGGATATAGCTATGAATCCCCCACGAACAACCGCCGAACTATTCGATATGGCGGATAAATATGCAGCTGCTAGTGAGGCAGTCGAATGGAGCGAAGCTATAGATCGAAAAGACAAAACTCCTCAATCTGGTTTAGAAGAGCCTGAGAAGAAGAATAAGAAAGTTCTCAAGAAGAAGAAGCATCGCAAGATGGATGTTAAGGAGGTCTTAGCGGTCCCGGAAAAGCTTACCAAAGGTAAGAGGGACTATACCGGTCGAGGCAAAGAAAAGATTCCGACCGATGGATATAAAAAGAGTAAGAAGTGGTGCCCGCTTCACCAACAGGCTGGGCACGATCTGCGCACCTGCCGTGTCTGGCAAAAGAAGTTGGAAGATTATTATGCAGGTAAAGGCCCGCTTCCCTCAATACAAGAGTTGGGGGAAGCCAGCTCCAAAAAGGATAAAGATGGCGATGAGAAGATGGAATACCAAGAACCTCAGCACACATTCAACATGATCTTTGAAGGATCTTCATCGTACGACTCGCGACGTCATTTGAAAGCCGTGGAGCGGGAGGTCAACCTAGCAGAATCTCCGATCAGCATCAAGCCTTCGAGGTGGTCGGACACCGTAATCTCCTTCGGCAAAGAAGACTGCTCCATTTCGTTGACTCGGCCGGGTAGGTTCCCTATTATAGTTGAGCCTACCATTAATAATTGTAAGGTCAATAGAGTCTTGATAGATGGAGGTACTTCTTTAAATATATTATTCTCGGGAGCTTTAGAAGAAATGCAGGTTCCTAAGTCAAAGGTAAAGCCAGTAAAATATGCCTTCCATGGCATAGTCCCTGGCTCTACCGCCAAACCGATAGGACAGATGTCCTTACCGGTTACGTTCGGAACTCCTGATAACTTCCGAACGGAAAAGATTTCGTTTGACGTGGTTGATTTTGAGACCACCTATAACGGGATCCTTCGTCGTCCGGCTCTAGCAAAGTTCCTGATAGCCACGCATTACGGTTATCAGAGTTTGAAGATGCCAGGACCAAAAGGTGTCATCATGGTTCGGGGAGATCAAAAGATGGCTTATGTCTGCGATCGAAGATCTTTAGAACTGGTCGATGAGCTTCCGACTAGAAATACTGACTCTTCTGCGATGCAGGTCAAGCACTCCATACCAAAATTGACACCCAAACCCTTCGATCAGACAAAAGAGGTGCCACTCGACAAAGGCGTTTCTCAGAGAGATGCCAGGTTGGGAGACATCGACAGGTCAGTTCCGAAGTTACAGATCGGAGAAGGACTCAACCCTAAATAGGAAGAGTCGCTCGTCTCTTTCCTCCGAGCAAACCAGGATGTTTTTGCTTGGTAGGCGTCCGACATGCCTGGAGTCCCCAGGGAAGTGATCGAGCACATGCTAGCTCTCCAACCTGACAAAAAGCCGGTCAAGCAGAAAGCTAAGGCATTTTGCACCTGACCGGATGGAAGCAATCCAGTCGGAGATTGACAAGCTCCTCGAAGCTGGGTTTATTCGTGGAGTCCATCACCCTCAGTGGCTTGCCAATCCTGTAATGGTTAAAAAGAATAATGGAAAATGACGAATGTGTATTGACTTCATAGATCTTAATAAAGCTTATCCGAAGGATGATTTTCCCCTTCCTCGCATTGATCAGCTTGTAGACTCCACCTCCGGGTGCGAGTTACTAAGCTTTTTAGATGCATATTCAGGGTAGCACCAGATAAACATGAGTAAAAATGATGAGGAGAAAACTTCCTTCATCACTCCATATGGCACTTACTGTTATGTTAAGATGCCTTTTGGTCTCAAGAATGCTGGTGCAACTTTTCAAAGGTTAATGCAGAAAACTTTCAGCCCGCAGGTAGGTCAAAATTTAGAAGCCTATGTAGATGACTTGGTTGTGAAAATCATCAATGCAGGCGATCATATCCTTGACCTACAAGAAACTTTCAACAACTTGAGAAGACATAACCTCAAGTTGAATACAGAGAAATGTGTGTTCG
Source organism: Hsuehochloa calcarea (assembly GCA_036346395.1). Classification (NCBI taxonomy): domain Eukaryota; kingdom Viridiplantae; phylum Streptophyta; class Magnoliopsida; order Poales; family Poaceae; genus Hsuehochloa; species Hsuehochloa calcarea. The sequence goes on from CM070594.1 coordinate 17,014,088, forward strand.
GGGTTTCTGCTGGAAAGCTTATTGGTTTCCTTGTTTCGGCTAGAGGTATTGAAGCAAATCCAGCTAAGATACAGCCATCAATTAGATGTGTTCCCCGACAACAAAGAAAGAAGTCCAAAAGCTAATCGGTTGTATGGCAGCGCTAAGTCGTTTCATAGCCAGCTTAGGCGAGAAGGGATTACCTTTCTTTGAACTTCTTCGAAAGCATGGGAGTTTTGAATGGACGAAAGAAGCCAATGAAGCCTTTGAAAAACTCAAAAAGTACCTTGGAAACCCCCCGGTGTTAGTCTCTCCAAGACCGGAAGAAACACTGTTGATTTACATAGCTGCGACACCGCAGGCTGTCAACGGTGTACTGGTCATAGAGCGTGAAAACGTTCAACGACCAGTATATTACGTAAGCGAAGTCTTGCATGGACCAAAGGAAAGATATCCACAGGTACAAAAGTTGCACTATGGTCTCCTTATGTCTTCAAGGAAACTAAGACATTACTTTCAAGCCCCACAAAGTGGTCGTACATACAGGATATCCCTTAGATCAAGTCCTTGGAAACAGGGAATCATCAGGACGAATAGCAAAATGAGCAGTTGAACTAGGGACGTTCGACCTCCATTTTATCTCACGAACAGCTATAAAGTCTCAGGCAATAGCAGAATTCATTGCCGAATGAACAAACCCAGAACCTAAGCAAGAACTCGAGTACGAGCACCACGACGAGTGGACAATGTACTTTGACGGTTCATTAATGCTTAGAGGATCGGGGGCTGGAGTCGTATTGATATCCCCTACTGGCGAACACATTAAGTACGCCATCTAGTTTAACTTTCCTGCTACTAACAATGTAGCGGAATATGAAGGTTTGCTGGCAGGACTTCGAGCAGCTCATTCGCTCAGAATTCGCAGATTACTAGTGAAAGGTGATTCTCGACTAGTAGCGAATCAAGTAGGGAAAGAGTATCAATGCTCAAGTACCAAGATGTCGTCTTATCTGGCGGAAGTACGAAAACTCGAAAAAAAACTTCTTCGGTTTTCAGATCCAACATATTCCTAGAAATTCTAGCAGATTAGTTGGCACGGATGGCCTCCACAAGGTCAACCGTCCCGCCGGAAGTTTTTCTTGAGCAACTCGATTCACCCTCGGTGGTCGAGCTTTTCGAGAACATCAATGGTTCACATCAGGTCAATCCAATTGATTCTGATCACATGGATGCTCCACAGATCGGTGACGATCATGGTAGAGATTGGATGACATCGATCTACAATTATCTTCAGCATGACCTAATTCCAGAAGATGATGTAGATGCTGATCGTATAGCACGAAAAGCCAAATCATACACTCTAATCGAATGTACCTTGTATAAACGAGGATCTCATGGAGTGTTGATGAGATGCATATCTCGCTCAGATGGTATTAAGTTGCTAACCGAAATTCATGGAGGAGTCTGTGGAGCACATCATTCCTACAAAACACTGGTCAGTAAAGCCTTCAGGCAAGGATACTATTAATGGCGCGCCTTCATGATGCAAAAGAGCTCGTGACGAAGTGCGTACAATGTCAGTTTCATAGCCGACAAGTACATCAGCTGTCGCAAGCTCTGCAAACAATTCCTCTTTCTTGGCCTTTTGCAACCTAGGGACTAGAAATTCTGGGACCTTTCCCAAGAGCACCCGGGGGCTTCGAATTCCTCTTCGTCATGATTGACACGTTTACAAAGTGGATTGAAGTTGAGCTAGTTGTTAAAACTACAACTGAGGCTGCTAAGAGGTTCCTCACAAAAAACGTGATTACATGATTTGGTGTACCCAGTCGTATAATCACGGACAATGGTACCCAGTTTTCCAGCGATAATTTCTAGGAATTCTGCGACGACCTGGGTATCAGAGGCCATGTCGCTTCGGTTGCTCATCCGCAGAGTAACGGAGCAGTTGAGCGTGCCAATGGTACCATAATGCAGGGGGTCAAACGCCGAGTATTCGACCAGTTAATAAAATGGTCAGGAGCTTGGGTTCAAGAACTTCCTTCTGTTTTATGGGCTGTTCGTAAGACGACCAGTCGTGCGACCGGTGAAACACCATTCTTTTTAGTTTATAGGGCCGAAGCCATGGTTCCTCCAGAATTAAAAATTGGTTCTGCTCGCACTGATCGTTTTAATGAAAATGATCAGGAAGAAAGACGACTCGACGATGTCAATTTCCTTGAGGAACGACGAAACCAAGCCTTGTTGCGTTCGACAATCTATCAACAAGCCATGCGAAGGTACCACAGTCGTAAGGTGCAACCTCGCAGCTTAGCTATAGGTGATTTGGTTCTCAGAAAAATTCAAAACCAAGCAAATCGCAACAAACTTTCTCCCAAGTGGGAAGGTCCTTACACTGTGGTCGAAGTCACCCGACCAGGTTCGGTACGATTAGCCATGTCAGACGTCAGGGTTTTGTCTAATTCTTGGAATATTGACCAATTGCGTAAGTTTTTCGTTTAATTTTCATTTCATTTCCATTCAGTTTAATAAATAATGAATCAATTCAAAAAGCAAGTGATGTTATTTATATGACAGAACTTAGCTCTGGTCGACTGCGGTTCATATGCTTAGGACTATGGAGATTATATGTTTTATTTTCAAAATTCTGCTATACTCTTGTTTGGCTACTGGTCGGGACACGGAAAATCTCATAGTCGAAGTCTCTCCTTTTTCGCATGTTGTTCCGCCCACTGGAAGGAGCTTCCTAGCGACGGCCCTTTTCTTACGATCCTCGCTGCCAGTCGGACTAGAGCACGAATACGTATTGCGAAATACAATCTATATCTTCATTTCTCAGCAAGTTCATTCTGACCAGCGTTGAGCACTACATAGAAATAAAACCACTTCTCGTTTATTATATATGTCTTTGCATTTAACTTCCTCTCGTCAAGAAAAATCATGTTTTCTTCCGACCAAATATTGTCTTAGTAAGTACTTTGATTACGAAAAACAGATTTACAATTAGTTGAAACCTAACACTGGTTCCGACCAAAAAGATTTCCTAGTATTATCACGATCAGTTTTCCAACAATCAGTACATACTTTCAAACAATGGTTGAGACTTCAGTTCATATTCTTAGCTTACTGCTTGTATAGTAAAGTTCTTCTACTATAAAACAGTCGGGGGCTGGGTAATATATTATAAGTCGACCGGATAAACAAATGATTCTTTTTCATTTGATAAGAGAAATGTAAGTTTTATATATTTTTTGCATACTCTCTTTTTCTCTTTTGCAATGTTTTTTACTACTAAGATATTGCCATCCATTAGTCACTGCTGGATGGAGATCCGACCTCCATTTCTTCTGCAACCTTGTCTCCAAGAGATTTCACTTCCTTGAGAAACTTGGTCGCCTCCTCAGGCAAGCAATTAAAATCTTCTTCAACAGCTTGAAGATTGATAGAGGGGCCGGACGCCTTCAGTTTTGCCAACGTAAGACTAACTCCACTAGCAATAGACTCCTTTACGGACTGGGCTTAATTCTCTCTCGTAGTTTTGACCAAGCCCTTAAGGTCCTCCAAAAGATGGCCAAGGTAATTTACCTTTTCCATTGGATCACTTAAGGAGGGCAACGATGATCCTGATCCCATATCAAAGATCATTTTATTGAGTGCAGTAATCTATAAATCAAGATTAAACATGATTGCTGCCCCCTTGTCTTTCTCAAATTCCAAAACTTTCTTTGCTTTGGTTAAAGCTTGATTTTGTTTTGCATAAGTAAAAGAAATATTAGGCTAAAAAGGATCAGAAGAGATACTAAGTCAAGTCTACGATTAAGTTACCTTCAGTTTTCTTCCTGGATTTCTCTAGGTATTTTTCATGTCTGGTCATCAGGTTTTCGATCGACCGGCTTTTAGCTTGAATTTCCTCTTCAAGCTTTATTCTTCTGGCTTTTTCAGCCAAAGCTTCTTCTTTTATTTTATCCAAATCTATCAAATTTGATAAGGGAGGATAGTTAAATGAAGAAAGAAAAGTCTTGGCAAAAGACAAATTAAGAAGAAAGTTCTTACTTTCTAGTTCGGAGTGTTTTACTCTAGATTCTTAATCCGATCGGTTAGTCCTCCGACCGCAGCAAAATTTTCAACCATATGCTGCGTAGATAGCATTTTTTCCTTTAAAAGTTTCTTGTGAACTTCAAGGAAAATTATAAGAATGGTTGAAGATACTTACTTGAATTGCCACGTCATTATAATCGGCAAATATTCTATCAGGATTCGCCTTTGCAAGGCGATCTGATACTCTCCTCCAAGCTTCATCAAGTTCCTTATCCTCGATAAATCGAGGAGAGAAAGGGAACTTGTTAGTCTGGGAGAGGTTGCTTTCAGAAGTTGGAATCTACTGTGGATCTGCAAAAACGCCTACCTCCTCTGATGGAGTAGTAATCACCACAGGATCTGAACCAGATTCCGGCACTAAAGCAGGCTCGGGGGCTTCCCTAACCACTTCCTCCTCAGGATTTCTTACGAGAAAGCTCAGTCGGAGGTTCCTCAATCACGACTGTGGAATATCCTTTTCAGAACATTTGAACTCCAGCAGTCTGCGCAAAGAAAAGGAAGTTCGGAGTTCAAGTTCGCCAAAAATATAAAAGGTATGTGTTCATATGATAATTTCATTTACAACATACCTGGTTATCTTTTTTATCTTAACTCTAAAGCGCGTTGGCTTAAAGTCTGTAGCGCTGGTTTTTCTTTTCTTTTCAACCAATTTTTTCAGTCTCAAACTGGTAGGGTTGGTTTTACCCTCTACTTCCTTCAATAAACGATCAGATTTAATACTTTTAACCAACTGGCCGATAGTAGAATCTCTGATCGTTGGATCGGAAGGTGTAGGTTCATTGGTCACTAAAATAGTTGCTTCAACGGCCCTGGGCGAATATTGAGCAACTGTATGGGACTTAATGACTTCCGCCTGATTCAACAAGCAAAATTAATTGGGTGATGAACATATTTTTTCATCTAAGCTAAAGACATTTCCTTCGGTTACCTACCTCTACACGATCACTAGTGATCGTAAGGTCGGTGGTTCGTTAGTTGGCTCACAGGTCTCCGTGGCCTCATCAATTCTTAGACCAACCGACTACATATCAAAGAGGATTTTTAGGTAAACACCGATCGGAAAAGATTGTAAAGATGGAAAATAATTATCATACTTACCCGAAGTCTCTCGGCCCTCTCTTCAGCAGTAGTCACTGCTAAGATCAAAGGGAAACCAGCCTTCTCATTAGGCTCTCCAGCACAGATAATTCTGAACCGGCTTCTGATTTCATCAGAAGACAAAGCTGTAACAAAAAGAGAGGTCTTAGGGTTATAAGAGCATTTGACCAGAAAGATATACTGGTTGAATTCTTACTGTAACTTACCTTCCCTAGAATCCTTGGTCGTATCGTCACGACCAATATACCAGAGCATCGAATGAGCTCTGGCCTTCAAAGGACTGATTCTCCGCATGCAGAAGTCCCTCACCACGTGCCAGGATGTCAAACCCCTGACACTCAGGAGATAGATGGCTTCAACCCATCTCCCAATTTTCCCCTCCTTCTTCGAGGAGGAACGCCATTGCGGGATCTCGATAGCCTTTTTACCGCTGTAATAAAGACCATCGCCCTGTGTGATCTTCATGTAAAACCAACTCTTCTTCCATGATGACCATGAAGACTTGGAGTACATTGGAATGTACTCCTCAGCCTTCCCGTCACGGAGACGCAAGGTACACTCTCAGGGTGTACCGGTCGTTTTCTTCGCATTCACCAATCTGTAGTAGTACCTGAAGAGGTCCAGGGTTGCTGGAATTCTCAGGTACGCTTCGCAGAGGTAAACAAAGATGCTTAGGTTGGCTATGGCGTTGGAGGCCAAATTGATCAGTTCAACTCCATAATACTCCAAAACTTGATAAAGAAATGAGTGAACTGGAAGTCTGAAGCCGCATTCGATATATGCGAGAAAAACGGGAATTTCTCCATCCTCACCACTTGGAGAATGTTCCCCAAATGCTGATCTCCACGCGATCAGATTTATGTCAGGTAATAGCCCAACCTTTTCCAGACCTTCAAGTTTCTTCTCGCTCAGATCGGAGATCGACTAGTTGGTAATAAGATCCGACATGGTGATTTCTTTCGGGTTAAGAATTCAAAGGTGATCGGAGATGGTTTCTTGGAAGATGAAGAGGAAAGCAAAAGGCGTAGAAACCCTAACACCCGGTGCTAAGGGGCCTTTTATAGCGACAACATCAGAATCGTTTAAGGGAAAATCCAACGGACAAAAATCCCTTTTTGACCAGCGGACCAAGAGTTCCTTCAACTTCCAAGGCAATTTCTCAACTTTAAAAATGAATACGGACCACCTCGAATACCACGACATTTAATGAGGGGTCTGCCCGATACGATTACATCAGGAGTAAGCGTCTATACGACCAATTCATTTAAAGTTTGGGGGCTAGCTGACGAGGATTAAAACCTCTATTTATTATTTAATAAATAAGGGACCATACGTCTTCGTGGTCGTAACCCCTAAGGCTAACGACCTCACTGGTCGTGAGGATTCGAGAGGTTACTCAATATCTAACCTGGTCGGAGAAGGTTCCCAACCTTGTCCCCGATCAGTCAAAAGCTCTCAAAACCTTAAACTGATATATGGACCTAGCATCATATATATCCCCTACCGTGTGAAGAATGGGACATGTGCTTTCTGATGAACGGGTTACTCCGTCTCATCGCTTGCTGAATATCTTATTCTGCACGTTCAACAATGGTTTAAAGAATGTGCGAATAACAATAAAAATGAAGTTGTTGAAGCCCAACATAAGCTTGGCGTCTTTGTTAATTGTATGCAATTGTCATGAAGGCCGCCTAAAAAAGTCACGAAGGAGTAGACTTGAGTTGTTGTTGTTTGTTTTTCTTGAAATGTAACAAAGAATTTCATTAACTTGTGTGCACAACTAAATCGTTGGTCATCGCACTTAGTACAAAATCTGAGAACTGGTGAAGCGTGCATGCGTTTTTTTTTAAATCATATAGAGCAGCCAAGACGTGGAAATTATCATCTGGCTCCACATAACCGCTAATTCACACACAAAAAAAACAAGGGCTTCATGCGACAACCCAGTCTCTATGAATGATATATGTGCAAGTGTGCATGCGTGTTTTTTTATATCCAAGGTTGCACTTCCCACCAGCAATTTTTATATCCAAGGTTGCGTATGAAATCTCCTTTGAGTATAGATAATTCATGTTCGTGTATAGCACAATTTCTTCATGTAATCATGAATCTCCTATATATCAATTCGCGTTAGTATTTTGAACTGATGAACACATGTATCATTGTAGAATGTAGATTGAAGAGCAAAGGAGACTACAACAGCTAGTGGAGTTCAGAATTACAGAGACCGTGGACAGATTTTATATAAACTTCTTGATTAAGTGGGAGAAAGGTGGTGTCTCTGGTAACACTGTTGTGTAAATCTTTTTACATAAGTTCCGATTTTTGATGTAAAACAAATCAAGGATTGGAGTTGTAATAGGTCATTTGTCTAGTGAGATTGTGCTCAGATATGTTACTGGCAATGTAGATTATGTTTTTTTTTGTTGAGTTGCAGGCTCATTCCATATTTTATTAAGTTACATTTCTTCCTCCCACTGTTAACAGAAAGTTGCTGCTATTGTTGATGAGTTAACTCTTGGGTTGTATGATAAATAGCTCTTTTGTCTCACGTGATATGTACTTTATTAATACTCTCTTTCTCTATATCCATTATTTTGGCCTTTTTTAGTGAACAAATATGTAGGCGTCAATTACGATAGTTGTCGTCAATTGTGCTAGTTGTTCATTGTCTTTAAGTGCCTTAGTTAATTGTATTTAGCGTCGTTAATTATCATCAACTGTCATTAGTTCTCGTTAAATGTTGTTCATTGCGTTAAACGATATCAAACAAACTGTTACTGTCTTCAGGGGCATTTCAGATATTTTTAATCTCGGAAGCTGCAACCAGCCTACCTAAAAGACAGACAGCCAAACACTAAACTTCTTCAGCCCAACCGTCCAACTCGCAGCCATTTAACCCTACAATACAGCCAAAAATCGCTTTTCAAGAAAACCACAACCGTTCTAAACAGGCCCTAACTCAACTCTGATGCTACAATTTTTTGACATGTGTGGTTAAAAGCAGCAACAACACGGTACAGATTCTTGGCCGACTTTATGATCCATCACTTTCTGTTGGACCGAAAAGGCGACTAGAGGGGGTGAATAGGAGCACGCTTACTTTTTCCCAAATAATGAATTCAACACAATTTCACTCCAATAGCTATGATGAAGCTATGAATATCAATATACCAGTACAGCGGAAGACTAGTATTGAATCCAATTAAATCCCCTAAGCAAAAACACAAAATCAACTAAGATTGCAAAGACTCACAGCACGGGCGGTCAGACATCTGTACCCAACCGGTCGGACCGATTGCCGGGCGGTCTGACCGGCGTTGTGCTGGCGGTCGGACTGCTCCAAAATCGGTCTGACCGGTGATGACGGCAGCGATCGACCGGCATCTCTGAACCGATCTGAAACGATAAAATCGGCCGATGACGGTTGCAATTAGGTGAAACTTTTGATTCTCAACTCCAATCTTTATGAAACTTTGCACACACCTTCTATATGCTATTGAGGACCTATTCCAATTGAATATTATGATAATTCTTGCAACGATCTTGAGCAATTGCCAATTGATTAACAGAAGGTCTAAAACCAGGCAAGAACGAAAACTTGATCCTAAAGCTTGTTCGTGAGAGATTGATGATCAAGATGATGCTAGATAGATTCACACATATCACAGAATGCAGCTCACTAAGCACATTGTTCAGGAGAGTGATGTTGCCTTGAAGACTAGTCTTCATCGACTCCATCTCCTGTTGGGTACAAGTCGAAGCCTCACGAAGTTTCTTGTTTTCGACCACTTGTTCTGAAAAGAATAAAATCGGTCAAACGAAAATAAACTTCTGGAGGAAGATAACACAAAGATAATTATAGGTAAAAGCATTTCTTACCTACTAATTGAGAATCCAGTTTCTTAACCTCTTCTCGATGGGAAGCAATACTTTCAGTGTGCTTTTTCTCCCATGCTCTGATGTCCTCTGCATTCATCTTAGCGATGCGGATGGACTCATTGTAGATCAAGGTTTTCTCTTGGATTTGACCTCGAGGCTTCTCAATTGGACACCAATTTACGAAGAAAAATTGGCATTAGAAAGGAAAATACTCAAAAAGATAACAGTAAAGAATTACTTACATTAATTGAGTTCTAAGACCCTCAAGTTCTTGATCCTTATTCGAGGTAATCTGGAAAACTCTGAATGACCAAAGCTTTTCTTGAACTTGATGCGGAGCTTCCATCTCTTTTCTTTATCCGGAGAAGAAATGAGAGTCGGGTAAAGGTTAAAGATCAAAAGCGCCTTAAGTTCGAACTTCTTTGTTTATTTTTCCTGCAATCTTTTAGATGCGAGAGCAGTCTCTCGAAGTCTATCAGAGAGGACTAATACTGCGTTCCTTAGCCTCCTCGACTCTTCTTTTTCATAGTCGAGTGAGTCATTAAGGTCTTCGTATCACTTGTTTAACCTACAAAAAGCAGGACGAAGATAAACATCACCGAATGGTTGTAAGTACTTCTACAACCACCGACACAGTCGTAAGTTTTTCTCGACTACGACATGGTTGTAAGTCTTTCTCGACCACTACACAGTCGTAAGTAGTCGTAAGCTTTTTACGACTAGTACTTTGTCATGAGTTTCTTCCATGACTATTCTCGTAAAACATTATCACAGTATTTAAGTCAAAAACAATTATGAATGATAAGTGACTTACCATCTCTCGCCTCTGCACGCAGTAGTTCTTTCTCTGTCTTAGCTCTAAAAGTTGTCGATGGTACTCACCGACAACGACAATTTGCTCGAGCTTTACGCAAAAGAAAACAGTGAGAAGAGAAGGAAAGTCACATATGTAAGTATTTTAAAGATACTTACATTCATAGTCGCCCTAGCAAACATCGAATATACAAGGTCCGGTTCTGCGACTTATCTATCCTCGCGACTTTGTCCCACCACACCTTCTCGAGGCGCTCGTTATCAAAAGTATTCTCCGTATTGGGAATATCTTTGGGATGGGGACTCGGTCACGAGATCTATGCGAAGACCCCACGACGGAGGCAGGCCCAAAGAAGTCACCACGAGTTGAAATTTTCTCCTTCCGGTTCGTAAATTCTCTTTGGGTAGGGAAGGAACGCCTCCTACAATTTCCTTCCCAGGCGGTGCACAAGCTGGTCACCGCTTTGACGAGGCTTCCACAATGCCTGTTGTTTCTACGACCTCGGCGATCGTGGCGGCCACCTCAACGATGTGGCCGCTACTTCAAGGATCGTAGATACGACTTCAAACAGATGTGGGAGTCACTCTGAGTCTCGACTTCATCGGCCACCTGGGCCAAGGGTGATGCTTCGACCACCTCCATTGCTACCTCCTCGATGGTGAAGGGATGGCAATGGACTTCTCGTGGAAGCATTCCCTGGGTGAAGAAGTCGATGAAATAAAGAAAAGCAAATCGAGGTTGTGAAAAGAAAAGGTAAATGTCGTTCTTACACTTTAGTAAATTTCACATACCTCGCACTCGGTCTTAACCGGGAATTTTGGAGCAATCCTCCCAGCGGAGGACCTCTTCTTCTCCACGACCACGTCTGGTCGAGGTTCAACAATCGGCTCAGTTACGACCACGTCTGGTCGTAGAGTTTGGACAGGAACCAGAGCTCTGGTTTCCTGATTCTCTGGATGGCCGAGATCAGTCTCGACCATTCCAAAAGCAAAGATCGCCCTCGATTGCGAGTTGTCTTGATCGAGCATCGTCCTTCATAAAAGACACAAAATCTTTCCAATTCTCCTTTTCCAGTTGCCTAACAAAACTAGGAGTGGCAGAAACTGCGAAAGATTCTTTGTCATAACAGAAGGGTACCTTAGCCTTGCGAGGTTTGCGCTTAAGAGATTCAGTTGCCTCAACCTCCTCGGCCGATGGCTGCGGCCTCGGCTTGAATCTGACTACGATTGCGCGCAGCCTTGTAGAAAGTGCGGTCGAAGACGAGCTTGAGCTCGCTCCCCTTTGTCGGCAGATTTTACAAGTCGGCGTCTCTTGGAGGGAGGAGCCGAGCCTTTGTCTTCGACAACCCGGCGCCAATAGTCATCGATGCGACTTCTTCGTCGTCACGGCGATTTTCCATGCCTACTTTATGTAAAGCAAAACAGAAAAAGAAGAATGACTAATTAGTCGTAAGTTTTTCTCGACAAGTGCCAAGTCGTAAGTTTTTCTCGACTCTTTCCCGATCGTAAGATATTCTACGATCACCTTTAGTCGTAAGTATCTTCTCGACTATAAAGTCCTAAAGAAAGAATCAACTTTTGATTACCTTTAGGCGCTCTATCCTTTCATCTGCGGACAAAGCCGCAATGACTTGAGGAACCGCCCTCGAGTGGCGGAGACTTCTCGATGATGTCCGACTCTAGAGTCAACCTCGGCTGTGAAAGATCTGTAAAAGCAGATAAAAATATTAGACAAGGTTGAGAAAGATCAAGCCGAGAGCTAAGTCGACAAATTACTTACCCTCCTCATAGTCTCTCGGTTGGGTCTCCTCTTCCAGTATCTCCACATAGGAGATGCTCGTTTCTTCAGAGGACTAATTCTGGCGTGTGATGAAATCCTTCACCACATGCCATCCGTCAACCCTTCTTCCTTCAAGTCCTTAATGGCTTGAATATAAGGGCTAATCCGTGAGATATCTTCGGGGTCGAATCCATGAAGATTTCTTTCAGCAGCCTTCCTCATGAAAGAAAGGTGTCTTGAGGTGACCTTCGGTAGAACCACCTCTTTCTCGGCCCGCCACGAAGGCCGGGTGAAACTCGAATATACTCCTTCGACTTGAGTCGTGGAGTTTGATCCACGACTTCCAGCGATTCGGTTTGTCGAGCCATCCCATAATAATATTGGAGCATTCGAGATCCGCCGAATCCCAGTGTACGCCTCGCACAGATACACGAACACACTCAACATGGTAATGGAATTGGGACCTAAGTTCACCAGTTCCACCCCAAAGTGTTCGAGTACTACTGTAAGAAAGGGATGGGTAGGCAATCGAAGGCCGCACTCACAATACGCTTGGAAGACGGGGATTTGCCCATTTTCCCCGATGGCGATCTTTGCCGATGGCGGAATCCACTTTACCAGAGCCTTCTCTGGAATCTTCCCGGCATCAACCAAGATCTTGATCTTAGCCGCATCCATCTCCGATTCTTCCCATTCAGAAACTCTCTTGGCCATTTCGCTCAGAAGCAAGAAGTCTTTTGATTGGGTTGGCGGCGGAGAAGATGAAACCTAGTCGAGGACAGAGAAAGCAAGAGCTCGAAGAACAGCGGAGTGATTTGAGGAAAAGGTAAAAACCCAAGTCTACCTCCTGGTAAGTTTTTATAACCGCATGATCTCCGCCGCTTCGGAAACCGTCTCGGCTATAGGTCTATGGGAGTTGGTTGTACCGCTTCGGGAACCGCTTCATCGGACAAGTCTGTGAGAGCCGGTTGCAATTCCCCAGATGGTCCGTTCGAGAAAAATTAGGTGCGTATTGTCACCCCCAAGCAAAATTACTTTCTTGACCAAAGTCTTTCTGGTCGAAGGAAGTATCAATCGGAAGGGTTTTTTCTCCGATTCCCCTACTACGACCACCAGACGGTCGTAGGGGTTTTTACGACTTTCTAATAGTCGTAAGCAATCTTCACGATTGCAATCGCTTCGGGAACCGTTTTATCAACAGATCTGTGGAATTCGTTTGCAATTCCCCAGACGGTCTGTTCAGGAAAGTTAGGTTAGTTTTGTCACCTCCAAGCAAAATCACTTTCTTGACCAAGTCTTTCTGGTCGAAGGAAGTATCGATCGGAAGGGTTTTTTTCCGATCGCCTTACTACGACCACTACACAATTGTAGAGGTTTTATGACTTTCGATACTCGTAAGCAACCTTTACGACCAAGCAAACTCTGGTCAAAGTAATACTCAAATGTCGAAGAGTTTTCCTTCGACTATGGTTCTCGACATTTTCATAGTCGCAAGTCCATTTGCGAATCCTTCCCCAAGTAAGTTACTTTCACTTGAAGCTGGGGGGCTAGATGACGAGGATCTAGTAATCCTCATTTTATCTATTATCTATAATTATTATTATGGGTAAATATGATGTCACATAGTCTCCAGAAGTACCCCTTATTTTTATAAGGGAGAGGCCCACCAAGTGATTGTAAGATTTTCTACAATCACCCCCCATAGTCGTAAGTCTTACTACGACTACTGCCTAGTCGTAAGTCTTACTACGACTACTTCCTAGTCGTAAGTCTTTCTACGATCACTACATAGTCGTAAGACCTTTTACGATTACTACCTGGTCGTAAGTTCTCCTAACCAGGTAGACCACGACCACCTTATAATCAATCCTACAGGCAAGTGGGTCCAATTGATTAAAGAATCCGAACGGTCTGCACGCACTACTATCCCGCGTAGTAATAGTGCTTAAATACCCCATTATCTTTGAATGATAATTGCCAGACGGCGTGGAGAAGACAATGCGCCGGTAATTACTGCCATCATGCGCCCATTACTGGCTCAATTAAGGCGCCTCTTCCGCAGGGCAAAACGGCTACTCCTTCACGACTATATAAGGGCATCAAGGGCAAGTAGAGAAGACGGGTTCTATTCTCTGTAATAGTCTTAGCTTCTTACTCGATCATTAAGAATACCACACCACACATGATTAGGGTTATTATTCTCTCCGGAGAAGGCCTGAACCTGTCTAAACACCCCGTGTCAACCACTCTGCGTGATTTCATCTCTTGGAGACCCCCCGAATCAAATAATCTTTACGTAAGATCGGTTCTAATACACCGACAGTTGGCGTCGTCCGTGGGGTTCTTCCGGTAATCTCTTGTCAACATACTCTCTTTTTCCAATCTCATGCAATCATGGCAGGAGAATGGAACGAGGAGAACTGGTTTGACTTGGCAGATTATGCAGACGTCGACATGGATGCCGGTTTCGACTACGAGCCGAATGATGCATCCGCTGATGGTGATGTTGCCTCCGGAGATTATTCTCCAGGAAACCATCCCATTAATGGAGTTGAGGAGGGATCCTTATCCCCCACAACAATACGTCCAACAGAGGAGCCAATTCCCTCATAGGACAAGGGTCAATCCGACCAGGACCGCTCCCAGGAGGACTCACAACACGACGAGAGTTTTTTCTCCAAGTGTCCAAGTCCCCTTAAGGTGGTCCGACTTGGTAAGTCAAGTTCTGGGAGCCACCATTCCAGGACTCCACCAGCATCTAGTGATCCTCTCTCGGGGTAACTCCGAGAGGTGGGATAGAGAGGGATCAAGCATGCTTTCACCCGCAAATTCGGCCGTCTCCCCGCAGATCTCATTTGCGAACGGAGATAGTTATAACCGGAGTTCCCCTACGGAGGATTACTCCAAGTCGCGAGATGGTGTCTCTCGAGCACTCCTCAAGCGGGAGGCCTCGGCGCAAGTGAGAATCATCAGCGGAGGTCTTCGTCCTTCCCCAAATCGAGTCGACCTCATGGAGGCCGAGATAAGAACACTCCCGAAGATCACACTGCGCCCCTCGTGGTAATGGCAAGGGCACCACCGCTTGGCGAGAGAACCAACACTCGATGAGCGAGAGGAAATCCTCGACATTCTCGCACTCCACTAAGAAGGCCTCAAAGACCTGATGAGGAGGATTTTGATGTCGTCAGAAGAAAGAAAATTGCAGTCCAGAAGAACCTGCCTGGGCGCATTCAACATCAGTCGGAGGAGGTACAAGAACTCGAGGACATCAACGACTTGCTCGAGAATCCCAGCCAAGAGCTTGCTCGAGCGCGAGTACGATCTCTTTCTTTGAAGAGATTACGCAAAGACTTGACTGTGATGACAAGACTGGAGGTACCTCATCGACAACATTCAGGTAGTCGTAGCAATACGACTTCCTCAGCTACCAGTCAATCGAATATTTCTCTACGTAGGAATCGACACGGCCATAAGTCGAATCGATCCCCTATTCGAGAAATACATTTCGATCGGTGAAGATCAAGAAGCCCCTCGGAGGTGATCATTCACCACTTCGACAAAGAAATTCTAGCGAGTGGAGTGCGAGGAGTATTCCCTCGTAGAATCGAGACCTACTACGAGCAATCACTGTTCACACGTATCGTCGTATCGATCACTGGTGACATTAACCCTTCTTTCCTACAAAGAAGGCGTCAAGAAGTGATTCTGGATCTTAGGCATTTTGCTGACCTTGAGCGATTCATTGGCCACCTCATTTTCGACCAGTGAACATGGAGAAATTTGATGGATCTCAAAATCCCATCGAATTTCTTGAGATCTATACTAACAATTGTCCGGCGGCGGGAGGAGGAGAGCATGTAATGGCGAATTACCTTCCGATCGTGCTCGAAGGATCCGCTCGATCGTGGTTATTAAACCAACCACTCGAGTCGATCTACTCTTAGCAACACCTCTGCGATCTTCTACAGCGAATTTCCAAGGCACATACAATGCATACGGAAAGAAGGCGACTTGCACCGGATAAAGCAGAACAACAACGAGACTTTGCGTCAATTCATCAAGCGCTTTAGTCAGGTTCGTAACTCAATTCCGGAAATTTCTGATTCCTCTGTGATCAGGGCTTTTAAGCAAGGAGTCCGTAGTAGAAGGATAACGGAGGACATTGCTTTGAATCCTCCCAACATCATGTTGCGAACTCTTGAGATGGCGATCGATATGCAAGCGCTTACGAGGCGGTCAGGTGGAACAACACTATCGATCGAGAAACATATACTCCTCGAGAGCCGTGAAGTTGGTAAGGATAAAAAGCAAAAAGTCAAAAAGAAAATAAAAGTCAAAAACCACAAACCATGGTTCCAAGGAGGTTCTAGTAGTGAAAGATGGAGAGCCCCAAACCACCAAGTCGTACCCTGATCAAGGCAAAGGTAAGCGCCCTGATCGTAGGAACGACAAACCAAGGTGGTGTCCTTTTCATAAAAGAGAAGGACATGACCTCCGCAACTGCCGAGTTTTCCAAAGAAAGCTCGAGGACTACTACAACGACAAGCACCACTCCCTACTCTCGGCGGTGGGACATACGAGTGGCCAAAAGTCGTCGGATGATGAGGAGATGCCGTTCAAGATCCGCAACATACCGTTGAGCACATCTATGGAGGATCATCGACATACGACTCCAAGCGACAACTTAAAGGCTGCGGACGAGAGGTAAATTCCATACATACTCCTCTCGTCAATAAATTACCAAGTGGTGGAAGTTACCATCTCTTTTGAGAAGGATGACGCCCAATCACTCTGAGTCGATCAGTCGATATCCGATTGTGGTCGAACCCACCATCAACAAGCTGTCGGGTCAATCAGTGTTGGTTGATGGTGGCGATTCTTTGAACATATTATTTACTAATGCCACGGGCGAGATGCAAGTACCGGGACAAAGGTAAGGCGATGCGATACTCCTTTCATGGAATCGTGCAGGGGTCTTCACCAAACCTATTGGCCAAGTTTCTCTTCCTTTAACATTTGGCTCACCAAGTAATTTCGGACGAGAGAAAGTCTCCTTTGATGTGGTCGATTTCGATCGGCATATAACGCCATACTCGGACGACCAACTTTGGCAAAATTCTTAATGGCTACTCATTACGGGTATCAATGTCTTAAGATGCGAGTCCCAAAGGAGTGATCACCATTCGATGTGACAAAAGATGGCGTATAGGCTGCGACCGTCGATCCTCGAGATGGTTGGTCAAATACCAACTCGAGATGAAAGTCGACCGACTAGCAAGTCGAAGCCTAAAAAGCCGCACCAAAGCCGAGCGACCAAGTCAAAGAGGTTCCTCCGGGCGCAGAAGAGCCCTCGAGATCTGTTCGCATCGGGAGACTTCCGACCCCAAATAGGAAGACGCCCTCATTACCTTCCTCAGAGCTAGCGCAGATGTCTTTGCGTGGCAAGCATCCGACATGCCCGAGTCCCGAGGAGGTGATCGAGCACGGGCTAGCTTTACGGCCGATAAAGTACTGTAAAACAAAAATTACGGAGATTTGCCCGATCGGCGAGATGCTATTAAATCGAGTTGGATAAGCTACTTAAGCGGGCTTTATAAGAGAAGTCAACCACCCAGTGGTTGGCTAACCTGTAATGGTCAAAAAGTCAAGCGGCAAATGGCGTATGTGCGTGGACTTTCTTGATCTTAATAAAGCTTGTCCAAAAGATGATTTCCCTTTACCTCATGTCGATCGGTGGTTGATTCTCTGCGAGTTGTGAGATATTAAGTTTTTAGATGCATATTCGGATACCACGGATCAATATGTGTTTAAGCGATGAAGAAAAGACCGCATTCATTACTCCATTTGGTACCTTTTGCTATGTCAAAATGCCATTTGGTCTAAAGAATGCGGTGCTTCTTTTCAACGCCTAATGCAATCGACTTTTTCATCTCAATTAGGCGAATTTGGAAGCCTATGTTGATGATCTAGTCGTAAAAAGCATTAAGAGACTTAATCATATCAGCGACCTACAAGAAACATTCGACAACCTCGAAAAGCACCGCTTAAAACTCAATCGAGAGAAGTGTGTGTTGGAATTTCTTGAGAAAATTACTTGGATTCCTAGTATCCGAGCGAGGAATCGAAGCAAATCTGAAAAATAAAGGCCATCCTCGGATCGTCCTCCAAACACAAAAAGGAAGTCGAAAACTCACGGGTGCATGGCGGCTTTAAGTCGTTTCATCATGCGACTAGGAGAAAAGGACTACCTTTCTTTAAACTTCTCGGGAGACATGAAGGTTTTGAGTGGTCGAGCGAGGCAAGCAGCGCCTTTGAGGATGTCAAGAGGTATCTTTCGAGTGCTCTGTTACGGTTTCTCCAAAGCGGAAGAGGCGCTCTTAATTTACCTAGTTGCCACGCCACGAGCGACAAGCGCGATACTAGTCGTAGAGCGTGGCGTACAACGGCCGGTTTACTACGTTAGCGAAGTTTTACGGGCCTAAGGGCGTTACCCTCGTGTCCAAAACTTCTATATGCCCTCCTCATGTCTTGAGAAATTGCGGCATTATTTTGGCGCACAAAATAGTTGTGTTGTCTGAGTTTCCTTTAGGAGCAATCCTCCATAATAAGGAAGCAATGGGGCGTATGGCAAAATGGTCGGTCGAACTTGGGAGTTCGACCTCCATTTCATGTCGACGGCCATAAAATCCCGATCTTGGCGGACTTTGTCGCGAATGGACAAATCTGAACTGTTCGGGATCCCGATCTGATTCCCACGACCGGTGGATGATGTACTGACGGTCACTTACTTTAAGTGGCTCGAAATCGGGTGGTCTGGTATCTCCTAGGAGAAACCTTAAAGTATGCCATACAATTAAACTTTGGGGCCACTAATAATGTGGCGAGTACGAAGGTTTGCTAGGCGGCATACAGTGCAAAGCACTCTCAATTAAATCGACTACTCGTGAGAGGAGACTCTCAACTAGTCGTGAATCAAGTCGGAAAGAGTACGGTGCTCTAGCTCGACAATGTCTCAATACTTATCGGAAGTTACGCAAGCTAGAAAAGCATTTTTAGGTTTGAGGTACAATTCATCCCTCGAAAGGATAATTTCCTCATGAGACCAACTTGCTCGGATGGCTTCTTCCGATCTCTGATACCAAAAGGAGTTTTCTTGGAGCAACTCCAAAAGCCGTCTCACAGTCGAAGAACCGAGACACCTCCTATGAGATGGCCTCATTAGACTACGAGGATACGGATGACTCCCATCTCGAGTATCTTCGCAAGGGTTCCGTGCGAAGATGATCTTGAGGCGGTCGTTTATCGAAAAGCCAAAATGTATACTTTGGTGAAGGAGTCCTCTACAAGCGAGGAACCCAAGGGATACTCATGCGATGCATTCCGCAAAACGAAGGAATAACACTCCTTCACGATATACAGATGGTATCATGTGGGACACATGCTTCCTCTGAGAACATTGGTTGGTAAAGCCTTTCGATAAGGTTTTCTTGGCCTCTGACCATGTATGATGCTAAGGAGGTGGTTAAAAAGTGTGTCCAATGCCAATTCCATGGTAGACAAATACACCAACCAGTCAAGCATTACGAGACAATACCTCTTTCTTGGCCTTTTGCGACACAGGGTCTCGATATCCTAGGACCATTTCCCAAAGCTCCAGGAGGTTTGAATTCCTTTTGTGGCTATTGACACGTTCACAAAATGGATTGAAGCTGAACACATGGCTTGGGATAACATCGGAGCGACAAAAGGTTCATGATGAGATGCGTAATTAGCGATTTGGAGTTCCAAGTCGGATAATTACGAACAATAATAAACAATTCGCAAGTGCAAAATTTGAGGAATTTTGCGGCGAGTTGGGTACCAAATTATGCTATGCTTCATTGCACATCCCCAAAGCAGCAGGCGGTCGAGCGTGCAAGCGGCCAAATAATGCGAGAATTAAAACCGAGTCTTGACCCGACTTGTTAGCGCTCGGGGCTTGGGTACAAAATTACCCTCCGTGTTATGGGCGGTTAAATGCGACCACCGATCGAACAACAGGAGAAACACCATTTTTCTCGTGTTGGGCGAAGCCATGCTTCCTCGGAGCTAAAATTACGGTCGACACGAGTTGAAACTTTCAACAACTCGGATCGGGAACAACTTGAGCGATGACATTAACCTACTCGAAGAAAGGAGAAACCTAGCCTTAATCCGTTCGCGGTCTACCAACAAGCCTGCGCGAATACTATGATCGTAGGTCAACCTCGCGACCTTCTTTGTAGGTGACTTAGTATTGAGGCTCGCCAATCCAAGTCTAATCGGAATAAACTTTCCCCAAATGGGAAGGTCCTTACGATGGTCGAAGTAACTTGGGCGAGTCGATGCGACTAGCGATGGAAGATGGGCGAGTTCTCTCAAACTCTTGGAACATCGACCGATTCACAAAATTCTATGTGTGACCAATATCTCGAGCAATAAAAGTCGAGTTCTTTCTACTTCTCTTGCCTTATTTTTTGAGTAGTGCTTTTTAATCTTTCGACTATGATATAAAAACACCCGATTTTCTTTACAGTCGAAAAACAAGTAACATCATCTAGTCGAAACTTCTCCTATCTGCATGTGGTTCTGCCCACTAGAAGGAATTTCCTAGCATCGACTCGTTACTCATTTTTCAGCCAATACAAAGAGCTCGGGTTCTATCAAGTCGAAATGTTCTCGAGCCAACTCTCTCAATCTTAGTTTATTTTTCAGTGATTTCCAAAAATATTCTAAGTAGAGTGCACTTGATACATTTATTTGACCACCTTTGATGTACTCGTTTAGTTTTAACGGTGAAGGAAGAGACACACCTAGTCGAAGTTTTCCTCTCTGCATGTGGTCACCTTACTAGAAGGAACTTCCTAGCGTTTCGAGTCTCCTACTTTTTGCTCTTGGAAAAGACTTATAGAGTCCATCGAGAAAAGAGGCGACAATTATTAAAGTCCTCTAGGCGTTTGCTTAACTCAAGTTCTTTGTTCTTGGTTTGATTAAACTAGTCGGAGATAGTAACATCACCTAGTCGAAGTCTTTCCTCTCTGCATGTGGTCTTGCCCACTAGAAGGAACTTCCTAGTGTCAGTCGTTTCTACTTTTTCGACCAAGTGCTTGACAACCATAACAAAAACTATAAGTTAAACAAACCTCTCTTTGTTTTGAAACCCCATTTCAAACACTATTTACTTAGATTGTCTAAACAATCTAAGCAAATAATCGAGAGCTAGGATAAAGTTATTAATTTGACTTCAATTCTTAGTCTTTCATTCGTTTATTATCTTTTGAGTTACTAACTTCTCGACAAGATAATTTTGAGAAATAAGATGGATCATATATCACTCATCAGCGAGATATTATGCGCTTTACAAGGTAGTTACAAGATTACTCACGAAGGGGAGAGCCTAGTTGCATTTCCTCATACCTTTTGCCAACCAATTGCATTTCCTCAATCAGACGATTTGCCTCGATTGAACAATCGAACTTCGGCTTCAATTGGTTGCACATTAAGGCGAGGATCTTGAGCTTTAAGTTTAGCCAAAGCGTAACTTACTCGACCATTGCCTCCTTATTGATTGACGATTAGCCTTGAGTGGTCACCATTTCTTGCAATTTTCCGACTTGTTCCCCAATGGTACTTGTGTGGCGGCTATGGTATCTTCTCGAGGAGTTTTCCCTCGAATGCACTCACTAAGCACATTGTTCGGAGAGTGATGTTGCCTTGAAGACTAGTCTTCATCGACTCCATCTCCTGTTGGGTACAAGTCGAAGCCTCACGAAGTTTCTTGTTTTCGACCACTTGTTCTGAAAAGAATAAAATCGGTCAAACGAAAATAAACTTCTGGAGGAAGATAACACAAAGATAATTATAGGTAAAAGCATTTCTTACCTACTAATTGAGAATCCAGTTCTTAACCTCTTCTCGATGGGAAGCAATACTTTCGCGTGCTTTTTCTCCCATGCTCTGATGTCCTCTGCATTCATCTTAGCGATGCGGATGGACTCATTGTAGATCAAGGTTTTCTCTTGGATTTCAGCCTCGAGGCTTCTCAATTGGACACCAATTTCTGAACAAAAAATTGGCATTAGAAAAGGGAAAATACTCAAAAGATAACGGTAAAGAATTACTTACATTGGTTGAGTTCTAAGACCCTCAAGTTCTTGATCCTTATTCGAGTAATCTGGAAAACTCTGAATGACCAAAGCTTTTTCTTGAACTTGATGCGAGCTTCGCATCTCTTTTTCTTTATCCGAGAAGAAATGAGAGTCGGGTAAAGGTTAAAGATCAAAAGCAGTCTTAAGTTCGAACTTCTTTTTTTTTTTCCTGCAATCTTTTAGATCGAGAGCAGTCTCTCGAAGTCTATCAGAGAGGACTAATACTTCGTTCCTTAGCCTCCTCGACTCTTCTTTTTCATAGTCGAGTGAGTCATTAAGGTCTTCGTATCCTTGTTTAACCTACAAAAAGCAGAGCGAAGATAAACATCACCAGAATGGTTGTAAGTACTTCTACAACCACCGACCAGTCGTAAGTTTTTCTCGACTACGACATGGTTGTAAGTCTTTCTCGACCACTACAGTGCGTAAGTAGTCGTAAGCTTTTTACGACTAGTACTTTGTCATGAGTTTCTTCCATGACTATTCTCGTAAAACATTATCACAGTATTTAAGTCAAAAACAATTATGAATGATAAGTGACTTACCATCTCTCCTCCTCTGCAGAGTAGTTCTTTCTCTGTCTTAGCTCTAAAAGTTGTCGATGGTACTCACCGACAACGACAATTTGCTCGAGCTTTACGCAAAAAGCAAACAAAGAGAAGAGAAGGAAAGTCACATATGTAAGTATTTTGAAGATACTTACATTCATAGTCGTCTAGCAAACATCGAATATACAAGGTCCGGGTTACTGCACTTATCTATCCTCGCGACTTTGTCCCACCACACCTTCTCGAGCGCTCGTTATCAAAAGTATTCTCCGTGTTGGGAATATCTTTGGGATGGGGACTCGGTCACGAGATCTGTGTGAAAGACCCCACGACGGAGGCAGCCCAAAGAAGTCACCACGAAGTTGAAATTTTCTCCTTACGGTTCTAACTTCTCTTTGGGTAGGGAAGGCGCCTCCTACAATTTCCTTCCCAGGCGGTGCACAAGTGGTCACCGCCTTGACGAGGCTTCCACGGTGCCCTGTTGTTTCTCGACCTCGGCGATCGTGGCGGCCACCTCAACGATGTGGCCGCTACTTCAAGGATCGTAGACGACTTGGCGAGATGTGGGAGTCACTCTGAGTCTCGACTTCATCGGCCACAGGGCCAAGGGTGATGCCGACCACCTCCATTGCTACCTCCTCGATGGTGAAGGGATGGCAATGGACTTCTCAGTGAAGCATTCCGGGGTGAAGAAGTCGGTGAAATAAAGAAAAGCAAATCAAAGTTGTGAAAAGAAAAAGGTAAATGTCGTTCTTACACTTTAGTAAATTTCACATACCTCACCACCTGGTCTTAACCAGAATTTTGGAGCAATCCTCCCAGCGGAGGACCTCTTCTTCTCCACGACCACGTCCGGTGAGGTTCAACAATCGGCTCGGCTACGACCACGTCAGTCGTAGAGTTTGGACAGAACCGAGCTCGGTTTCTGATTCTCTGGATGGCGAGATCGGTCTCGACCATTCCAAAAGCAACTACGCCCTCGATTGCGAGTTGTCTTGATGCGACATCGTCCTTCATAAAAGACACAAAATCTTTCCAATTCTCCTTTTCGGTTGCCTAACAAAACTAGGAGTGGCGAAGCTGCGAAAGATTCTTTGTCATAACGAAGGTACCTTAGCCTTGCGAGGTTTGCGCTTAAGAGATTCACCGCCTCAACCTCCTCGGCCCGATGGTCTGCGGCCTCGGCTTGATCTGACTACAGCTGCCGCAGCCTTGTAGAGGGTGCGGTCGAAAGACGAGCTTGAGCTTGCTCCCCTTTGTCGGCAGATTTTACAAGTCGGCGTCTCTTGGAGGGAGGAGCGAGCCTTTGTCTTTCGACAACCCGGCGCCAATAGTCATCGATGACGACTTCTTCGTCGTCTCCGCGATTTTCCATGCCTACTTTACGTAAAGCAAAGCGAAAAAGAAGAATGACTAATTAGTCGTAAGTTTTCTCGACAAGTGCCAAGTCGTAAGTTTTTCTCGACTCTTTCACGATCGTAAGATATTCTCGATCACCTTTAGTCGTAAGTATCTTCTCGACTATAAAGTCCTAAAGAAAGAATCAACTTTTGATTACCTTTAGGCGCTCTATCCTTTCATCTGCGGACAAAGCCGCAATGACTTGAGGAACCGCCCCTCGGAGTGGCGGAGACTTCTCGCGATGAGTCGACTCTAGAGTCAACCTCGGCTGTGAAAGATCCGTAAAGCAGATAAGAATATTAGACAAGGTTGAGAAAGATCAAGCCGAGAGCTAAGTCGACAAATTACTTACCCTCCTCATAGTCTCTGGTTGGGTCTCCTCTTCCCGAGTATCTCCACATAGGAGATGCTCGTTTCTTGAAGGACTAATTCGGCGTGTGATGAAATCCTTCACCACATGCCATCCGGTCACCCTTCTTCCTTCAAGTCCTTAATGGCTTGAATATAAGGGCTAATCCGTGAGATATCTTCAGGTCGAATCCATGAAGATTTCTTTTCAGCGACCTTCCCCGAAAGAAAGGTCATCTTGAGGTGACCTTCGGTAGAACCACCTCTTTCTCGGCCCGACCACGAAGACCGGTGAAACTCTGAATATACTCCTTCGACTTGAGTCGTGGAGTTTGGACCACGACTTCAGCGATTCGGTTTGTCGAGCCATCCCATAATAATATTGGAACAGCTCGAGATCCGCCTAATCCCAGTGTACGCCTCGCCGCGATACACGAACACACTCAACATGGTAATGGAATTGGGACCTAAGTTCACGGTTCCACCCCAAAGTGTTCGAGTACTCTTCATAAGAAAGGGATGGGTAGGCAATCGAGGCCGCACTCTGTACGCTTGGAAGGCGGGATTTGCCCATTTTCCCCGATGGCGATCTTTGCCCGATGGCGGAATCCACTTTACGAGCCTTCTCGGAATCTTCCGGCATCAACCAAGATCTTGATCTTAGCGCATCCATCTCCGATTCTTCCCATTCGAAACTCTCTTGGCCATTTCGCCGAAGCAAGAAGTCTTTTGATTGGGTTGGCGTGAGAAGATGAAACCTAGTCGAGGACGGAGAAAGCAAGAGCTCAAGAACGGCGGAGTGATTTGAGGAAAAGGTAAAACCCAAGTCTACCTCTGGTAAGTTTTATAACGCATGATCTCCGCCGCTTGAAACCGTCTCGGCTATAGGTCTATGGGAGTTGGTTGTACCGCCGAACCGCTTCATCGGACAAGTCTGTGAGAGGTTGCAATTCCCAGATGGTCCGTTCGAGAAAAATTAGGTGCGTATTGTCACCCCAAGCAAAATTACTTTCTTGACCAAAGTCTTTACGGTCGAAGGAAGTATCAATCGGAAGGTTTTTCTCCGATTCCCTACTACGACCACCAAGCGGTCGTAGGGGTTTTACGACTTTCTAATAGTCGTAAGCAATCTTCACGATTGCAATCGCCGAGAACCGTTTATCAACAGATCTGTGGAATTCGTTTGCAATTCCCAGACGGTATGTTCGGAAAGTTAGGTTAGTTTTGTCACCTCCAAGCAAAATCACTTTCTTGACCAAGTCTTTACAGTCGAAGGAAGTATCGATCGGAAGGGTTTTTTCTCCGATCGCCTTACTACGACCACTACACAATTGTAGAGGTTTTTATGACTTTACGATACTCGTAAGCAACCTTTACGACCAAGCAAACTCTGTTTAAAGTAATACTCAAATGTCGAAGAGTTTTCCTTCGACTATGGTTCTCGACATTTTCATAGTCGCAAGTCCATTTGCGAATCCTTCCCCAAGTAAGTTACTTTCACTTGAAGTGGGGGCTAGATGGCGAGGATCTAGTAATCCTCATTTTATCTATTATCTATAATTCTTATTATGGGTAAATATGATGTCACATAGTCTCGAAGTACCCTTATTTTTATAAGGGAGAGGCCCACCAAGTGATTGTAAGATTTTCTACAATCACCCCCATAGTCGTAAGTCTTACTCGACTCTTGCCTAGTCGTAAGTCTTACTCGACTACTTCCTAGTCGTAAGTCTTTCTACGATCACTACATAGTCGTAAGACCTTTACGATTACTACACGGTCGTAAGTTCTCCTACGACCAGGTAGACCACGACCACCTTATAATCAATCCTACAGGCAAGTGGGTCCAATTGATTAAAGAATCCGAACGGTCTGCACGCACTACTATCCCGCGTAGTAATAGTGCTTAAATACCCCATTATCTTTGAATGATAATTGCGGACGGCGTGGAGAAGCCAATGCGCGGTAATTCTCGCCATCATCGCCCATTACTGGCTCAATTAAGGCGCCTCTTCCGCAGGGCAAAACGGCTACTCCTTCACGACTATATAAGGGCATCAAGGGCAAGTAGAGAAGACGGGTTCTATTCTCTGTAATAGTCTTAGCTTCTTACTCGATCATTAAGAATACCACACCACACAGGATTAGGGTTATTATTCTCTCCGGAGTAGGCCTGAACCTGTCTAAACACCCCGTGTCAACCACTCTGCGTGATTTCATCTCTTGGAGACCCCCCGAATCAAATAATCTTTACGTAAGATCGGTTCTAATACACCGACAGAATGCAATTCAAGTTTCAGAATATTCAATAAGACAATAAGAATGCAACTCAAGAACTCCCCCTCACTATGATCCTTAATTTTCAAATTTTCAGTTTCTCCCATTTGTACCAACTTTTCCCCCAATAAAGAAATATCTTCTTATTAACACATCTTCTCTTCTCATTTAACACATCTTCTCCCCCTTTGACAATGGATTCATCAAGGAATCACGCCTTCCTCTCATCCAGAGATAATAAATATAGAATAAAGGAAGAAGCAGAAACAAAAGAAGCATAAAGAGGAATATGCATGAAGTGCAATGGAGTGGCTTCAATTTTTGTATTTTTCAATTTTTGATTACAAGAAGCTTTGGAGATTACCCAAAAGAACAAGCTAGTATCTCTAATATTGCACAAACGACATATCAAGCTGACAGTAGCTAGCAAGATCATGGTAAGACATATATATCAAAGCTAAGCACAAAGGCTCAAAAGTAAAGCGATAGATTTGATCAATTTAAGCAACGCTTCAAATTGACAAGTTCATCAACGAGGATCCTAAAGTGAAATTGGCCATGTCAAAATGTCAAAGTGAGATCAAAAATCTAACAAAGACCACATTAAGAGTCAATCAAGTCCGTATTGAATCATTTTGCTCAATATTTTATAAACGCCCATTTGTCAACATTTTTCTCATTTGCATTGAATATTGAAGTTGACTAATGATCTAACTTAGTGACAAGATCTGGACTAGGAGCCATCCACAAACTCATCCTAAGCTTGACCAAAAGTTGATTAAAGGTATATCTTAGTAAAGAAGATCACGGACTAGGAGCCATCCACAAACTCTTTCTAAGCTTCTACCGGGCGAAAGTTACTCGAGAGATTTCAAAGGTAAGATTTGGACCAGAATAAGCTAGCCCTCATTTACGAGCCCGGGAATGGATTAACATGGGCTTAACTAAGGGAGGTAGATAACCCATATTTTTCCACAAACTTATTTGACACAAAAGAATGCGAAGCTCTGGAATCAAATAAAGCGATCTTTGTCTTGAGTTGACAAGGAGCGTACCAAGAACAACATCTGGTCTTGCATGGGCTTCCTCTGCGGTGGCGTGATTCACACGTCCCTTCATGAATGACCGGTGGTCTTGAGGGACCATGAGACCAAACTCCGGAGTTGGCTTGACGGGGTGGCGATCTGCGCTTCTTGGGACACTTATTGGCATAGTGACCCAACTCGTTGCAATGAAAGCATGTGATTCTCTTGTGGAAATAATCGACTTCTGTGGGCCGACCTCGGATGAACTACTACGAATCCGGAAGTATTTGGGCGCGGCGGGAGTGGAACTCTCGGTGTAGTAGTCTGGAATCTCCACGTTGAGGTGGTGAGGCCGAGAAAGCGAGGCTTGGGTAGTCCTCCGAGTTAAACTTCGAGCCGCCATCCTCCGCTTGCGATTCTCCATTTCGATGTTTGCCTTCTGGCGTATGGCCTTATTACCAAGCTACGAAAGTCGGTAAAATCACGAGAAATCAAGCGAGCAGAGAGTTCGTCGTTTAATCCTTCAAATCGTTCTTGCTGTCTTCATCTCTGGCTACATCCTCGGGGCATAGCGAGCAAGTTGGTTAAACTTATGCGATACTCGCCAACCGAGCGGTTTCCTTGGCGGAGCGAGCGAAACTCCTTCTTTTCAAGGTAATCATGCGGATGGAATGTGAGATCGGCGAAAGCTTGCATGAACTCATCCCAAGTGATTTCTTGGGCATTAGCATGGGACATCTTTGAAATTATCCACCATTCGATGCGGGACCAATCAATTGATGAGAGGCAAACAAAACTCTCTCACGATCGTACCTCGAGCAATATCCGGTTTCTTTCCAATGGCCCCGAGCCAATCATCTGCGTCCATGGGTTCCGTGCTACTAGAAAATGTTGGCGGACGCATCCTCATGAACTCTGACAAAGTTACTCTTGCGGGAGGTGGAGGAGCATGATAGGCTGCTGACGCTTGGGTATTCGATTCTTTGTGAAGGGATCGGGCTAGCAACTCAATCGGATGAGTCGATTGGCCATCATTTGGCGCCATCGGGGCTTGATTGGAGGAGGTGGTGGTGTTGGTACTGGTTTTCTGATATTCGGCATTCTCATTTCCTTGCCCTCTAGCACCGACACTTAGGTGCGGTGGTCACCATCGATGAACTCTTCACAGATTAGACAAGAGAGATAGGAATTATAAGAGTATAGATCTAAAATAGCCCAAATTCAACAAACACAAGACAAGAACATTTCGGCAAAATAATTTATTTTTATTTTATTAATTCATTATGGCTACTACAAAGGTTTGGTAGCTCATAATTACGCAACTAAAGGAAAAATTAAGGTCAAATCTATGGTGTTATTGGGGTATAATCGGCTCACTAGAACTAGCCTCGCCTTCCTTGTAGGAGGCAGTTCTTGATCTCGATCTTCAACTTTTCTTACGCATCTTGTAATTTTACTTGCGGGAGAGCAGCTCATCTAGTGTATTCCGTAGGCATAATCCATGGCTCGGCGGATCCACGATGAGTGAGATCGGGACGGTCTTCATCTCTAGTTGAGCGAAAAGCATTGTCATGCGGGTTGGGATATGCATTGGGTAATAGTGGAACCCGTGCCGTTGAGGCGATGATCGTAGATGTAGCGAAGTCTGCGGGTTGCTTCCTGGTGCATCTGGATGCCTTGGCGAAGGTGTCTCGTCGCATTGGGGCATCGAAGGCGTGGAAGTCGTGTTCGGCGATAGATTGGAGTAGAGGATCACCTCTACTCTCCACCGTTCTGATTTCCCACCTTATACTTGTATCCTTGATCGTCGGTCTTTCTTCAAAGTCTAAGTCTTGCATCATCTTCCGAGAATGGCGGCCCAATGACCAAAAAGACTCCATGGGAAATGGCATTGAACTTGACCATCTACAATTTTTTGAAAAGGAGATGAGTTAGTAAATAATTTTCAAGAGAAAGTTGAGAGATGACTCGAAAGACCAAGGTATTTTAATTTTCAAAATAAGTCCTTAAGGGTTTGATTTCCTTCTAGGTCATGACCTCTCATCGATATGGCTCGATACCACTTTTGTCGAACCCGGGAGCGAAGGATCCGAATTCTCGTGTTCATACACTAGTCCAGATTTTCGATGTACAGTCACAAAAATGTTATCACAAACATATCCCATGTGTATATTAATAAGCATAGAGTTTATTACAAGCTGGTAGGAGGCCAAATAAAACATAGCGGAAGCAAAATATAATGGTAGCCACACGATCGCCACGAGCAATAAATGCTGAGGTCATTGCCTAATCGTCTGCTCCTCACCTTACGGATAGCAGTCTTCTCACGAATAATAATATTCACAAGAGTGAGCACTACAACTGTGCTGCAAATTACACCCAATCTGAAATTTAGAATGCATGCATAAGTTATTCAAAGGAAGGTTGTAGGGTTTATTTGCATAAATCGACCTTTTTGGTTTAAATAGTTATACTAAGTTTCAAGGCACATTTTCATTATATAACTAAATTCATATTTAAAATTTATCATTTTATAGTGGATAACCTCCATATGAAACATGGTGAAGGATACCCTCCTATCACAAGGCTACCCGCCCAAATTTACCACAAGGATTAACCATCCTCAAATCATGTCCAAAGTTATTTTAAAACCAAAACAAATCTAACTTAGAGTGGCTTTGCTCGGCATGTCCTTGGCCAGTGGACACGGCTATTCGAATAGATTTACACTCTGCAGAGGTTGTACAACTTTACCCACAAGAGATAATTTGCCTGTTATATGGCCAATACACACTTCCTTATGTGTGTGACTAGGCAATTATCACAAGGCGTTTCCAATGCTTTACCTCAATACCAATATGCCCGCTAAGGTTTCACTTCCATTAGGCTAACCACTGCTGAAACCCCTCTTGCGCCAAGTGGGAATAAAGTCTAGCAAACACCCACACAACAAAATGGCATAAACAATACGAGGTAATACAAATTATTAAGCACAGTTACGCCCATCTGAACATGTGGTAGTACGGTGGAGCTTTTGCAAGATGCGGCTCAAAGGCCGGTCCTTAATCTACTTGGGCAACTTTCAATAATAACCACAGGTCTCGATCCCCAACAGACGAGGCCGTGCATAAACTTGCACCCACCAGCGGTCCATGTTTGCCCAAGTACAAACCATTTTCTTTTATTTTAAATTTTCAAAGACATTTGCAAAGTCCACCATGACAAGGCAATGTCATAGGCTTTTATCAATTTATGAAATTTTGGCTAAATTCTCCCAAAGTCAAATATTTCATGGTCTAAGCATTTGCTATGCATATATTTATTTTTAAATTCATTTGACTAAGGTTACAAGGAATTGATAATACAACAATCAAATTTGGCTATACAAAGGAATTGGAATAATTAAATATTTAAAGCAGAATTTAAAATAATTAAATACAATTATGCATGCAATAATAATTTAAAACATGAATTAAATAATTTTAAATATTGGGGCAAAATGGTCAATGGTGTAACTTGCCTTGCTCAAATTCACGGTATTCTACTTCTTCAATAGGGTCAAGCTCTCCTGAATCGTCAAAATCTATCTGTGAAAATATTCCAAATTCAAGCAAATTCAAATGAACACAAATAAATTCAAATGAAAATTCAAATTAACTCCAAATTAAATAATTTTAGTTTAGTTAGCTAGATCTTAATTTTATACAAATTTAGAATTTGAATCACCCAAATCGGAGTTTGTATGAAGAAATACGAGCTCTGGAAGTTTAAATCTAATTTTAATTCCAAAATCGGGATTTTCCTAAATTCCCGAATTAAATTTCTAAAGGAAAATCTATTTAATCGTCGGTGACGTCGTGACGAATTTAATTACCGATTGAAATATTTTGTAATGAAAAACCTTTTGTCTCTATGACAGTGGGCGGGTTCATGGACCGAGTCTACGAGATCGCTAATGTCCATCATGAGCCGGTGCATGAAACTGATGGCTTTGCCACATGTGTGACACGTGATGCGCTTCGTGGGCAAAAACGGCGAGGTGGTGCTATGTGGCGTCGCGGTGGCGGCCATGTGGCGGTGCCACGTCAACTCAACGGCGGCGACCTTCGGTGGACGGCGCGCCGGCGCTGCGCCACGGCGAGCCATGGCGATGGCACGAGTAGAGAGAGCGGGGAACGCTGAGCACGATGCTTACCTTAATGAAGCTGGGACGTGCGGGGATCACCGGCGGCGTGTAGAATGGCGGCGGTGTTCGGTTGAGTGAGGCGCGGTGGTTCGGCGATGCTTGGGTGAGCGGTGGAGGCACCGCGAAGGCCGTAACAGCGATGCTCCACAATGTAACGAGCAAGCGAGACCCAAAGGCGGTGGCGCAAATCGTCGGAGAAGAGGTGCACGACCGGCGGCTTCAAACTTGAATTGCGGCTAATGGAGACGAAGAGCGGGGCTAAGATTTGGGGGTTGAGATGTGGGAAGAGAGGGCCTCACCGTGCTCGTATTTATAGGTACGGAGGGTCGGAGAAGGAGATCGGTGCGGAGACCGTGGCGGCGGGGCGTGCTTCCGGCGAGATTGGCGCTCGAAATTGCCGGGATGGCCGGGATTAGGGCGGCGGTGATCGAGGATTTAAATCGCATAATGGCACGAGATCGGGGAAGAGATCTGCGCCGAGTGGAAGCTTCGTCCTTGCTTGTCAATGGCGGAGCCAGCGTGTTTCACGATGACGGGAATGGAAGGTTGAAGGCGGCGTGGCTCGGGTGGTCCCACAGTCGGTGAAGCAGGCGAGGAGAGAGGGCGGGGCGGCGGAGATCAACCGTTGGATGGAGATCGAGAGGTGAGGTGATGAGTGGGCGGCGACAATTTGGATCACGAAGGATGAGGCGGCGATGAGCGACAGCGTGGCGTGTAGTCTGCGAGGAGGCGGGCGGTCGCGAAGCGATCTTTGGGTCATGGGATTTCAGCCCAACTCTTGTTTCTTGTTTTTAAAAGATTTCCTATTGTTTTAATTCGAAATTCAAATAATCCTTAGAAAATAATAATTAAACTTTAGAAATCATGAGAAAATTCACGAGAAATTCTCTAAGGCAATTTGGATTTAAATAAAATAATTCCAACTTTTAGTTGGTAATATATTTTGCACATAAATTATTTTAGTTTTAAAATACTTAGAAAAGTTTTAAAATTTCGGAAAATCCACAAAAATAATTAAAGTGAATGAAATTGAAATTTTGAAACATTACAAAATCTTATATTACAATGCATCTTTTGGATTTTTCATACCATTTGTTGTAACCACTTGTTGGAGTTTTCATATGAATGCAATATGACACAATGAGATGCAATTAAAAAGCCTAAAACCTAAAAAGTTGAAAAGATTACTAAGTTGAGAAAAGAACAATAAAAGATCAAAAGAACAAGGAAGATAAGAAAAGATCAAACTCCCCTCAAACCAACCCATAAGGATAAATTACCTAACTCGCTTCTTAAGGAGGAAAATGCGGTTTGATCTAAAGGCTTGGTAAGAATATCCGCCAATTGAGCTTGGACTCTCGAAGTGCATCACAATATCACCTTTTTCAACATGATCTTTAAGGAAGTGAAAGTGAATGTCTATGTGCTTAGTCCTAGAATGTTGCAATTGGGTTTTTAGCAATATTAATAGCGAAGTGTTATCACGAGAAAGAGGAACACTAGCAAAGTTTAACCCATAATCTTTCAAAGTGGGCGTCATCCACAAAATCAGCTCTGACAACTAGCACCGACTACATACTCCGCTTGATGGATTGTGCAATGTAAGACCGCTTCCTAGAGGACCAAGATACAAGAGAAGTGCCTAGGAAGTGACAGTGCACGAGGTACTCTTCCTATCTAGCAAACACCCATAAAATCGAAATCAAAAACCTCTAATGGACAAAGTGAAGAGCGGAATACCAAATGCCATACAAGAGGGTAGAGTGTAAATACACGAATATGCGCTTAACGGCTTGGCGATGGGAAGTTCTCGAGGCGCTGAAATCTTGCACAAAGGCATACCGTGAAGTGAATGTCGGTCTCGAGGTCGTCAAATCTGAGAAGGAGCCGATCATCTTTGCGGTACTCGCGTTGATCCACGACTTCTCCTTCCTCATCCGGATCCAAAAGCGATCGAGGTTGCCATGGGAGTGGAAATTGGCTTGCAGTCACCCATGTTGAAGCGTTTTAGTAGATCTTTAGTGTACTTCGTCTGATGGATGAAAGTTCCTTCCTTGCATTGCTTGATTTGAAGTCCCAAAAAGTAATTAAGCTCTCCCATCATACTCATCTCAAATTCCCTGGACATAGTGTCGGAAAAATTTGGAAACAAGAGCATTAGAGGAACCACCAAAGATAATATCATCCACATAAATTTGAGCAAGCGAGAAGTCATTATTCGTCTAAGAATGAATAGAGTTTTATCCACTTTACCCATTTCAAAATTATTTTTAAGTAAGAAGGTCTTAAGTCTATCATACCAGGCTCTAGGGGCTTGTTTAAGACCATACAATGCTTTAGATAGCTTGAAAATACGATTTGGATATTTAGGATCCTCAAAACCAGGGGGTTGCTTAACATACACTTCCTCATCTATGAAACCATTTAAAAGACACTTTTAACATCCATCCAAAATAATTTAAAACCTTTTGATGCAGCAAATGCAAGCGAGAATCACGAATAGCTTCTAGTCTAGCAACAGAGCAAATGTCTCATCAAAATCTAACCCCTCAACTTGGTCAAACCACGAGCTACCAATCGGCCTTGTTTCTAACCACGAACCATCCTCACCTTGTTTATTCTTAAACACCCAGCGGTTCCTATAACATTATGACCACTAGGGGTTCTACTAGGTTCCAAACTTTGTTTCTTTCAAAATTTTCTAACTCCTCATGCATGGCATTTACCCACTAGAATCGGATAAAGCATGTGATATATCGCGGGGTTCAAAAGAAGCAACAAAAGCCGAATGAGAGTAGAGATTTGGATCATTATACCGAGGCGAGTGACTCGCTCATGTAGATTACCTATTATCCATTCCGAGGATCTTTGTCTCTGAATCGAAGTGGGCGCCGGGTGAGATCTGGTTTCTTCGACCTCATGCAGTGCTGCGATGATGAAGATCTGTGAGGAGCCTCAATCGAAGGTGAAGTAGGCGTAGCGAGTTCTTGTATCGATATGGGCGCTTGATGCGGCAGATGAAGGAATGATATTAGCTTCGTCCTCATCTTCCTCCACAAAAATGCTCTCTGTCACCTGTAAATCATCTGTAGCAATAGATCTAGCTCCAGGGCTAGTCTCATCAAAAGTGACATTACAAGTCTCCTGAATAATGTTAGTCTCGGATTAAAAACCGAAAACCCTCGAATGAGCGGGATAACCCGAAATAACCCATCAAAAGTTCTTGATTCAAATTTATCTAAGTTGCTGTCTTAAGAATAAAACATTTTGATCCAAAAACTCGAAAATGTGAAACAGAGGGTTTTCTACCAAAACGAAGCTCATAAGGAGTCTTGCCTAAAGAAGGTCTCAAAAAGACATGATTTGCAATATGGCAAGCAGTAGCAATAGCTTCGGCCTAAAATCTCCTCGGTGTGTTATACTCGTCTAGCATCGTCCTAGCCATTTCGACCAAGGTCCTATTCTTCCTTTCCACCACGCCATTTTGTTGAGGGCGTGTGGAGAGGAGAAGCGATGCTCAATACCACGCTCGGCACAAAAGAAGCAAAAGAAGCATTTTTGAACTCCGTGACATTATCATCGCGAATCGCTCTCAAAGCACCGGGAAGCTCGAAGCCAAGCGAAGAACAAGGTCATGAAAATAACCAAAAGCTTCATCTTTTGAAGTAAGAAAGAACACCCAAGTATATCTAGAAAGATCATCGACTATGACAAGAATATACCATTTTCCACCGATCGGCCGGACTCTAGCGAACCAATAGTATCCATATGAAGCAAGCTGTCACCGTCAGTCGGTCATAACCATAGTCACGAGAAGGGTGTGAGGCGGCAACTTGTTTGCCATGCCTACAGGCGCATATACATCATCCTTGGCGACTTTGAGTTTGGGCAAACCTCTCATGAGATCAAGGTTGCTAACTCGTGTCAGATGATCAAAACCAATGTGCCCCAAACGTCGGTGCCAAAGCCAGAAATCAGAAGAAGATGTAAGCAAACATTTAAGAGATCCAGCAAGAGATTCTGAAAAATCAGCTCCAAAAATTCTACCAACTCTATAGATTCCAAACACAAGCTCACCAGTAAAATCAAGCACACGATAAGCATTTTTCTTAAAAACAGTCTCATAACCATCATCAAGAAGCTGAGAAACAGAAAGGAGATTATACCTAAGCTTGTCCACAAGAGCGACATCCTTTAGAATGAATTTGTTGTTCACCCTAATTGATCATGTTCCTTCAATTCGCCCTTGTGTATCATCTCCAAAGGTGATGAAGTCATCACTGTTGCCGCGTGAAAGAGGTGAACCATTTTGAGTTTCGGTCATGTGGCGTGAACACCGGTCGACGAACCACGTGTTCTTCCCCTTTCCACGGTAGTCCTAAAAATCAAGGAACAAAAGAGCGATGTGTCTCAATCTTCAGGTTAGATAAACAAGATTTAGGAATCGATCTTGAGACACACGTCTGCAAGGAGTATACAAACCGAAGTACTATCCTTGATTTCATCTAACATTCGGTTATGAGCAATGTTTAAATTAACATGAGACTTAAAGCGTCCATGGGCGGTCGGCCGGCGTTGTCTTGTGGCGATCGGGCCGTGACCAAAACGTCGGACCGATGACCACCAATGATCGGACCGCCGATCGATAGACATTAGAATTAGGATATCTAGAAACATAATGATTTGCATGAGAGAAAATCCTAATCCGGGTTTATTCTTTTCGGTGTTACCATGTCTCATAGAAGCTCTAGGTTGCATGAATGAAATTCTATCAAAATTTTTCCTATCATTTTTCAACCTCATGCCAACAGATTCAATCAAATGCCCACCTTTCTTGCAATAAGTGCAATGGTACTTGGTACCACTAGAAGAAGCACCATTTGAATTAATACAAGGTTGGGCAAAACCTGCAGATTTAAAAGATATTTTTGCAGGTTGGGTTTTGAATTCAATTAAACCTTTTTCCAATACTTGAATGACTTTTGGGTTTGAATTGTCTTGACAAGAATTGAATCCTAAACCTTGCTTCTTATAAGGAGTTTTAGACTTGTCAAGAATCATGTTTAATTGTTTCTTACCTTTAGAAAATTTCTCTAATGTATCATGAAGGTAAGCATTTTCTTTTCTCAAGTTAACACAAGCATCACAAGTATTATTCATAGATTTCTCCTTATACAAAGCAATTTCAAGCTTAAGAGTGGAACATGAAGCACAAGTAGTATTTTCAATATCGTCCTTAAGCTTAGCATATTTGACTCTAGCGACTTCTAAGATATCTTTGATTTCACGTTCTTTTCTAAACATGAAGTGCAAGGGCTAGAATCAAATACATCAAAAGCAATCAATTTACTAGATTCTAAACATTTTTCACAAGGAGCACTTTTAATTTCATTTAGTTCAGATCTAGCATTCTCAAGTTGTTGTACGAAATATTATGAGCAGATTGTAACTTGGTAATTTACGAATGCATAGCATGACAAGATAAACATTCATCGAGTTCAAGAGCCTTAGCATTTTTAAGCTCTACTTTCAGTTTGCTAATTTTTGACTCTAATTTCTTATTTTTGTCATGACAAATTCTAGTGCTTCATCTTGACTAAGCAATTGCTCAACTATAGAATCATATTTAGCGTAAAGCTCATCATAAGAAAAAGATACCTCATTATCATCAATGTCGTCCGTGTCGACCATGAAGCACATGCCGGTGAAGTCTTTGGCCTTCCCTTTCTTTTGCCTTGAGGATCTCCTCCTCCTTGTCCTCCTCACTCACGGTATCCACATCGCTCAAGGATTGATCCTCAAAGCGGCAAGGACCGGTGGCGACCTTCACAAGCTTATTAGCCTCATACCTTGATTTGTTGAAAGGAGGCTTCTTCCAAGTAGCTTTCCTTCCTTATGATTGCTCTTACTTTTCACTTGGGGCAATTTGCCGGATATGATTGAGCTCACCACATTCATAGCATGTCACCGACCACCTCTCTTTTGTTTCTCACATTATTGTAGGCCCGTGTGAATTTTTTAGCTAGAAGAGCTAACTCTGTTTGAGAATACTTTCAAGCTCCTCTTCATGAATAGTAGATAAACAAGCAAATGAAAATCCGTAAGAAGATTCAAAAGAGTCATCAAAAGCCTTTTGAGAGGATCTGCTACCAAACCTAAATTATCTTTCTTGGGATGATCAACTCTTTTAATTTCATGAGTCTTGAGTTTACTATAAAGCAATTCTAAAGTAAGACTTGAAAGATCAACATTTTCCTCTATAGCGATAGCCTTCATCTCCCACTCCTTGGTGTTGATTGCGCCAAGAGATGGGTGGCATTTTCAGATTGAGAGTATTCAATATCAACGACTTTCATTTGATTAATTACTTTATTAAAGCGATGAAAATGTCATCGATGCTCTCTCGGGGCGCATCTCGAATTTATTGTATTCACGCTTGTAAACTGCTTGGCGCACCTTTTTGATTTGGGACGAACCCTCATGATATGTTTGAGAGTGTTCCAAATTTCATCTTGTGATTAAAAGATTGCAAATTCTATCATATTCTTGTCTACCAAGTGCACCATATAAAAGATTCTTAGCCTTATTGTTGTTAGCCAAAAGAATTGCGAAGCGGTGTAGCAATTTCAGGAATAACCAATGGGCTCTAACAACATCCCAAATAGCTTGTCCTCGCTCTCAAGAAAGACTACGCATACGATTCTTCCAATAGGCATAGTCGTGCCCATCAAAGATATGCGGTTTAGAAGAAAACTTATCCATCGCCAAAGTTCGGTGACCTGTTAAGATCAAGATTGAACTAACAGGGCTCGATACCACTTGTTGGACCAAAAGGCGACTAGAGGGGGTGAATAGAGCACGCTCACTTTTTCCCAAATAATGAATTCAACACAATTTCACTCCAATAGCTATGATGAAGCTATGAAGATCAATATACCAAGATCTGTGGAAGACTAGTATTGAATCCAATTAAATCCCTAAGCAAAAACACAAAATCAACTAAGATTGCAAAGACTCACAAAGACGCAGCGGTCGGACCTCTGTACCCAACCGGTCGGACCGATTGACGGCGGTCGA
Source organism: Hsuehochloa calcarea (assembly GCA_036346395.1). Taxonomy (NCBI): domain Eukaryota; kingdom Viridiplantae; phylum Streptophyta; class Magnoliopsida; order Poales; family Poaceae; genus Hsuehochloa; species Hsuehochloa calcarea. The sequence continues at coordinate 17,052,766 of CM070594.1, forward strand.
CCGGCGTTGTCTTTGGCGGTCGGACCGCTCAAAATCGGTCGGACCGGTGATGACAATGATCGACCGGCGATCTGAGAACCGATCTGAAACGATAAAATCGGCCGATGACGAAGTTGCAATTAGGTGAAACTTTTGATTCTCAACTCCAATCTTTATAAAACTTTGCACACACCTTCTATATGCTATTGAGGACCTATTCAATCGAATATTATGATAATTCTTGGAGCGATTTTGAGCAATTGCCAATTGATTAACGAAGGTCTAAAAGCGGGCAAGAACGAAAACTTGATCCTAAAGCTTGTTCGTGAGAGATTGATGATCAAGATGATGCTAGATAGATTCACACATATCACAGCAAGCTAATTCATGTGAAAGAATCAATCACAAACTCGCGGATCAAAGAAAGCCCTAAAAACACGAAATTGAAAGCAAGAGCGAAAGAGACTTATCTCAAGCAAACCTTGCATAGATTGATTTCGTGATTGATCTTGGATTACATCCACACCATCATGGATCGAGTGGACAATCAAAGATCACGAAATTCACCACAAACCATCAAGAGCCCTAGCCTCCACCTCAACTCCCTAAAGACAATTAGGGTTTTGAAACATAAAAAGCGAGAGAGAGGGTGCAGCACCACCTCCTCCTATTTATAGTGGAGGCCTAGAACTCCTAGGGTTTGACTCAATTGGGCTCCGTTAAGGCCCACTAACAAGCGGGTCACACACGCACACTTCATAAGCGCCGTCTTTAACCTTTTGACCTAAACCGCTTCACCATGCGTCATGGATTTGCCAATAGGTCATCCTTGTCCATCTTGTGTCACGCTTGAGTCGTTGACCTCGCGCATCGTCAATCGTTACGGACCTCAACTCTCCAAGTCTAGTCCGATCCTCCTCGCCGTTGACCGTCGTTGACCACCAAGCAACTGCACAACCATAGACAAGCAAACATGTATTCGGAACAAGTTCTTCACACTTGACCCATGTTAGTCAAAACATGCATCATGCAAATCATATGCCATGAAACCAATGACTTTGACCTAACAAAACAACATCGCCACGAAGTTGGCGACGTTCAAGTAGAAACGGTCGACCGCTCCGGGTGAGCGGTCGGACCGCTTATGGCGGTCGGACCGCTCCACGTGAGCCGTCGGACCGCCTGAGACTTAGCGAAATTCAAGCCACGAAATTCAAACCTTCCGGAAATTAAAACCAATATAACTTTTTCTTGGAGACTCCAAAATCATGAGACCAAGTGCATTGGGATCCTCACTTGCCTACAACACCTATTTTGGCCCACTCATTTTGACCATTTTGGTCACCGCCGTCCGACCGCCCACATGGCCGGTCCGACCGATTTGGGACGATCGGACCGCCGTGCAAGGACCGGTCGGACCGCCCTGTCGATGAAGCTCGTAACTTTGTCGAAAACACGTGAAACGACAAACCGTAAACGCCATTGCCAATTGTCACATCATCCTAAGATCTGGAACATATCCCCATGAAATCCACACTTTCCTTGTAATATTATCTGACATTTAGTTATCTTTCTGATCAGCAACCACTGGCCAGAAGCAATGGAAACAGTGGAGTCGAATGTTCACTTCAACCACTGACCAAGAAGCAATGGAAACAGTGGAGTCAAATGTTCACTTCTTATCACACACACTAACTAGAGCTTCAGAGGAAAGCATCATAACATTTACTAACACAGCAAAATCACTGAATAATAGTGAGGCTAAGTGCATGATGAGACTGAGGAAAGCAAGGCTCCATCTCCACCAGTGAAAGTGTCAGAGCGCACATATTCCATCCCTCAGTGATAAGCAATCCTCATCAGGAGAAAACAATAATTTGCGCAGCATTAATTCGGATATCGTTTGCGCAGGCAGACATGTGGCTGATCAGGTGACGCCGGAGACAAACTTATCTCCATGAGAAGTTTCCATGCACTGTGCGAAAGCGAGGCTAAAGCAGCAGCAGAGAAAGAAGCATAAAGAGACCAGTCGAGCTCAGATGAATCGGATTCTGGTAGAAAAGCGAGGCAGAATTCCAGCTACAAATTGGGCCCCGTCACCCATGCTGCAAGTATCATATCAATCAATTCCTTCCTGTGCATGCTCCGGATGCTACCTTTGCACGAGCTCCATTAGATATCTAGTAGTAGGGAACTACTAGTCCTTGGTTCGAGCTGATCGTGCGAGCATCCATCGATGGTGAACCGCGCGCATTTCGTCATCCTCGTCCTCTCCTACCGCCTCCTGGTATCACTCTCAGCCGAACCAGACCTGACCAAAGAGGTAGAAGCGCACTGTACTGTAGTAGTAGTAGTAGTACTGTTAGATTGCACTTGGCATTTTACCTGAGCTGCTAGAAATCTAGAATTGTATTAGCTACCTTAGGAATCATGCTTGTTTCATGAGTTCTTGGGATTTATCATGGTTTGTTTGATGCTAATGTTGCGTACAATTCAGTCATATGTCGTCTACATGGGGAGCCCCTCGGGGGGAGGCGGCGACGCGGAGGCGGCGCGGGCCGCCCACCTGCAGATGCTGTCGTCCATCGTGCCGAGCGAGGAGCAGGAGAGCGTGTCGCTGACGCAGAGCTACCACCACGCGTTCGAGGGCTTCGCCGCCGTGCTCACCGAGAAGGAGGCCGCCGCGATGTCCGGTTCGGCCCCCGATCCCATCCATCCGTTGCGAATTAAGCGCTTAATTAGTTCATGCAATGATGGTTTTTGTTTGGTTCTTGGAAAAGGCCACGAGAGGGTGGTGTCGGTGTTCCGGGACCGCGCGCTGCAGCTGCACACGACGCGGTCGTGGGACTTCCTCGAGGTGCAGTCCGGGCTCCGCTCCGACCGCCTCGGCCGCCGCGCGTCCGGCGATGTCATCATCGGCATCGTCGATACCGGTATGTACTATGCAGGGCGCAACGCTGCGATGCAGAGTCGGCCATATCTTGATAAGACAAAGGGGAGTCGTCAGTCGTGAGTCGTGACACTGAAACCTGCAACTGTTCTGACCTGACGCACACATGCATTTTGATTTGGTGTCACCGTCAGGTGTCTGGCCGGAGTCGCCGAGCTTCAACGACGCCGGGATGCGGGAGGTGCCGGCACGGTGGCGTGGCGTGTGCATGGAAGGCCCTGACTTCAAGAAGAGCAACTGCAACAAGTAAAAAAAAAAAAAGAGTTGCCCACTCTGCACTCTCTCTGAAATCAACCAGTGCCGTTGTCGCAGGAAGTTCATTGTGCTGTGCCGTTGTCGCAGGAAGCTCATAGGCGCCCGGTACTACGGCAACCAGGTCGAATCGACGGCGGATACGTCGAACGCCTCCCTCCCCGGGGCCGCGCCGGCTCCTGCTGCCGCGGCCGGCTCGCCGCGGGACAACGTCGGCCACGGCACGCACACCGCGTCGACGGCGGCCGGCGCGGTCGTGGCGGACGCGGACTACTACGGCCTCGCCCGTGGCGCGGCCAAGGGCGGCGCGCCCGCGAGCCGCGTCGCCATCTACAAGGCGTGCTCCCTGGGCGGGTGCCCCGGCTCGGCGGTGCTCAAGGCCATCGACGACGCGGTGAGCGACGGCGTGGACGTGATCTCCATCTCCATTGGCATGAGCTCCGTGTTCCAGTCGAACTTCCTCACCGACCCTATCGCGCTCGGCGCGTTCCACGCGCAGCAGAAGGGCGTGCTGGTGGTCTGCTCCGGCGGCAACGACGGTCCCAGCCCCTACACCGTCGTCAACTCTGCGCCGTGGATCCTCACCGTCGCCGCCTCCAGCATCGACCGCACATTCCAGTCCAGCATCGTCCTCGGAAACGGGAGCGTCGTCAAGGTAAGCACTAAGCACATTACTGTGCCATTGCCATGCTTCTTGTCCTCGCAACATCAATGCATTTTTGGTTATTTTGATTCGTGCCAGGGAGTTGCCATAAACTTCTCCAACCAGAGCCTCAGTGGAGGGCAGTACCCACTGGTATTTGGGCCCCAAGTGTCAGGCCGGTACACGCTGGTGTCCGAGGCAAGGTACAAGCTGCAACTCACAATAAAGCACTGTACATTTCTGAAGATCACGATTGCAAATTGATCAATCTGATCTGATCGCCTGCGCCAATGTGCCTCGTTTGCAGCAACTGTTACCCTGGATCGCTGGACGCGCAGAAGGCGGCCGGGAAGATCGTGGTGTGCGTCAGCACGGACCCGATGGTGTCGCGGCGGGTGAAGAAGTTTGTCGCCGAGGGGGCCAGGGCGAGGGGGTTGATTATCATCGACGAAACCGAGAAGGACGTGCCGTTCGACTCCGGCAGCTTCCCCTTCTCCCAGGTGGGCATCGACGTCGGAACTCAGATCCTCGAGTACATGAACTCCACAAAGTGAGTCAAGAAAAACGAAAAATTTAAGTTCAAAATGCTACTTTCTACTGGAAGGAAGGCGTTGAAGTGAGCAATCTTGCCTGATTCAGGAATCCAACGGCTGTGATCCTCCCGACCGAGGACGTGAAGGAGTTCAAGCCTGCGCCGGTGGTGGCGTCCTTCTCGGGGCGTGGCCCTGGTGGTCTCACTGAGTCCATCCTTAAGGTCAAAATGATTAATTCTATCGCCTTACTTAATTTGCGAGTAAATTTCAACTTTTGATCCTACTAACGATCACTAATCAGCATTAGATAGTAATGAAATCTTCGAAAGATTCTTGGCAGTAGCTTGCGTTTTTGATCGCGCGATTCTTTGGGTGGCAGCCAGATCTGATGGCGCCCGGGGTGAGCATCCTCGCCGCCGTCATTCCCACCACGGACATGGGGGATGTCCCCGCCGGCAAGAAGCCCTCGGCCTTCGCCATAAAGTCCGGCACTTCCATGGCCTGCCCGCACGTCGCCGGCGCCGCCGCCTTCGTCAAGTCGGCCCACCCGGGCTGGTCCCCGTCCATGGTCAGATCGGCTCTCATGACCACAGGTACGTTTACCTAAATCAAGATCGCGATCGATCCAGTCTCCGAACAGAGCAAAGCAGAGCATTTTGCTTTTCCGTTTCTGACCAAGACGATCTTGGCTGCAGCGACGACGACGAACAACCTCGGGCAGCCGGTGGAGAACAGCACGGGCGCGGCGGCGACGGGGCACGACATGGGCGCCGGGAGATCAGCCCGCTGCGGGCGCTCAGCCCGGGCCTGGTGTTTGACACCACCACGATGGACTACCTCAACTTCCTCTGCTACTACGGATACAAGGAGCAGCTCGTCCGCAAAATCTCCGGCGCTGACAGCTTCGCCTGCCCCAGCGGCGCGCCCTCGCCGGACCTGATCGCAGCGCGGGTCAACTACCCGTCCATCTCCGTGCCGCGGCTCCTGGCGGGGAAGGCGGTCGCCGTGTCGCGCACCGTCATGAACGTGGGGCCCTCGAACGCGACGTACGCGGCGGCCGTCGAGGCGCCGGCGGGACTGACGGTGAAGGTGACGCCGGAGAGGCTGGTGTTCTCGACGAGGTGGACGACGTCGGCGTACGAGGTGAGCTTCGCGAACGACGGCGCGAGCAAGGGGTACGCGTACGGCGCCGTCACCTGGTCGGATGGCGCGCACTCGGTCCGGACGCCGTTCGCGGTTAATGTCATCTGATTGGTGTTTGCATAATTTATTTTTCATTTAAGGTTTACTCGACTCTTTTTTTTTTGCTTGTAAGTTTTGTGTGTTTGTTTAGACTCGAAGAACTCCATCTGTGCGTGTGGAGAGCAGAGGGTTTTCGCCCATTTTTTTCTTGACAAAAATTGAATAAATTGAATCCATTCTCTAAATTAAACTCGAGTGTCTAAGGGAAAGGTCAATTCACTTGAGTTTTTTTTTTAAAGACAACTGACTTGAGTTAAACATACAAAAATAAAAAAGATATGTCCACACAGAATTAGTAAAACTATCGTATTCTGAAAGTTAATTTATAACTGCATATACATAAATTACAGTAAACTATTTATGTAATTTTGGTTCTTGGGCACTATAATTATTCTTAAAAATCTTAATAACTCATATTTTCATCACATGAATGAAAATATTATATGTAATTTGAGAGGTTGAGCAAACATAAAGACAAAAAAGTTATATACCAACAAAAAATGGTAATATGGTGAGTGCATTATATTCTTCACGTGTATTTTGAAAGGTTGAACAAATATAAAGATAAAAAATAAAATTATATACCAACAAAATACGATAATGTGGTGAATCCGTTATGTTCCGAATAAGAAATCATAGTAAATTCAGACCCAATTCATTAGATGAGAAAAAGTACAAATCTCAAAGCATATCGGACGAATAAAAATTCAACTATTATAATTTTTTTCTTACAGCACATCAACAATACAAATCTTATAGCACATCTAACAAACAGAAAAGTGACAGCATTAACTTTAAAAAACTGTTGAAAGTTATATAATAATTCCCAAATAAAAACATCCCGTGCCAAATGCTCTCGCGTGTTGCCTCGCCGGCGATCAGAACAGAATAATTACAAAATTTAAAATAAAATGCATGGCTCCACTTGCGTATGGACATGGTCATGCATGAATCATGATCACTTGGGCAAGGGATCGAGTATGTACAAGCCCAGGCGTCAACGCAAAATCGAAATAAAGATGACATGTTTGCACGTACGAGTATCGCTTGGTTCGCCTCTTAATTTCGTATTTTTGATAGCTACAAATGTACGTGGAGTCCATGATCATTATATGTGTAGTGCTCTCTCAAAAAGAAGCAAAAACAAATATTCCAAAAAAGATCCAAATCCAAGCATTCAATGGCCACATCCTACGTACAAATGAGATTGTGGCACCTTGTCGATTCCCACCAATCATATGTTGGGTGGTTTTTTGTGTGTGTATTTTTAACTTTAATTATTTGGGATTTGATCGCATGGGTTACGAGACTTAAATTGAGTACGGTTGAGGAATCGTCGTTGACAAATTTAGTTTAAGCGATTACATCGTAGATAAACTTAGAATCGTAAGAACAATGCAAAAACACAAGAACAGAATAGTATATTGAACACACATATAGAAGGACTTCTTTCTTTTTTTATTTCTCTTTCACCAAAAGTATGTACAATGGTTGGAGGTCCCCCTTTGTGTAGTCTACTAGGTGGATGAAGAGTCTGTCGTGGGGCAGTGCACTGCATGGGCGCAGTTTCTTAACACTCACTCTTAGGCACTCATCCAGTCGTGTTCATGTCTCATCAAAATTCTATAAAAACCGGTGATTTTTTTAAGAAAGAGTACATAAAACACGATCATGTTGTCTTTAATTACCTTATTAAAATTCTTAGCAGGAACTCTAATAAAACTCGTCAAGGGAAAATAGTACAATCTATCCAATTTTATTTAATCTCCAGGATTTATTATTTGGGTACTCGATCTTCGTGATCAAATTTTAATAATGAGTTCGTGAAGATTATCCCCCTGAATTTTGCACATCTCTAAGTCTCATCATTCCAATTCCACGTATGCATCTTTCAAAACTAGACACTGAAAGTGACTTAGTGAATAAATCTGTAAGATTTTTACATGACTTAGTATGTAATACTTTAACTTCGTCCATCTTTTACAATTCATGAGCATAGAAGAACTTGAAGTTGATATGCTTTGTGAGTTGGCTCTTCACATAACCCATCCGCACTTATACAACACAAGCTGCATTATCTTCATAGATAATAGTGGGGGTTTGTGCGGTATTCAATCCACACGACTGCTAGATGTGACGAATCATCCGTCGAAGCCAAGAACATTCTCGCGAGGCCTCGTACTTCGTTATGATTTCTGAGTGGTTCATCGAAGTTGATACAAGACTTTGCTTATACGATTTTCATGAAATTACAGTTCCACCACATAGGAATACATAGTCTGTTTATGACTTGACTGTATGCGGGTCCAACAAGTACCCGGCATCTGCATAGCATTCATAGACATGTCTTGGTTCTTTCTGTAGAGCAGACTAAGGTCTTTACTTACTTGAAGGTATCAGAAGATGTCATTTATTCCCATCCAATGCCTTTTGTAGGTTATACACTATATCTTGCTAATAGGTTCACAGCAAATACAATGTCTGATCTAGTACAATTTACTAAGTACATGAGTGCTTCTATTGCACTTAAGTATGGGAATTCCGTTCCTAGGACTTTCTCCCCCTCTTCTCTAGGTGTACGCTAATTATTGTCTTGCTTTGCAAAGATCTCCCGACCATTAGCACTTTCGAAGGGTATGTCTTTTCAAAACCGAACCAGTCGACGATCTAGAAATCCTTTTTTAATTATTTATCTATAATCCTTATTATGGATAATGATGCCATTATATGGTTCTTGAGTATACCCCTTAATGTTCATAAGGGGGAAGTTGGAGTCATAAGATCTTCTATGACTACCTCATGATCGTAAGTTCTTCTATGATCACCTCATGGTCATAAGTTTTTCTACGACTACGTCAGCTACGACCACCCTATAGTCGTAAGTTCTTATACGACTAGTACATGATCGTAAGTTCTTCTACGATCCCCTCATGGTCGTGAGTCCTTTTATGACTAGGTCAGCTACGACCACCCCATAGTCGTAAGTTCTTCTACGAATAGCACATGATCGTAAGTTCTTATATGATCACCTCATGGTCGTAAGTCCTTCTACGACTAGGTCAGTTACGACCACTCTATAATCGATCGAGCTTACATACAAGTAGGCTCAATTGATTAGGGCATCTAAACAGTCAGTATATGCTATTATTCTCCAGAATAACTGCACGATTAATCTCTCTATCCTGATGATAACTACCTCACGACGTGGGAGCGTTACTTCTCCAATAGTAATCTCCGGTAACTGCGTCATCATCCGAAGCATTGATACGCCCTTTGGGCTGGAGAAATTGTCGCCCACTTCGAGCACGCTATAAAAGGATGAATCACCAGACAGCAGGGAGAGGAAGAAAGACATAATCAGGAGCACAAGATTTTACATTTCAGTCTTTCTCTTGATTTGTAACCATAATCATCAATATAGCTACATAGGAGTAGGGTTATTATTCTCTTCAGAGAAGGCCCGGATCTGTATAAAAATCCCTGTGTTATTCTCTCTGCGTGATTTGAGTCTTGGATACCCCCGAATCAAACAATCATTACGTAAGTTCGATTAAAACACCGTACCGCGCCAACCGTGGTGATCTTCTGGTCATCAGGTTTCCTTCATTTTCTCTCAACCCTAATGCTCCCATGGCAGGAGAGTGGAATGGGGAGAACTGGTTTGACTTGGCTGATTATGCAGATATCGACATGGATGCCGGCTTCGACTATGAGCCAAGTATTGTATCATCCGATGGTGATGTCGCCTCCAGAGATCATTCTCCAGGAGACCATACCACCGATGGAGTTGACGAGGTATCCTTATCCCCCACAATGTTACATCAAAATGAGGAGCCAACTTCCTCAAAGGGCAAGGGTCAATCCGACTACAATCAGGACTGCTCCAAGGCAGACCTAGGATATAGCGAGGCCCCCTCTAAATGTTCAAGTCCACCTAAGACAGTCCGACCTAGCAGAGCAAGTCCTAGAAGCCATCATTCTGGAGCTTCATCAGCACCTGGTGGTACTGTCTCTCCGGTTAGCCTCACAGAGGATGGGTTCGAATATGCTTTTCCTATGAGTTTGACCATCCCATCGCAGGGCTCATTTGCAGACGGAGACAGTCATAACCCGGAATTCCCCTTCTTGGAGAGGTTTACTCCAAGTCGTCAGACGATGTCTTTCGACTACTCCTCAAGCGAGGAGGCCTCGAGCGCAAGTGGAGGTCATCAACAGGAGGTCTATGTCCTTCCCTCAGGTGATGATGACTCTCCAAGAGACAGGACTAAGTACACTCCCCTATGATCATACATTGCGACCCCTCGTGGCAATGTTAAGGACACCTCTCGTGATGAACAGGTCAATACTCTGATGAGTGTGCGAGAAATCTCTGAGATAATCACACTTCATTGAGGCAAACTCAAGGATCAAACATCGATGATCCTGATATAACTCGACAGAGAAGAATAGCAGCTCACAGAAATCTGCCTGAGCACTTTTAGTATCAGTTAGAGGAAGCTCAGAAACTCCAACATATCAGCGATCTACTCGAGAACCTAAGTCGAGAGCTTGCCAGAGCGCCTGGCTACAACCTCTTGGCAAGAGATCGCACGAAGGCTTGAGCGCGATGACCAGACTCAAGCACCCTCGCTGTAATCATTGCAGAAGTTGTTGCTGATGAGCACATGACCCCTATGGATACAACCATATTTGCTATACTTGCTGTTCCAAGTACAAGAACTCGTACGCTTCACTTAAATTATCAGGTGAGCTTATTTTTAGGAGTGTTTTTATATTATATGAACTATATGATGCTACCTAATGATGAAATATATATATATATATATATATATGTGTGTGTGTGTGTGTGTGTGTGTGTGTGTGTGTGTGTGTGTGTGTGTGTGCGGCACAAGTCACTTTGGTCCAAGACAAGCAAGCGGTCAGTGGACCTATTTTGGAATCGGTTCGACCTCGGAATCGACTGACACACCAACCTAAATAGGCATAACTTTCACATACGGACTCCGTTGGAGGTCCACGAGTACTTGATGGAAAGATTATTTTGTCCTCTTTCCAACGGATCTGGCCTCACCTCCAAATTCCTTCTGAACTGAGCGCAATCATCAAAAGAAGATATTATATCTCCTTTCTGGGCCAAAATGGGCTTTGTAATCATACTCAACTTGGCCCATATGCCGGCGGCCCACCTGGGGCGCGGTTACTGCTCACGTGAACAGTAACCCACGAGTTTAGTCCCACCCCGCTATTTCTTTTAGATTTCTGGCTCCTCATCCCCTATTTAAGGAGGACGCACCCCCTCCAGTTTCTTTGTATTTTGTTTATGTTTAGTTTGCCTTCGTTGCAACTTGTATCTTTTGTGTGTGTCGACTAGACAACCCAATTAAGAGCCTTATTCAAAATCCCAATTCAATTCAATACTTCAATTCCTATTTGCAATTTCAGATTGCTTTGTCTTGTTCTTGTGTGCTTCTTCGGTGTATGTAGGAATCGACCTTCGTGGTCAGGTCATCCTGGTATTCGTGCATGGCTGAAAATGACTTGTCAATCAGTTCAGCGATTGCGTGGTTTTGAGCCTTGTGTGTTCGTAGCCAGGATCGTGAGAGTTGAGCGACGACTACCGAACTTATCATTCTCATCGAAACATCGGGCCAACAATCAAGGACCTTCAGGTTCATCAATTGCGATGCGACTCCATCGCCTTCGATTGTTTGAACAACTCATCGCATGGAGATCGGTAGCGATAATAGGGTATGTCGTTCTCCTAACTAGAGAAAGGTTCTTTGAACGCCTGAAGATAAACAAGCTCTCGGGAGAGATGATCGTTCACCACTATGAGACAGAGGTCTGCAGCAGCAGATGAGATACGAGGAGTATTACCCTCGTAGAATCAAGACTTATCATAAGTCGGGTTCATCCACTGCTGGGTATCGTCATGTACGATCACCTGATGATGCAACCCTTCTTTTCTACATAGGAGGTGTTACGAAGTAATTACCGGATGTTGGGCATTCTTGCGTGACCTCCCGAGCAGTTCGCTAGCCGCCGCGGTCTCGACCGGTGAACATGGAGAAATTCGATGGGTCTCAGAATTCCATCGAGTTCCTCCAAATCTACGACCATTGTCCGAAGCGGGGAGGAGGAGGAGCACGCCATGGAGAATTATCTTTCGACTGTGCTCGAAGGGTCCGCTCAATCGTGGTTCCTAAACCAACCACTCGAGTCTATCTACTCGTGACAACACATTTGTGACCTTCTGCTGGATAACTTCCAGGATACCTACAATCACACTGGAAAGGAGGATGACCTACACAGGATAAGACAAAACGACTATGAGACCTTATGTCAATTCAACAGGCGCTTCAGTCAGGTTCAGAATTCAATTCATGAGGTTTTTGACTCATTTGTTATCAGAGCCTTCAAGTAGGGAGTCCGCAGAAGAAGAATTACACAAGACATCACTTTAAATCCTACGGCTACCGTCGCTGAACTCTTTGAGATGGCCGATATATATGTGACTGCTGCAGAAGCAGTCGAATGGAACAAAACCATCGATCGAGATGACAAGAATCCTTAAGAAGCAAGCGAAAGTAGCAAGAAGAACAAAAAAGCCAAGAAATCCAAGAACAAGGTAAAAGGCCAAAAACCTCAATCCAACAGTTCTAATGAGGTCTTGGTCGCAAGAGACTAGGAACCACGAAGTTCCAAGCAATATAATTCAAGGCAAAGGTATGCTCCCCGAGTGGAAGAACGACAAGCCCAGGTGATGCCCTTCCATAAAAAGGAAGGACATGACCTTTGCAATTGCCGGGTTTTCCAACGAAAACTCAAAGACTACTACAACATCATCAAAGGACCACTTCCTACCTGCGAAGAGGTAGGGCAAGCGAGTGGCCGGACGACAACGAGGAGATGTCATTCTAAGATCCTAAGCATACCATCGAGCATATCTATGAGGGGTCATCGGCATACAAGTCAAAACGATAGTGTCGGTGTATTAGAACCGATCTTACGTAAAGATTGTTTGATTCGGGGGGTCTCCTAGAGATAAGATCACGCAGAGTGGATTGACACGGGATGTTTAGACAGTTCGAGCCTTCTCAAGAGAATAATAACCTAATCTGTGTGTATGGTATTCTTGATGATCAAGTAAAAGACTAAGACTATTACAGAGAATAGCACTTGTGTTCCTACTTGGTGGCTCTTGTTAGCCTTTCCTATCTCTACGATTGATGCCCTTATATAGTCGTGAAGAAGTAGCCGTTTAGTCCTACGGAAGATCGCCTAATTAATGTAATGTGAGCATGATGGTAGTAATTACGGCGCCTTGACTTCTTCACGCCGTCCGCAATTATCTTCCGGAGATAATGGGGTATTTACACACCATTAATACGCGGAATAATAGTGCGTGTAGACCGTTCGGTTCCTTAATCAATTGGACCTACCGTGCGTAGGTTTGATTATAAGGTGGTCGTAGTTTTCTGGTCGTAGAAGGACTTACGATCGGTAGCGATCGTAGAATAACTTACGACTATGTAATGGTCGTAGAAGGACTTACGACCATGATGTAGTCGTAGAAGAACTTACGACTATGGGGGTGATTGTAGAAGAACTTACAATCAAAGGTTAGGCCTCTCCCTTATAGAAATAAGGGTATACGGGGACTATGTGACATCATATTTACCCATAATAAAATTACAGATAAAAGATAAAATGAGGATTATTAGATCCTCGTCATCTAGCCCGACTTCAAGTGAAAGTAACTTACTTGGTGAATGTTTAGTAAATGGTCTTACGACCATGAAAATGTCGTAGAACAATAGTCGAAGGAAGAACTCTTGATATTTGAATGCTACTTTGACGAGAATTTGTTTGGTCAAGAAGGTTACTTACAACTATCAAAAGTCATAAGAACCCTACAAGCGTGTAGTAGTCGTAGTAGGCGATTGGAGAAAAACCCTTCGATTGATACTTCCTTTGACGTAAAAGACTTGGTCGGAGAGTAATTTTACTTGGAGATGATAAAACAAACATAACTTTCTCGAGCAGACCGTGCAGGGAATTGCAAGCGATCTCTGGATCTGTTGATGAGGCGGTTCGAAGTGATCGCAGCCGTGAAGATTGTTTACAACAAAAAAGTCGTAAAAACCCTACGACCGTCCGGTGGTCGTAGCGGGAATCGGAGAAAAAGCCTTTCGATTGATACTTCCTTCGACCGAAATACTTGGTCAAGAATGTAATTTTGCTTGGGGTGACGATCGCACCTAATTTTTCTCGAGCGGACCATCGGGGAATTGCAACCGCTCTCTCGGACTTGTCCGATGAAGCGGTTCCCGGCGGTACAACCATCTATCATAGACCTATAGCGGGACGGTTTCCGGCGGCGGAGATCGTCTGATTATAAAAACTTACGGGAGGTAGACTTGGATTTTACTTTTCCCAAATCACTCCATTGTTCTTGAGCTCTTGCTTTCTCCGTCTTCGACTAGGTTTCATCTTCTCCGCCAACCCAATCAAAAAAACTTCTTCCGAGCGAAATGGCCAAGAGAGTTTACGAATGGGAGGAATCGGAGATGGATGCGGCTAAGATCAAGATCTTGGTCGATCTTGGGAAGATCCCAGAGAAGGCTCTGGTGAAGTGGATTCCGGCTATCGGGCAACATTGGCCATCGGGGGAAAATGGGCAAATCCGTCTTCCAAGCGTATTGTGAGTCGGCCTTCGATTACTGCCCACCCCTTTCTTACGGTGTACTCGAACACTTTGGGGTGGGCGGTGAACTTAGGTCCCAATTCCATTACCATGTTGAGTGTGTTCGTGTATCTCGTGAGGCGTGCACAGGGATTCCGGCGGATCTCGAGTGTTCCAATATTATTATGGGATGGCTCGACAAACCGAATCGCCGGAAGTCGTGGTCTGAGCTCCACGACTCAAGTCGAAGGAGTACATTGAGCTTTACCCGTCTTCGTGGCGGGCCGGAGGAAGAGGTGGTTCTCTTGGAAGGTCACCTCAAGAAGGCGACCTTTCTTTCGTGGGGAAGGCTCTGAAAAGAAATCTTCATGGGATTCAACCTGAAGATATCAGTAGGATTAGCCCTTATATCCAAGCCATTAAGGACTTGAAGGAAGAAGGGTGACCGGATGGCATGTGGTGAAGGATTTCATCACACGCCGAATCGATCCTCTGAAGAAGCGAGCATCTCCTATGTGGAGGTACTCGGGAGAGGAGACCCCACCGAGATTACGAGAAGGGTAAGCAATTGTCGACTTAGTTCTCTGTTTGGTTTTTCCCAACCTTGTCTAATATTTTTATCTGTTTACAGGATCTTTCACAGTGAGGTTGACTCAGTCGACTCATCTGTGAAAAGTCCCCGCCACTCCGAGGCGGTTCCTCAAATCATTGCGGCTTTGTCCGCAGATGAAAGGATAGGCGCCTAAAGGTAATCAAAAGTCGATTCTTTCTTTAGGACTTTATAGTCGTAGAAGATACTTACGACTAATGGTGATCGTAGAATATCTTACGATCAATAAAAGTCGTGAAAAACTTACGACTTGGTACTAGTCGTAGAAAAACTTACGACTAATTAGTGATTCTTCTTTTACATTTTGCTTTACGTAAAGTAGGCATGGAAAATCGCCGGAGACGACAAAGAAGTCGTTCGATGACTATTGGCGCTGGGTTGTCGAAAGACAAAGACTCGGCTCCTCCCTCGAAGAGGCGTCGACTTGTAAAATCTGCGACAAGGGGGAGCAAGTTCGAGTTACGGTCTTTCGACCAAACCCTCTACAAGACTGCGCGCATTGTAGTTGTATCTGAAGCCGAGGCGCGCACCGTCGGCCGAGGAGGTTGAAGCGATTGAACCTCTCAAGCGCAAACCTCGCAAGGCTAAGGTACCCTTCTATTATGACACGGAATCTTTCGCGATTGGTGCCACTCCTAGTTTTATTAAACAAGCTGGAAAGGGAGAAGCTGGAAGGATTTTATGTCTTTTATGAAGGGCGATCTTTGCATCGGCACAACCTGCAATCGAGGCGATCTTTATACGGAATGGTCGAGACACCTCGTCCATCCGTAAGATCGAGAAACCGAGCTCGTTTCTGTTCAAACTCTACGACCGGGCGTGGTCGTAGGCGAATAAATGTTGAACCTCGACCGGGCGTGGTCGTGGAGAAGAAGAGGTCCTCCGTTGGGAGGATTGCTCCAAAATTCTGGTTAAGACCGAGTGCGAGTATGTGAAATGTCTTGAAGTGTAAGAAGGACATTTACCTTTTCTTTTCACAACTGATTTGCTTTTCTTTATTTGGTCAGACTCCTTGACCCGGAATGCTTCACGAGAAGTCCATTGCTATCCCTTGACTCTTGGAGAGGTAGCAACGGAGGTGGTCAAGCATCACCCTTGGCCCGGTGGCCGATGAAGTCGAGACTCTCAGTGTCTCCACATCTGCTGAAGTCGTAACTCGACTCTTGAGGTAGCGGTATTCTTGTTGAGGTGGCGCTCGACTCATCAAGTCGTAGAAACAACGAGGCGGTGTGGAAGCCTCTGGTCAAGGTGGTGACCGACCTGCGACCGCCCTGGGAAGGAAATCGTGGGGCGTTCCTTCCCTACCCAAAGAGAAATCACGTAACGGAAGGAGAAAATTTCAACCACGTGGTGACTTCTTTGGGCTGCCTCCGTCGTGGGGTCTTACGCTTACAAATCTCGTGACCGAGTCCCCCATCCCAAAGATATTCCCAATACGGATAATACTTTTGACAACGAGCGCCTCGAGAAGGTGTGGTGGGACAAAGTCGCGAGGATAGATAAGCTGCAGCACCCGGACCTTGTATATTCAATTTTGCTAGAGCGACTATGAATGTAAGTATCTTGAATACTTATATATGTGGCTTTCCTTCACTTCTCCTTTGTTCTCTTTTGCGAAAGCTCGGAGCAAATTCTTTGTTGTCGGTGAGTATCATCGACAACTTTTAGAGCTAAGACAGGGAGAAAGAGCTACTCACTGCAGAGGCGAGAGGTGGTAAGTCACTTATCATCCATAGTTGTTTTCAACTTAAATACTCGTATAATGTCTTACGAGAATAGTCATGGAAGAAATTCATGACAAAGGTTTAGTCGTGAAAAAACTTACGACTACTTACGACCGAGATAGTGGTCATAGAAAGACTTACAACCATTCGTAGTCGCGAGAAAAACTTACGACTAGGTCGGTGGTTGTAGAAGTACTCACAACCATTCTACTGATTTTTATCTCCGTCTCTCGTCCTTTGTAGGTTAAGCGGTGATTCAAAGACCTTAGCGATTAAACTCGACTATGAAAAAGAGGAGTCGAGGAGGCTAAGGAATGAAGTATTGACCCTCTCGGATAGACTTCGAGAGGTTGTCTCTGCATCTAAGAAATTGCAGGAAAAAATAAACAGTAAGTGCTGAACTTAAGACTGTTTTTGAGTTTTAACCTTTACCTAACTCTCATTTCTTCTTCAGATAAAGAAAATGAGATGAAGAAACTCCGGACTGAAGTTGGAGACAAATCTTTGGTCATTCAGGAGTTTTCCCGCATTAGCAAGAATAAGGATCAAGAACTTGAGGTTACGAGAACTCAAGTAATGTAAGTAACTCTTTACCTGTTGTCCTTTTTGAGTGTTTTCCCTTTTTTAATGTTAATTCCTTGTTCAGAAATTGCTGCCCAATTGAGAATCCTTGAGGCTGAAATCCAAGCAAAGACCTTGATCTACAAATATCTTTGTGTTATGTTCCTCTAGAAGTATTTTTGTTTGACCGGTATTATTCTTTTCAGAACAAGTGGTCGAGAACAAAAAGCTTCGCGAGGCTTCGACTTGTACCCAACAGGAGATGGAGTCGATGAAGACTAGTCTTCAAGGCAGCATCACTCTCCTGAACAATGTGCTTAGTGAGCTACATTCTGAGGGAAAAACTCCTCGAGAAGATACTATAGCTGCTCACACAAGTATTATTGGAGAACAAGTCGGAAAATTGCAAGAAATGGTGACCACTCTGAAGGCTAATCAAGCTGAATCAATAAGGGAGGCGATCGAAGGCTGCATGTAAGTTACGCTTTAGCGAAACTTAAAGCTCAAGATCCCATGTAATGTTAAACCAATCGAAGCCGACTTGATTGTCACGAATCGAGGCAAGTCGTCGATTGTGGAAATCTGATCGATTGGCAAAAGGTGGCGGAGGAAATGCGACTAGGCTCTCCCCTTGAGTAATCTTGTAACTACCTTGTAAAGCGGACAATTTTTGTTAATGAGTAATATATGATCCGCTTCATTTCACGAAAATCATCTTGTCGAGTAGTTAGTAACTCAAAAGATAATAAGCGAGCGAAAGACTAAGAATTGAAGTCAAATTAATAACTTTATCCTAGCCCCGACTATTTGCTTAGATTGTTTAGACAATCTAAATAAATAGTGTTTAAAAATAGGGTTTCAAAACAAAGAGAGGTTTATTTAACTTATAGCTTTTGTTACGGTTGTTAAGCCTTTGGTCGAAAAGAGTAGAAACGACTTGACACTAGGAAGTTCCTTCTAGTGGGCGGGACCACGTCTTGAGAGAGGAAAGACTTCGACTAGGTGATGTTCCCATCTCGACTAGTTTAATCAAACCAAAAGCAAACAACTTGAGTTAAACAAGCGTCTTAGAGTACTTTAGTCATTCGTTCGTCCTTTTTGGTGGACTTGATAAGTCTTTTCGATAGCAAAAGTAGGAGACGGCGAAACTAGGAAGTTTCCTTCTAGTGGGCGGGACCACATGCAGAGAGGAAAGACTTGACTAGGTGTGTCTCTTCCTTGACCGCTTAAAACAAATCGAGTACACCAAATGTGGTCGAACAAATGTAAGAAAGTGCACTCTACTTAGAATATTTTTTTGAATTTACTAGAAAAAATAGACTAAGATTGAGAGAGTTGGCTTTGATAACATTACGACTAGATAAAACCCGAGCTCTTTGTATTGGCAAAAAAAGTGAGTAGCAGTCGATGCTAGGAAATTCCTTCTAGTGGCGTAACCACATGCGAGAGAGAGAAGTTTCGACCGGATGATGTTTCTCGCTTTTCGGCGGTGTAAAGAAAAGCTGCGTGTTTTCATATCATAGTCGAAAGATTAAAAAAGCACTACTCAAAAATTAAGGCAAAAAGAGGTAGAAAGAACCTGGACTTTTATTGCCTGAGAAATTGGTCACACATAGAATTTGCGTAACTGGTCGATGTTCCAAGAGTTTGAGAGAACCTGTCTATCTTCCATTGCTAGTCGTGACTGACCTGGCGAAAGTTACTTGACCCTTTGTGTAAGGACCTTCCCATTTAGGGAAAGTTTATTCCGATTAGACTTGGATTGGCGAGCCTCAATACCAAGTCACCTACAACAAAGTGCGAGGTTGGACCTTCGATTATAGTATCTGCTTGAGGCTTGTTGGTAGGCCGCGAGCGGATTAAGGCTAGGTTTCTCCTCTCTTGAGTAGGTTAATGTCATCTGCTCGAAGTTGTTCTGATCCGAGTTGTTGAAGGTTTCAACTCGTGTCGACCGCAATTTTAGCTCGGAGGAAGCATGGCCGGCTCAAAAACTAGAAAAATGGTGTTTCTCCTGTTGCTCGATTGGTGGTCGTCTGAACCGCCCATAATATGGAGGGTAATTCTTGTACCCAAGCCCCGGCGCTTAACAAGTGGTCGAAGACTCGAGTTTTAATTCCTCGCATTATTTGGCCATTTGCTCGTTCGAGCCCCATTGCTTTGGGGATGTGCAGCGAAGCATAGCATAGCTTGGTACCCAACTCGTCGCAAAATTCACGAAATTTTGCACTTGCGAATGTTTACCATTATGCGTAATTATCCGACTTAACTCCAAATCGACTAATTCGCTTCTCATCATGAACCTTTTCTTTGCTTAGTTGTTATCGATTCTGAGTTCGGCTTGATCCATTTTGTGAGCGTATCAATAGCCACAAAAGGAATTGAAACCTCCTGGAGCTTTGGGAAACGGTCCTAGGATATCAAGCCCCAGTGCAAAAGGCCAAGAAAGAGGTATTGTTTGTAATGCTTGAGTGGTTGGTGTATCATCTACCATGGAATTGGCACTTGGACACACTTTTTAACCACCTCCATAGCATCGTGCGAGTGTAGGCCAAGAAAACCTTGTCGAAAGGCTTTACCAACCAATGTTACAGAGGAGGCATCGTCCCACGGATGCCACTTGTATATCGTGAAGGAGTGTTATTCCTTCGTTTTGCGGAATGCATCGCATGAGTATTCCTTGGGTTCCTCGTTTATAGAGGACTCCTTCAACCAAAGTATACATTTTGGCTTTTCGGGATAATCGATCTGCCTCAAGATCATCTTCGGGTACGGAACCCTTGTAAAGATACTCGTAGATGGGAGTCATCCAGGTATCCTCGTAATCTAATGAGGCCATCTCAAGAGGAGGTGCCTCGGTTCTTCGACGAGACGGTTTTGGAGTTGCTCCAAGAAAACTCCTTTTGGTACTATGGATCGGGAAGAAGCCATCCGAGCAAGTTGGTCTCATGAGAAATTATCCTTCGAGGATAAATTGTACCTCGAAACCTAAAAATGTTTTTCTAGCTTACGTGCTGATAAGTACCGAGCCATTGTTGAGTTAGAGCACTGGTACTCTTTCCCAATTTGATTCACGACTAGTTGAGAGTCTCCTCTCACGAGTAGTCGACGAATCGAGAGTGCTTTCGCAGCTCGTATGCCAGCTAGCAAACCTTCGTGATACGCCACATTGTTAGTGGTGCGAAAGTTTAATTGTATGGCATACTTTAAGGTTTCTCCGGTAGGAGATACGGGACCACCCGACCCGAGCCACTTAAAGTAAGTGACCCGTCAAAGTACATCATCCAGTGGTCGTGGGAATCGTCTCGGGGATCTGAGCGAGTTCAGATTTGTCCATTCGGCGACAAAGTCTGCCAAGATCTGGGATTTTATGGCCGTTCGGGACACGAAATGGAGGTCGAACTCCCCAAGTTCGACTGACCATTTTGCCATGCGTCCCGCTGTTTCCTTATTATGGAGGATTGCTCCCAAAGGAAACTCAGACGGCACAGCTATTTTGTGCGCCTGAAAATAATGCCGCAGTTTCCTCGAAGACATGAGGAGGGCATATAGAAGTTTTGGACCTGAGGGTAACGCTCCTTAGGCCCGTAAAACTTCGACGTAGTAAACCGGCCGTTATACGTTTTCACGTTCTACGACTAGTACTGCGCTTGCTGCCTGTGGCGTGGCAGCTAGGTAAATTAAGAGCGTCTCTTCTGGCTTTGGAGAAACCAGAACAGGAGCACTCGAAAGATACCTCTTGACATCCTCAAAGGCAGCGTTTGCCTCGTTCGACCACTCAAAACCTTCATGTCTCCTGAGAAGTTTAAAGAAAGGTAGTCCTTTTTCTCCTAGTCGTGCGATGAAACGACTTAAAGCCGCCATGCACCCAGTGAGTTTCTGGACTTCCTTTTTTGTGTTTGGAGGACGCATCTGGAGGATGGCTTTTATTTTTTCAGGATTTGCTTCGATTCCTCGTTCAGATACTAGGAATCCAAGCAATTTTCCTGAAGAAATTCCAAACACACACTTCTCTGGATTGAGTTTTAAGCGGTGCTTTCTGAGGTTGTCGAATGTTTCTTGTAGGTCGGTGATATGATTAAGTCTCTTAATGCTTTTTACGACTAGATCATCAACATAGGCTTCCAAATTCCGGCCTAATTGAGATGAAAAAGTCGATTGCATTAAGCGTTGAAAAGAAGCACCGGCATTCTTTAGACCAAATGGCATTTTGACATAGCAAAAGGTACCAAATGGAGTAATGAATGCGGTCTTTTCTTCATCATTTAAACACATATTGATCTGGTGGTATCCAGAATATGCATCTAAAAAACTTAATATCTCACAACCTGCAGTTGAATCAACCAGCTGATCAATACGAGGTAAAGGGAAATCATCTTTTGGACAAGCTTTATTAAGATCAGTAAAGTCCACGCACATCGCCATTTGCCGTTTGACTTTTTGACCATTACGAGGTTAGCCAACCACTCGGGTGGTTGACTTCTCTTATAAAGCACGCTTTAAGTAGCTTATCCAACTCGACTTAATAGCATCTCGTCGATCGGGGCAAATCTCCGTAATTTTTGTTTCTGGTACTTTATCGGTAGTAAAGCTAGCACGTGCTCGATTACCTCCACAGGGACTCGGGCATGTCGGATGCTTGCCACGCAAAGACATCTGCGTTAGCTCGGAGGAAGGTAATGAGGCGTCTTCCTATTTGGGGTCGGAAGTCTCCCGTCACGAGCAGATCTTGAGGTTCTTCTGCGTCGGAGGAACCTCTTTGACTTGATCGTTCGGCTTTGGTGCGACTTTGAAGCCGACTTGCTAGTCGGTGACTTTCATCTCGAGTTGGTATTTGACCAACCATCTCGAGGATCGGCGGCCGCAGACTATCGCCATCTTTTGTCACATCGAATGGTGATCACTCCTTTGGGACTGGCATCTTAAGACATTGATACCGTAATGAGTAGCCATTAAGAATTTTGCCAAAGTTGGTCGTCCGAGTATGGCATTATATGCCGTGTCGAAATCGACCACATCAAAGGAGACTTTCTACGTCACGAAATTACTTGGTGAGCCAAATGTTAAAGGAAGAAACTTGGCCAATAGGTTTGGTGAAGACCCGGTACAATTCCATGAAAGGAGTATCGCATCGCCTTACCTTTGTCTGGGTACTTGCATCTCGTCCGGGCATTAGTAAATAATATGTTCAAGAAGCGCCACCATCAACCAACACTCGATTGACCCGACAGTTGTTGATGGTGGGTTCACCACAATCGGATATCGACTGATCGACTCGTAGTGATCGGACGGTCATCCTTCTCAAAAGAGATGGTAACCGACCACTTGGTAATTTATTGACGAGAGGAGTATGTAGAGAATTTACCTCTCGTCCGTGACTTTAAGTTGTCGTTTGGAGTCGTATCTGGATGATCCTCCGTAGATGTGCTCAACGGTATGTTGCGGATCTTGGAGCGGCATCTCCTCATCATCAAGCGACTTTTGGCCACTCGTATGTCCTACCGCCGAGAGTAGGGAGTGGTGCTTTGCCGTTGTAGTAGTCTTGAGCTTTCTTTGGAAAACTTCGGCGATTCGGAGGTCATGTCCTTCCTTTTTATGAAAAGGACACCACCTTGGTTTGTCGTTCCTACGATCAGGGCGCTTACCTTTGCCTTGATCAGGGTACGACTTGGTGGTTTGGGGCTCTCCATCTTTCACGGCCAGAACCTCCTTGGAACCACTGGCTTGTGGTTTTTGATTTTTTATTTTCTTCTTGGACTTTTTTGCTTTTTTATCTTTACCAACTTCACCTGGCTCTCGAGGAGTATATGTTTCTCGATCGATAGTGTTGTTCCACTCGACTGCCTCAGAAGCAGTTGCATATCGATCGGCCATCTCGAAGAGTTCGAACTTGATGTTGGGAGGATTGAGCAATGTCCTCCGTTATTCTTCTCTGCGGACTCCTTGCTTAAAAGCCACGATCACGGAGGAATCGAAATTTCGGAATTGAGTTACGAACCTGACTAAAGCGTTTGATGAATTGACGCAAAGTCTCGTTGTTGTTCTGTTTTATCCGGTGCAAGTCGTCTTCTTTTCCAGGGCGGTTGTATGTGCCTTGGAAATTCGCCTGTAGAAGATCACAGAGGTGTTGCCAAGAGTAGATCGACTCGAGTGGTTGGTTTAATAACCACGATCGAGCGGATCCTTCGAAACACGATCGGAAGGTAATTCGCCATTACATGCTCTCCTCCTCCGCTTTGCTCGGACGGTTGTTGTATAGATCTGAAGAAATTCGATGGGATTTTGAGATCCATCAAATTTCTCCATGTTCCTTTGTCGAAAATGAGGTGGCGTGAAATAACGCTCGAAGGTCGGCGAAAATGCGGCATCCGGTAATCACTTCTTACGCCTTCTTTGTAGAAAAGAAGGGTTAATGTCACCAGTGATCGTATCTGACGATGCCCTGATAACAGTGACTGTTACGTAGTAGGCCTCGGTTCTCGAGGAGAATACTCCTCGTATTCCACTCGTTAGAATTTCTTTGTCGAAGTGGTGAATGATCACCTCTTGAGGGCTTCTTGATCTTGGTGATCGAAGGTATTTCTCAAATAGGGAATCGATTCGACTTATGGTCGTGTCGATTCCTACGTGAAAATATTCGATTGATCAGTAGGCGAGAAGTCGTATTACTACGACTACGAGTGTTGTCGATGAGTACCTCCGATCTTGTCATTCTGATTCGAAGTCTTTGCGTAATCTCTTGACAAGAGATCGTACCACTGGCGTTCGAGCAAGCTCTTGGTTGGGATTCTCGAGCAAGTCGTTGATGTTCGGAGTTCTTGTACCTCCTCCGTGATGTTGAATCGCCCGAGCAAGTTTTACGGGATCGCAATTTTCTTTCTTCGGCGACATCAAAATCCTCCTCCTCGGGTCTTTGAGGCCTTCTTAGTGGAGTGCTAGAATGTCGAGGATTTCCTCGCGTTCATCAGTGTTGGTCCTCTCTTAGCGGTGGTGCCCTTGCCATTACCACGAGGGGCGGTGTGTGATCTTCGGGAGTGTCCTTATCTCGGCCTCCATGAGGTGACCACGATTTGGGGAAGGGCGAAGACCTCCGTTGATGATTCTCACTTGCGCTCGAGGCCTCCAGCTTGAGGAGTGCTCGAGGGACACCATCTGGCGACTTGGAGTAATCCCCTCGGTGGGGAACTCAGGTTATAATCGTCTCCATTCGCAAATGAGATCTGCGGGAGGCGGTCAATTCTGAGGAAAAGCATGCTTGATCCCACCTCTCTGGAGTTACCACGAGAGAGAATCACTAGATCTTTGGTGGAGTCTGGAATGGTGGCTCCCGAACTTGACTTACCAAGTCGGACCGTCTTAAGGGACTTGAACACTCGGAGAAAAACTCTTGTCGCGTTGTGAGTCCTCCAGGGGCGGTCTGGTCGGATTGACCCTTGTCCTTTGAGGGAAATGGCTCCTCTGTTGGGCGTATTGTTGTGGGGATAAGGATCCCTCCTCAACTCTATTAATGGGATGGTTTCTGGAGAATAATCTCCAAGGCAACATCACCATCGGGATGCATCACTC
This sequence comes from Hsuehochloa calcarea, assembly GCA_036346395.1. Lineage (NCBI taxonomy): Eukaryota > Viridiplantae > Streptophyta > Magnoliopsida > Poales > Poaceae > Hsuehochloa > Hsuehochloa calcarea. The sequence continues at coordinate 17,077,509 of CM070594.1, forward strand.
GGTTCATAGTCGAAACCGGCATCCATGTCGACGTCTGCGTGTCTGCCAAGTCAAACCAGTTCTCCTCGTTCCATTCTCCCGCCATGATTGCATGAGATTGGAAAAAGAGAGTATGTTGACAAGAGATTAGGAAGATCCCCGACTGTCGGCGCCAGCGCCGGTGTATTAGAACCGATCTTACGTAAAGATTGTTTGATTCGGGGTCTCCTAGAGATAAGATCACGCAGAGTGGATTGACACGGGATGTTTAGGCGAGTTCGGGCCTTCTCCAAGAGAATAATAACCCTAATCCTGTGTGTATGGTATTCTTGATGATCAAGTAAAAGACTAAGACTATTACAGAGAATAGCACTTGTGTTCCTACTTGGTGGCTCTTGTTAGCCTTTCCTATCTCTCGATTGATGCCCTTATATAGTCGTGAAGAAGTAGCCGTTTCGTCCTACGGAAGATCGCCTAATTAATGTAATGTGGCGCATGATGGTAGTAATTACGGCGCCTTGACTTCTTCACGCCGTCGGCAATTATCTTCCGAGATAATGGGGTATTTACACACCATTAATACGCGGAATAATAGTGCGTGTAGACCGTTCGGATTCCTTAATCAATTGGACCTACCCGTCTGTAGGTTTGATTATAAGGTGGTCGTAGTTTTCCTGGTCGTAGAAGGACTTACGATCAGGTAGCAGTCGTAGAATAACTTACGACTATGTAATGGTCGTAGAAGGACTTACGACCATGATGTAGTCGTAGAAGAACTTACGACTATGGGGGTGATTGTAGAAGAACTTACAATCAAAGGTTAGGCCTCTCCCTTATAGAAATAAGGGGTACTTCTGGGGACTATGTGACATCATATTTACCCATAATAAGAATTACAGATAAAAGATAAAATGAGGATTATTAGATCCTCGTCAGATAGCTTAAGGCTCTCGAACGCGAGGTAAACTCCATTGACCCTCCTCTTGTCAATAGGTTGCCTAAGTGGTCGGAAGTCACTATCTCATTTGAGAAGAGTGATTGCCCGATCCCTTCCACTCGACCAGGTCATTTCCCGATCATCGTCGAGACTACTATCAACAACTATCGAGTAAATCGAGTGTTAGTTGTGATGGAAGCTTCGTTAAATATCTTGTTTATGAGTACCCTAGACGAGATGCAAGTACCCAAGACCAAGGTATGACCGGTATGATACTCTTTTCATGGTATTATACTGGGGTCTTCGACCAAAGCTATGGGCCAAGTTTCTCTTCCTTTAACATTTAGTTCACCAAGTAATTTCAGGACAGAGAAAATCTCCTTTGATATGGTCGATTTCGATACAACATATAACGTCATACTCGGACGACCAATTTTTGGCAAAATTCTTAATGACTACTCATTATGGGTATCAATGTCTTAAGATACCAGGTCCCAAAGGAGTAATCACAATTCACTGTGATAAGAAGATGACGCATACGTGCGACCATCGATCCCTTGAGACGGTTGGCCAAATACCAACTCAGCGAGAAAATAAGGAGTAGTCTTTGACCAAGCAGTCGAAATCAAAAGCTGCACCAAAACCGAACGATCAGGTCAAAGAGGTTTCTCTGGATCCAGAGGATCCCTCGATGACTATTCGCATCGGTGATACTTTCGACCCCAAATAGGAAGATGCCCTCATCACTTTCTTCCGAGCAAACACAGATGTCTTCACATGGCAAGCATTCGACATGCCCAGAGTCCCAGGGAATTGATCGAGCATAGGCTAGCTTTACGTCCTCACAAAGTACCCATAAAACAAAAGTTACAGATATTTACCCCTGATCGACGAGATGCTATCAAATCAGAATTGGACAAGCTACTTAAAGTAGACATTATAAGAGAAGTCGACCACCCAAACTGGTTGGCCAACCTTGTAATGATTAGAAAGTCTAACGACAAGTTACGGATGTGTGTAGACTTCACTGATCTCAATAAAGCTTTTACAAAAGAAGATTTTCCTCTACCTCGTATCAATCAGTTGGTTGATTCTACTACCGGTTGCGAAACGATAAGTTTTCTATATGCACATTCCGGCTACCATCAGATTAATATGCGTCTAGAAGATGAAGAAAAGCCTGCATTTATTACTCCATTTGGAATATTTTACTATGTTAAAATGCCATTTGGTCTAAAAATGCTGGTGCTTCTTTTCAATACTTGATGCAATCGACTTTTTCACCTCAACTAGGCTAAAATTTGGAAGCTTATGTTGATGATCTAGTCATAAAAAGCATCAAGTGGCTTAATCATGTTTTCAACTTACAAGAAACATTCGACAACCTCATAAAACACCGCCTGAAACTCAATCTGAGAAGTTGTGTTTGGAGTCTCTTCTGGAAAGTTGCTTGGATTTCTTGCCTGAAACTCAATCGTACAAATGCGGCCACGAAGAAAGAAGTCTGGAAACTCACAAGATGCATGGCGGTTTCGAGTAGTTAGAAGAGGCAAACGCTACCTTTGAGGATGTCAAGAGGTATCTTACGAGAGCTTCTATTTTTGTTTCTCCGAAGCTAGAAGAGACGCTCTTAATTTATGTAGCTGCCACGCCACAGACAGTGAGCGCACTACTGGTCATAGCCCGTGAAAATGTCCAACGACTAGCTTACTACGTAAGTGAAGTTTTACACAGGCCTAAGGAGCGCTATCCTCAAGTCCAAAAAACCTCTTTATACCCTCCTTATGTCTTCGAGGAAACTACAACATTATTTCCAGGCGCACAAGATAATTGTGTCGTTTGAGTTTCCCTTAGGAGTGGTCCTCCATAACAGGGAAGCAACGGGACACATGGCAAAATGCTCAGTAGAACTTAGGGAGTTCGACCTCCATTTCGCGTCTCGAACGACCATTAAATCCTAGATCTTGCAAGACTTTGTCGCCGAATGGACAAATCGAACACATTCGGGATCCCGATCGATACCCATGACCGATGGGCGATGTACTTTGTGGGTCACTTACTTTAAGTGGCTCGGAGGTCGAGTCGTCTGGAATATCCTCAGAGAGACCTTAAAGTATGCCATTCAATTAAACTTTCAGACCACTAACAATGTGGCAGAGCACGAATGTTTGCTGGTTGGCATACGAGCTGCGAAAGCACTCGCGATTTGACGACTACTCGTGAGAGGAGACTCTCAACTAGTCATGAATCAGGTCGAAAAAGAGTACGAGTGCTCTAATCCGACCATGTCTCGATACTTATCGGAGTCAAAAGCTAGAAAAGTATTTTTAGTTTTGAGGTACAATTTATCCCTCGAAAGGATAATTTTCTCGCAGACTAGCTTGCTCGTATGGCTTTTCCCAACCGCAAGTACCAAAAAGAGTTTTTGTGGAGAAACTCCAAAGCCGTCTCTAGTCGAAACACCATAGATAACTCCTATTGAGATAGCCTCTCTAGAATACGAGGATACTTGGATGAATCCCATCTACGGTATCTTCAAAGGGTCTAATACCGATGGCGATCTCGAGGCGGATCGCTTATCCAGAAAGACCAAAATGTATACTTTGGTCGAAGGAGTCCTCTACAAATGAGGCACTCAAGGGGTACTCATGCGATGCATATCACCGAGGGAAGGACTAAACCTCCTTCATGACATACACAAGAGCATCTGTTGAACTTATGCTTCCTACAGAATGCTGGTCAGCAAGGCCTTTCGATAAGCTTTTTACTGGCCAATAGCCCTCTATGATGCCAAAGAGTTGGTTAAAAAGTGTCTACAATGCCAATTTCATAGCAGGCAGATACACCAACTGGCTCAGACATTGCAAACAATTTCTCTATCTTAGACTTTTGCGACTTGGGCTCTCGATATCCTAGGACCGTTCCCAAAGGCTCCATGAGGTTTTGAGTTCCTTTTTGTGGCCATTGATACGTTCACAAAATGGATCGAAGCTGAACCTGTGACTGGGATAACAACGAAGCAGCAAAATGGTTCATGATGAGATGCATGATTACTCGGTTTGGGGTCCCAAGTTGAATAATCATAGATAATGGTAAGCAATTTTCGAGCGTAAAATTTAAAGAATTTTGCGACGAGTTGTGTACCAAAGTGTGTTACACCTCCGTTGCCCATCCTCAAAGCTATGGGGCAGTCAAAAGAGCGAATGGCCAAATAATGCAGGGAATCAAAACTCGAGTCTTTGACCAGCTTGTCAAGCGCTCGGGGGCTTGGGTACAAGAATTACCCTCAGTATTATAGGCAATTCGTATGACTACTAGTTGGACCACAGGTGAAACACATTTTTCCTAGTTTTCGATGTCGACGCCATGCTTCCACCAGAACTAAAGATCAGGTCGACACGAGTCGAAACTTTCAACAACTCTACGCAAGAACAACTTCGAGCAGATGATATCAACCTACTCGAAGGGAAGAGAATCAAGCCTTAATCCGTTCAGCAGTCTACCCAGCAAGCCCTACACAAATACTACGATCGTAAGGTCTAACCTCGCAGCCTAGCTGTAGGTGACTTGGTATTGAAACAAATTCAATCCTAATCTAATCGAAACAAGCTTTCCCCCAAGTGGGAAGGTCATTACACATTGGTTGAAGTTACGCGACCAAATTCGGTACGACTATCAATGGAAGACGGCCGAATTCTCTCAAACTTTTGGAACATCAACCAGTTATGCAAAATTTATGCGTAACCAACATACTCGATAATAAAGTATCAGGTTCTTTCTATCTTTATTGTCTTACTTTGATTAGCGCTTCGATAAATTTTTTGACTATCCCCTGGTCCTAAGTTTTTCTACGACCAGTACTCAGCACTTCTTTACACTGGTCGAAAGGATATGAACATCACCTTGTCAAAGTCTGTCCTTTATGCACGTGGTCCTGCCCACTAGAAGGAACTTTCTAGTGTCGACTCGTTCCTCACTTTTGCTGCCAACACAAAGAGCTCGGGTTCAACAAATATGGTCGAAATATTTTTATCAAACTCTTAGTACCTTAGTTTATTTCTTTATTCGTTTTGAAAAATATTCTAAGTAGAGTACACTTTGGTAATTTGTTCAACTACTCATGGTAAACTCAGTTGGTTTAAACTGGTCGGAGAAAGACACACCACCTAGTCGAAGTCACAACAGCTAGTCGAAGTCTTTCCTCTCTGCACATGGCCCTGCCAACTAGAAGGAACTTCCTAGTGTCGTCCTATTTCTAACTCTTGCTACCAGGGCAAACCTATTGAGTGCACTCGAAAAGGCTAAACGAATTCTAAAGTAACTCCAAATTTTTGTCTAACTCATGTTGTCACTCTTGATTTGATTAATCTAGTCGGAGTTGGTAACGTCACCTAGTCGAAGCCTTTCTTTTATGCACGTGGTCCTGCCCACAAGAAGGAACTTCCTATCATCGACTCGTTACTACTCTTACGACCAGTGCATGATAATCGGGATCATAGACTATAAGTCAGCCAAACATCTCTTTTTTTTCTTCTAAAAACCTGTTTAACACTATTTACTTAGTTTATCTAAATAAACTAAGCAAATAATCGGGGGCTAATATGACTTCAATTCTTAGTCTTATTCTCTTTTTCCATTCACTATCTTATGAGTTACTAACTACTCTACAAGATGATTTTTCAGGAAGAAGAAAAGATCATATATATCAACAAACTTGTCTTTACAGGTTCTTATTACAAACTACTCTGACGAACGAGATCCTATCTGCATCTTCTCCATAACTTCCTTGTTGATCGACTGTATATCTTTCATCAACCGCTCCGCTTCTGCTTCACAGTAGTCAAAGTCGGCTTTGATTGGTTGCAGACTAAAGTTCAGGTCATGAGCTTTAAGTTTTGCATGAACAAAACTTATTCCGCCTTCGACCGTCTCCTTTATCGAATCAGTTTGGTTGGTCTTCAGAGTGGTCACCGACTCTTGTAAAGTCTCGACTTGTTTTCGAGTGGTACTCAAGTGAGCAAGTATTGACTCTTCACGAGGAGTAACATCCTCGGCATGTAGCCCACTGAGTACATTGTTAAGGAGAAAAATGTTGCCCAGAAGGTTGATCCTCATCGACTTCATCTCCTCTTGATTACAAGTCGAAGCCTCATAGAGTTGTTTTATTTCTACTGTTGTAACATCCCAGCCCAACCGGAGCAAGGAATGCTACCACACAAACATTTTTATAACTAAATTAACCCATTTTGCTAATAGTTCGATGGAACTTCCTTTGAATAACTAACCGTACTGGGGGTTTGCACAGCTAACAATAGGAATAAATAATTATCCAAACGCACAATCTAAAGCATATCCATAAAAAATTATCCAAGGCACAAAGCATAAATATAAGAAACCTTAAGCGGTTTACTTAAATTCTACAGTACCATTCAATCTGTTTATTCAATGGAAAATTGGTTCATGCCAATGTGCATCTAAGCATAAATCTACTCCCTCCCATGCATGTTGTCCACAAACGGGGTACCTAAAAATACAGTAACAGCAATAGTGAGTCCAAGACTCAGAAAAGTACATTTAGCAAGACTATAACATAAACAACTGTAACCATCATCATCCATCCACAATTCTCAATAATAAACATTTCATATGCTCATGCTATGCAAATTTCTCAAATGCACTTTTCTTTCCTCTTTTGCATATACCAGTATTGCGGAGTGTTACACCCGTCGGTGTTCACTCATGTCCGCATTATCAAATGCGGGGAGCCATTGCCCATCCTTTTTCAGATGGGGACCCATTGCCCTTATCTTAAATATGGGGATCTCAATGCCCACTCCCGTGGGTATCTCATGCCAACATGCATGATTGATATGAAATGACATGGACAATCCACAATATGTTCTCATAAGAATTATCAATTATCGATCATCATATAAACAATGTGAAATAAACACTTTCATCACGTATAATCATATTAAGCACGCATCAACCATATTGCCCAACACACAATATCGTACTAAAATTGTACTCGTCTTTTTCCGCTACGGCGCGCGAAGAAGCAAAGATGGTGTCTCTATTCCGGGACTCAGCGTCCTACACAAGAATAGCGCTAACAATAAATACGCTGAAAAATGGACTCCGTTTACGTCCCTTAACCCAACTCCTCAAGACCTAGGGTTCGAATACAGGTTTTACTCCACCTTCCCGACAGTCTAGCAGAAAGAACTACGGGACAACAGCGCTAAAAAATAACATAACTCTTACTACGCAACTCGGAACGGGGTGATATTAGACTCTCTATAATCATGACAAAACCAATTACAATAATCTAGTTGGGCAAGTCCCCTGATTCGGCCTCCTACAAATTCTTATATTCACGTAAAGTTTCTGTCTCTGCAATCTGACAGTCAGCGAAACAGTGGCGGTAATAATTCCATAATTTTGATTGCCAACTCTGTTAATTGTGTTCTTTATCAACTTGGAAAGCTTACTGAATTTTCCATAAGTTTCGTGTTGGGTGACCTTCCTGATTCGGTCTCTAATTATTTCTTACTGGCCAGACAATCAAACTGCTAATTCTCGTTAGCTCTCCTGGACAGTCGCAGAAAACTACCATAACTCCTAAACTGTAAGTCCAAATCAGGTGATCTCAGTGCCAAAAGAAATATAAGGACGAGCCCTACAACTTTATAACATATGGACGGATCGAAAACGTCGCAACCTACCCAAAACCGGCGAGCAGCGTCGTGACCCAAACGATCTATTCTTGTGACATCAAATTGAATCGAATAATCTACCGAACTATCAGGGATCGAGGTTACCCTTGATGAATCGCTAGATAACGACGCCTCACTGCGTGCGAATGCCCTTCTCCTCTCCTCTTTCTTCCTCCCCTTTCTTCCTTCTCCCTTTCTTCCTCTTCTTTTCTTCTTCCTCCTTCCTCTCCTTCCTTTATCCCCTTCTCCTCATCTTGGTAGAGCAACATGGGGTTGCTACAGTCCTGTGAACAGTGACAATGCACTGTAGCTACAGTGATTTTAGGGTTTTCCCCTCCTTTTATATGTGGCTGGCCCCTCATGGGCCTCCTGGGCCAAGGCCCGAGGCTCAGGTTGCCCAAAAACTGCATAAAGCCCCTTTTCTTATGTCTAATTTCTCACTGCTTTCTCTAAAAAGAATAAAGCTAGTCAGATAAAGTGACCCCTAAAGGAAAACGAAACTGGTCGCTGGAAAAGACTTGTTTACCTACCAGTCGAGAATCTAACTTCTTGACTTTATAGTCATGAGAGGTAGTGCTTTTTGCATAGTGCTCCACCCAAGTCTTAACCTTCTGATCTTTTTCTTTGGCGATATAGGAAATCTCGTGAACAACCATAGTCTTATCTTTGACCTCGGTTTCGAGCTTCCCCATTTCGACCTCTTTTTCTGAAAAGAAATGAGGGTTAGAAAAAGAAAAGAAGGTTATAAGCGGTCTTAAGTTCAACACTTACCGTTTATTTGTCCCTGTAACTTTTGAATTACAGAGTTTGCCTCCTGAAGCTTCTTCAGAAGGGACTCTTTCTCTTCCCTTAGCTTTTTCGTCTTGACCTTCTCGTAGTCGAGCGAATCGGCCAATGACTTTTTGTCGCTCTTGAACCTACAGAGGAAAATAGTAGACATGAGCATAGGACAAGCGGTTGTAAGTCTTTCTACGACCGGTGCCTAGTCGTAAGTTTTTCTACGACAATCCTCTGATCGTGAGTTCTACTACAACCATTATCCAATCGTAAGTTTTTCTACGACATTTCCCTGGGCGTAAGTTCTTCTACAACTAGCACATAGTCGTAAGTTTGTCTACGACAATCCTCTGGTCGTAAGTTCTCCTACAACCAGTACCTAGTCATAAGTTTTTCTACGATAATCCTCTGGTCGTAAGTTCTCCTACAACCATTATCTAGTCATAAGTTTTTCTCGACATTTCCACGGTTGTAAGTTCTTCTCGACCGGCACATAGTCGTAAGTTTTTCTCGACAATCCTCTAGTCGCATGTTCTCCTCGACCGGTATTTAGTTGTAAGTTTTTCTCGATATTTCCACAGTCGTAATTTCTTCTACGACCTACACATAGTCGTAAGTTTTCACACGACAATCCCCATAAGCACTGTGCAAGTGCTCGAAACATAAATGGCTACGAGTAATAGTGACTTACCATCTTTTTGCACCTTGCGAGTTCCGCCTTCTTCCATCGCGGCTATATAAGTTGTGCATTGTACTCTGCAATGATGACAATTTGCTCTACAACTCTGCATAAAGAATGATAGTGAGAGCGAGAAAAGCCACATATATAAAATTTGAGTAACAAACATTTATGTTGATGCTCGTTCGAGCAAACATGGAGATACATACGTAGGGTTCTTCAGTTCATCAAGCTCTTGAACCCGATTCCACCACACCTTTTCATGACACTCGTCGTCGAAAACACTCCCCATGTCAGGAATATCCTTGGGGTGTGCAACTCGGGTACGAGACATGAAAGCAGAAGACCCCACAACGGAAGCCGGGCTGAAGAATTCAGAAAAGAAGTTAACATATTCTTCTTCTTCTGATTCGGAGATGACATCTCCTTGGAGACCGGGAGGAGCATCTACAACGACTTCCTTCCTGATGCGGCAACCCTACGATCCATCGCCTTGGCCTGGTGCCTCCGCTGCACCATGCGCCGTTTTCACCTCAGATTCTACTACCACTCCTGTGGACGCAGTTGCTTCGGCAGCAACGACTTCTTCCACCACCCAGACGGTGGACAACCCTTTAACCACCGCCACTGTCATTCCTCCAACTGCCGGAGAAATACCAGTGGACTCCTCGACAAAAGGTAAATATTGTTCCTACACTTTTTTCTTTTTACATACCTTCGTGTGCCATATTTGATCTTGAATCTGGAAGAAACCTTCCCTAAAGAAGATTTCGTTGACTTCTTCTCAACCACGACACGTCTGGTCATGGGTCTTAAGCGAGCACTACCGCTCCTCGAGCCTCATAGTTCTTTAGATGGCCAAGACCTGTCTCGACTCCATCAAGGGCAGCACTGCCCTCGACCACAGACACTGCTGGTGCAGCGGTTTCTTTCACAAAAGGCACGAAACTCTTCTAGTTCTACTTTAATTGTTGCTTGACAAAGCCACAGGAGGCAGAAACTGCGAAAGTCTTATTATTGTAGTAAAAGGGTACCTTGATCTTGGGGGTTTTGTGTTTGAGTGCTTGGTAACCGGTAGCCATTCTGCGTGGCCGTGCAAAGGGCCCTGGTCGAGCGGTGAGCTCGAGCTTGCGCCTCCTTATCGTGACTTTCTGGTGGCGCTTTTTGGCCGGAGGAGTCTCGACTTGCTCCATCGCCACGCCAACGACCATCAATTTGACCTCTTTGTCGTCTCGACGGTCCTCCATGCCTACTTTCTGCAGAAGTCAAAAAAATAAATATTACTAAGCGGTCGTAAGTTATTCTACGTCCAGAACCTAGTCGTAAGTTTTTCTACGATTACGAAATCCTAAAGAAGAAATCAGTCCTTGATTACCTTCCCTCCTATCCTGTGCGGTCAAAACCGCAAGGATTTGAGGAGCCACCATGTTTGGTGGCGGGGATTTCTCACAAATGAGTTTGACCTGAGCGTCAATTTCCGCTTGTGTGTGCAGTAGCAAATATACTTTCAACAACCAAGTCCGAAATAAATAGAAAGATAGCTAAATTGAAAGTTTACTTACCCTGCTCGTAATCTCTGGTCGGGCCATGCGACCCCGAGTACTTCGACATGGGATGTGCTCATTTCTTCAGAGGGCTAATGCAGTTTGTGATGAAATCCTTCATCACGTGCCAACCGGTGAGCCCCTCCTCCTTCAATTCCTTGATGGCTTGAATGTAGGGAGCGATCCGGCCAAGATCCTTGGGAGTCGAATCCCAGGAAGGAATCTTCTCGGTGGCGTTCCCGGCGAAAGAGAGGCTATCTTCACTGGTAGTCTCCCAGTAGAACCACCTCTTCTTCCATCCCGGCCATGACGACCAGGTGTACATCTTAATGTACTCCTTCGAGTTCCCGTCGTGGAGCTTTAGACTATAGCTAATGGTGACTCGGCCGGCCCGGTCATCCGTAGAAATCTTGGAACAACTCTAAGTCGTAGAAATCCCCAAGTAGGCCCCACACAAGTATACAAACACACCTAACATTGTGATGGAATTGGGAACAAGGTTCACCAATTCCACCCCAAATTGTTCGATCTGCGTAAGGAAATGGTGAGAAGGCAATTGAAGGCCACATTCACGATGCAGCTCGGAAGACGGGGATCTGCCCAATCTCCCACGAGGACCAATGTTGCCCAGAAGCCTCAATCCACTTCAGGAACTCCTTATTTGGGATCTTCTCGTGGCAACGAGCTTTCATCTTGGTCGCATCCATCTTGATTGACCTCTTGGGAGCGGCTCGGCCATCTATCTCACGGGGAGGAGGCTTGAAGGCAAATGATTTGGTTGGCGGCAGAGAGCGCGAAAGCTTAAATAATAGTTGGAGTGATTGGAGAAAAGTAAGAACCCTACAATCGCAACCACAATAAGTTTTTATAACCGCGCACTTAGGTTAAAGACGTGGCAACCTAATAGTTGCCACCTCTTCGGCAACCGCTCAAACAGATAGGTCTACGAGAGTCGATTCAGAATTGTAAATTTGTTTGTTCAGGAAAATCAAATCTGTCTTTACACCTCAAGCGAAGTTACCTTCTTGATTGAGTCTTTTCTGGTCAAATGAAATACCAGTTGGAAATGATTTACTTCCGATCACCATACTACGACCACTTTGTAGTCGTAAGATTTTATACAACCACCTTGTAGTCGTAAGGTTTCCTGCAAACTTCTTGACTAAGTTTGTTTCTAGTCAAATAAAATATCAGCCAAAAAGTCTTTCCTTTGACCATCGTTCTACAATCATATTCTGGTTGTAAAATCATCTACCGATCATTTCCCAAGTAGGTACTTTCACTTGAAGTTGGGGGGCTAGATGACGAGGATCTAGAAATCCTCATTTAATTATTTATATGTAATCCTTATTATGGATAATGACGCCATTATGTGGTTCTTGAGTATACCCTTAATTTTTATAAGGGAGAAAATTTGAGTCGTAAGATCTTCTATGACTACCTCATGATCGTAAGTTCTTCTCGATGACCTCATGGTCGTAAGTTCTTCTACGACCGGTCATTCGACCACCCCATAGCCGTAAGTTCTTCTCGACTAGCACATGATCATAAGTTCTTCTCGATCACCTCATGGTCGTAAGTTCTTCTCGACCGGGTCAACTACGACCTCTCTATAGTCGTAAGTTCTTCTACGACTAGCACATGATCATAAGTTCTTCTACGATCACCTTATGGTCGTAAGTCCTTCTACGATCAGGTCAGTTACAACCACCCTATAATCGATTGAGCTTACAGACAAGTTGGCTCAATTGATTAGGGCATCCAAACAGTCAGTATACACTATTATTCTTTGGAATAACTGTACGATTAATATCTCTATCCTGGTGATAATTACCTGGTAACATGGGAACGTTACTTCTCCAACATTAATCTCCGGTAACTGCGCCATCATCTGAAGCATTGATACGCCCTTTGGGCTGGAGAAATTGTCTCCCACTTTGAGCACGCTATAAAAGGAGGAATCACCAGACAGCAGGGAAAGGAAGAAAGACACAATCATGAGCACAAGACATTGCATTTCAGTCTTTCTCTTGATCTGTAACTAGCATCCTCAGTATAGCCACACAGGTGTAAGGTTGTTATTCTCTCCGGAGAAGACTCAAACCTGTATAACAATCCCTGTGTCATTCTCTATGTGTGATTTGAGTCTTAGCGACCCCCCGAATCAAACAATCATTATGTAAGTTTGGTTCTAAAATACCGACAGAACCTTTCTAACATCCTATGAGTGTAGGTTGACTGATGCACTAATATCCCTCAGAGACATGATCAAGCTGCAAGCCTAGGCAATATCTAGTTCTACCCAAATCCTTCATTTCGAACTCTGACTCCATGTAAGAATTTGCTTTCTTAATACCTTCTAGGGTTCTGATGATATTCAGATCACCTTCATACATTAAGATTATACAACATCCATCCTGGGATCGTCGTATAAATACACATGGATTATTATCATTGTTCATGTAGCCTTTCTTACATAGAAAGTCGCTTCAAATGATTATACTACATTCTACCTTATTTCTCAAGTCTGTAAAGTGACTTTCTGAGCTGCAAACTATACATATTTCTATTTGCTCTGTCATGGTTTGGGATAGGGATACATTCAGGTATCTTTATATAAATGTCTGAATCCAATATTCCATAAAGGTATGCAGTTACCACATCTATCTATTTCATTTCTAAATTCAAGTTTATTGCTATTGAAATTAAATATCTAAAGGTAGTTCCACCCATGACCAAGGAAATATGTTTCTTTATAATCAACACCTGGACATTGAGTGAAACCTTGTGCAACGAGCCTTGCTTATTTTTATTTCTCTTTTGAACAAATACCCACTTATGCCCTACGGGGTGCACAGGCGTGTGGCTTACAGACCCAAACACCTCTCTTTTATTCAATGATAATAATTCTATTTCTATTGCCTTCTTTCAATCTTGTCAATCTGATATTTTCTTACATTCAGCGAGCGATGTAGGCTGTGGATCAAGATCGATGATTGTGGTAAGTTTATTTGCAAAATAAATATCGATATTGGTTGTTGTCTTATTCATAGATTCTCTCGTGGTCACAAAGTTTGTAGCTATTTCTTCATAAGGCGATTCTTCTAATGCTTCTACTTGCTCACCACTCCTTTCAATTACGAGAGCAAGTCTCTTCAATTTTTTAACTCCGATGTGTGCGCACACATCCATGCTGATGTCTCCCTCCGAGGGAATGTTCAAATCCGGTATGTCTTTCCTGAAGGTTCCATACTGGTGCCAGGTCTCAACTGGCTCCCCTTCTGATTCTGGGGAACTTTAGTGATCGACTGTGTCAAGTCCTTCTTATCCTTTTTCACCAAGCATCCCCGATAACTTGGGATTTGAGGACGAGTTCTCATCCTTTATAAGGCCTCAGAACGGGATTAGGGATACCTTTTTATTTCTTCAGTATTTCAACCCTCTTCGGTGCATTGTGTACAGGCACATGCGACTTGGTCACGCTCTTCAAATCACTAAAGTGGTTAGGCAGTTGATTCGCTAATGCTTGCAAATCAATTATCTTCTGGACTTCAATTGTCTTCTAAACTTCAATTATCTTTTGAACTTCTCTTATCTTCTTGACTTCAATTGTCTTCTAGATTTCAATTATCTTCTAGACTTCTCTATTTACTTCACTAGTGTCCGGGTCATGTGCATGGATTCACGTGACTTGCCACGTTATTTTCTGGTATTTTTCATCAAGAGGTCGATTTCCTCCTCCTAATGACGAGAAACAATCCTCACCAAATATGCTATCAGTGAAGTGGGCTGCTTGCATATATCCAGTCATGGAGGTCCAAATACCTGATTATGGATGTTGCCTTATAACCAACGTATATTCCAGACTTTCGGAGAGCGCCCATTGCAGTTCGCTGCGATGGTGGTATAGATACATAAATCTTGTAACAAAATCCGCGAAGATGAGAAATTTTTGGTGCTGACCGTTGCGCTAGTTGCATAGGTGAATGGATGTTATATGCCGACGGTCTACAATTTGATTAGAGTTGCTACGTGCAGGACTGCATGTCCCCAACATGTAGCTGGTAAATTTCAATTCCGCAAAAAAAATCTGCTAGCTTATTCTGGCTGTGGACATGCGGTACGGAACGCTCAACGTTAATTCTCATTGCCAAGCAATAATCATCAAATGTCTTCGAAGTAAATTCTCCAGCGTGTCCATTTTGATGGACTTTACATAATGATCGGGGAAATTATTCTTAATTTTAATTATCTGTGATATCAACTTTGCAAAAGTGTGGTTTCTCGTAGTCAATAAATATATGTGCGACCATTTGGAGGAAGCATCGATGAGCACCATAAAATACCTAAATGGCCTTGACAATGGGTTGTATAGGAGCGCAAATGTCTCCCTGGATACGGTCCAGGAATGTATGGATTTCATCCTTTTCTTTGAGCGAATGTCTAGTAATTAATTTCACAGTGGCACATGCGTGGCACACAAAATATTCGATTCGGCAAATTCTTTAGATTGATATTATATCCACGAGAATTGTTAATTACATATCTCATCATCCTAAGACACAGGTGGTCTAATCTATCATCGAGAGATAGAAAAATTGAGCTTCTAAATCGGTTTTTAGGCGTATAAGTGCAGTGCCTTAATATTAGTGTAGTATAGCCTAGTTTCATATGAAGGAAGTCGTTCTAATACCATTTTCCACTTTCTTCATGCTTTGTAATGAGCAGGTATTTCTGACCACACTCTTCTTCAGTCTCTACGTGGAAACCATTAGCGCGAATGTCCTTGAAAGTTCGAGTCGATCCTGGGTACAATAAGGCTTCTTTACTGACCAAAGTTATGCTCATCGGGATTATAATTGCGGCCTTTCTTGGACCTATTATACTAGTATCGCTGCCTGCGATTGTCGTAAGACTACCAACATTCTTACTAATTGACTGAAAGAATTTTGTCTCTCTAAAAGTGGTATTCATTGTGCCGCTATCCGCTAAGCACACTTCCTCCATAGGGCGCCACACACGTTCTGATACTTCAAGTACCAGAACATAACTTGCTATTATAAATACGGGAAAAATAAGCCTTGCAGGACTCATCATGAGATTTTAATGTTTTTCCTCTCCTAGAGCTTACAACCGTTATTCAAAGTTCTATCACAATCACAAATTGCAAATAACTGTAAAAAGATCTAAGTGCAATGCGTACACTAGATCGAATCAGCGAAGTATGTAGAAACTTCTATCTGAAATTGCACCATGGCTATCTTCTCCTCTTGGGCAACTACGACTGCGGCCGCTGCAATGTCCAAAGTAGGGGTGATGGGGCCTACTATAAGGCTGTCCACATCCATGAGTTCAACTAATGGTTGTGGATCGTCCGTGCCTGCAATGACGAGGTGTGTCTCATGCTGTTCTTTTCCCTTCTTCTTAGACTATAAAGCATCAATAACGTGCGACCCACGACCTTACCCTTCTTGCCCCTCTCCTTTGTGATAGGCTTCTTCACCTTGTAGCTACTAGCATTAGCTTCATGGCCAATATTGCTACTAGGTGGCTATAAGATGTAGTTCTTTCTCACAACATCATCTTGAGCTTCCGCAACTTGCATGATGTCAATCAATTCGGCATACTCCTTGTAGCCGTCTTGACGATAGTTGCATGCGGATTGCACCACATTCGGGTAAAATGTAGATAGCAACTTCTCAATCTTCTCCTTATCCGTGATTACCTTACCAAAGAATTGAAGACTGGTACAAATTCTGTATAAATTCTGGCCATGCTGGGCCACCTCTTCGAACTCCCGGTTCGTTATGCCAGTCATTTCCATATTCACGCAAAGAGTTATAAGATTATTGCTAGTAATTTACATAAAATAGTTGCAAAATACTCGTAATACTATTTGAACTTTCCGTTCATGATCCCGAATTTTTCTATGCGTTTTTCATGATTTACTGCTATTTTTAGTGATTAAAAGTAGTATAAACAATCACAGATAATCAAAAACAGTAAATACAATACATAAATTGCATAGAAATAATAACAACAAAGTTAAACATGCTTCAAATGCTAAAATAATTTAAAATTTGAATTCACGGGGTTTTTTATGCTGGAATATGAACTCTTGGTGAATTCTGCAATTTCCAAGGGTTTATTCGCTAATTTTCAGTTCTGAGAAAAATTTTGTGTAATTTCAGATAATCCAGGGGCCCTTTTGCAAAAATTTAGGTTTCTTTTTCTTTTCTTTTCCTACTTTTTTTGGTTTTCGATTGGTAGGCTTTTCTCGGCCCAGTCATTATGTCCCACGGTCAAAAGGGAATGGGGATGCTAGGTTCCTCGCCATTCTTTATGGTGGTGGCGCCGTCTTGGTCTGTGTGTGGCCGAGAGGGGCATGCTGCGCTAGCTGCGAACACGGCCGGCGCGGTGTGGCGGCATATATGCGATGGCACCTATCGGAGGTGGTGCCTATCGGGAGCCGCTTCAACCTGGCCGGCCGACGGAGCAAACGACGGCGTCACTTCAAGCGTGGGCGGCCGGTAGGAGCGAGCGCCGCGGCGACGCTTCAAGTGCGGGCGACCGACGGGAGTGAGTAGCGCAGCGGCGCTACAAGTGTGGGCGGGGCTCCCAGCGACTGGCCGGTGTTTGCTCCCAACGGTTCGTTCAGGCGCGGGCGGCCGGTGGGAGTAAGGTATCGGTCCTACTCTTTGAGTCTTACGATTCTACGAACCCACGACAGCCTGTCTATCCAAATCGCACTGTGAATCGAAATCAGGTAGAATCGTGGTAAAATCGCGATCCAAACAGTAGAATCGTGTAGAATCGTATAGAATCGTAGAGTAGAATCGTGGTAGAGTCGTTCGGGCAAAAAAAATTATAATTTATATATATTTTTTTAGAGGTCAGGGTTTGCTGGTATTTTGTTTTAGAGTAAAATTTGTTGATATTAATTTTTGAGAATGAAACTATAAATAAACAAGGAGCATACAAAATATTATATCAGTGTGGTAATACTAGTACAAATATCTATACTATGACATGAGGAATCTTGAGCTTGATAATGACAAGCTATTTCTATTCCTGGAGTAAGTCTAGCTGCTTTCAAGGAACATGCAAGTGTTGCAATTAGGTATTGATTTACAAAAGTTGTGAAAATTTCTCATGTAATTGTAGTAAAGTGGTCATAGTCATTGGTTGTTCTCCTGTAGTTCAGAACTATATCATCTATCATGTTGGTGCCATTATGCTTTTCTGTTGTGCGATAAAAAGTGATTTGTCCATTTTTCGGTTATAAGTAAGTGGTAAACCATACAATAATCATAGAAACTTATAATATAGATGTTAAATATGTGTATTTTTACAATGTCGTAGAATCGCCGATTCTACGATTTGATACTACGATTCGATCCTACCGGAGGCAAATCGATCCAACTTAGGATCTCGACTCTGACTACCTTGGGTGGGAGGTGCGGCCATGCGAGGCGGCACGTTCGTGCGGCAGGTCGAATTCAAGCGTGGGCGGCCGGAGGGAGCACAGGGCGGAGCTCATGCGGGAGCGGTGGTGTGGCCATGCGGGCGGCTGGCGACACGTCGCAGCCGCGGCGGCAGCTGGCGCACACACGCAGGAGGTCGGTGGCGCTACTGAGCAACCGGCGGTCGGCGGCCGTCGCGGCGCGGCGTCTCCTATGCATGAGGCGCGAAGCCTGAGCTGGCGATGCAAGGCCGGCGGCGAACGTCTTGGCCTTGTGCGGCCGGACCGATGTATCGACGAGGTGGCGCGCGGCGGGGCGTTGGTTCGGTGCCAGTGGGTGCGCCAAGCATCGCGGCTTTGAGCTTGCAACACGTGACGGCGCTCGGCGAAGCGCGCGCTTTGACCGGGAGCGGCACAGGCAGGCAATGAGTTATGGGCGTGCGGTTTCCGAGTAGCAACATCAGAGGCGGCTTTGGGCTGGTAGCGTTGCGTGCATGTCGTCGACCAGCGATTCGATGGCGGCTCGGGCGATGTGCTTCGCCGTGGCGGCGAAGCGGCGTCGTCTTGCCGTGTAGGGGCCGAATGTGCATACGGGCGCGGTGGCCGTGTATGGGCGGTGCCATGCGGGGCTGCGGGCAGCGCTGTGTGCCAAAGTTTTTTTTCGTTCACTGTTTGTCCAATTACTGTTCATCCAATGTATAATCTACAGTGCAATCATCATCTACTTTTTCACGCAACCCACCGATCGGTTTGGCCGGTGACTTCAAGTTGGCTCGCGGTAGATTAGAGCGGATTTGGACTGTATAAAAAAAAACTTTAGAAAGCTAAATTTGCAGAATTGAAAGCGATCTAGAAAATATCATTCGATCTACGAGCGTCGTGTTACGACGATTACCTTTCGATCCGAGTAGAGTAGGCCTAGAGATAGGTCGAGTCTATCGTGCTGATAACGTGTTTAGGAACTGTCACTGGCGAGTCCAGCTTGAACGATTAACTCGTAGAGAAACTTAGAATCGTAAGAACAATGCCAGAACACAGGAACAGAATAGTAGATTGAACACAGAGATATATGAAACTTCTTTCCTCTCTTTTATTTCTTTTTCATCAAAAACACGTAAAATGATTGGAGATCCCGTGGGCCAAGCTTGCCTGGCTTGGGCCCAGTTTCTTAACTACTGCCTTAGCAAACTGTCCCCACCCTCCAAAAAAAATTTCTCTCTGTAAACGCAAAATAAAAATTCTATCATTTAGAAGGTTGAAAAAATGCTATCCTTTAGAATTTCTTGATCATTGGAGCGAATATAGAACATGGTGAGACTAGGTCCATAAAATTGGAGAGCAGATTAATAATACCCTAGCTAGTACACCGACCGACAGGCGGGGCACAACCTACTCGCCGCCGGCCAATCCACTCTGTCATGCAGGCGGGCACGTTGGGGCTGGCGGGCAGGTCGTTAAGGGCGGCCGCCCTGATTGCGATTTCCCGCGGAAAACACGTCCCCTCGCCTATAGAGAGAATATAGGGAGGAAAGAAGAGAGAACTGGAGAACAAAGCCATGGTCATGGCAGACAGGCGATGATCAGAGAGAGAGAGCAACGCAGCAGCTGGCTGTATGTTGTAACCCCCAAAACGAATTGGCAGATAGGGAAAGAAAGGCAGGGAGAGGCATAGAGGGGGAGAGACAGAGAGAGGACATTGAAGAACAGCCAATAGCCGTGCGCCTTGTTGTTTGTTCCCCGGCCGGCCGGCCGGCCTCGTCGCCTCCTCTCATGGCCGCGCTGTGACAACGCTGGCGCCGGTGCCGGTGGATTGGAGGAAGACGCGCACGCGCCGCCGTGATCGGGTATTTTATTTTTCTTGATATTTTGGAAGAAGAGAATGGGAGAGCCGAATCGGAAGAGGTTGTATCAAGTTTGGAGAGGAAGCAATGTACGTATATATGTTTCATCTTGTTTCTTTGTTTGCATTTTTTGGGGGGTAACTTTTCTGCATCGTTGCTGATAATCCTCGTGGAAATAAGAACAGTATTTCATTTGCTTCTCGAAAGGTGTGATTTGATATCGTTTGTTTGATTATGTGGTAATCTTGCAGTTTTTAGTTGCTGTTCCCATGGTTCCTCCCCTTTTCCCCGTTTTTTTTTTTGTGGGGTCAAAATCGATTCCAGATGAATAAACTGTCCCCTGTAAGATAGGATTTTGTACCATTTTCGCTATTTTAGTGTTTGACATCAATGCATTCCAAGGAAGATTTTTGTAACAAATTTAACAAAGTATATAGCAAGTGAAATTGAATAATGTATATATAGTCTTTCTCAAGAAATAAGCACATTAGTTTGTTACTTTGTTAGCTGTAAGCTGTTAGCCATCAGACTATTTGAAATTTTTTTTTTAAACAGTATTTCATATTCTTTGGTTATAACTTTGCCAAATGCGCTGGACTCCTACGGCCAAACTCTGGCAGATTAACACAAGTAGGCTCCTTTTGCACTTCCAAATGACAATTACTTTTCCCCCAAAAAATTTCAGAAATTTCTGTGCGGCGGGCGCCTAATTTTCGGTCCGGATGCGGGTTCTCTGTTCCTATCCGCGGTTCTAATAGCAAGCCCTTTGGTAGGTCTATGCTGGCAGTGCATCACAAAGATTCAGTCCAACAGTTCAGAGAAGCAAGTCCTTGGCTTGCCTGTCCTCGTTGCTACCTTGGTTCTTGGCCTAGCGGTGAGTGGCAAATTCAGCAACCACTACTAGTTAGTAATAACACAACTGAGAATTTGTCTGAAAATTTTGTCACAATTGCTCATTCTTTTCTTGTTTTCTGCGTTGCATATATAGGATTTGGCCTTCCTGTTCTTGACATCGAGCAGAGATCCAGGGATCGTGCCGAGGAACACGCGCCCGCCCGAATGCGACGACGAGCCCGTCGACATCACCACTCCGTCGACCGAGTGGGTGAACGCCGCGAGCCCTCACCTCCGGCTGCCTCGCACCAAGGACGTCGTCGTCAACGGGTACGTCGTCAAGGTCAAGTACTGCGACACGTGCCTGCTGTACCGGCCGCCACGGACCTCCCATTGCTCCATCTGCAACAACTGCGTCCAGAAGTTCGATCACCACTGCCCGTGGGTTGGACAGTGCATTGGGCTGGTGCGTCTCATATACCGGCTAGAGATAACCTGAATCTTTCCCGTGAACTGAGATTGAAACTCTGAAATGGTTTTGGTGGCGATGTGAACGAGTCTTTTTCGCATCTTGCGCAGCGCAATTACCGGTTCTTCTTCCTGTTCATCTCGACGTCGACCTTCCTTTGCTTCTACGTCTTCGCCCTGTCCTGGCTAAACATCGCCCTCCAGAGGAAGAACTACGGCGGCTCCCTGCTGAGATCCATGACCGGCGAGGTGCTGTCCCTCGTGCTGATCGTGTACACCTTCATCTCGGTGTGGTTCGTCGGCGGCCTTACCGTGTTCCACCTCTACCTCATGAGCACAAATCAGGTAGCTACTAGCCTGTTCGTTGCAACATTGTCAGAGGCAACATCCATCCTGAATTTGTTACATCTACTGAAGCTGTTCAGAAATGGAGTTCACTTGTGCAACGCTTTTCTGCAGACCACGTACGAGAACTTCAGGTACAAGTACGACAAGAAGGAGAACCCGTACAACAAGAGCGCGCCTGCCAACATAGCCGAGGTGTTTTTCACGCGGATGCCGCCGTCGATGAATAATTTCCGGTCATGGGTGGCGCCAACGTATGAGGCATATGACAACGGGCCTCTTTCCTCGAGGAACGGCATTGATCTTGTCAGCTCAAAGGAGAAGATCGACCTGGAGATGGGGAGCAAAGGCGTGTACAACCCCGGCGTTCCAGCAATCTTGCAGGGGATGGATCTCAGAGAGATGGAGAAGATGAACAATGTCAGCGTGCATATCAAGGATCGGCGAGCGGCGCCGGAGGCTCAGGATCCGTTCATGACCCCGCCGGTCCGGCAACACGACGAGGGTTGCGAAGGGAAGGAGGAGCTGGTCTAATTGTACACGACCAAGAAGATGCTGAGAGAACACTACAGAGCTCCAATGGAAATTCAGAACGGTGATCATGCATGAGTTAACAATATATGTAATCTTTTTGTCGGCATTTTGGCGCATAACAAGTCGGAAAATGTGGTTGAAATCTTGTCGAGATGTTGAAAGTGTGCAATCTGGCTGCATATTTGCGATGCTTGCTCGTGTTGATGACCTGACCTTGCTTACATGAAAGAGCAGGTTGTTTCCATGAAAGAGCACAACCAAGCACTTGATTTGTTATGGTTGGTTGGCACATTTTACCTTTTTCAAGATGTATCAGGTGATTTGATGTAACTTTGGATAAGCACCCTGTTGGTGCAATGAAGGCGTCGCGATCGAATCAGTAGGAGCAATTCTGAAAAACTTTTGCTCTCATGAGGTGTTGGTTTGTTTCAATCCTGTTGTTTACCCCCGACCTGTACTGTGAGTGCGTGCCGTACAACAATAGCAGTAGCATACATTTGGGAGGTTTTTGTTGGACCGAACGATAAGACAGGTTGAATAGAAGTCCACTCTTTTTATGCTGTTATTCAATTTTCTTTTCACTTTAATAGTTATACAAAGCTAGAAAGAGAAATGTCTCAAGATCACAGTGAAAGACATGAGTTGAAATCAAGATCAAAACCCCTCGTCTGTTTGACTGCCAAGGCACGGCCGATCAGACCGCTCCCCACTATTAATTGAAAATAACACGACAATAGATCCACAAAACAACCTAACTTTTGATCGAGTGGTCCAAATCATCTGAAATTTTGGATATAACTCAACAAGAAGGTCAAAAACATATCACAATCAAAGATTGAGACGATCATAGCCAAGCTTCCATGAATTTCTTGATTGATGGCAAGAAGGCACAAAACCAAGGGAACACCTAAATTTGAGCTAAAGGTTTGCTCATGGATAAAAGATGGTCAATATGACCTTAGATTAGATCGCACACGTCCTGACAAGCTAGATCCCAGTAAAAGACCAAGGCAAAACCCCTAGATCACAAGAACTCCAAAATCACACAAAAAAAAAAAGATAGCAAGAATAAGGGAGAACTCATCTTGTCACAAACTTAATTGGATTGATATTGGGGATTGAAGGTTTACAGTCAGTCCACCATGAAGGACAAAAACTCACTCAAGAGCACATAATCCCAAAATTTCTCTCAATACATCTCTCTAATACAAGCGCTATGTGGGGGGGGGGGGCCTAGTGCACAGGCACCCCAAACAAAAATACAAAAAATTGTAACTAGGTATCAGCGATTGGGATGGGCACTTGGGCTGGCCAAATTTGAGCCCATGTCGAGCAGGCGCCGGGAAGATGAGCAGTCAGAGGCTCAGGGCAGGCACCGCACAGTCCCATGCGGGCATAGTTGTATGCTCTAGGTTTAGGCTCCCGTGGTCCCGCCGACCGCCTCTTGCCCAGCTGCCCTCCTTGCTTCTCCTCCTCCGCAGATCCACTAGTCCGCTGCCGCAAAGGACAATGAGAGCGTCAAGAAACGAGATCACGAGAGGCCATTTCTCGGTGGCTACCGGCTAGTCGGTTTCGGGCCTCACAAGGAGAGGGTGGCACCCACTGATGTGGTCCTCGTCGCGTCCCGAGTCCAGACGCTTGGATCTGGTATAATGGTACTAATTATTCTCTGTTTTTCACTTTTTTGCCTTGTAATTTGTACGGTCCCTACTCGCTATGATGTTCTTGATTGATGATTCGTATGTCTATGACAGTATGACTATGTAAAACTGGATCTCTAGTTTTTATTTTGCTTGTTCATTAGACATCAGTTCATGCCACCAGTCACTTGCTCCGTTTACCTCCTTGGTAAATTAATGATTGATTTGTTAGCTTGGTTAGATACTTAGATGGATGAGTTTTAGAATTTAGTTAGGTTTGCAATCTACAACCTGCAACATTGCTCGCCAATTGCCCAATCTAAATGCCATCAATCTATTACATTCTAGAATTTTTCCTGTGATTTGTATATGTAGGGCAAGTTGAATCCTTGGAATAAAAAGGAATAGAGATATCATTTCTTTCTTTCGAGATGGCAAGACAGTCAAGCCAAAATCTGTTGAAGTAAAAACTACTCAAACTCAAGGAGGAGGAGGAACTGAAGCAAGTATAATTAGAAATGAATTGGCTTTGGTTGTGGCTTCTTTAATTCCATCTGTGAATGCACCATCTCAATATCTAATCCAATCGCAAAATGAAGCACAAGCAACCGACCATGACAGTGATGAATTGGGTTATGATGTTGAGCTTCTTCCGCATGATCCCAGCAAAAGGATACCTATCATGAACTATGCTATCAACGATCAAGATGTGGTTCGGAAAGGATTTATTCTTAAAGGCACATGCCAACCTCGTAAACATGATGTTCCCGTAAGGGAAATATCACATAAAAGGCATCGCTTCAATGTTAGTTGGTTTGATAAGTACAATTGGATTGAATATAGTGTCAAGAATGATCCGCATTTTGCTTTATGCATTATTTGTTCAAGGAGAAAAATGTGGGAGGCGATAGTTTTTTTAACAGAGAATTTAGAAATTGGAATAGGTATGACTCAGTTGACAAGTATGTCGGTAGTATAAGAAGTGTCCATAATCGAACTCAAGAGAAATACAACTTCTTTGTTAAACGTAGAATATTAATTGCTCAAGCTCTTAGGAAGAAAACTGAAGAGGACAAACAACTTTACATTTCTATGTTGACTTATTTAATTAGATGCTTGAGGTTTATTTTGCGTCAAGGACTAGCATATCGTGGACATGATGAAAGTGCGAATTCTAGCAATAAGAGGAATTTTTTTGAACTTTTGGAATGGCTTGCAAACAATAATGAGGAGGTTGCTAAGGTTGTCTTAAGCAATGCCCTGGGAATTGTAAGATGATTGCCCATGAGATACAAGCGGATATAATTAATTGTTATGCCATCCAAACTATGAAGCACATTATTGAAGAATTTGGTGATGATCAACATTAAATTCTAGATGGCGAGTCTAGTGATGCATCCACAAAGAACAACTTGCTCTTTGCTTATGTTATGTTGATAAAGAAGGACGGGTATGTGAGCGGTTCCTTAGAGTAATTCATGTGGTTGATACCACTTCCTTGACACTTAAGAATGCAATTGTATCCTTACTTGTTGATCACAAGTTGACTATTGCTCAAATCCATGGGCAAGGATATGATGGGGCTAGCAACATGAAAGGCGAGATTAAAAGGCTGAAAACATTGATTATAAAAGAGTCTCCTTCTGCTTATTACATCCATTGTTTTGCACATCAACTCCAGTTAGTTCTCATAGCTATTGACAAGGGAAGTTTTGATTGTGTGTGGTTTGTTGAACAACTTTCTCACTTGCTAAATATTTTTGGAGTTTCTTGTAAGATGTAGGACCGTAAAGGCGACTAGGGGGGTGAATAGGTGCTTTCTCGATTTTCTCGCCTTATTCAAATTCAACACGAACTTTACTCCTTTAGCTATGAAAGCTAAGAAGATCAGTGAGCGCACAAAGGAAGCCTTGTCTTTGATTCGATAACCCCCTCAACCACAAGACACAAATGTGGAGAATTGATCTCACTAGTATGATCTGGGCACTGGCGGTCTGACCGGCTACCAAAAGGCGGTCCGACCGATTTAAATCGGTTCGACCGGCCTTCAACGGGCGGTCGAATCTTGTGATCGACCGCCAGATATAAAATCGATCCGACCGATTTAGTCCAGAACCGAAACACAACACCCAAATCCAAAACAAAATTTGGTCCAACTTTTGATTCAACCAATGAAACTTGACCAAATTTGGAGCACACCTCCCTAAGGATAATAGAGACCTATTTCTAGCGACGATCCTCCAGATCTACTTCGTGGAATCGATCTCTCAAGGTTTTACCAAAGAAGTGCACAAACCCTAGAAATACGAAAATCTTGATTCAAGACTTGCTTGTGGGGGTTGATGGTCTAGATAATTCTAGGAGTATTCCCACACATCAAAGCAAGATAAAATAGATCAAGAGACCAAGCTTAATCACTTGAATCAAGGAAGCACCAAATTCATCAAAGAGAGAACACAAAAGAGACAAGTAATCTCTCAAGCAAGCATCACAAGATTGATTGATCTCACAAGATGCTTACAAAGCCACTCCAACAAGGAGGACAAGAGCTCACACAAGGAGCACACACACAATCTCTCTAACCCTAGCTTCTCCTCTCCTCTCCTCTCCAAACCCTAGAAAAAGGTGGAGGGCTCCAAATGAATGCTTCAAGGGGTTTTACATCTCCCCCCTTTCTATTTATAGGAGAGGTCTAGGGTTTCACTTTTGGGACCCACACACACATGGGACCCACTCACACAACTGTTGAAGCAATCGCCTGTTTCACCACGTGTAGGTTGATCAGCGGCTCTCATCACGTCGCCAAGTCTCTCCTGTCCGAATCCCATCGGAACCTCCTAGAGACTTGCACCGACTTCCGCACCGCCTGATCCAACCAGTATGCATCAACTACCGTTCGATCCATCTTGCCCATTCTGCACCATGCTTGAGTCACACGACCTCACCCGGTATCCATGATCGTTCTGGACCTCAGCTCTCCAAGCGTAGTCCCGATCCACCTCACCATTGACGTCGTTGACCTGCAAGCCACCTGCACAGCAATAGACAAACAAATTGTCTCCGGGAACAAGTTCTTCACAACTTGACCTACGTTAGTTCCACAATGCAATATGCAACAATAAAGCATTGAAGTTCACACAATAAACACATTCAAATCACAACAATATCAAGAAGGCTCACCTTCAAGTGATCGGCGGTCTGACCGCCCCACACGGCCGGTCCGACCGATTCCACAACGGCGGTTGGACCGCCCGAAAAGACTTAGCCAAAATTCCATTGTGAAAATCCGAAACCTTCTGGAATTTTCAACTCAATAGAACTTTTGACTGGGAGCTCTAAAAATGATGTGACCACATCCAGGAGACTCCCCTCACTTGCCTACACATCCTATTTTTTGATCAGCTCCAAAAACCACTTTTAGGCACTACCGGTCGGACCGGCCACCACGGCCGGTCGGACCTCTCCACGGCGGTCTGACCGCCCCTGCCACCGGTCAGACCGCCTGTGGTCTGACAGACTGAAGCAAAACCGAAAACGTGATTTTGCAAACCAATAATGCCATTGCCAATTGACTCATCATTCTAAGATCGTGCACATATCCTCACGATGTCCACATAAGCGTCATGACATGCTTCGAGATATTAGAGCCCAAGAAGTTTTGGAAGCACTAGAATTGGGCGAGATAGAAAGTGGACGTGGATTAAATCAAGAGATGGGGTTAGCTAGGCCCGGTGACACTCGTTGGGGTTCTCATTATAGAACTACTTTGCATATTATTGGTATGTATTCAACAATCCGCAAAGTACTATACAGCTTGGAAAAGACCCCTCACAGAAGAATGATTAGCCAAAAATACATGCTATGGTGGGAGCCTTTTAGTCATTTGACTTTGTTTTCAATACACACTTGATTCTTGTCATATTTGGATACACAGATGAGTTGTCTCAGTCTTTACAAAAGAGAGACCAAGATATTATTAATCTTGTGGCACTTGTTAATTTGGCTAAAGATAGAATGCGGCAAATGAGGTGTGATGGGTGGGAAGAGTTTCTTCAAGAAAAGGTAACATTATTTTGCACTAAATATGGCATCAAAGTTCCTAAGTCGGATAGTAGATATGTGCCTTATGGAAGATCATCACGTTTTTTAGAGAAGTGTATCTTGGCATCATTGATAATGTACTCCAAGAGCTTGACAATCGGTTTGACAAGATTAATATGGAGTTGCTTGTTTGCATGTCCACTTTAAATCCTATGAATTTATTTGCTTCTTATAATAGGGACAAAGTGTTAGCCTTACCAACTTTTATCCCAATGATTTTTCAAGCACAGATTTAATGAGACTTTCTTTTCAACTTGATAACTTCATTGACGATATGCGAAGCGATGATAGATTTAAGGGCTTAAAGAATCTTAGTGAGCTTTCTACTAAGCTTATTGAAACAAGGAAGCATGACATTTACAGGTGTTGGAAATATGCCCTAGAGGCAATCATAGAGATGATGATATTTCATTATGTTCATGATTTTGATAATATGTTATCGTGTTCCATGAATGAATCATTTGTTATAGATCAATAAGTATGTGACTTGTTGGTGAAACTCTTTAACTTATATGATGTTATTCTAAATGTATCCCTGGTCGGAGGTCACTGGTCGGAACAACAGTGGCTCTATGACTAGCACATGTATTGATTAATGACCTGGTTTCACCGGTCATAGATATGGAGATATCGAATCAATAATGTGAACACATGTTAGAGAACATGGTGTTGGATAGACCCATCATTGAGGCACTATTGAGATTGGTATGAATCTTTGTGTCATTAGTTGGTCTCAAGTAATGATGATGTATGATCCTTAGACCTGAGATCAGCATGGTTTTCTACATGTATAATAGCACTCTTAGGGGTTGACAAACGCTACTCCGTAACTAGGTAGTTATAAAGGTAGCTTTCGGGTATGCTATGAAACATGCGGAGGAATGTGACTGGTCGAGATGGGATTTGCCCCTCCTAACATAACAGGAGAGATGTCTCTGGGCCCCTCGTGGTGATCGTATAAAGAAAGTGCATGGCCACATTAGTGGTCAAAATATCGACCACATGATGTTATCCGACACTCGATCGAGAAAGTATTGAACAGTCCATGGATGATACATCATCTCACCTGGAGTTCAACCAGACATCGTGAGGCAAAGGGAGAATGCATGAGTAGGTCGCTTAGTTTGATCAGTTACGGACTAGTAGTATGGAGATACGTGCTAGTCGTAGGCGATCAAGCGTAATCCTGAATGGTAAGAACACGGTCGTAAGGAGTTCTGAATGATCATGACCAATTACAACTGGTCTTATAGAATCTGAATCGTCGTAAGTGATGAGGACCTGATCATATATCATATTACATCAAGGTTCATCCGATTTATTCTATGTGTCTTTGGGAATCATTATGTGCTGCTAGGTACCGCTAACGACTAGTGATCGAAAAAGAGTTTCCGAGTCATAACCGATTACACATGAACCTGTGGGGTCGCACACTTAAAGGGCAAGGATCTATTTTGGATGGTGATCCAAATTCGTATAGGCCACGAGTTCCTAATGGGCCTCAGGTACGAGACCCATCATGGATGTCTATATAAAGAGGGGCGGTGGCATGGGGTAAAGGGAGAGAGGATGATCTTTGGAAGAACTCCTGAAACCCTAATAGCCATACCTTCTTCACCATGCTGCCGGAGCTAGCACTCCAGTGCGTGGTGATCCTGCCCCGTACGTGTGGATAACTCGGAGGTGTTGTTGCGAAGCATCAGCACTAGGACGATCCGTGACTTGTGTTGATCACCGGAGTCGAGAAAGAAGTCGCATGGTGGGTACGACCACTCGAAGAAGCAGACGCGCATCGAGTATGACTACTCGAAGGAGGAGACGCGTCGTGAGTACGACTACGACTGCATCAACTCGCTACAACGACTCTACTTCCGCTACGAGTCGGCGTGTCTAGCGGTAATCTCGTGATCTATTACTTGGGGTGGTTCGTTGGTTGCGCGGAAATTTTTTGTTTGTGCTATCGTAGCATTGCCGCGTATCCCTACAACAAGTTGGTGTACTTGCTTCTAAAATTGGTATTACTCCTACCGGTGGCAACGGCGAGCGTTGAAAGAGTATTTTCGGTGACGAATCTTGTGAAGAACAAGTTGAGAAATAGTATGAGCGATCAAGTATTGAATGATTGTTTAGTCACCTTTATAGAGTGAGATATCTTATCGAAGGTTAGTGATGAGGATATAATCAAGTGTTTCCAAGGAATGAGATCGCATCGTGTGGTATTGTGATTCCATTAGCTATTTAGGACTCTTTTATTCATGTAAGATTTTATTTGAACTATTTGTATTGCACTATTAACTAATTCCAAACTCTTTTGTGTAATTGTGTTGGACTTGAGAAATTACTTATGTGTCGTACAAGATTTTTTTATCCGTGAAATGTGCACCACCATCGCTAAATTCCTGGCTTTGCCACTGCTCTCAAACCTTAGCGTCATCCATTCTCTCCACTTTCATCAAATCTCAAATTATGGTTTGTAGGCTTGCAAGGCTTGGAGGTACAAAACCCGCACCCTCCCATTTTATAATGGAGGCTATGTCGAAGAGAAAATCCTAATGGGCGCCCGCTAAACCCACACACAAGCGAGTCTATATTCACACACACTTCTCTTTCTGGTCTTCTCCTTCTCATGACCTAGACCGCTTCTCCTTTGCGTCATCTTGCATTGCGGTCTCCTCAAGGTTACTAAGTCGATATTTGGGCTCATATACCAAAATACTCATTTTAGATCCTTCTCTATGACCGAGTCCAATCATTGTGAAGCAATCTCATGCTTCGTCACGTATAGGTTCATCAATGGATTTTCTCATGCTGGTAAGTCTCCCCCATCCGTCTCCCACCGGACCACCATGGCACCTGCACCTATCCAAAGCCACTTGATGCAACCCGTTGCACCGATCATCTCGTTCGGTCGTTCGTATCTATCTTGCGCCTTACTTGAGCCCAACCATTTCACCGAGCAACCTCGATCGTTCTGGACTTCAGCTCTCATAGCTTAGTCCCGATCATCCTCGTCGTTGACCGTAGTTGACTCCAAGTGTTCTTGCACAACAATAGATTAAGAAATTGATTCTGGGTATAAGTTATTTGCAACTTAACCCACGTTAGCCAAAACATGCTTCACGCAACACATATACACTGAATCTCATGACTTTATCCAAAACCACGAATTCAGCACCCTCACTGTGCATGAACTCACCCTGACCGGTCAGACGCCAACCAACGGTCGGTCAGACCGTCAGACCAAATAACAAGGGGCCGATCAGGCCGCCAACTAACGGCCGATCACACCTCTTCCCATTCAAGAAAACACCCCTCTCTGAACTTTTCGACAAACCTCTATCTAGTTTCACGTCCAGTCTCCATTTTCAATGACACTTGGTACAAACGCATCCCTAAACACTCCCACATAAATGTTTAGTGTCCATTCTTCGAAACCTTGAATTGCCGATCTGACCGCCACCCATGACCCATTAGATCGCCTGACCTAGTCCAGTCAAACCGCCCAATAGGGTCAATCAGATCGTCGGCTACGTGACAGCAAATATGATAATTTGTTAAACCGAGGGTTTACTCTCGAAACACCTCAACACCAATGTCAAATTGTTCAACACTTTTTTTCAAGGGGCTTTGATGCCGCACTTTTTTGAGGGGCTTTGATGCCGCATTTCACCACAACTCTTCTCAGCCTGTATCGGCCCAACCCAATTCAGTTTACATCTTACATTTGACTCCATGGATATTTTTTTCACATCGAGTTAAACCGACCAAGCCTGATCATCTGGACTTGAGCATGACTCTGCTCCAAATCTGTAGCTTTTGTATCTTTATAAACTGAACTTCTAGGAGAGCCATCGGTTTACTTCTTTTGACTCAAAAGATCGATATGCGCATAATCTTGCGGACAACAAACAATGCACAAAACTATAGCGTTTTTGTTTGGGCGCAACATCGTCATGCGTTAGACGTAATAAAATTCAGAATGTGCATAACATATCAAAAATTTATATACATCATTTCAAAAAATATCACCGTAAACAGACGCGTTAACATCATCTCAACGAATATCACCGTGAACATCATCTCAAAAAAGCTCAGAATCAAAGCAAAATATCTGAAAAAAAGCTGAAAAATCTTACAACATCACTATGAGCGATTATGCAATTTTTTTTCAACGGTCGCAACATCTCAAAGATCAGTATGCAATATTATTTTCAAACGGGTCGCAACATATCAAATAACAGTATGCAATATTTTTTTAATAGGTCGCAACATCACCGTGAACATATGCAACATTTATTTCAACAGTCCACAACATTTTTTTCAACAGGACACAATATTTTTTTCAACGGGTTGCAACATCTCAAATAACGATGTGCAATATTTTTTGAGCGGCTCGCAACTTCGAACAATTCGCGGTTTGCAACAAAAATCGAGAAAAGGAAGGGAATCGAGATCAATCGGACGGCGAGGCAGCGTCCCCACCACCGGCCGGAGCGACCAGCTGCGCCGAGCTCGCCACGTTGGAGTCAAGCGGGATGTTCGGCGCCTTGAGCGCCGCGCCCGCGAGCCCTCACGAAGCAAGCGCGTTGCCACCGAACTGAACCCGTCCTCCTCCTCGCCCGCGCCCGTCACCCCAAGCTCTGAGCTCAGCGGCACTACAATCATGTCAGCGTCGGCTCCCGCCGCCGCGCCGCGTGCCAGCGCGAGGAGGAGGAGGAGGAGGGCGGAGGCGACGACCACAATGGAGGCAGTGGTTCTTGCCCATAGCGAAAGCCCAAAAGAGGGAAAGGGTGCCTGGTTTGAATTGGTTCCCATGAAACTGAAAGGAAAAAAAGAGAAAGTGATTTTTTTTTTTTGCATAATTCCATGGTCGGTCTGCTGTGTTTAATTAGCGATGTGGCCCATGCGGAGTTGCACATATTTCTTTTCTGGCCAATTTGATGTAGATTGTTTTTCATTTCCATTTGCCAATGCCAATCCGCTAGGGATATTCATGGCCAGACACTTGGCTCCATCCTGGCCAATAGCTCACAATGTTTTTTTCTTCATTTTTTCCTCTATTTTTTTTTTAAAAAGAGCATCCCCACCAATATCTTCTCAAAGTATTTTTGAAATAGAGATCTATCGTGCCTATAGAAATTGTGCCCCTCTTGCTTACCTTATTTTCAAAACTCACATTGCGCACCTTCTATTGAACTATAAACCAGATAGCTGTCATTAGTTTTGATGCGAGCAGGGGATTAGGGGTGGAAAGTTAGTGAGGCCGGTGACTTGGTTCAAAACTGCTCTAATTACACTCGTTAATTAGTTAAATAATTAAATAAGATGATTTCGAATTAAATTGAATTTCGCTTGGGATCGGCTTATCTCGGCTAGTCTAAAAAATACTTTCAAACTATAAAAATTATATTAAATCAAATTATATCAATTTCACAAAAAAAGCTCAATTAGATAAGAACCTGGCTCAATATCCACCCCTACCGGGCATACAATGTTTTGAGTTACTCCTATTCCCGGAACAAAAACGACTTACGTCTCTCTTTAGCCGTTGAGATGTGACAAGGTCATAATCTCCCATTCAAAGAGTTAGGGCATAGGCATTTTAACAGAGCAGGTCAACAAGAAGTTGATTACTTACAACCTCTCAACCAGCGCTAAATAGTCAGTCACCGCTTCGGGCCATGATTCAAGTCCCAGTATACTTGTGGGTTTTCCGTAATTTAATCATGTGACTTCTTCGCCGATAAACAATGGTACCAACTATGTGACTTCTTCGCCGATAAACGATGGTACCGACTCTACAAAATCAATAAGCAGAACAATAGAGCCTTTAAAAACACTATATATTATATACTAGAAAATAATGACAGTTCTTTTAGTTGCTTTGAAAAAAAAAGAGAAATATGTTAGAAATTCTCACAAAAAAAAAAAACATCTGGTCATTAACTTTGTGGGTCCTAATTTTAAAGGCTTAGATCTTATAGTTAACTTAAGGGTATAAGAATAATATTGTATCTATACTAATTATACATTTAGAGAAAAGATCAGTGAACCCGACTTATAGCAGTTTAGATTAAAAGACGAGTCTATAAGCACAATCCAAACTAAGAGAAGTTCACAACACAAAAAGGTAAAAAGAAAATTAAGGTAAAAAAAAATAAGGTTCAGCCTACATAGACCATACGTGAACACAAAAAGTGAACCTTGACCCGCGTACGTCTTACTCAATCGTCTTTATGAGCGCAAATAAGGAAGAGTGTTTGTAATATAAACAAAAATAGAAACAAAGAAAATATTTTTAAGAGAGTACAAGTGACACACATCACACTCTGTAACACCCCAAAATCGGGACTTAAAATTTTCAAATCCAAAAATACAGGATTTTAAAACTTTTTGCATAATATCATCTGTCGTCACTCTTTGCCTACATTTTAGTGCGAGTTATTTGATATGTGTTTTCCTTTTGCCAACATAAGTGGCGAAAAGTGATAACCTAAAAATAGGAACCTAAAAACAAAACTTTAATATCAGGAATTGTAAAGGCAAAAAAAACTTAAAGCATCACTCTTTTAAATGTTACATGAAATATAAACCTTAAAATCGAAAACCTACTAGAAACCTAATTCCCCGAATGATAAAAAAGCCTAGTTAGAATCCTTTAGAAAATATTAGTTTTATCCATCATCACACTCAGCAAAATACCAAAATTTTGAAAAGCATCTTAGCCCTATTTCCTTCTCATTTTCCCTACTCATTTCTTTCTCTTCATACTATTCCAATGACCGAGCGAGGTGACACGGGGGTGCCTGATCTTCACGACGTAGGATCTCTTTTTACGAATTGATATGTGGCTAACCTGAAATCCTGTGAATTATGATGAACGGAAGCACACAATTGCTTGTCTGGATTACAGACTCCTATGTACCGGAATTCAACTAGCAACACGCTCTGGATCTCCGTCTTCTCACCACTCCAAGGAAGACGACTTTGCTGATCCGTGAGGAACAACAAGAACACTGGTAACTGGTATTTTGGTGGAACGATAACTAGTCGGCTTTCCAACTCTCGCGGCAACACAAAGCATAAATCAAAAGTGCAAGAGATTTCTTATACTCAAAATTAACATTCAGGGGTTACAGGGGGCGGCGGCCAAGGCTTTATAGCTATCCCAACTAGCCTGGCCGTTCACCAAACGAAAACCTAACTTAAACCGAAAACAATACGAAGTGGCTGGCGATTGCCTTGGTTTGTGCGGCCATGAGGTGGGCCCCACGTGGTGCTTGGCCCAGGAGGGTGGCGCACAACTCCTTTGGTAACAATCCAACACCCCTTACGGCCCAAGTATTTGTTTTCAGCCCGTTTGAAGCGTCGGCATCGCCACCACCTCAAATCTGACCTAAAACGAATACTAAAGCCCAACACGTATATAATATGTTTTAATATAGATACAAACCAGCCCATGACACACAGAACTTGGCCAAAAACCGAAATGAGCTCGTAATTGAAAACTGGACACAATTGAGCTTCCGAAGCATAGTATTTTCCAATCGTCAATCTAAAGCTTGAAAACTTGACTCCAGCAACTTGGTGGCTTCTCCCACTGATATAAGTGAAGTGTCGTCGTCTCGTCCTTTTAGACCCTCTCTTGGTGCACTGGCCTCCCTCTCCTCCCGCTTGGTAGCACTAAGTTCTTGCTCACCCAATAACCTGAGAATACACAAAGCGGAAGCATTAGGTACCAAGTTGTCCTTATCAGTGAAATCAAAGGAACTTAGGATCAGATTCACTTGTTTAGTGAGTTTCCTTACTCTAGCTCGAGTAATTGGTCCCTTGTACAATTATTGCAAAGCTTCAGTCGTATAACCAACACTAGTCTTGTCATTATCATTATTGTTTGAATCTGATGATAGAGGTGATAATGATATAGGTGAAGCCTTTGTAATAGTGATACATCACCGGGCCACGGTTGTTGTAGCCCGACCGTACCCAACCCAGCCCATTGCCCTCTCTCCCTCTCTTCTTCCCCGATCAACCGAGCGTACTTGCTCCTGTCCATCGACGCCCTCGTGCTGGCGCTTCACCCGCAGGTCGCGCGTCCATCCTCGCCACGTTACTACCGCTGCTCGCCCATCGCATCGAGTGCATCGCGCCGTCAGCTACCGCTCGCCACGCGCTCGACATGTAACACACGCGCATGCCAGCACCCTGGCGCCGTTGCCTCTGCCCGTCAACGCCAACGGCCCGCGCCCATACCGACCACCATCGGCTCCTCCGCCATCTTGCCTTTAAGGCCAATGCCACAGCCCCCTCCCCGGCCTTCCCTTTCCCTCCCCTCTTGCCCACGTTCTCCACTGATCTCTAAAAGCCGAGTGCGAAGAGCCGGCTCCAACGCCGCTCGCTCGGCCGCACAAGCCTCCGCGCACCGCCCGTCGTTACGCCGTCTTTGGTGAGCTTTGTCATCAGTCGTCCGCGTTACGGTGCGCACCAGCCCCCAAGGACCCTTTTCACTCCTTCAATTGCAAGCTCCACCCACCGGAGAGCCGCACATTGCCGTCTTCATCGATTTTGGCTAAACTCGCCGCCACGACCACTACTCCGCGCTCGGTAAGCCGGCGGTCAATTCCTCTAAGGTGAAGCAACCCCTCACCTCCCTCTACCTTCCATTGGATCTCTCCCCCACCGGAGCATCGCCCTCACGGCGCCCCTGTCACGCCGCCATCGGCCCACGCCACCGGCTCGGCACAAACCTCCTCCGCCTCCACCACCGGCTCTGGTGAGTCCCCTTTGACATGCTCAAGCTCGTGCTCTCCCTATTCCCATCCTTCTCCCACCGGAGCTCTGTCGCCCCTCTTCCTTCCCCAGCTCCGGCCGCCGCACACCACCATCTGACGCTTCCAACCACCCATGGCCGCGTCGTCACTGCCCTCGGGGTCACCTCCGCCTCGCGGTTCCATTTTCGCCATCTGCAGCCACCATCGTCGAACCTCTCACTGGTGTTGAGCCCTGGCCGAGCCACCTCCGATCCTCCTCTGCTTCTCCTTTAGTGTCTCCTCTCTCTGTGTGTATGTATCCCTCTGTATGTCTCTGTGCATGTGTGTTTACAGGTGGTTAACTGACAGTGAACCCATTACATTCCAGTAGATGGTTAGTAGTAGAGGATGGTAGATTGATTAGTATTAAACAAGAATTAGTAGGCTGATTAGTAAGGGAGTTTACTTAATAGTTTACAGTATAGTTTGTGTTAATCAGTGGTCTAATGGGGTAATTAGGGTAGGGGTTGACCGCAAGTTAGTGAGTATATGATAGTGCCTCAGTGACTAATTCGAGCAATTAGCTAAAGCCATTAGAAGGCTTGTTAATTGGTAGAGTTGTTAACAGACAAATCAAGTAACATTCATATTTTTCAGTGGTTAATTTTAGGTAGCTAAGTTGGGTCATAAAATATCCGATAGTTGTTATCGGCAGTGAGATATTAGCAAGAATATTATTAGCAAAAAGCTAACTAGTAGGAGGTTAGTTAGTTTCCATCATTTCAGTGAGCAATAAGCTATTAAAAAGTAGTTAATACTTCATGAGTGTATGACTGTCGGTGGATCACTTCAAACCTAAATGGTCACCTAGAAGCCAGATAACAATAAGTCAATAACATCACCAACTAGCAAGCTCCCTGTTGGTTAAGTCCCTTAGTACATCATTAGCAGTTGGTGAAATACCATAATCGCATTAGAAGCTTAGTTGAACTGTAGGTTTGCTGTGAGTTAGTGAGATTCCAGATAGATTAAATAGTGAAATGTCAGTAGGTCACATTGTAAATGAACATTGGATCATTTTATGTCAATGACAATACATCCAAGTGCAGGTCTGACTAATGGATAATTTAACAGGATGAGTTCAAGTAATTAGAGGCTAATTAGTTTATGTTTGGCTGCTAAACTCAAGGAACAAGGATTTAAGGATTTAGTAATAGATCATATAGGGTGTAGATGTCCCAATAACATACAAACCCTAGGGCATTACTAACATAAGAATAATGGCAATAATTATAACTTAATCAATTAGAGTTGATTAGTGTGACCTTGTACGAAGATGATAATTTTCGAAGTGAGTGCATGAACCAAAATCTAATATATAGGATTACTAGTGCTACTAGACAGACATGTAGATTAGCAGTAGCCATATCACAACTTCATACTAGTAAGTCCGAGCCACGCAAGTTATGAAACTAGCTAAAGATCGTCGTGACAATAAACCCAAACCCGTAGATCCCCTGATCTAGTGTTAGGCTAATGCTTAGCCCGTGCTTGAAGTTCGGCTAAGGCTCATGGAATTTCCTTAATTAATATAAGCGATAAGATAAACTATTAAATGAGTTAGGTTCCATGTGTCGGTGAGACTTATGTCTACAGGCGAACCCGTACTTATGCATAGATCTCACCTAACTTTTATAGAACTTCCTCGATAAAATAGGAAGTAAAGTCTAAAAGAATCATTAGAGCAGCAATGGTATGTTCACTAGTGGATAATAGAAGTTCATCCACCAGGCATCGCCTAGGCTTTAGCTTTCGTCCAGTGTCAACCGTTCCCAATAGAAGAACCCTTCGTGATCTGAAAGCAGGTCAAAAAGTCATACCTAACATGGTAATCTCTCATCCAAGTAACCATGTAAGAATGTTCCTTCAGACATTCTCTCCCTCTCTGTTGGATTCATTAACATCTTTGGTTATACTTTGGTCTGAAGTATTTCCTTCATCAACTTCCTTTGATTATATTTAAATCTGCAGTATTTATTTCATCAACTCCTTTGGATATACTTCATCCAAGTACTTCCTTCATCAACTCCATTAGGTATGATTAGTTTTGCTAGAGTACTTAGTCCTTCAAATTATCGTTAGATATGTTTACTTTAGTTCAAGTATTTATTTTTATTTTTATGTATTTGGACTTATTGGATTTCATTTGGTTGATTTGATCGCTCTTGGATTTAATCGTATTATGTGTAGTTAAAATATGAAGATATAATGGAACAACAATCCCAACAAGAACGAGGTCGGATCAAGATTGTCAAAACATTGAGCAGTATGATTATCGGCATGTTGGCGAGATTATTATTATTAGAATATCTAGAAAGGCGAATATCAGAATATTGAGCCTTATCAGAACATTAAGCAAGGTGAGTCAATACTTTGGTCATATTACACCTACTTTTTGTAATTATATTATTTTAAATTATGAAATTGCATTGCTAAGATTTATACAACTATATAAGTCTAGCTCATAGTTAATGCCTTAATAATAATTGTGTATAAACTTTCAATCCTTGAACTTGGACACAACCATTTGTCACCCTAGAATTAATTGTTTACATACTAGTTAATAAGTTTGTATCTAAGTGTAATGCTTAGCCTTGCTTAGATACATTGTCATGAAACATTAAATTGCCCAACAACAATCATTCAAAACATGAAAAGCTGGATTTGGGCGAGCAGCAGTGGAGCTTGGTTGGTATGTTGGATTAAAGGTTATTTTAAAAACAAAGATAAATCTAAAAAATAGATTTTGACTCGGGTGGTTAGAAAGAGTGGCTGGTGTTGGGTGCAAGAGAGAGAGAGAGAGAGAGAGAGAGAGAGAGTTGGTATGTGTATATAACGTCAGAAGTCAATTAAGGATCGAATCTTGTAATGACCTCTCATGTAAAAATAATGCAATGCAAGTCTATAATGGAGTGCGACCTAGCTAACTAATTTATTAGCCTCGGCATGGTTTCACCATTGGTGGATGCGGTGGATAGGCGGGGAGAAACAGTCACGGGAGCGCAGCGCAAATGGGAGACTGCCCGGCGAGCCAGGAGGCCTAAAGGAGGTGATACCTAGCGGTGTGGAGTTGCGTCGAGGTAGGACATTGTAAAGGCCTTATGATAACCATCTTAGTCGCACACCTCTAGAAGTGTGTCAAATGGACATTATAAGTTGATTATCACTTATAGGTAAACTATACAAACTCTGTAAAGTAAGAAAATCATCTGGATAGTTGTGCTCGTGGTCAAGGCGGTCTTGAGAACTTGCTTGGTCTAGCTTTCATTTTTATAAAACAAATTGTGGATGGAATGGAAAGGCGGGGTGGGACCCCAAAGATTTGAAATGGCACAGTCGGCGACCGATGGTAAATCTGAGATAGCTGAGCATTGAGTGGACAGGGCCAATCAATGGTATAGGAGATGAGATCTCCAGTAGTACCTTACAAACAAAATCTAAGTTTATAAACCTATGTCAGTTAAAATGCTAAGTCTGAGGAATTTGCTATTATATAAACTAATTCAAAACTGGCTTTGTGTAACTAAAAGAACCATAAACCTCCCTTGATTAGCCTTGCATCTATAATAATTGCATTATGTGTTGGCTGCGAGTGCGGTTGTGTATTCATGCTCGCTATTTATATTCTTTTAGTCGATAAGCACAAAAGAAGACTACGAGGACAAATATGAGCATTGGACAAGATTGAAGATCAAGAAGGCCAATAACTAGGGTGCAAGCCCACGATCGATTGTCGTTGGGTATATCGTGAGGGTTCCACGTGTTATACTTTGATTCTACTTCATTGCTGATCTCTAAAAGTATTTGACCTATCAGGTCATTACGCAAGTCAAAAGCTATAAGATATATTTATGCTTTTTTATTATTACATAATAGATTTACATTTTTTAATATGTGTTTGAACCAACAATGTAGCTGTGTGCTATCTCTCTGATTGATGAATAACATAAATTAACATAGTAGGTCCCAAATTGCAAATTTGGGGTCTCACACACTCACACCCCACGCATGCACACACACGTGTGTCCCCTGCACCCAAGAAAATGTGGAAGCCATGGGTGCTTGCATCGTGTTGCACCCTAATTATTTAGGCGAGACACACTAAATCGATCTAGGGATCGAACTTAGGTGAGTGGGGCGCCCCCAACATCTCGGCACTAAGCTATCGCTCAATCGTTAAGAAGAAAAGAATTTGTATGTAAAATGTTATCTTTTTGCTTGATTTCCAACTATATATATGGACAATACGAAACACATGTAGAGAATACATCTAGGGTTAAATAGAAATGTATGGAATACATCTACATTGGTGTGATTGAAAATAGTAATATTTATGCACAATTAACTACATTTTACCAATCTATAGTGATGATCCCAGCGCCCCTTGCGCGGGCCACCTTGTTAGTTATATACTAAAATGCGATGACAATTCTTTTAGAGTTGCTAAGAAAGAAAGACAAATATGCTAGAAATCATCACAAAAAGCAAAACATCAAACCCTTAATTTGATGGGTCCTAATTTTAAAATATTTATATTTGATAGTTGACTTAGTTATATAAGAATCTATCCATATCTATACTAATTATACACTTAGAGAAAGATATAGACATTTATCTCGTGGACAGAGTAATAATAGCTCGATTAAAAGAAAGAGCCATTATCAAGCACGAAATTGAGAATAAAATAATAAAATTAATAATTTGATTTTCATATGAATTCCAAAGTAAATCCTAAAAACTAAAGTTGGGAACAATAATTAAAATAAAATTGAAATATGATTTTTACAATTCTAGCTTAATACCAAAAATAAATACATGGGAATGCGATCAGAAAACATGCAAATTTGGAATAAAATTTAAAGGACAATTAGAGTTGATTTGTAAATGAATTTGAAACCTAAATTTCAAACATATTTTAAAAAATTAAACATATCTTGATTAGGAACTACAAGGAAACTCCGTCTTAACAATAAAGATCTAGCCATCTATCTCGTGGACCCAAGTTATGACGTCTCGGATCTATTATATGCTAAAAGTCAATGATCGGTGATTTACAACGGGTAAGAAAAAAGGATAAATAGCCTAGAAATTCTTATAAAAATGAAAATTATTCAGTTGTCGGTTTGGTGGAGCCTAATTATGATCGATAGCTCATAACCCTTTGGATGCTACAAGAAAAATAAAGACATGCTAAATTTTTAAAATGAAATCAGTTATTAATCGGTGGAACCAATTTATGATATAAAAAATAACAACCATTAGATGTTATTAGGCAATCTATTTAACCTCAAAAGTCTGTACTAATATAAAAAGAATGAGTTTTTGTGCTACATCCACCCCATATCTGCGTACATAAAACAATAGTAACCCTTGGATCGTCTACATCATTCGTTTCATATTACGCAAATATTTAACACTATAATTACCAATTAATTACCTACTAATTACCATAAATGGCCGTCTTATATTATTCAATTTAACATGACTATATGAGGTGTCTTTTAACAAGCAAGACTAAATTATTTGTGTAGATTAAAGATTATGCATTATTCACTTTGCTTGAAATTTCAGCGGTGTGTTGAAATTGGGATGATGTTGTACTCGATGTATATGGTCTGTATATTTCTTATGCTTGAAATATGTTTGGTTTAATTTTTATTAGTCGAGAGATGCTTTGCACATTCACAATTACTATAAGAGATAATGGATGTGTTTTAAGATTAAAAGATAAGAAGGAAACTAAAGGAAAGGAATAGGGCTTAGCCTAAATAGACCACGCGTGAACACAAAAGGGAATCGACCCGTCGTCTCACTCATTGTGTTTTGAGCACAAATAAGAAAGTGTTTTATAACGAAAACAAAAATAGAAACAAAGAAAATAATTTTTAAAGAGGATACAAGGCGGACACACACCACACGCATGCGCCCATGTGTGTCCCCTACACGTAAGGAAGTTTGGAAGCCCTAAGATGTCACGAAGAGGGTGCTCGCACTGCGTGTGTGTACCAAATTATTTTGACGAGACACACTAGGCCAATCTATAATGATGATGCCCACGTAAGTCGTGGACCACCTCATTCGGGACCCAAACATGCAAATCAGGACTCTTTATGTATTACAACTAGTCTCATGATTACATAGTGACAACATCGATGAAAATCATATCCATACAATGAAATAGCTAAGAAATAAGCAAGTTATTATTACACAGAAGTAGTGGACCTCATGGTCAAAGTTTACATAATTTGCCACGCAGAGTTTAAAAGACTGATAAATAAATCTTGCGTGAGAAAAAGAAAACTCGTAGTAGCCATCGACATGCCCACATGCAATCAAGTAGGGCGCATCCTAGTTAGCATAGTCTTCAAAGTACCCTCCTCGTAGAACTCTAGATTCTGGATTCTTTCTCACAATTGAACAACAATGTCATAAAGTCATGAGTACATAAAATACTCGACAAGTCGTGGGAATAGTATGTAATTAATATTCATATAAGGTTTGAACAAGGAATAGTTGTATGGTTATTTTACGGAAAGCAATATTGTGATAAATAGATTGAAAAGCATAATTGGAAAGATTATATAAATAAAGTAAACAATTGCTTTTAAAAAACAACTAGTGAACTATCCGTTCACTCTCCAACCAACAACCAATGAACTACTGTTCACTTCTCATCCATTCCACCATCCAAACATTTTATGAAAACTCTATACATCGTGTGAAATCCCGGACATTGTCCATAACAGGTGACATATTTGTTGAACAATTCTAACACTTTGTAGAGGTTGTACAACTTGACCCAAAAAGATAATCAACTTATAATATCGGCCATGAAATGTACGTAGGCGTGCGACTAAGTGACTATCTCGGGGCTTTTACAAAGTTCTATCTTAAGCAGGTTACGCCGGTAAGGTTTCACCACCAGAAGGTTACAACCACCATCGGCCCCTTCTTACACCATGTGAATCTACTCGTAAACCCCAAAACCCACACCACACATGACAAAACCAAAATCAAGATATTACTAATTAATTAGCGATTCATCTCATACTAGACATGTAATTGTACGATAAGGCCTAGATCAATGGCACACAAAGTTAAGTCCTTAGTGAGTACTCAGGTGAGACTACCTCATTCAAAACAATGTGCCTCACGTACCCCTTTACTGCACGATCACTCGCTTGAGAATAAATCATTTTGTTCACTCAAACCAATGACAATCCCTACCATGGCACAAAAATTTATAATAGCGGAATCGCACTACTTATTACAACGGTGATATCATGCATGATTACTGTGATGGCATCACACCACAATTCCATATATCATTAAGTCAAATCTAACATTATAGAACATGTGATCATAATCCCATCATAACTAAGTATGACAAGCATATTACGACACCAATATTGGTATTAATATTATTTCTAACTAATATCAACCCTTCCTATAGTGTCAAGGATACATATCATTCACAATTATTCAAGGTGGTATAATGTCAAATAGGTAATTAGCTACCCCCGAAAACAATTGATATAAAAATTAGCATGCATATTGATATAAAATAATATAATTTTGTAAAAATAGGTACAACATGATCAAGGTTTACAACTTGCCTTCGTCGAAGATTGGAGTTACTCACGCAAACTGGTCCAAGAAGGCTTTGGCAACGGATTCTATACGTGCAAAATGAGACAAATAAAACCAAGAAAATCCACACAAAAAATCAAATGAACTAGTTTTGAATTTAATTGAAGTTTGGTTTATTCATATT
The DNA here is from genome assembly GCA_036346395.1 of Hsuehochloa calcarea. Taxonomy (NCBI): domain Eukaryota; kingdom Viridiplantae; phylum Streptophyta; class Magnoliopsida; order Poales; family Poaceae; genus Hsuehochloa; species Hsuehochloa calcarea. Next base: position 17,121,950 of record CM070594.1, read on the forward strand.
AAATTATTTTAATTTTTAAAATTTTAAATTAAACTTTAATTAATTCAATATAATTTAAACGATTCCTTTTATTTTTAAAACTTAAAAAAAATATAAATGTTACACCTCACTAGCTAGAAAGAGGAGGAGACGAGCATGCGGTTAGATTGGCTTCCGCTACACATGGCGCGCGCCCATTAGAAGCCGTGGATTACACCTCATCGCCACCTTATCACACCACCCCTATCTCTTTCTCCCTTCCATGTAAGCAGCAGCAGCGTCCATCCGTATATCCTTCCCCCTCCTTCCCTTCCCCAAACTCTTCGCGCACTCCCGCCTCGCAGATGGCCTCCGCCATGAAGCTCTCCCTCCTCAACCCCGCAATGCACCACCACCACGGCATCGGTGCGAAGTCGCTGTCCCCCTCCGGCCTGCCTCTCGCCAGGCGCTCGGTCCGCTTCCGCGTGACGGCCTCCTCCACCGCGGCGCCGCCCGCCGCGAGCAAGCCGGGCCCATCTCCCAAGAAGCGGGGCAAGACGGAGATCCAGGAATCGCTTCTTACGCCGCGGTTCTACACCACGGACTTCGACGAGATGGAGCGGCTCTTCAACGCCGAGATCAACAAGCAGCTCAACCAGACCGAGTTCGAGGCGCTGCTGCAAGAGTTCAAGACGGACTACAACCAGACCCACTTCGTCCGCAACCCCGAGTTCAAGGCCGCCGCTGACAAGATGGAGGGCCCGCTCCGCCAGATCTTCGTCGAGTTCCTCGAGCGCTCCTGCACCGCCGAGTTCTCCGGGTTCCTCCTCTACAAGGAGCTCGGGCGCAGGCTCAAGGTTCGTCCAACTCTTGTTTGCTTTTGCTCGTAGGCATTTCCGCGAGCACCTGGTGTGCGTGTCCTCACTCCTCATCTCCCGTTTCTTTGCAGAAGACCAACCCGGTGGTGGCCGAGATCTTCTCGCTCATGTCCAGGGACGAGGCCCGGCACGCTGGGTACGTAGCACATACCCTTATCCCCATTGTAAAATGTGATTGACGGCAATTAGAAGCCAAATGTATTGTAGAAATGGATTTGTTAATTTTCAGTTGCCCGAAATTTTCTTTTGCATCAGTCACCTAAAATCACATATACAATTACACAGTACCAAGTTAATTTTACGTGAAATGGTTCGTGCTTCCAGTTCAACTCAACTTGGCAAGAAATTCAACTAAGTAGTCCTCATGATCTGTGCTGTGTAGGTTCTTGAACAAGGGCTGTCTGATTTCAACTTGGCGCTGGACCTCGGGTTCTTGACCAAGGCTAGGAAGTACACCTTCTTCAAGCCCAAGTTCATCTTCTACGCCACCTACCTGTCGGAGAAGATTGGGTACTGGAGATACATCACCATCTTCAGGCACCTCAAGGCCAACCCGGAGTACCAGGTGTACCCCATCTTCAAGTACTTTGATAACTGGTGCCAGGATGAGAACCGCCACGGCGACTTCTTCTCCGCGCTGCTTAAGGCGCAACCGCAGTTCCTCAATGACTGGAAGGCCAAGCTCTGGTCACGCTTCTTCTGTCTCTCGGTAATCTTGAGTTGCATGGGCTTACACTGAGTCAGTGCCGAAGGTTGTTACGCCCCTCTTCTAACTGTTGTGTATATGGGACTTTTTGCAGGTGTATGTGACCATGTACCTAAATGACTGCCAACGTACTGCATTCTACGAAGGAATTGGTCTGCACACCAAAGAATTCGACATGCATGTGATTATTGAGGTAAAAAACAACCGCCTTTCTTGTTTGTACAGTCCATTCTGTGTCCTAGTTGCTTCTTTGCAGTGTTTCAGAAAGTTTCCGAAGAACTCCTGCACATGTTAATAATGTCCTTTGTCATATGAACCTTGACAGATTATTTATATGTTTATGGGAAATTTAAACTTTGATGTAAATTGTAAATTGAGGCCACTATTGATGATACAATGGGTGAATCTCTCTGCAGACCAACCGCACAACTGCAAGGATCTTCCCTGCTGTTCCGGACGTCGAGAACCCTGAATTCAAGAGGAAGCTAGACAGGATGGTGGAGATCAACCAGAAGATCATTGCTGTAGGAGAGTCTGACGACATCCCTTTAGTGAAGAACCTGAAGAGGATTCCTCTTGTTGCCGCACTGGTGTCTGAGATCATCGCCGCGTACCTCATGCCCCCGATCGAGTCTGGCTCCGTTGATTTTGCTGAATTTGAGCCCCGGCTTGTTTACTGATTTTGTAGAAAGATTTATCTCCACCTTTTTCTTCGAAAGACATGATAACGCATTGTCCTTGAGGGGCTTTGAATGATGAGATGATGGATGGTTAACAGGATCTGCATCCTGCTGTGCTCATTTGTAAAGTATTGAGACTTCAACATTGTAAGATTTGGCAAGTTTTTTTTATGACATCTCCATGTAAGTGGCAGTGAACTGCATCAGAGTGGGTGTTCAGCTTTCAAATAGATGGAGAGTATAAAGTTGTTGTGTTGATACTTAAGTCAATAGCATCAAACTTTTAGCTATGTTATGTATCACATATGGCATGTTGTTAGGTCTTGGTGAAGGTGAACAATGGCTTCAACATCTTTATTAGAGTAAATGTACATCTGAAATTAATTAATGAATCGTCGTTTTCTAAGTAAGTCCTTGTATATATGCAACAGATGGCTGATTGTGTGCACACAAGATAACCATGAAAGCCATATGGGTGACATACCATGGGAACTAAACACATTTCTGCAAGTAAAATGTTTATTTGAGGACGACCACTAACAAACTTCAATAGTTTTTCAAACTTTCAATGGACATGCACACATATTTTGAAAATATATTTAGATCATTTGAATCGAATATAATTAGAAAATAAAACCTTCAACAAACATAAAACAATTTCAATTAAATTAGATATCGACTTTCACTTGTCTGCCACTCCACTTCCCAGACTAGCTGGCAACCGCAAAGTTGCATTTATGTTCTTCGAGCAATCAAATCTTTATATACTAACGTATAAGAAGGAATTGTTGGTGCTGTTGGTACCTTGTCTTCCCCTCCCATGTCTCTTTTCATCTCCCAAAAAATCTATAACAAAAAAACATAGAAAACCATCTCACAACAAAGATCAATTGGGCGCGACTGCGAAGCCGAGGGTACGGGTGTATAGGCTGAGAACGTCCGTGGAGGCGCGAGTCAGCTTGGTCAGAGCACAATCGAACGCTCAGAACCGAGGGTGTGAAGCAGGTCGATCCGGACAATGTCTTCTCGATGTGCTACACCTTTTTTCGTACTTGGTTGAATGAGGTACCAGGCTTCTTGGTGCAATATATTGAACATGACCGTAATCCTGCTTAATTAATGAAAGTAGTACTCTTGGTCAACCCCATTATATATAAATTACAGTAAATTATTTCTATAATTTTGATTCTTAGTCACTGTAATTATTCTTAAAAGTCTTAATAATTCATATTTCCATCATACGATTCAAAATCTCACATGTACTTTGAGAGGTTATGCAAAAACAAAGATAAAAAAATAAAATTATATACCAACAAAATACGATAATGTGGTGAACCCGTTATGTTCTTCACATGTACTTTGAGAGGTTAAGCAAAAACAAAGATAAAAAATAAAATTATATACCAACAAAATACGATAATGTGGTGAACCCGTTATATTCTGAATAAAAAATCATAATAAATTTAAACCTAATTTATCAGATAGGAAAAATTACAAATCTCAAATCATACCGTGATGAGGACATCCCTCCTTCGGATACACGCACGACACAAGATCCTCCAGATCTGGGTCTGAACCACACGGTCCTATGACAAGAGCTAGAAACCGTCACTTAATCGATCGTAGTAAAGTCGTTTAGAAATGAGTGTATTATTGAGAACTCTATGATCTTGCCTAATGGAGATGATTTACTTGTACTCAGGAATCTAGGACTACGACCAGTTAAAGAAGGTCTACGACCACTACAAGAAGATCTACGACTAGTTGATTCGATTGGAGCAATCTACGATCAGAAAAGCGAGCACAGTACTCGTTGGACACAATCTACGACCAAAGATAGCATGGACTCCTCAAAACCACCCTAGGACCATCCTACGACGGATCTTCGACCAAAAATCGCCACACAAGGTCTTTGCGTCAACATTTTGAAACTAATAAGACTTTGTAAGCGTAGCGAGGTCGGAGTCGGGTTGTGTGCGCTTCATCCACGGCCGCACAACCCTAGGTCGACCTCCTCACGTTCCCCTATATATATCGATGGCCGTCATAGTTTAGAGCGGGTTTTCTTAGATTATTACGCCATTGCGGTTTACGATTATCGGTTTGAGAACCCCACTTGTAAACTTCATCTATATCCGCAATACAATTGATTGCATCTACCTTGTTCTTGTGAGTTGCTTGATTGCTTGTAGGAACAATAACCTTCGTGGTAAGGTCGATCGCGTGCAAGCGTGGTCGATAACAACGAGCATGCGGGTGTAGCGAATGCGAGGTGACGATATGTTGGTCGGAAGCCTCAAAGCGTCAACGTCCTCACGACGAACCAAATCGAACCTATCGGAAGATCGGCGCCGTGACTCATCAAGTGGTATCGAGCAAAGGTTGCCCGTTAGGTAATTTCGTTTATCCCTTTTGTTAGTTGTGTTCCTCACCTAGAGTCGAGCGCCCCTACAAAAAAAGTTTTAGATCGTAATTATTCCATTGTCCAAACCACTTTGTGCCTTTCGCAATTTTGTTTCGGTTTTCGCATTGTTGAGTTCGAGTCCATCGTCGGTGTCTTTGTTCTTTGGTTTAGAGTAGCATTCTTGGTCTCTAGTCGATCACAGTCGCCGCAGTGCCACCATCCATCTGGGCGCCGACCTCCTTTTGCGGCGACACCCATTCGACCACCCGCTCGGGATTTACCATCCGGTGAATCGAACACCTACTCGGATCCGACCACCTCTTGAGCAACACCCATTCTACCATCCACTCGGGAACTACCACTGGTGGATTCGATCCCCGAGTCGGATTAGTAGCATATGAGAACTAGTCCAAGTTCGAGAGAGAGAGAGAGATAGTATCTTTTAATTACCTTTTTACCCCTGCTCTCCGGAAAAAGTTTGTGAACCAATCACCTCATCGGACCCAGAAAGGGTAACAGAAGAATTTTGGGCTTGAGTCACGTTTGCAAAAAAAAAAAGAGAAAGCAAAAAGTGCAAAAGAAAAGAAAAGAAGCAAAAAGTGCAAAAGAAAAGAAAAGAAGCAAAAAAAAGTGCAAAAGAAAAGAAGAAGAAGCAATTCGACCACCCCTAGTTGGTCTACTACCAGTTCCAGCCTTGCATCCTTTGGACTCCTTTGTATCGAGTCCTTGTTTCGATCAGTATTGTGCTAGGACTAGGAGCACTTTTAGACCAGCAACTGTGACGAGTACTGTGGGCTTTGGTTCAACTTTGCTAATCTGATTTCATTATTGCTATTCCTTGCTACTAAACATTGCCTGTCTGAGCTCCACATACTTTCGACCCTCAGTTGGATCCTCACATTCGCCTCCGTAGTGATCGTACATCCCGCCTTCGTCGAATTGACCACTGCTGCAATTTGGTAAGAAACTCATAAGAGCTTGGTAAGGCGGCTTGAGAGTGTGTGATTCCACCCTCAGACCACCTAATAGTGATAGGGATAATACCTTTTGTTGTCTTTTGTCTCCTACTAACTATGTCGGTGAATGATTGGATGCGCAAGAGTGTGTTTTGAGGAAGAGCTCATGGCGCTATTGGATGAACAACGCACTAGTTAATGAGGACATCGACGAGAAGCTTCAAGCTACCACGATCACATTACAACGCTCAATCAGCGATAGTATTGCGGCGCTCACTACGCCTCGAAGAATGGTGAGCAGAGCCACCAAGCGTGGGTCGTGTGGAACCTCATGGTGCGACCCATGACCATGAGTTTGATAATGATAATGAGATGCACGACCACGGCGCCTTTGATGCGACAACGGGCCGACCGAACTTCAACCGTCAAGGTATGAGAGGTAATAATGTTCGACAACATAATGCGTATTAATGATGATCCATATGCAAAGTTAAGTTCTCTATACCATCTTTTGCGGGTGCTTATGATCTTTGAAATATATCTAGATTGGGAGATGACGGTGAAACGAGAAATTGAATGCTCACTTAGTTCTGAAGTGCATAGAGTTAGGCAAGCCACAAGTGAATTTAAAAACTTTGCCATCATTTGGTGGAATAGAGTATGCAGAAGGATTAGCGCCTACTACGTGGGATGGTTTAAAGGTTGCTATGCGTATGATTTGTTCCACCTTCTTTTAAGCGTGATTTGCGTAATAAATTGCAGTAGCTTAAACCAAGGTAATAGATCCGTAGAAGAATATTATCGGGAGCTACAAATTAGTATCTTTGCGTTGTGATATTATTGAGGATGAAGAATGCAATGGCACGCGTTTTATGGAGGATTAAGGCGTGAAATTCGGGACATAGTGGATTACAAAGAATACGATAGCGTCCTAGATTGTTCCAACTTGCATGTTTGGCGAGAAAAGGAATTGTAGGGCGACAACAGAGGCCAAGGAACAACTTTGGGAGCATGTCTACGCCACGACCGGTCTTCGGGCAAGTCAAAACAGCCCCACCTTGGACTACGATCTGCCCCCTCCACGAGTAGAGCGCGTTGGCGACACCTCGACCACATCACATGCACCCGAGGTAAGTAAAGTTACTAGTGTGCGGGCACCACCAAGAGTTCTTCGTCGGTTGCTTCCATCGGTCGTACCAGCGGGATTGTGTGCCACCGTTGCAAGGGAATGGGGCACGTCATGAGGGATCGCCCGGTCGTGAGCATACCTTGCCACCAAAGGCGGTGATTATGTAAGCACTAGTGATATTGAGGACGAATATATACTTGCAGCTAACATCGCGGTGGAGGAGATGAGATGAGCGATGATCGATGATGTAGAGGAACAAGTAGCTGCTTTATTGACACCGAGTATCATGTGAGCCTTGTTGCATAGCGAGTCTTTGGCGCACAAGTGGAAGAGCGGAGCAAAATCAACGACACAACTTGTTTGGACCAGTTTCGTGAAGGACGAGCTGCGAGTCATCATTGATGGAGGAGTTGCAACAACCTTGCAAGCTCAGGATGGTCGAAAGCTTGGCTTGACCACACAACCACACCCGTCCCTACTACATCCAATGGTTCAATTCGTGTGGTAAATTAAAGGTACACAAAGTTGTGAAAGTACAATTTTAGCGGTAATTACAAAGATAGTCTTGACTTTGATATCGTGCCTATGCAAGTATGCTCTTTGTTGCTCGGTAGACCTTGGATATATGACAATGATGTTTTGCACCATGGTAGAGCTAATACCTACTCATTTTCACATAATGGTAAGAAGATTAAGTTGTTACCTTTGACACGGTGAGAATCTGAAAGATGAAGAAGAAGCGCTAAAAATGAAAGAAACACCGATAAGCATGATTTTGAGAATCGACAAGTAGCAAAACATATTTTCCCACCCAAAGGGAGAAAGTGGCGTCTAGTCCTAAGTTCGAGGAATTAAATTGAAGGGATGTGTTATAATTGCCACTAAATCGAACTTCTTTGAAATTTGTAATAATGAGTGCCATGCTATACTTTGATATGCAAAAATGCCTTATATTCGCTTGAGGACATAGCTAGCTCTTTGCCTCCTGCATTGCTAACCTTTGCGGGAGTATGTGAATGTATTTCAAGCGAGGTATCCCGGGATTACCACCTATTCGAGGAATTGAGCATCAAATTGATTTGATCCCAGAGGCGACTTTGCCAAACCGTGCGGCATATAGGACCAATCCGAGAGGAGACTAAGGAAATTCGGCGATAAGTCCAAGATCTTTTGGACGTGGAGTGCGTAAGAGAAAGCCTTAGTCCTTGTGATGTTCCAGTTCTTTTGGTTCCTAAGAAAGGCGGTAGTTGGCGTATGTGTGTTGATTGCGAGCCATTAATAACATTACTATAAGGTATCGTCATCCTATTCCAAGGCTAGGCGACATGCTAGATGAATTGAGTGGTTCTATTATTTTCACCAAGATTGAATTGCGGAGTGGTTACCACAGATTAGAATGAAACTAGGAGATGAATGGAAAAGCGCTTTTAAAACTAAGTTCGGATTATATGAGTGGTTAGTGATGCCTTTCGGTCTAACTAATGCACCTAGTACTTTTATGCGTTTGATGAGCGAGGTTTCACGTCCTTTCATTGGAAAATTTGTGGTGGTTTACTTTGATGATATCTTGATTTATAGCAAGTCACATGAGCAACATTTAAATCATATCGTCTTGCTTTTTAATGCTTTGAGAGGCGCACGTTTGTTTGGTAACCTCGAGAAGTGCACCTTTTGCCCCGATCGAGTTGCATTTCTTGGTTATGTTGTGACACCACAGGGCATTGAGGTGGATGAGACAAAGATTGTAGCCATCCAAAGTGGCCGACGCCTACTCTTGTGTCACAAGTGCGGGCTTCCATGGCCTTCTTTGGATTCTATCGGTAGCTGTGTCGGGATTTGACACCATTGCCGCACCATTGAATGAATTGACAAAGAAATGAGTGCCTTTCAATGGGAACTGCACAAGAGAAGGCATTCAACTTGTTGAAAGAAGCTCACCCAAGCACCCCTACTCCAACTCCCCGATTTTGGTAAGACTTTTGAAATTGAATGTGATGCCGTGGGATTGGGATAGGTGGTGTATTGATTCAAGAAGGTAAACCGATTGCATATTTCAAATGAAAAACTAAATGGGCCTAGTTTGAATTATTCCACCTATGATAAGGAATTGTATGCCTTAGTATTATTGAGAACTCTATGATCTTGCCTAATGGAGATGATTTACTTGTACTCGGGAATCTAGGACTACGGCCGGTTAAAGAAGGTCTCGACCACTACAAGAAGATCTACGACTAGTTGATTCGATTGGAGCAATCTCACGATCGAAAGCGAGCACGATGCTCGTTGGACACAATCTACGACCAAAGATAGCATGGACTCCTCAAAACCACCCTAGGACCGATCCTACGACCGGATCTTCGACCAAAAATACGCCACACAAGGTCTTTGCGTCAGCATTTTTGGAAACTAATAAGACTTTGTAAACGTAACGAGGTCGGAGTCCGTGTTGTGTACGCTTCATCCCACTACGCACAACCCTAGGTCGACCTCCTCACGTTCCCCTATATATATCGAGAGCGTCATAGTTTAGAGGCGGGTTTTCTTAGATTATTCTCGCCAATTGCGGTTTAGGATTATCGGTTTGAGGAACCCCACTTGTAAACTTCATCTATATCCGCAATACAATTGATTGCATCTACCTTGTTCTTGTGAGTTGCTTGATTGCTTGTAGGAACAATAACCTTCGTGGTAAGGTCGATCGCGTGCAAGCGTGGTCGATAACAACAGCATGCGGTGTAGCGAATTGCGAGGTGACGATATGTTGGTCGGAAGCCTCAAAGCGTCAACGTCCTCACGACGAACCAAATCGAACCTATCGGAAGATCGGGCGCGTGACTCATCAAGTGGTATCGAGCAAAGGTTGCGTTAGGTAATTTCGTTTATCCCTTTTGTTAGTTGTGTTCCTCACCTAGAGTCGAAAAACCGCCTACAAAAAAAGTTTTAGATCGTAATTATTCCGCCGTCCAAACCACTTTGTGCCTTTCGCAATTTTGTTTTCGCCGCATTGTTGAGTTCGAGTCCATCGTCGGTGTCTTTGTTCTTTGGTTTAGAGTAGCATTCTTGGTCTCTAGTCGATCAAGTCGCCGTAGTGCCACCATCCATCTGGGCCTTACGACCTCCTTTTGCGGCGACACCCATTCGACCACCCGCTCGGGATTTACCATCCGGTGAATCGAACACCTACTCGGATCCGACCACCTCTTCGAGCAACACCCATTCTACCATCCACTCAGAACTACCACCGGTGGATTCGATCCTGGTCGGATTCCAGTAGCCGCAATGAACTAGTCCAAGTTGAGAGAGAGAGAGATAGTATCTTTTAATTACCTTTTACCCTGCCTCCGGAAAAAGTTTGTGAACCAATCACCTCATCGGACCCAGAAAGGGTAATAGAAGAATTTTGGGCTTGAGTCACGTTTGCAAAAAAAAAAAGAGAAAGCAAAAAGTGCAAAAGAAAAGAAAAGAAGCAAAAAGTGCAAAAGAAAAGAAAAGAAGCAAAAAAAAAGTGCAAAAGAAAAGAAGAAGAAGCAATTCGACCACCCCTAGTTGGTCTACTACCGCCCACTTGCATCCTTTGGACTCCTTTGTATCGAGTCCTTGTTTCGATCAGTATTGTGCTAGGACTAGGAGCACTTTTAGACCAGCAACTCGTGACGAGTACTGTGGGCTTTGGTTCAACTTTGCTAATCTGATTTCATTATTGCTATTCCTTGCTACTAAACATTGCTGTCCCGAGCTCCACATACTTTCGACCCTCAGTTGGATCCTCACATTCGCCTCCGCCGTGATCGTACATCCCACCTTCGTCGAATTGACCACTGCCGCAATTTGGTAAGAAACTCATAAGAGCTTGGTAAGGCGGCTTGAGAGTGTGTGATTCCACCCTCCACCACCTAATAGTGATAGGGATAATACCTTTTGTTGTCTTTTGTCTCCTACTAACTATGTCGGTGAATGATTGGATGCAAGAGTGTGTTTTGAGGAAGAGCTCATGGCGCTATTGGATGAACAACGCACTCACCGTTAATGAGGACATCGACAGGAAGCTTCAAGCTACCACGATCACATTACAACGCTCAATCAGCGATAGTATTGCGGCGCTCACTACACGCCTCGAAGAATGGTGAACCGACCACCAAGCGTGGGTCGTGTGGAACCTCATGGTGCGACCATGACCATGAGTTTGATAATGATAATGAGATGCACGACCACGACGCCTTTGATGCACGCATAACGGGCCGACCGAACTTCAACCGTCAAGGTATGAGAGGTAATAATGTTCGACAACATAATGCGTATTAATGATGATCCATATGCAAAAGTTAAGTTCTCTATACCATCTTTTGCGGGTGCTTATGATCTTTGAAATATATCTAGATTGGGAGATGACGGTGAGAATGTAAATTGAATGCTCACTTAGTTCTGAAGTGCATAGAGTTAGGCAAGCCACAAGTGAATTTAAAAACTTTGCCATCATTTGGTGGAATAGAGTATGCACCGAAGGATTAGCGCCTACTACGTGGGATGGTTTAAAGGTTGCTATGCGTAATGATTTGTTCCACCTTCTTTTAACGTGATTTGCGTAATAAATTGCAGCGCTTAAACCAAGGTAATAGATCCGTAGAAGAATATTATCGAGCTACAAATTAGTATCTTTGCGTTGTGATATTATTGAGGATGAAGAAGGCTGCAATGGCACGTTTTTATGGAGGATTAAGGCGTGAAATTGGGACATAGTGGATTACAAAGAATACGATAAGCGTCCTAGATTGTTCCAACTTGCATGTTTGGCGAAAAGGAATTGTAGGGACGACAACAGAGGCCAAGGAACAACTTTGGGAGCATGTCGCCGCGACGACTTGGGGCAAGTCAAAACAGCCACCTTCGGCTACGGTCTGCTGCCCCCTCCACGAGTAGGGCGCGTTGGAAGACCTCAGACCACATCACATGCACCCGAGGTAAGTAAAGTTACTAGTGTGTGCACCACCAAGAGTTCTTCGTCGGTTGCTTCCATCGTCGTACCATCGGGATTGTGTGCCACCGTTGCAAGGAATGGGGCACGTCATGAGGGATCGCCCGGTGGTGAGCATACCTTGCCACCAAAGACGGTGATTATGTAAGCACTAGTGATATTGAGGACGAATATATACTTGCAGCTAACATCGCAGGTGGAGGAGATGAGATAGACGGTGATCTTGATGATGTAGAGGAACAAGTAGGCTGCTTGTTGACACCGAGTATCATGTGAGCCTTGTTGCGCAACGAGTCTTTGGCGCACAAGTGGAGAGGCGGAGCAAAATCAACGACACAACTTGTTTGGACAGCATTTCGTGAAGGACGAGCTGCAGAGTCATCATTGATGGAGGAGTTGCAACAACCTTGCAAGCTCCGAGATGGTCGAGAAGCTTGGCTTGACCACACAACCACACCCACGTCCCTACTACATCCAATGGTTCAATTCGTGTGGTAAATTAAAGGTACACAAAGTTGTGAAAGTACAATTTTTAGCAGGTAATTACAAAGATAGTGCTGACTTTGATATCGTGCCTATGCAAGTATGCTCTTTGTTGCTCGGTAGACCTTGGATATATGACAATGATGTTTTGCACCATGGTAGAGCTAATACCTACTCATTTTCACATAATGGTAAGAAGATTAAGTTGTTACCTTTGACACCAGCTGAGAATCTGAAAGATGAAGAAGAGCGCGCTAAAAATGAAAGAAACACCGATAAGCATGATTTTGAGAATCAGCAAGTAGCAAAACATATTTTCCCACCCAAAAGGGAGAAAGTGGCGTCTAGTCCTAAGTTCGAGGGAATTAAATTGAAGGGATGTGTTATAATTGCCACTAAATCAAACTTGTTGAAATTTGTAATAATGAGTCGCCATGCTATACTTTGATATGCAAAAATGCCTTATATTCGCTTGAGGACATAGCTAGCTCTTTGCCTCTGCATTGTTGCTAACCTTTGCGGGAGTATGTGAATGTATTTCAAGCGAGGTATCCCAGGATTACCACCTATTCGAGGAATTGAGCATCAAATTGATTTGATCCGGGAGCGACTTTGCCAAACTGCGGCATATAGGACCAATCGAGAGGAGACTAAGGAAATTCAGCGATAAGTCCAAGATCTTTTGGACCGTAGGTGCGTAAGAGAAAGCCTTAGTCCTTGTGATGTTCAGTTCTTTTGGTTCCTAAGAAAGGCGGTAGTTGGCGATGTGTGTTGATTGCGAGCCATTAATAACATTACTATAAGGTATCGTCATCCTATTCCAAGGCTAGGCGACATGCTAGATGAATTGAGTGGTTCTATTATTTTCACCAAGATTGAATTGCGGAGTGGTTACCACAGATTAGAATGAAACTAGGAGATGAATGGAAACGCTTTTAAAACTAAGTTCGGATTATATGAGTGGTTAGTGATGCCTTTCGGTCTAACTAATGCACCTAGTACTTTTATGCGTTTGATGAGCGAGGTTTTACGTCCTTTCATTGGAAAATTTGTGGTGGTTTACTTTGATGATATCTTGATTTATAGCAAGTCACATGAGCAACATTTAAATCATATACGTCTTTGTTTTTAATGCTTTGAGAGGCGACGTTTGTTTGGTAACCTCGAGAAGTGCACCTTTTGCACGATCGAGTTGCATTTCTTGGTTATGTTGTGACACCACAGGGCATTGAGGTGGATGAGACAAAGATTGTAGCCATCCAAAGTGGCCGACGCCTACTCTTGTGTCACAAGTGCGAGCTTCCATGGCCTTCTTTGGATTCTATCGGTAGCTTTGTGCGGATTTCAAAGCACCATTCTTGCACCATTGAATGAATTGACAAAGAAATGAGTGCCTTTCCAATGGGAACTGCACAAGAGAAGGCATTCAACTTGTTGAAAGAGAAGCTCACCCAAGCACCCCTACTCCAACTCCCTGATTTTGGTAAGACTTTTGAAATTGAATGTGATGCCAGTGGGATTGGGATAGGTGGTGTATTGATTCAAGAAGGTAAACCAGTTGCATATTTCAAAAAAACTAAATGGGCCTAGTTTGAATTATTCCACCTATGATAAGGAATTGTATGCCTTAGTTCGAGTGTGTTGGACCGAAAAGGCGACTAGAGGTGAATAGAACACGCCACTTTTTCAACCACGATTAGATTCAACACAAATTTCACTCCAATAGCTATAGAAGCTATGAAGATCGATATACCAAGACAATGGAAGACTAGGATTGAATCCAATCAAAACCCGAAGCAAAACAACAAAAACAACCAAACTTAATTTCCTAAGTGTGGGGCGGTCGACCTCTATTCAAGGGCGGTCCGACCAGGTCCTATGGGCGGTCCGACCTCAGAGAGGCGGCCCGACCTCCACCAGATGAACAGTGAAATCGGCCGAAAACGGTTGCAAATAGATGTAACTTTTGATCTACAACTCCAAACTTGATGAAACTTGGTACACACCTTCTCTAGGATGTCAGGAACCTATTCCAATTGAAGATCATGAAGATCCATGGAAAAGTTATGACCTTTTTCAGTTTGAGAGATGGATGGTTCAAAACCGAGTCAAAACGAAAACTAGATCCAAAAATTTGCTCGTGGGTGATTGATGATCAAGATGATCTTAGATGTGTTCCCACATGTCACAGCAAGCTAGATCATATAAAGAAATCAACCAAAAACATGCGAATCAAAGAAAGACTCAAAATCACCAAATAGAGAGAAAGAAGGCAAATGAACTCATCTTAGAGAGAACTCTTCTTTGGATTGATTTGATACCGTATTGATTACAGTCACTCATACGGATACGCATGGACACAAGATCAAAACATCTCTCTCTCTCTAGAACCCTAACCTCCACTAAACCTTCCCTAAGCACCTAAGCCAAAACTAGGATGAATGAACATATCGGAAGATCGGGCCGCCGTGACTCATCATACCGGATGAATGAAAATTTAATTATTATAAACTTTTTTCTTACAGTCAACAATACGGATCTTATAGCACATCTAACGAATAGAAAAATTAGTAATTCTCCAATTTTAAAGCGACAGCCTTCCAGGGACCAATACGCAAAAAGCTGTTCTCCCTTCTCCTCCCCTTCTCCGCTCTGCAAACCCCTCCTCTTCCAGAAACCCTAGTTCTCGCCCGCGACCACCCATTGACGCACGACTCGCCTCTTCGCCGTAGCCATGGCCTCCGGTAAGCCCTACTCCTCCGATTCGCGCCCCTGATTTCCTCTCCTCGATTCCCCATCTGCTCGATTGTTGTTGTTGTTGTTTCTCTCTCTCTTTCTCATGGGGGTTTCTTTCTGTGATCGTTTCTTCTTCTTTGGTTGGCGTGGTGATGGCGGTGGTTAGATGCTGACATGGAGGACTACGGGTTCGAGTACTCGGACGACGAGCCGGAGGAGCAGGACGTCGACATCGAGAACCAGTACTACAACTCCAAAGGTTCGGTTCCTTCTCCCCACTTTGTTTTCCTTGGTGATCCCTTTCCCTGTTTCGCGTAGGGTGGTGTTCGAACAGAGCCCCACTGGATTATCAGCTACTAGCCACTTTCTTGTTGCGTATCTCATTTAATAGTGCTACTTGTAGGGTTCCCTTTGAATTCCGATGCATGGGTATTGCCTTTGTGTGTAGTTGCCAGTTAAGTTGTGATTCTGTAGTGCCCTGTTCTGTGGTGAGGGAATTGTGGTGAGAATATTGATGACATCACTACAGTCTTGTTTTGCCATGGGGAATAAGTATGTTAAGTCGAATTGTGAAAGTTGTCATGGGGTCGGTCTTGTGTTCAGTGTTCCCCTAGCGCTAGCGGCTAATCAGGCGGCAGACCAGTGTCTAGCGCCTAATCGCCGTCTAGGCGGGCCTAGGTAAGGCTAGGCGGTCGCCTAGGTGGGATAAATCGGCCAGACAGTCTAGGTGGGAAGGCTGCGCCTCTGCCTAGGCGGTCTAGGCGGCGCCTAGGGAACACTGCTTGTGTTCACGCTTGTGGTGCTTGTTTGGGTTGTATTTGGATGGGGGATAAAGTTTCCACAACTGAGAGAGAGAATGGTATGTACGTGGCATTTCCATTGTTTGTGCCCACTAGCCGAGTAGGCTGCACAATTGTATGGTCAATCCTATTGTGCCCTTTGTAGCTGACAATTAAGTTTGATTCCTGCAACAATTTCTTTTCCAACTGAAAAGGGAAAAAAATTAATGTATACGAAAGCTGAATACCTTACATCTATTAATTTTGTCAACTTATAAATCAAACCACTATTAAATATGGACAACGTGGCTTCAGACATACCATGAAGCTGGGACAGGAAGACATTGATATCTTTTTTCATTGCTTATCAATACAGTTTCAGTTGGACTGTCACGCACTCATGTGCTTCATATCTTCGTTTTTGCATTGTATTTAAACTATATTTTCCTATATGTATACAACATCCAGATTTTAAGAGAGTTTGTAAAGAATTCAGTTGCTACTTTTATGGAAGAAAGCTTCACCATTATAATCATCGATGGCCACCTCATGAATGTCTAAGATCTTTCCTTTTTTCGGAACTTGTCTTTTTCTGATTTAGGGATTATTGTAAGATTCTCTAGCCTTCAAAGCGAAGGAGGTTGCTTTAATCTCTCCAGTTGTTTTATGTATGAGATTTCTTTTGTGATTCCCTTTTTTACTGAATGCCTTTATAATGCCATGTTTTGGGTACTTTCCTGCGGCTTGAACTCCAACCAAATGACCTTTCTGTTAGGTGCTCGTAGCAAGAGCCAATGGAAAGAAGCCAGCTTAAGGTTTTAATCAGAATCTCTATTTGGCAGCAAGCTTTATTTGTTTGCATTTGATGCCTGCGTTCTAATTTTATGATTTTGAAAGCCTGCGCAACATTAATTACTGAAAATTGGTTGCGAGTAGGGTGTAGAAGGGATGAAATCTTATGCTTCCCATCTAACCAGTCTCTAGGTTGTGCTACCACTTTTACCTGTCATTTAAGGTCTAAATTGATTAGAAAGAAGGGTATAGAAGCCAAGGACAGATGGCTAGTCTGGAGACATCAGTGTTCATTAAGGCGCTAGGCGCTAGGCGCTAGTCGGGCGGCGGGGTGGCGCCTAGCGCCTAGGGCTCCTAGGCGCCTACTAGCACACAAGGGGAGTAGCATGGGAGATAGAGAGGAGTGGGAGCGTTGGCGATGCAGTGGAGTGGTAGCACGGAGGTCAATGCCGGTGACGGGAAGGATAATCGACGTCTAGGAGTTGGATTCGACGGCGAAGTGGACTCGGCTAGTGGCGGGCGGATTCGGCAATGAGAGCTGGATTCTGTCGGTGGCGAGAAGGAATGAGACGACACACTCCTCGATCTGCCCCGTTGTGCGCTTTGCTCTCGCCACTCCCACTCGTCTTGCGTGCTTGCCGCCACCCGCACGCAATGCATGAAGTGGGGGTTCATCCTGGCTAGGATTTTCTATTACTTGGTGGGCTCTATTGGGCCGGCGTAGCCAAGGGCCCAAGGCCTATCTAGTGCATGCACTCGACTCGACAGCTCGACGCTATCGTCTTCCTCGAGCAGTCGAGCCTCAGGTGCCTCCCTCCCATCTCTCCCTCCTTCCCTCAGTCCCTTCCCGAGCGCCCAACAACGATTCTCAAGAATGAAGGCCCAATCGACAGTGAGATCTTCGCCGCCGTCAATACTCGCCGTCCCGTGCTCTCTTCATCCTCATCGCGCCCCCGCGAGGCATATTCCCACCTCCTCCTCTGTTTCCATCCCGCATATTCCCCAACGCTGCTTGGAGCCACACGCCCCGCCACCGTCCCCATCACCGTCCTGTGCCGCGCGCGCATCACGCTGCTGTTGTCTGCGCTCCAACCGCCGCAGGGGTCAGGCGCAATCCACCACCAACAACGGGCCGTGGGCCTCGGCAGGTAAGACGGGATATGGAGCTGTATATGCTCCTACGGCCCATTTACGGTCCAGGTTCAAGGTCATCCCGCCATGGGTTCGGCAATGCCTCCAGACGCCAGAGTCGGGCGGAGAAGGATGGGTCCAGCCGCCGATACCGGCCTTGGCGCCAAGGGCATCCCGACCCGCGTTCGAGTCCCGATTGTTGCATGGTCCATGGTTTCCCGAAGGGCGGCGAGCCCTGGGGCTGGCCGAGCGGGCCCGAGAACTATATGGACCGCCGCCGGTGCCGTCGACCCACCGATCCAAATGGAACCTCGTGAGCGGGATGCGGTGCTTCACTCGAACTAACCCGATGACAGCTCAAAGAGCACCATGGTTCGTCCAACGAGGATAGCATGGCACGGCTCACCCCCTCCGTTTCGTGAAGGAACGCGCGAGGGATTACGATTATAAAAGACAAGCTGGCCACCCGACCGGTCTCCTGCAACGAGCGGGGGCTCGGGGGCTACGCTCGCACCCCGACCAAACGAACGGTCACAACGAGGTAGGGACGCATAACCAACGCAAACCACTCTGCTTGAACCAAGCCCTTGCAGGGGTACCATACCCCTCCAAGGCCTTGGGGGCTACACTCGGCGGGTGCGCTCGCGCGCACCCACCAGACTAAATAAACCTCCGAGGCATATTCCATCATGAAGACGGCATGTATCCCATTTTAAACCCAAAGGACAAACGAAATCGTCCTTGAGCCTCTGGAGGAGCATCTCACTCCTCCACAGGCTCGGGGGCTACTGTCGGATATCAATATCCGGGATACCCAACTAGAGGCAGTGAGCAAACACGTCAGTATTAATCGCCCGAGGGGCATGGGGCGATCTCCGCCTCGCCCGACCCCTGTCGGGCACCCTCGGGCGATCCTAAGCCATCATGGGGCGATCTCCGCCTCGCCCGACCCCTATCGGGCACCTTCGGGCGAACCTGGGCCATCGTGGGTAAACTCCGCCTCGCCTAGGGGCCACGTCAAGGCCTCGGCGCGAGTGGGCCGTCTAGGCCCCCAACGCCACCGACTCCCAGCAGGTGGGGCGGGCATGTCTTTATCACGAAGACGCTTAAGCATAAAAAGGCGCGCGATGACGGCTCGATGTGACTTCAATCATTCGCCCACGACCAGGTGTCTATACCTCTACAGTATTGGGTTCTCGTTCATTCCCCCCACGACAACCAGGTGTCCGCACCCTCTGATATTGAGTCTCGGCCAGGCCTCGGAAATTAATCTCCGCCTCGCCCGGCCCCTCCTCGGGAGGGGTCGGGACTGCCAAGCGTACAACGGAAGGAACCCACGGAGGGATCCGCGACGCCACGTACCGCTCCTGGTACACGACTCTGACAACAAAAAAGGTGAACACGTCTCAATACGACTCGTATCTACCACGGGACGTATCAAGAAGCTTCACAACGTCCGCAAAGACAATAGGTGGACTCTGGGTTCACTATTCCCCGTACGGCCTCAGCCAGCCGACTTCCTGTTCAGCATTCGACTACGTGTGCTTTCAACCTGCATCGTCCGCACAGGAAGGAAGGAGAAGGACGACTCCAGAAGCCTGTTTTCTTTTTTCTTCTTTTCCTCTTTTAGCTTCTCTCTTGTAACCGGCCTCCGTCCCTTAGACTATAAAAGGGGAGGCAGGGTATCCATTGAGGGGCACGGCTCGATCAATCTCGAAAGAGACATCTCGACAAAAACTCTAAGAATCAGAGCACACTCAAGCTCTGAACTCACATTCACAGAGACTTGGGACCGTTTTCCCTCTCTCGCCCGTTTGTAAACCCCTACTACAAATCATGTGCTAGTAACACGAACAGCTCGACACTGGACGTAGGGACATTCTGCCCGAACCAGTATAATCCTTCGTATTCTAAGCACACCATCCGGGCCTTGACGTGCAAATAACTCGATCTAATTACTAGTCGGCGGTTCGAAACACTGACAGCTGGCCTCCATTGTGCTTCATGATCTCCATCATGCAACCCTGCTGGGCTATCAACCTTTGCCACAATGTCGTTAATGTTGTTTGGTGTTCCCTTTTCAAACAGTGCCTGAATTGCTGCAAAAAAACCAAGATCCAATACATTAAGGTTAGGAGAATTGGGAGGTTGGCATCTGAGCCTAATGTCCCAACCATGCGCTTGGCGGCCTGAACAAATGCAGGATCATTGACATCAATGTGGGTCTTAGCATTGTCTTGCTGTATGTATATGGGCGATCCTTTCTCTTCTGCAGGCCACTTTGCTTTGATTGCAGGTAGAACCTTGTTCACAAGGAAATCTCGGCTAACTTCTTTTGTTACCGACGTCATGGCTTTTGTTACAAGGGTACCTACAGATGTAAACATTGTTAATAAGACTCATGATTCATGCAGGATATGTAAAAAAAACTTGGCAATTTTTAGTCCTGCAAGGCCTCGTTTGGGCTCCATCTCTTTGCTGGCTCTACTGTCACAAAGGGAAAAATGCCTAGTTTACCATCAAAAATGCATTGACCATTGTCATCAAATCTAGGCCTCGTAACCACAGCTAGGAACATCACCTTCTCAATAAATTTTTTGTTTTTAACTGCTCGTTGTGGCCTTTCTTCATCATTTGCAAGGTAATATTTTTGGTTCCTACGAGTCCTATAGAACCACTTTTCATCAATGTACACGACATTGTACATTGGTTTAAAAGATGGCATTCAAAGATGGATAAACAATACTTGACGCGGGCCTTCTTGTTTTCATCGGTCAAGCTAAACTTAAGGTCATTGGTAACGTATATTGCCCCTTTTGTCTTCCGCAGATCAATCCCAGACGCCCCCCGCTCTTCACGCCGCGGAAGGCGCTCAGGGCACGGGAGGAGGGTCAGGCGCCGACTATTGGCGCAGTGGACCCGGGTGCCGCTGCGCCATGGCCGGCCGGATCGTCCCGCGGCGCCCTCCGTCGAAGAGGGGTCGGAGGAGACGGATGTTCCGTCCTTGCTCGTGACGGCGTGAGCCCGCCGCCCGGAGAGGTCTCGGAGGCGGCCGTCGAGAAGGCCGTAGAGGCGGCGATGGAGACGCTCCGGGTGGTGCCGCAGGGCGTGCCAGAGCCCGCCCTTCAATCGAGAACCTTCCACGGCGGAGGTCGCTGCGGCACCCGTCCTGACGGGCGAGCCAATCGATCCTCCGTGGCGAGCGTCCGCCACGGCCGGCCGGCCGTGCCCTCGGCGACCGTCGGCGAGTCGTCCCGGGCGGCCGTAGATGTCCGATCCTCCCCGGCCGAGGGATCCAGAACCCTCGTGGCGATCGGAGGCAACCCCAACGAGTGGGGCGGACCGCGACTGACCTGGGCGGATCGGCAAGACCCCGGGCGTCCGGTGTTCGTCCTGGACGACACCGCGGAGCGGGCCCACTGGGAGACGGTGGAGAAGGGGCTTCAAGATTTCTCTGGGGCCCTAACCGCGGCGTTGGGGACGCTACATGATTGCATCGCCCCGGCCGGCCAGGTATGTTGCATCGGATTGTGCTTTGTTTGTCTTTCCTTTCTGGCGCTTTAACCGATTTCTGTGTAGGCCCTCTGGGATCAGCGCCGAGAAAAGTCAGAATTCCTCCGCCGCGAGTATGGGATCTGGGATCGTCTCGCGGCGGAAAAACAAAGGAGCGCGGCGTTAGAGTCGCAGCTCGCCGAGGCCCGGGAAAGGGCGGCTGGCCTCGGCAGGGAGTTGGTGGAGTTGCGGATCCGCCACGGGGACGCCCTTGCCCGAGCCTTGGACTCGGAGAAGCGGCTCAAGGATGCCCTTGAACGCTCTCAGAGAAGCGAGGGGGAGGCAGAGGCCGCCAAGGACGCCTACAACAAGCTGGAGATGGTCGCCAAACGGATCCGCTCCGAGCGCGAGATGGCCCGCCAAGCGCGCGAGACGGCCCTCGGGGAGCGCGATGAAGCTCGTCAGGAGTGCATCGTGACTCGCCGAGCCGCGACACCGCGCTTCGGCGAGAGGGCCGAGTGGGCGGCCTTCCAGCATGCCAAGTAGGTACCGTATCTTGTTATGCGGTACCTGAAGGTAAGTTTCGTACACGGTAACGATTAGAACGGATACGGTCGGTGCTTTCTCATAACGTTTTTATACGTGGGCGATGAGGTGCCGTCATCAATGTTGACTCGCGGTACATGTAAGTAATGTTCGTACATGGGAACGTTTATATGAACTACCGTCCGTACGTGCCCATACCTTCTTTAGACATCTACCGTTACAATTGTTATCGCCGGTGCGCACTCATAACTTTGCTATAAGAGGACGGTAAGTACGGTACCGTTTCTTGCACTGCAGTACCTGAAAGTAATTTGCGTAAAAGGATAGAACACAAGAATAGTACCTAGAACTCAAGAATCTTTTGGGGGAAACAAGAATCGAACAAGAAAACAAGAATCTTACTAGGAAAACAAGAATCCTACTAGGAAAACAAGAATTTTCCCTATAAAACAAGGATGTTAGGAGAAAAATAACAAAACAAGAATCTTAAGCGAAAAACAAGAATCCTTCTAGGAAAACAAGAATTTTCCCTATAATATAAGAATCCTACCAGGAAACAAGAAAACAAGGATCGTAAGCGAAAAAAAACATCAGTGTTTTTTCACGGATGGACCGAACCTTGGACTCTTCATGTGGGGGCCCAGGGGTGGGTCCCCTAGGTCCCACGGGCTGCCCCAGTGGGACCGGGGCTCGCGACCAATTCGTGGCCTGTTTTGGCCCGTTCATTACCCGTTTTCGCCCGTTTTCACATGTTTCCGCTTTGTTTTTTCGTGTCCTCGACTTCGCCCGTTGGCTCGTTTTCTTCGGTGAAAATGACCAAGTCGGTCTAAGTCGAGGGCATGAAAAAATAAGGCGGAAACATGTGAAAACGGGCGAAGTCGAGGACATGAAAAAATAAGGCGGAAACATGTGAAAACGGGCCGTTGGTTCGGGCTCCAGCTTTCTTCGTTCTTCGGTGAGGTGGCCGTGTTCGGGAGGCCGCCGGATCTAGCGGCGATGGCGGCCGCGGAGGCTTCTTCCATGGCGATGGTGGTAGCCACGTAGGCTTCTTCTCCGACAAGGAACTACGGTCACGGGTGCGTCTTCTCCATCGAGCTGGGCAAACGAGCTTAGGAGCCGAGCTCGCTTCGAGTCGAGCGGGCCCTTCTGCTACATCCATGCCCAAATCAAGGGAGTGGAAGGAAAGCCGGGGCGAGGTCTGCTTCGGCGAGCGAGTAACTGTGGGCGGGGAGGAGGAGGTTCACTGCTACGCCATCAGATATGGATGCCATCCATGAAAAGCTAGAGGTGCACTGATTGGCGTTCGGTATAACAAATGGAGCAGCTCAGTGAAATGGAGCATGTGCCGGTCTAAGGGAGCACCTCAGTGAAATGGAGCTCATTCATCACTAGTATCGCACATGTGAATATCCAAACAGTGAGAAAAAGGAGATATCACGGATTGCCTCATGGGTTCTGAAACCATCGAAAAATAGTAATTTTGCTAGAGGAAAAGTTAAAAAGTTAATTACTAAAGTGATTTCGGCTGGCTGCTTGCCCTTCACTTTGTCAGGTCATAGCGGGGGAGAAACTGTTTTCTCACCTGGCGACGACACGCAGGGAGCGGCGGGGAAGGACGTCACGGTGAAAGCGAAGGGAGAGCGGGCGAATGCGGCGCGGCGGGAGGCTTCGCCGACGCCAGCGTCGAAGGGTCGCCGGATCGCGGAGGCGGAGCGAGGTGATCACCGGAGGAAGGTGATCACGGAGGAAGGAGTTTTCAAAAGAAATCTCGGTCGAAGGACGACCCACCACCAAAAAAAACCCTAGTCGGGGCAAAGACGACGCCAGGCGCTCGGTAAGACGCGGCCGACGTCGGGCCGCTTCGGGCGTCTTGAAGTCGAACACCGTGCTAACCCACGGCCCGAGCACGGCCGCTGGGCGTTTGTCGGTGGGGCGGCCCGGAAGCACGGCAATCCAACAGTGTCGCCGGCCCAAGGCCCATGAGGAAGCGCGGCACCAGAGAGAGGGAATGGGAGGAAGCGCCGAGATGGCGGGGCGCGCCCGCGCGAAGCTTGCCCGCACTAGATCCGGGCGTCGGCGGAGCTTCGGTCGCGCGCTCGCTCTTCTGCGGCCGGCCTAGGTGTCCTCGCTCTGCGGCGTCGCTCGAGAGAGAGGCGAAGGGTAGTAGTTAGCGTTAGCGCGCTCGGCCGTTGACGCCGCGAGAGGAGGAGAGGTCGCGCGAGGCGAGAGAGGATCGCCCGTCGCGCGACGAGAGGGGAGGGTCGTCCATGGCCCGGTCAGAGGCGAAGGAGGAGGAGGCGAGAGCGGGCGTCTGCGGCGTCCGCGTCGCGGCATTGCGGCGTGGGGAGGCTGCGTGGGGTGGTCGACCGGGAAAGGGAATTAGGGTTCAAGGAGTTGGGGGTGGGGGCTGGGCTCTTAGCAGGCCGGCTGGCCGGCCGCCACGGGCTTGTTGTTTTTTGGTAGTGCGTCTTGCCACGCGTGCTCGGGCGCGGCCAAGGCACGGCCGCACCACCGGCCGGCCGGACGGCCAGCCATTACACGTCTTGCCGTCTTGTGCTCGGTGAAAGGTCCTAAATGGCTAGAGGGGGGGTGAATAGACAATTAAATAGCGAAGCTTTTTGCTCTAGCTCTACACAAAGGTTGCAAGCCACCTATATCAATAATTCTAGTATATTGTTATCTCTATGTCACTCAAAAACTATGTTGCTAATTTCAATCTAATGAGCTAACTAGTATAAGCAAAACAACTAAGAACTTCTAGTCACTCAAGTTAACTAGCAACAACTATCACTACACAAGTATATCAAGAAGGTAAATACAAGTGATAGAGATGTATACCAAATATGGAGAGAGATAAATCAATTATGATGAATACCAAGTAAATGTCCGGAGAAGTCCAAAGAGACAATTGACACACGATTTTTCTCCCGAGGTTCACGTGCTTGCCGGCACGCTAGTCCCCGTTGTGTCGACCGTTCACTTGGTAGCTCGGTGGCTAATAGGCATTCACAAGCCTAGCCCAACAATTGGGCGCCACAAGAGCTCACTCACAAGTGAGGGTACTCAATGACACGAGCAATTTACTAGAGCTACCTTTTGGCTTCTTCGCCGGGGAAGGTACAATACCCCTCACAATCACCGGGAGTGGCCACGAACAATCTCCAACTCGTGCCAAGACTCCTCCGCTGCACCAAGCCGTCTAGGTGGCGACAACCACCAAGAGTAACAAGAAAACTCGCAGCCAACACGACCTCAAGTGCCACTAGATGCTTGAACACAATGCAAATGCACTTGGATCACTCCCAATCTCACTTTGGATGATCAAATCACAAGCTAGATGAGTGGGAGGCTTGGAAGTATGCTCACAAGGTGTATCAACAAGTTAGAGAGTCAAGAGAGCCAGCCCATGGCCGGCCAACACCTATTTATAAGCCCAAGCCAACAACTAGCCGTTTTAGAACTGTCAACCGACCGTCGGACACATTCACGGGGGCGTCGGACAAACACCCCCTTTGTCCGACGCTCACGATCGGCCGCAGGATGGACGCCACATGTCCCATTTAAAACGAACGACCGTTGCCGCCGCAACGGCTCTCTGTTTACGCGAGTCAGATGATCGTCGGACACGCACAGTGAACCGTCGGACAAACAACCGAGCCCTGTCCGACGCTACACAGAGAGGTCCAGAGAGCACTAAATGACTCAGACAAGTGTCCGACGCCTACCGTCGGACAAACTCTCAGTGTCCGACGCCTCTGCGTATCTCAGCCCTGTAGCTAGGGTATGCCGTCGGACATACTTCCGTTTGTCCGACGCCTCTTCGATCACTGTCCGACGCATATACCGAACGTACTGTTCTCTGTCGGAGTTAGGGTAAGCCGTCGGACATCTCAGCAGTTTGTCCGACGCTTGTGAAAACGCTGTCTGACGCCCTGCAGAGAACTCTATCTTCTCTTTTCTTTGTACCCTTGCTTCCATGTGCTAACATCAAAGTGTTTCACTACTTGTGCGTGTGTGTTAGCATTTTCCAAAGCATTTTCAAGGGTTTGTTAGTACTCACTAGGTCCTAATGCAAATGCATGAGTCAATTCACCTAGTGGCACTTAACACATCGCGATAGCCAAAAGATTTCCCCTCTTTATAGTACGGCTATCTATCCTAAATGTGATCACACTCTCTATAGTGTCTTGATCACCAAAACAAAATGCTCCTAAGGTTTTATACCTTTGCCTTGAGCCCTTTTGTTTTTCTCTTTCTTCTTTTCCAAGTGGAGCACTTGATCACCATCTTTTGGGCATCACCATCCATCACCATGGTTTCCATCTAGCTCCATCTTGATGTTTGAACCAACCTATCTTAATGACACACTTAAGCATAGGGTTAGTTCACATAGGTTTCATCAATTACTCAAAACCAAACTAGGGCTTTCATCGGGCCGGGCCAAAATTGCGCCTTATTCATTGCTGATGTGCCTGCCTTATTCATCAATAACTTACCGCGGCGCCGCCTTGCCTGCCTTGGACCGGCGTTGACCGCCTAGGCGGGCTCAGCGCCCAGGCCGCCGAATTGCCCCGAATCATGGCAGCGGGGGTGCGCCTAGCGCCTAGGTGGGCACCTAGGGGAACACTAGAATACATTGACCTCTGGAGCGAGGGACAGTTGACGGTTAGTGAGAGAGCTTGAAAGATAGGATTTTCTCGTGTGGATTAGTTCAAAAACGTAGAATAGAGATTTCAGAAGTCAAGTCCTTTGAGTGCAACTCATGTTCAGCCTTGTCGGAATAAACACAGCTAGCCCACTTTATATTGGAGGAAAAAACATTATCTTCTATTTTGATATTCTCACTGCTAGCAATCATTAGATCATCTTGTACACATTAGGGGGAAGTGAAGTTCGGCTATTTTCCTTTGGAGCATATTTTCTGCTCACATGGTGGAGGCATGCTGTACAGTTTGTAAGGCCTGTGACCTGCCAAAGGCTTAAATGTTTAATGCCTTAGTTTTTTTGTAGAGGGTTGTTTTCTTTAGATTTGAGTCAATCAATTTTCTGAATGCGAAAAGGCTTATTGGATTGGTTGATCATTTATTCATATGTTTGCACAAACCCAATATGTGAGAATGTTATCTGGTAGAACTCAAATACTAGGGATTATGGTTGGTCCTATATCTTCTTGATCTGTGAGATTGGAGCACAATGATGATTGCATAAATTGTTTGCTTACAATTGCCACACATTTGCAAATGCTATTAATTTCTGGATTGTAGTGGTTCATGCATATAGTGCTGCACAGTTTGATATTTGTCTTTCCGCAGGTATGGTCGAGACAGATCCGGAGGGTGCACTTGCTGGTTTTGATGCAGTAGTTCGTATGGAGCCTGAAAAGGCTGAATGGTAAGCATGATAACATTTTAAACTATTCTGTTCCATTATTCTGTTTCATCTGCAATATGTTTTTGTCGGCTCCAGGACAATATGAATGCTAAAGTCTATTGACCATCTTGATGAATATTGAATATTCCCAATCAGATATATGAGCTAAGCTAACTGTTCTGTTTAGTCTTTAGGAACAGCAAACCTTCACATGCTAATATGTCTTGGATGTTTATACATGCGTACGTCACTCACTAACCATCAACAGTCCACAATGTGGGCCTGCCCAAAGTTCAGGGCCTAAGATGGGCCTTAGAATAATTATGGTCATAAAATGGACTCGATCTGGATTTCTCCCAATACGAAATAGCTTGTGCCACAAATAGAATTCTTACTGAAGAATTAGTGGCATTTGTGGAGGTTGCACATTTGGATGAGTACAGGCTTTATTTTTAAGTGTTAACAAGATAGTTTGCATTAGGCAGTAGCTATTTTATAAAGTTTAACTTAAACAGGAACAACGCAAGATTTGCAGAACAACTTTAAACTATTGGATGTATTAGATTCTGTTATGAGTTCCGAGGACCTCACTGCATCTTCTTGTTATTTATCTGGATTCTGGGATCTTTGATGATTGAAAACCCAGAAAAAGAAATTGCACTACATTGGAAGATATGTGGTCTAAGTAATGTAATGCATGGAGCCATGGAACTCGCAACAATTGATCCCTTTGCAGTTACAAGAACACTATCTATTCATACTAAATGGGCTCATGGCAATTGCTGCTTATTGCAATTTTAATGATAAAAGACTTAAATCTTCGATTACTGACGTAGCATGAGTTCTGTGAGCCTATGCACTTGGATGTGCAAATTTTACCGTAGTGAGCCTATGCACGTGCACTTTGATGAACCAGATTACTAGTGGTAACTGGCAGTACAGGGTTGTGTTAAACTTGGTTCTAATCCACTTGATGGGAGAAATCATTGTTTCTGTATATGTTGTTAGAGACTGAGTGCATTTAGGTTGGTTGGAGGCCATTGTCAGGTGGTTTTAGGTTAGCACATGCTTGTTGAAGTTGGTTTTATCCATATACGGAAGATGAAATGAGCCAGAAAAAAAAAAGAATGGCAAAAACCTACTAAAAAATTGCACAGTCGCCACCGGATCCCTAGCACCTTATAAAATAGTGAAGAACATGCAGTTTGGCTGGTAACTGGTAGACAAATAAATATCTACTTGATTAAATGATTGGTTATTGGTCAATTGCCAGGGATGTAGCTTTCCTGTTCTGACATGTTCCATGCTAGTTTGAGGCAGTTCTTGGTTGAAACTGCTGTTTCCCCTTGGTGTTAAGTGGACATTACTTGGTAAAATTGTTAAGGGTATTTGTGGTATTCCACTCGTCTAGGATTTATGGGTTGTCGCACGGCCCCGGTAAAATGATACTCGATATATTTTTCAAGAGCTGCACGCTACGATGACATTATCAAGATTCGGACTTCGGATTTTCCGATTGTAGTGTCAACATTTTCAAATGCAATGCCATTGCATATGCCTTGTATTTGAGAGGGGGTGTTAAGGGTATTTGTAGTATTCCACTCTAGTCTAGGGTTTACTCTTGTGTGTGTCCTTGTACTATATATTGCCCTTTGAGCTATTGTAATACAACCAACCATTCACATTTGCACTCTCCCTCTCCATCTAACAAAAATGAGTGGCTTGCCGCCTTGTCCCACGTTTCTAATGAAGGAACAAAGGCAACAGCGAATCTATGTGACTGTGACTACTTTATACATGTATAATTAAATAATCACTTGTTCTTCAACCATACAATTTTCAGTGAAATTAACTGTATTATTGTTATTCAACAACCGCTTCTATTTAAGTTTCTGATGTTTATTCTGTAACTTTGTCTTCATAGGGGATTCAAAGCTCTGAAACAAACAGTGAAGCTTTATTATCGACTGGGGAAGTACAAAGAAATGATGGATGCCTACAGGGAGATGTTGACATACATAAAATCTGCTGTGACACGTAACTACAGCGAGAAATGTATAAACAACATAATGGATTTTGTTTCTGGATCAGCTAGCCAGAACTTTCCTCTTCTGCAAGAGTTCTACCAGACAACACTGAAAGCGCTTGAAGAGGCAAAAATGAGGTCGGGTTTGTTGCATTATCCAAACTAGAATTTTATTTACTGAATGATTTTTATTCATATCTTGTTATTGTTTGCGGTGCAGAGATTATGGTTTAAGACAAATCTGAAGCTTTGCAAAATTTGGTTTGACATGGGGGAGTATGGTCGCATGAGCAAGGTGCTTAGATGACTTCCTCTAGTCAAACTCTTTTCCTTACACAATCGACAACCATTACTCTTTAATTACATTGCATGTTTCTTCTTACCGACAGATACTGAAGGAGTTGCATAAATCTTGTCAAAGGGAAGATGGTTCTGATGACCAGAAGAAAGGCACACAACTTCTGGAAGTATATGCTATTGAGATCCAAATGTACACTGAAACAAAGAACAATAAAAAACTGAAGGTTCTTTGTTTGTGACTGCCTTTTTACATGTGACCCTTCAGTGGGTTACAGGTCACCATTGATCAAGATTTTCTGTTTAATTCTTGCTGTGTGATACTGCAGTTTTCTAGCTGTATTTTTGTAAAAAAACCCTACTCTATTTACATTTCTTCTGTGTTATTTGCTTGCTTCATCAAAGAATTAATTACTGTTAGCTGGAAAAAATTGGGTAGGTCATAATACATTATTGATGTAAGAATATTTATATTTGCTACATGCTGAGTATATATATTCACAATTCAGATGCTTATCTGAAATTGGATTACGTTTTATCTCACTTTCCGGAAAAATGTTTAGCCCTAAGAATTGTAATATTGTATGTACACTAGCAGAGTCATGGGAGAAACGGATTTTCTCTTCAGCTTTATAACATGAAACCTGATAGGCAGATGCCTACCTTTTATATTCTTTTGCAATATTTGTTTAAGAGCATTGATTCTATTGAGAATTCTTTTTCCTTTTTATAGTACTGTGTTGACCCATATTGGGCACCATAGATTGTTGTTAGCAACTTAGCATGTAATGCACTATCTGAAATGAACCGCTGCTGCAGGAATTGTACCAGAGGGCTCTTTCCATCAAATCAGCGATACCGCATCCAAGAATCATGGGTATAATTCGTGAATGTGGTGGGAAGATGCACATGGCTGAGAGGCAGTGGGCGGAAGCAGCGACTGATTTCTTTGAAGCATTCAAAAACTATGATGAAGCTGGCAATCCACGGAGAATTCAATGCCTCAAGTACTCAACATCATCTGCACTTATTTTGCATCTTAAATTTGTATCTAGATAAATTTTAGAACTCACTGTGATTATCATAAAATTTTCTTTTTGTGCTGCATACTAGATATCTCGTTCTTGCCAATATGTTGATGGAATCTGAAGTGAATCCCTTCGATGGACAAGAGGCCAAGCCGTAAGACATTTGATGAGCCTTTCTTAAATCCTGTAGCTTGATTTTCATGTCACCCTGAAACTCCTTAATGCTTGCAGGTACAAAAATGATCCTGAAATCCTCGCAATGACAAACTTGATTGCAGCATACCAGAAGAATGACATAATGGAATTTGAAAAAATCCTAAAGGTCAGTGTTCTTGAACAGATAGCCATGTTTCTTATGTCTGCAACAATCAGGGGAAAAACCCGGCCGGTACCGGTAACCGGATTTCCCGGTGGGGTCCGGGATCCAAAATCCCGGCCGGTTTTTCCGGGTTTTGCAAGTTCAAATTTCGAATTTCGGCTGGTTTTTCAGCAAATTCAAGCGAAATTCAACCGGATTTTTCTCGGAAAAACCGATAACCGGCGGTTACCGCCCGGTTTTTTTTTTCCGGCCGCCCCGCGGGATTTCCCCCGGAACCGATTTTTGGATCCTTGGCAGCAATTCTCAACTCTTCATTTTCTGTTTACTGATTCTGATGTAATTGTTAATTTTTGCCAGAGCAATAGAAGAACAATAATGGATGATCCATTTATCCGTAATTACATCGAGGACCTGTTGAAGAACATCAGAACTCAAGTTCTGCTCAAGCTTATTAAGCCATATACAAGAATCAGGATTCCATTCATTTCACAGGTGGATATCCGCTCTATTGCATGTCCATGCTATTCTTTGCTAACAAAATTTGGTATGCGAGTTTTGTATTTCTTCTGTACAATCTGTACTTGTCCTCCACCAGACATATACCAGAAATTTATTGTGATAACAAAAATGACATGAATGGTTAGATCATGGGACGTTGATATATGCCTATGCTATTTTAGGAGATTACAAGACATAGAACACGGAGCTTGATCATTACCTTAATTCTCCGTACCAAAACTAGACCATTCCAGTTCAATTCAAACATAAGCATATGCTTGTACTTAATCTAGTAAAGTATGTTCTATACAGTTTTTTTGCAACATGGAGGTCCAGTTTTTGTGAAGTGTGTTTTGTACATTGTCCAGTTTATCTTAACATTGATTATTTCACCATTGTTTGTATTTAGGAGCTAAATGTCCCGGAAAAGGATGTTGAGCAGCTCTTGGTGTCACTGATTCTGGACAACCGTATCCAGGGCCACATAGATCAGGTGAACAAGCTGCTAGAACGCGGTGACAGGTGTGTAGTCCCCCACCTTTTCCACTTGCTTTGATATATTTTACGCGACCAAGTTCCGAAGGTGATCCGATTTGCGTTTTGCAGGTCAAAGGGAATGAGGAAATACCAAGCCATCGACAAGTGGAACACTCAGCTGAAGTCCATTTACCAAACGGTGTCCAACAAAGTTGGGTGAGATGCCCAGGAACCTGCTACCTGTGGCTTGTTTTGGTGACTGGGAGCGTAAATGCAATGCAAGGAGTGTTTCGTGCGTACTTGATACTTGAGAGTTGAGATAGGATCTTCTGGGTAAAGAAATTTGTCTCTGCAATGAACGCGGCACTCCATTTGGCGGATTATATCCACTCTTTTTCTGCAATGTGCCCAGCGGGATGCTGGGATTTTGTCCTGGACCGAATCGGTCGTGCTAATTCCAATCTGCCGAGACCGTAATGTGGTCGAAAACTCGAAATGAATGCCAATAGCAAAATACATAAAATGATATGCTTCTTGTATGTAATCGAATATAAGCTTGCTCACTTTGGCTGCTACTTAAGCCATTTACTATTAGCGAAATACTCTGGCTCCTAGCTCTGGAGTCGGACAATTGTACAAGTCGCTTGGTCGACTCACCGCATTGCCACCTATAGAAAAAAAAAATACTTGTAATTGGTCATGTGAAAATAATATTATTTGATTAGTCATAAAAATTATTGGTTAAAATTGTATGTTAGAGAACATATAAATATATAAAATTTTATATATTCTTGAACAGAAGGAGTAATACACCTCACATTGTCAATAGCTGTATTAATTGGCTCAGGGTACCCTCTATTTCGATACTAACCTCGAGCGTACACACTATTCGTATTATATAGCTCTATTAATTCCAAATGACCCGTAAGGAACTCTAATTGGTAATCCTTTTTGGAACGTGAGAATTATTTCTGATTCCGGTTGTAATCGAAATTGTTTTCTGCGCTCCAAGTGGCAAAATACAAAAATAAGTGACGGTGCCTAGGCAATTTTGAGGAGGGAGGGGAGAGAACGAAATAAAGAATCATTTGAACGTGCAAGTTGCCGGCCGAACCGGTGGAAGTCTCTCACTCAAGCCAGCTCGCATCGCCACCTTCCCTCTCCGTCCCCACCTGCGGCCCATGGCGGACCAGCTCACCGACGACCAGATCGCCGAGTTCAAGGAGGCCTTCAGCCTCTTCGACAAGGATGGCGACGGTACTGCCTTCTCTCTCTCTCTCTCTCTCTCGTTAGGCAAACAGATCACGCGTCTTCTTGATCTGTTTGCTTTATTAGCATGGATCAAGAATCGATCATGGAACTACCTGTGGATTCCCTCTCAGTTGTGTGAGACCGGGGATCTCGGAGTTCTTGACGCAACGCCTGATCTGCACCACCGTTCCTCTGAATCCCCATCTGTTGCAATTCTTGATTTCTTAAGACCCATTTGGGGTCCATGAGCCTGCCTGCGATGCTTGACTGCTTGTGACCTTCGGATCTTTGATGCTAGTGTGGTGTAGCTCGATCGGGAGCAAAAAGCTGGCGAATCGCGTGATCCATCATCGGTTTCTGTTAAGCATTATCTGTTTGCCTAGTGTTGAACTGTTGATTCGTCATAATTCGTGCCTTCTGCAAGATTGGATGGAATCATTGCTGTGAGTTTCACTTTCCTATTCTTTATTGGATCTTAATTCGCTATAATCGCTGTGCGTATTCGACTAAGGCATAATTTTTCAGACATGTAGTGGTGGTAGGGAAATATGGCCAACGGTAGCATGGACCTTTTGGCTCCTCGTATCTTCTCATTAAGTATCATAGTTGATGCTTGTCTAATAACTGTCACATCTTTCGTCAAAAAAAAAAAAAAAAACTGTCGCATCTTGCAAAGGAACAACAACCTTCAGAGCTTAAATGTCAAAAGAATTAAACATGCATCCTGTAGAGTGTAGACCCATTTCACATATATTTAGGTAGCTATAATTTCACTATGGCGACATTGTATTATGTAGTTTACAGTGGATGATAGCTTTTAATCAAAAGAGAGTTTCTCCGATGGTTAGAAGTCACACGACATCCATTCAATTATTGAATTAAAATATGGTTATCTCGAGTTAGAGGTATGTGCGGGACTGGTGCATAAGTTGTGGGAGAGCTCTCAACTCGAGAATAGGGAGAGGAGAGTAAATCAGGAAAAGTACTAGCTAAGGTTGTTTGGATTTCTGTTATGATTTATGAGGTGGGTGAAGGAGTCGATGAGGTTCTGAATCTATTCACCGCAAACCTGCGTGTCACCACCACATGCCTTCTTTGACCGAAGGTTCCAGCAATTTTATTAACCTACCATCTTTTTACCCTCATTGAAAACTTAGCTTCGTCTTCAGCAATTTTATTTTCCTACCATCAGGAGGACTAACATCAATCGATTGAAGGTCTCACTTTGGTTGTTTGCTAGCCTATCAATGACACACATCATGGTGTGTGTGTTTTTTTGGGAGTTCTACAACGAATATGATAGTGAAAATCAATTGATCGAAGGTCTTGGAACTCTTGATGACTGCAACTTGGGTAGAGGATAGGAAGTTAACAATTATTACTAAACTACCCATATTTAAGTATGTTTTGTTAATCAGTTTTCTTTTTCTTTTTTGAGTGTAGGCAGTCCCAATAAATTTTAAGGACTATTATTCAAAAGATGCAGTTCCTTTGTGACCAAACACATTATACAACTAGTAAAGTGATTGGCAGCAATGAAAT
Organism: Hsuehochloa calcarea; assembly: GCA_036346395.1. Lineage (NCBI taxonomy): Eukaryota > Viridiplantae > Streptophyta > Magnoliopsida > Poales > Poaceae > Hsuehochloa > Hsuehochloa calcarea. The sequence continues at coordinate 17,156,400 of CM070594.1, forward strand.
TCAGAGTTGGTTTGTAACTTTATCTTCTATTGTGCGTTATTCCGTTAAATCGTGCCACACATGCATTTCTGGACAGGTAACATTGAAACTAAAAATAAAAACATGGACACACCGGTAGTTTAATTGGCACCATGCCTTCATGTAACTAACATATAACAAGTGGCAGCTCCGTGGAAGTGTGGAGGATGCCTGCCTGAATTAGTCCAAGTGACATGGTACGCTAGTTGCTCTTGATTTTAGATGGAAAGAAGACAAACAACGATTGACCTAACAATTGTTGGAATGCATGTGTTATGGACTAAGATCCCAGCGAGACACTGCACCAGGTGTGTGAACAATACTCATTAGTACTGTAGCACCATTACCTATTTTCTATTGATAGTTGATGAGTTTTTTTAGGATAAAGAATTGTTGGTAAGGCAGGTTATTTTATGATTCCTTATCTGTCAAGTTATTATTAGAGATAAAATCTTATCTATTACGAATGTTATTTTTAATAGTTGAAAAATATTATATTGGATTGATATATTTCCTTAGATATTACTCTCTTTACAAAAATGTATGATATTTTGGACATCGGCATGGTCTCCAATATTTATTGTTAGAGATAAAATCTTATCTATTACGAATATTATTTTTAATAGTTAAATAATATTATATTGGATTGATATATTTCCTTAGATATTACTATCTTTACAAAAAATATATGATATTTTGGACATCGGCATGATCTCCAATATTCAGCTTTGACCATTACTTTTCATATGATTATGTTAAGAAAAGTTGACAAAATTATTATATTAAGAAAATATTTATCATGACAAATCTAATCATACTATTCTCTCATGACCGATCTAAATAGTATTGTATATATTATTAGTCCAAGTTAGAGAAGTTTGATTGCATGCTTTCTAAAACGTCGTACATTTCTAAACGGAGGGAGTATTTCTTAGGGGTCTAGTCGAGTTACTCCTATAAAAGGTATAACATGTATCCATTGTCAATCAATCAATGATAAATCAAAAATTCAACTAAGCCTCAGAGCATCGCTACCTCGACAGGGAAGGGGTCTGCTAGTGGTTACATGAGGGCGAGTGCCCTATCCTCGGACTACACCCAACCAATAACCACAACATTTGGTATTAGAGTCACTCATCATAGCTTTTGCTGCCAAGATACTCTTAGTTTATGTGGTCGAGTCACCGTGTGACAGAGCCATTGCTATATGTTAGGAGATCCGACACATATTGTATGAGATTATAGTGGCAAGGGACAAGGCAAAGGAGGCAAGCTGTGTCGCAACACAATCGCCACCGCTGTCACTACCCTCACCATCGACGACTTCTCTTCAACCATTGGTTCTTTTGCTGAGGAAGAAAGTTATTGTCGTCTAGCGGTGATCCTCTCCACACAGCCGGCCGAGCCCGTGCTTTTGAAGGTGCGGTGCACAACAAATGCCTTGTGGGGGTTAGCGACATCGTTACCTCTCCTACAACCGTTGCATCTCATGGTGAGAAGGATGCTGCTACTGCCCCGTGTTGGTTGCCTTTGCCACCGGCGACTCCGGCGACGTCAACTGACGCTGGAGGGTTGTTGTCCCCGATGTTGTTTATTGAGACTTCGTTGATCTTCTGCTATGCGATACGACGTCATCATCGTACCATTTTTATCAACATAGGGCCACCAACTACTTTAATCGTGGCCACCACCGCAACTCGATGGCGAGCTGCCTCGCCATGAGGAGTGTAATGTTATGGACTAAAAATCCCTGTGAGGCATTGCATCAGGTGTGTGAACAGTATCAAAGTGCTGTAGCAACACGCAACATCACCCATTTGTACTGTTATCTATTTTCCACGGATGTTTAGTTTTCTAGGATAAAGACGGTGTTGACCTAGGCGCTAGGCGAAAGATCGAAGCACCTAGGGTGTCTAGGCAACCAACACAACTTGACAAGCTTATATATATATATATATATATATATATATATATATATATATATATATATATATATATATGCTACTACTTAAGAACTAATAAGAGATGTTATCTGTATGTGATGCAAATATACTCGATGACTAGATGTAAAATGACCTAGTTGCTACTGCTAGCAAGACTAGAAGAGCAAGAGCTAAATGCAAAGTTCAAATCAATTGCTACTTAACTTGGCTACTTGCTACTGCTAGTACCTAAATAGTAAATCTAACCAACGCCACAACAGCATGAGTTGAACCATGGGTTCTCACATTTTTAGCTAGATTTTCATATAAAAATTCAGTTAAAGTGTTCTGGTGTCAGATCATCCAGAATTTCATGGAAATGTTCTGATTTGTCCAAGTTTGCCTTTTCTCTAATTCTCTATTGTCTTGATGGTACGTAGTTAATCTCATTTCCGACATCTCTAATAGCAAGTACATTACATCCAGCCTTCTGTCATCCGTGCAACTGCTCAACTCGATTGAGAGATAACAATCAACTCGACATTTTTATGTGGGATCTGTATTCTGAAGAAACAAAAATAAACAGTAGAGGTCACATTGATCCAAATTCGTTGAGTGGCAACCACTGACTTAAGCCAAACATGCCATCAGGGATCAAACGGAGAGGGAGGCGGATGGGCAGTCAATCATATATTTTCCATTTCCCCTTAATTGTTCTCACAAAGTCCCAAGTCCCCCACCGAACCTACCACACGCATGTCCAATTTCTATGCAATTGGCCCTTTTTCAGGGTCAGCAAGCATCTGCACTTTACCTCAACTTGCAACTAGGAAAATATGTCTTAATGTCTTAAACTAGTTGGTATTATGTATTGATAGATCTCTCATTACACAATTTTTATATACTATTTTAGTTATTGCGTATGTAAGCAATCTGCCACATTACGGATATGGTATGTTTTCAAGTTAGACGAATTGGGAACTGTCCACTCAACTCCATTATGAGTTTCTTCTTTCAAATGGATACGCATGCATCTATGTGTTTTTCTGTTGATGTAAATTGTTCTAAAACTTGTTTGCTAAATGGAAAATTGTGTTTTCTATTATTAAGTAATTACCAATTTGATGGCCATCACAACTTGTGTGTTTGGTTTACCAAATACTAACAACTTCGTTTCTATTCATTGCAAGTAAGGTTCATTTTCGGTCTTGTACAGTTGCTCCTTTTGCATTATCTGTTCATGAACACAGGCAAGCCTTGATGATCTAATGCAGTACATAGTGATACTTAAGATTTGAACAATTCCTGGACTCGAATGACATAGATTATGTTTGTTTGCAGGTTGCATTACTACTAAGGAGTTGGGAACTGTCATGCGTTCACTGGGCCAGAACCCGACTGAGGCGGAGCTACAAGACATGATCAATGAGGTGGATGCGGATGGCAATGGAACAATTGATTTCCCTGAATTCCTCAACCTGATGGCCCGCAAAATGAAAGACACTGATTCTGAGGAAGAGCTCAAGGAGGCGTTCCGTGTGTTCGACAAGGACCAAAATGGTTTTATCTCTGCTGCTGAACTGCGCCATGTCATGACCAACCTTGGAGAGAAGCTGACGGATGAGGAGGTGGAAGAGATGATCCGAGAGGCTGATGTTGATGGCCAGATCAACTATGACGAATTCGTTAAAGTCATGATGGCCAAGTGAGTTGACGTATTAGCTGGATCAATTTAGGGGAAGCTACAGTAGCCAGAGACCAAAATTAGTTCCTGTTCGGATGCTATTTTGTGATTTTTTTTTTAAAAAAATATTATTATTGCGTCGCCGTAAGCTTCTTCGCCGATTGCGTCCGTCGGTGAGCACCGCCGTCGCCACACCCACCCCCGTGTTCGCCGCGTCAAGGGCTACCCGTCGCGCGACGCTGCGTTGCCCTCGGGAAGCCGCCGCTGTCGCCGCCGCCATCGGCCGCACCGCCCGCCGCTCTTGCCGTCGCCGCCGCCGTTCTAGTCGTCGCCAGAATCGCCGGCGCGTCCCGCTTTCGCCAGTTGCGCTGATTCCAGTCGCACTTCGCCGGCCACCGAGCCGCCGCCTTCGCCGGATCCCCACGCGCCGAGGCGTCGTCGGCGTTCGCGACGTGGCCTCGCCGTGTCGCCGCCACCTCCGCCCGCGTGCTTGGGTGTCGCCAGATCAACCGCCCAGCGTCGGCGCGCACAGCGCGCGGCGTGCCGGCCAACCCAACCAGATCCACAGAGGCTCGGTGGACTTAGTCCACCGCGGCCGTACAATCGACAATGGTCCCACCTCGCTTTTCTTTTAAATATATTTCTTTTTCGGAAATTCTACTGACGCAAGCATTGCGCAATAATTCGATTTTCCTTTATAAAAATAATTCGAAATTCAAGAAAATCCAAATTAGGGTTTATTTGATTTTCCAATCTTCCAAAGCCCATATCTTTTGCATCCAAGTCCAATTGAGCCCATTCAAATTTGTAAATTCATATAAAATTAAGGTCTATTTAATGGTGAATTTTATTTGAATTTTTGGAGTTGTTTTGCCTCTGTTATTTATTTATTTTGTTTCTTTTGTCTCGCCATGCAGTAGGCGTCGATACTTGGGAATTTTGCGAAGAAGGAGCACCTCAAGACCAAGACCAATATCTAGATCTATTCCAAGGCAAGTTATACCTTTGATCATTTTGAACCCAGCCAAATACTTTGTTTCAATGTATTGCATTCTATTTCAAGTATTTATTTAAATACTTTTGGGTGTAGTTATTAATCCAAATTGTTATGCCACCTTGTCTATTGTATGCCATGATCTTTTGTCACCCTAGGTTGGTTAATTATTAGTTGGTATTATCGTAGCACCAACGTGGGTTGGTTAGATACGATTAGATCGCTTAGCCATGCCACGAGTCATCATTTCATGTGAGTTGCAATTATAAACTTGACTAAGTGATTATGGAACGTGTGATGAATCTGTGTGTCTTTGGTGCTATTACTCGCTGATGGCATGACAACGTGGTGGGAAAAGATTTAGACCGAGGCAAGTGGTGGATTCTGTGTGAATGGTGGAGTGTGTGCTTATTAAACTTTGTGATTTGGGTTAAAATGGAAGTCTTGCCTTAGTCAATTAAGGACTTAACTTTGTGCGCCATTGAACTGGCCTTCTTGTGACCACATGCCTAGTATGGGCCGGGCCGACTTAGTAAGTTATGGAGTCTTGACATTGACAACTCGGGTTGTATTTAAGCTATGTGATGGGTGGAGGTGTGTTATGTCACATCATGGGACGGTTATTGCATCCCCGTCCAATGGTGTGTGTCGCTCCAAGGGTCAGTGTACAAATTGACTGACAGAAAGCACACCAGAGTGTCATTGTTTGAGATGAAGTCTCTGAAAGGTTTTGTTGTGATCAACTCTGATCCGGTTGGTTTCATCGTGTGGGTAAAGTGTACAACCTCTGCAGAGTGTTAAATCAATCTATTCGAATAGCCGCGTCCTCGGTTATGGACATGCTCGGGAATTTCACACGAGGGGTAGATTTTCATAAAATAAATGGGAAGGGTCAGCTGTGTGAGATAACTTGTTCAGCTGTGTGAAAGAACTTGATTAGACTGTGTGTCATTTGTGAAATCAATTGTTAACTTATTATTGTCTATTTGTTTTGAATTACGCTTTCAATCTATTATTTGTATTCAATTGCAAATGTTGCATTCCCGCAAAATAACCACAGAAGCCATTCCTTTGGAATAAGCCATCATGTATAAATGCATTCTGTGGTATGACTTGCGAGTACGGTGTGTACTCACTCTTGCTAAACAAATCAACAGAAGTGGAGGAGTCGTCGCCTGCTTTTGAAGAGGAGTTCTACGAAGGTTGAACGTTAGGGTCTTGATCCCGAATCGGTTGCTCGTGGTAAATTGATGGGAGCCACCGAGTTTATTTCGTTTCACGCAGCTTTATTTCTTTATTGTCGACCTTGCATGGCTTAATAAATGTAAACTCAACCGTAAGGTCCCAACAGCTTATTTGTTACTTAAATGTACTCGCTTATTCTTATATTCGTTGTATGGATGTGATATTTCATCAATGTTGACACCGTGTGCACTAGCGTGATCTCGACTAGTGCAGTTACACAGAGGGTCCAGATTTGCATATTTGGGTCCCGACAGAGGTGGTATCAGAGCCATACTGACTGTAGGTCTTGACCCTAGTTAGATTGGCCGTTCTTAGTGAGTCCAAACTATTTTCTAAAGCAAAATTTACTTGCAAGATTAATTGAACTCCTTAACTCATCTCATGTCTCTCTTGACTCAACTATTGCTGAAATTCTTTCTCTCCCCGCTGTTTTAAAGATGTTTTCATATCCTTGTCCATCTTGGACGGATGCCTCGCCTTCGAGTTATGGAGAGCGCAAGGGAGGACTTGCCGCCGAGCTTTGGAAGTTGCTACAAGTACTTGGAGGGTTCGATCGTCCATTGTACCGTGGCAGTGCTTGGATTGTGAACGGCCGAGATCGTGGAGTGATCTGCCATTTGACCGTCTACGCCAGGCAGCACACCAAGGCAAGCAAACCACTGCACATCTCAGCTAGAAGGAGTATTTGGATTGAAGCAATCCAGAGTCTTCACGCCTTGCCATCCCGAGGATCTCGCAACATCTACTCGAGCTTCGTGACACGCTTTTCCGTTATCATCCCCGCACATCGACGTGGATCTCATTGCACGCTTTCCGCTCTACGAGGGAGAAGACAACGCCACCGTCGTGCATCTCGCCCGATTCGCATTGCTCAAGAAGAATCGTTGGAGTTAGCCGCCACAGTAGCCGAGTGTACCTATGAGACTCTTGAGAGTCAAGAAAGGATCGCCATATTAGAAGAAACTCTTTATGGACGACACGAAGAAGACAGAAAGAGGAAGACCTGAAGAAGCCGATGGACCTTTGAACGAGAAGAGCCAGCAGAGGCGTGAGCGAAGCACCAAAGCGGACTCGCTCCTATTGCACCATCCCCGACATCGGGATCGGTTCGCGAGGATGCCACTCACTTCGTCTCTGGCGGGAGCACCGTCAAGGTCGCGGAGGCTATTTGATTGAGTAGTCTGTTCGCGTTGTTTGAGCTTAGCCGCTTTGTGTCTTGAGTCGCCCTTTAGGCGGTAGTTTGGTGTGCTTAAGTTCGTCCTTATTTTTGTGTGCAAGTATGAGTACGCAAAGGCCCTTAGGCATTTGTTGCAAGCCATACTATTATCTTAATCAATATAAGAGTTTCATTGAGCCTTCTTAAAATATGTTGTTGGGTTTTACCTACCCGCTTAGTTCTACAACTTATCTCGTGCTTGCTACCTTATCTAACCCTTGAGATTCACCGATGGTTCGGACTCGTCAAGTCACGCAAGTGGTTACGATACTCGATTATCGGAAGGGCGGAGCAAATCCTGAGAAGCAATTCCACCACAAGCACCTTGATCGATCTGCGAATTTTGGAGCATTCATGACGGCTCATCCGGTGATGTACACCATGATGAATCGGATGCAGCTATGAATAATCGTAACAACAACAATCGAGATCACAATGGAGCCCCAGATTGCTCATGGTCACAATGGATCATCAAGTTGGCGGAGTTTATGAGGACCCGCCCACCAACCTTTTACGACATGTCTCACCAAGAGAAGCCGATGATTGGCTTCGTGTTATTGAGAGAAACTGCGATCACTCAATGCGGCGATCATGAAAAGGTTACATGCGCCTCTCACGGATGGAAGGCATTGCCACCGAATGGTGGGAAAACTTTGTGCAGCGCATGGAACGCATACAAGATATTACTTGGGAAGAGTTCACAACGCGCTTTCATCATGATATCATGTACGAGAAGGAATCATGGATCTAAAGAAGGATGAATTCCGTGCTCTCAAGCAAGGAGGAATGTCGTTGATCGACTACCTCAACAAATTCTCTCAACTTGCTCGATATCTTTGAGAAGATGTCGCCAGCGACAAGGCTCGTCGTGAGTCGTTTTACGAAGGATTGAACATCGACTTCAAGTCAACTTGATCGCCACACCTTTCCCGATTTTCAAGAGTTGATCAACAAGGCTTTGATTCTAGAGGATAAGCGTAAGGAATTGGAAGATCATCGTAGCGCAGAATGGCTCAAAGGAAGTCACCAACCCCACCTAAGGGCAAGAATGATTCCACCGCGCTTTAGCCGTTTTCCACCACGCAGTCGCGGACCACCGCACCAACCCGCAAGACTCGCCCGCTTGCTCGTAACTTCCGCAACCTGCACGATCAACCCCAATCCAAGAAGCAACCCACGTAGAATACAACGAGTTTGCTTTACAGCCGTCGGCCGGGGCATTTCGCCAACCGATGTCCGCAGAATGGGACTATCACTCCAGTACGCTTCAACCTTGGGAATACACCAGCCAAGACGCCAGTACAAGGCAACCATCAAGGAACTTCTCAAGCTACCGGTCAATCCGGAGGAGCACCGCCATCAGTGGTCAGAGGCCGTGTCAACCACGTCACTCTAGAAGGAGCCCAAGAAGCACTGGCGTTATCTTGGGTAAGTTCTAGTAAATTCAAGACTGCATCGATTCTGCTTGATTACGAGCTTCGCATTCGTTTGTTTCTGGAATTTTTGCAACTAAGAACAAATTGGAAGTTATACATCTTAAGCATACTCTGTTAGTCCAGTCGCCTGGAGCAGAGCTAAGTTCTAAAGTTGGATGTTTAGGAGCTAGGCTACTCATAGCTGGAGTTGAGTTTCTAGCCAACCTAATAGTTCTAGACACTCAGACCATAGATGTCATCCTTGGTATGGATTGGTTAACCAAACATAAAGCAGTGCTAGATTGTGGCCGAAGAGCCGTAACAATAGAGGATACCACAGGAAAGAAAGTTGAATTTCTAGCCACCTCGATGCGTGATGGACATTTGGTAGTCAATAGTGCGAAGGCGCTTTCTTTGGAAGCGTACACAGTCGAGATTACCTGATGTATTTCGGAAGATTTACCAGAATGCCACCGACCGTGACATTGAGTTTGTCATCGATCTAGTGCCGTGAACAAAGACCAATTTCAAGAGACCCTATCGGATGCGGTCGATGAACTTGTGGAAATGAAGAAGCGGATAGAAGAACTCGGAGAAAGGTTTTGTAAGACCTAGTTAAATCGCCATGGGGAGCACTGTTTTGTTCGTCAAGAAGAAAGATGGAAGTATGAGAATGTGTATCGACTATCGTTCCCTCAACGAAGTCACCATCAAGAATAAGTACCCATTGCCCAGAATAGATGATTTGTTCGACCCGGATGAAAGGAGCGGAGTATTCTCCAAGATCGATCTGCGATCAGGTTATCATCGCTTGAAAATTTGTCCTAAGGATGTACCAAAGACCGCTTTCTCAACCGGTATGGACATTATGAGTTTTTAGTCATGTCTTTTGGATTGACTAATGCCCCTGCCTATTTCATGGACATGATGAACAAAGTATTCATGGAATATTTGGATAAGTTCGTGGTAGTGTTTATTGATGATATTTTGGTATACTCAAAGTCGGAAGAAGAACATACTGAACATTTGAGATTAATCCTAGAGAAGCTCGAGAGGACATCGGTTGTATGCCAAGTTCAACAAGTGTGACTTTTGGAAGAAGAAAGTTGATTTTCTCGGTCATGTGATGACAAACCAGAAGGAGTAGCGATTGACCGGAAAGGTTAAAGTCAGTAATGAATTGGGAGCAGCCAAGGCGGTTACTCAAATTCGTAGTTTCTTGGGAATGGCGAGGATACTATCGTCGTTTCATTGAAGGATTCTCAACGATTGCTAAACCTCTTACGCAATTGTTGAAGAAAGAGAAGAAGTTTATTTGGACCCCACTTGTGAAGAAAGTTTTCAAGAATTGAAGAAGCGTCGACTTCACCCAGATGCTAGTTTTGGGATATTAGTAAGGATTTTGATATCTCTTGTGATGCTTCGCGTCAAGGATTAGGATGTGTCCTTATGCAAGAAGGAAGAGCCGCTTTATGCGTCAAGGCAATTAAGGCCTCATGAAGAGAACTATCCTACCCATGATTTGGAATTAGTCAGTAGTGCATGCTTTGAAGATTTGGCGACATTATCTCATCCAGTCATTTTGTGAAGTCTACACAGATCATAAGAGCACAAGTACATATTCACTCGACCGATTTGAACATGAGATGAGAGAAGATGGTTGGAATTAATAAAGGATTATAATCTTGGAATCCATTACCATCTGGTAAGGCTAATGTAGTTGCAGATGCACCGAGTCGTAAGAGCTACTTGCAATGCTCGGAAGCAAAGAGTTGTGTTGAGAACTTGGGAGGAATTCGAAGCTACGACTAGAAGTTGTTAGGAAGGATTTGTGGCCAATTTGGAAGTACAGTCTACTGGGAGAAACAGATTAGTGAAGCTCAACCTAAGGATTACGAGTTTGCCGATCTCAAGAAGAAGATGTCGGAAGGAAAATTTAAAGACTTCACCATAGATGATCATGATATATTGTGGATCAATGGGCGTATCGTATGCGGATATTGATGGTTTAAGACAAGCGATTCGAGGAAGCCCATGACTCTAAGTATTCGATTCACCACGAAGTACTAAGATGTATCGAGATGTTAAGAATAAGTTTTGGTGGCCAAATTTAAAGCGAGGCGTCGCGAGTTCGTTGCCTTATGCGGCGTGTGTCGTAAAGTAAAGGCCGAACATCGAGGCCGCAGGATTGCTACAACCGCGAAGATACGGAATGGAAGTGGGAAGAGATCGGTATGGATTTCATTACGGTCTACCCAAGACTCAATCAAGGTTATGATTCGATTTGGGTAATAGTGGATCGTTTGACTAAGGTTGCCCATTTCTTGCCAGTCAAAACCACTTACTCAGGAGACCGCTTGGCGGAATTGTATATGTCAAAATCGTCGATGCGCACGGTGTGCCTAAGAAGATAGTGTCGGATCGAGGATCTCAATTCACCTCTCGTTTACGGCGAGTCTACATGAAGCCACAGGAACTCATCCGAATTTCAGATCGCTTATCATCCACGACATGATGGACAGACCGAAAGAGTCAACCAGATATTAGAAGATATGCCGAGAGCACGTGCCTTAGCTAATGCTACCGATTGGGATAAAAGTTTGCCGTATCGCGAATTCTCGTACAACAACAGTTATCAAGCCAGTTTGCAAATGTCACCATTTGAAGCTCTGTACGGTCGTGCCTGCAGAACTCCGTTGAATTGGTCAGAGACAGCTGAACGTGTAGTGTTCGGGCCGATGTTATTCAGGAAGCCGAAGAACAAGTTGCTATGATCGAGAGAGGTTAAAGATAGCCCACCCAGGCAAAAGAGTTATGCCGATAATCGTCGTCGTGACCTCGACTTTGAACCGAGGATTTTGTGTATCTTGAGTTACTCCGCTCGGAGGTGTTAAGAGATTCCACACCAAAGGAAGCTTGCTCCAAGGTATGTGGGTCCATTCAAGATTTTGGAACGCCGTGAGAAGTTGCGTACAGCTTGGAGCTACCACGATCGTTAGCGAGGAGTGCATGATGTCTTTCATGTCTCTCGGTGAAGAAGTGTCTTCGTGTGCGTGAAGAGCGGACCCGTTGAGTCAATTGAATCAAGGAGGATCTCACGTACAAAGAGCGACTGTCAAGATTTTGGATGTCGCAGAGCGCGCACTGAAGCAAGACCGTTCGTTTACGCAAAGTCCAAAGTGGAGTAACCACTGTAAGGAGAAGCAACGGGGAACGTGAAGAAGAGTTGAAATCCGAGTTCCCTAGCCTTTTCTCTAGCTAGCCTAATCTCGGGACGAGATTCGTTTAAGGGGAGGTTTGTAACATCCCAATTTTCGAGCTTTAAAAATCTTTTAAATATTGGTAGCAAGAAAATTCATCATTTGGATTTATTTGAATATTAATTTAAAAGCTTAAATTGGACTTTAAGGACAAATTGATTTAATGTGCTTAATCCCAACATCAACAATTGTCAAAACTATTTTATTTAGATTCTATATGCTTGGATATATTTTATAGAATTTTCTCGAATTTTTCCAAAGTCATTTGCTATTTTCTAATTGCTATTTGTATTTTGGATTTATTTAAAAGAAAATCAAAGAAAACCCTTGAACGATCTTGGGCGAAGCCCAAAGACTATTCCTCGCCTCGGCACTCCATGACCCATTCCCGCTTTGAGCCGCCGATCTCCGCCGCGTGTCCCCTCGGCGATCGCAGACGCTTCATGGCTGCTAGGCCCATTGCGCTTCGCTTCTCCCGCCGTCGGATCGATTGGCTGGGCGCTTTGGATCTCTCGGGCGTGCCTTATCTCTTCTTCTCTCGCGACGCTGGCCCACCGAGTCGTCGTCAACCTCCCGAACTCTTCGCGCCCGACTCGCTTTCTTCCGCGCCGCCGCCCGTCCTCGACCACGGACTCTAGGGTTCCGGGCCTATTTAAAGCCGCGCCCGTGTCACGAGGATCGCCCCTCGGCGCGCTTTGCCCCAAAGTCTCGGCCCTAGCGCGCCATTGTTACTGAATCGGAGCTCCAACCTCCGCGCGCCGTAAGCTTCTTCGCCAGATTGCGTCGCCGTCGGTGAGCACCGGCCGTCGCCGCCACACCCCCGTGTTCGCCGCGTCAAGGGCTACCCGTCGCTCTTGACGCTGCGTGCCCTCGGAAGCCGTCGCTTCGTCGTCGCCGCCATCGGCCGCACCGCCCGCCGCTCTTCGCGTCGCCGCCGCCGTTCTAGTCGTCGCCGTGCTCGCCGGCCGCGTCCGCTCGCCAGTTGCGGCGATTCGAGTCACGCGCACCGCCGCCCAGCCGCCGTCCTTCGCCGGATCCCCACGCCGGAAGTCGTCGGCGTTACTGGCGACGTGGCCTCGCCGTGTCGGCCGCCACTCCGCCCGCGTGCTTGGGTGTCGCCAGATCAACCGCGCCGTCACGCCACGCGCGCGAGCGTGCCGGCTCAACCACCAGATCCACGAGGCTCGGTGGACTTAGTCCACCGCGTGGTAGTGCCATCGACAATGGTCCCACCGCCGCTTTTCTTTTAAATATATTTCTTTTTCCGGAAATTCTCGGCTGACGCAAGCATTGCGCAATAATTCGATTTTCCTTTATAAAAATAATTCGGGAAATTCAAGAAAATCCAAATTAGGGTTTATTTGATTTTCCAATCTTCCAAAGCCCATATCTTTTGCATCCGAAGTCCAATTGAGCCCATTCAAATTTGTAAATTCATATAAAATTAAGGTCTATTTAATGGTGAATTTTATTTGAATTTTTGGAGTTGTTTTGCCTCTGTTATTTATTTATTTTTGTTTCTTTTGTCTCGTTTGCGAGTAGACGTCGATACTTCGGGGAATTTTGCAGAAGAAGGAGCACCTCAAGACCAAGACCAATATCTAGATCTATTCCAAGGCAAGTTATACCTTTGATCATTTTGAACCCAGTTTTCAAATACTTTGTTTCAATGTATTGCATTCTATTTCAAGTATTTATTTAAATACTTTTGGGTGTAGTTATTAATCCAAATTGTTATGCCACCTTGTCTATTGTATGCCATGATCTTTTGTCACCCTAGGTTGGTTAATTATTAGTTGGTATTATCGTAGCACCAACGTGGGTTGGTTAGATACGATTAGATCGCTTAGCCATGCCACGAGTCATCATTTCATGTGAGAGTTGCAATTATAAACTTGACTAAGTGATTATGGAACGTGTGATGAATCTGTGTGTCTTTGTGTGCTATTACTCGTTGATGGCATGTGTTGCACTTAATCAGCGTGGTGGGAAAAGATTTAGACCGAGGCAAGTGGTGGATTACTGGTGAATGGTGGAGTGTGTGCTTATTAAACTTTGTGATTTGGGTTAAAACTGGAAGTCTTGCCTTAGTCAATTAAGGACTTAACTTTGTGCGCCATTGAATGGGCCTTCTTGTGCGACCACATGCCTAGTATGGGTTTGGGCTGACTTAGTAAGTTATGGAGTCTTGACATTGACAACTCGGTTGTATTTAAGCTATGTGATGGGTCGGAGGTGTGTTATGTCACATCATGGGACGGTTCACGATCCTCGCCCAATGGTGTGTGTCGTTCCAAGGGCCGTGTGTACAAATTGACTGTGATAAAGCACACGGGAGTGTCATTGTTTGAGATGAAGTCTCTGAAAGGTTTTGTTGTGATCAACTCTGATCCGGTTGGTTTCATCGTGTGGGTAAAGTGTACAACCTCTGCAGAGTGTTAAATCAATCTATTCGAATAGCCGCGTCCTCGGTTATGGACATGCTCGGGATTTCACACGAGGGGTAGATTTTCATAAAATAAATGGGAAGGGTCAGCTGTGTGAGATAACTTGTTCAGCTGTGTGAAAGAACTTGATTAGACTGTGTGTCATTTGTGAAATCAATTGTTAACTTATTATTGTCTATTTGTTTTGAATTACGCTTTCAATCTATTATTTGTATTCAATTGCAAATGTTGCATTTCTGCAAAATAACCACAGAAGCCATTCCTTTGGAATAAGCCATCATGTATAAATGCATTCTGTGGTATGACTTGCGAGTACGGTGTGTACTCACTCTTGCTAAACAAATCAATAGAAGTGGAGGAGTCGTCTTTGCTTTTGAAGAGGAGTTCTCTGAAGGTTGAGCGTTAGGGTCTTGATCGATCGGTTGCCTATGGTAAATTGATGGGAGCCACCGGAGTTTATTTCGTTCCATTGCGATTATTTCTTTATTGTCGACCTTGCATGGCTTAATAAATGTAAACTCAACCGTAAGGTCCCAATAGCTTATTTGTTACTTAAATGTACTCGTTTATTCTTATATTCGTTGTATGGATGTGATATTTCATCAATGTTGACACTTTGTGTGCACTAGCGTGATCTGGACTAGTGCAGATTACACGAGGGTCCAGATTTGCATATTTGGGTCCCGACAAGCGGTCAGACCGGTATTGACTTGAACGTCGGCCAACTTCGTGGCGATGTTGATTGGTTAGGTCAAAGTCATTGGTTTCATGGCATATGATTTGCATGATGCATGTTTTGACTAACATGGGTCAAGTTGTGAAGAACTTGTTCCCGAATCGTGTTTGCTTGTCCGTGGTTGTGCGAGTTGCTTGGTGGTCAACGACGGTCAGCGGTGAGGAGGATCGGGACTAGACTTGGAGAGTTGAGGTCGAGCGATCGGCGATGCGGGTGAGGTCAACGACTCAAGCGTGACACAAGATGGACAAGGGTGACCTATTGGCAAATCCATGACGCATGGTGAAGCGGTTTAGGTCAAAAGGTTAAAGACGGCGCTTTGCGAAGCGTGCGTGTGTGACCCGTTTGTTAGTGGGCCTTAACGGGAGCCCAATTGAGTCAAACCCTAGAGAGTTCTAGGCCTCCACTATAAATAGGAGGAGGTGGTGGCTGCACCCATCTCTCTCGCCTTTTTATGTTTCAAAATCCTAATTGTCTTTAGGGGAGTTGAGGTGGAGGCTAGGGCTCTTGATGGTTTATGGTGAATTTCGTGATCTTTGATTGTCCATCGATCCATGATGGTGTGGATGTAATCCAAAGATCAATCACTAAATCAATCTATGCAAGGTTTGCTTGAGATAAGTCTCTTTTCGTTCTTGCTTTCAATTTCGTATTTTTAGGGCTTTCTTTGATCCGCGAGTTTGTGATTGATTCTTTCACGTGAATTAGCTTGCTGTGATATGTGTGAATCTATCTAGCATCATCTTGATCATCAATCACTCACGAACAAGCATTAGGATCAAGTTTTCGTTCTTGCCCGGTTTTAGACCTTCGTTAATCAATTGGAAATTGTTCAAGATCTCTCAAGAATTATCATAATATTCAATTGGAATAGGTCCTCAATAGCATAAGAAGGTGTGTGCAAAGTTTCGTGAAGTTTGGAGTTGAGAATCAAAAGTTTCACCTAATTGCATCTTCGTCATCGGTGATTTCTTTTTTGGATCGGTTCGTAGATCGCCGGTCCGACCGCCCGTCACCACCGGTCCGACCGATTTTGGGCGGTCCGATTGCCAAGATAACAGCGGTCCGACCGCCCGACAATCAGTCCGACCGATTCATCTGATGAGGTCGACCGCCAAGATTTTGTGTTGCTTTGATTCTTAGTTGATTTTTGTCGCATTGCTTAGGGGTTTAATTGGATTCAATACTAGTCTTCCATTTGCTCGTATATTGATCTTCATAGCTTTCTAATAGCTACTTTGAGTGAAATTGTATTGAGTTCATAATTTGTGAAAAAGTGAGCGTGCTCCTATTCACCCCCTCTAGTCGCCTTTACGGTCCAACAAGTGGTATCGAGCCGGTTAGTTCAATCTTGATCTTAACGGTCCACCGAACTTTGGCGATGGATAAGTTTTCTACTAAACCGCATATCTTCGATGGGCACGACTATGCCTATTGGAAGAATCGTATGCGTCTTTCTTGAGAGCGAGGACAAGCTATTTGGGATGTTGTTAGAGCCCATTGTTTATTCTGAAATTGCTACACACGCTTCGCAATTCTTTTGGCTAACAACAATAAGGCTAAGAATCTTTTATATGGTGCACTTGGTAGACAAGAATATGATAGAATTTGCAATCTTTCAATCTGCATGAAATTTGGAATACTCTCGAAACATATCATGAGGTTCGTCCCAAATAAAAAGGTGCGCCAAACAGTTTACAAGCGTGAATACAATAAATTCGAGATCGTCTGGAGAGAGCATCGATGACATTTTCGATCGCTTTAATAAAGTAATTAATCAAATGAAAGTCGTTGATATTGAATATTCTCAATCAAAATGCCACCCATCTCTTGGCCGCAATCAACACCAAGGAGTGGGAGATGAAGGCTCTTGCTATAGAGGAAAATGTTGATCTTTCAAGTCTTACTTTAGAATTGCTTTATAGTAAACTCAAGACTCATGAAATTAAAAGAGTTGATCATCCCAAGAAAGATAATTTAGCTTTGGTAGCGATCCTCTCAAAAGGCTTTTGATGACTCTTTTGAATCTTCTTACGGATTTTCATTTGCTTGTTTATCCGCTATTCATGAAGAGGAGCTTGAAAGTATTCTGAAACAGAGTTAGCTCTTCTAGCTAAAAATTCACACGGGCCTACAATAATGTGAGAAACAAAAGAGAGGTGGTCCGGTGACATGCTATGAATGTGGTGAGCTCAATCATATCCGCAAATTGCCCCAAGTGAAAGGTAAAAGCAATCATAAGGAAGGAAAGCCGACTTGGAAGAAGCCTCCTTTCAACAAATCAAGGTATGAGGCTAATAAGCTTGTGAAGGTCGCCACCGGGTCCTTGCCGCTTTTGAGGATCAATCCTTGAGCGATGTGGATACCGGGAGTGAGGAGGACAAGGAGGAGAAGATCTCTCAAGGCAAAAGAAAGGGAAGGCCAAAGACTTCACGGCATGTGCTTCATGGTGACACGGACGACATTGATGATAATGAGGTATCTTTTTCTTATGATGAGCTTTACGCTAAATATGATTCTATAGTTGAGCAATTGCTTAGTCAAGATGAAGCACTAGAATTTGTCATGACAAAAATAAGAAATTAGAGTCAAAAATTAGCAAACTGAAAGTAGAGCTTAAAATGCTAAGACTCTTGAACTGATGAATGTTTATCTTGTCATGCTATGCATTCAGAAATTACCAAGTTACAATCTGCTCATAATATTTCTGTACAACAACTTCAGAATGCTAGATCTGAACTAAATAAAATTAAAAGTGCTCCTTGTGAAAAATGTTTAGAATCTAGTAAATTGATTGCTTTTGATGTATTTGATTCTAGCCCTTGCACTTCATGTTTAGAAAAGAACGTGAAATCAAAGATATCTTAGAAGTCGCTAGAGTCAAATATGCTAAGCTTAAGGACAATATTGAAAATACTACTTGTGCTTCATGTTCCACTCTTAAGCTTGAAATTGCTTTATATAAGGAGAAATCTATGAATAATACTTGTGATGCTTGTGTTAACTTGAGAAAAGAAAATGCTTACCTTCATGATACATTAGAGAAATTTTCTAAAGGTAAGAAATAATTAAACATGATTCTTGACAAGTCTAAAACTCCTTATAAGAAGCAAGGTTTAGGATTCAATTCTTTTCAAGACAATTCAAACCCAAAAGTCATTCAAGTCTTGGAAAAAGGTTTAATTGAATTCAAAACCCAACTTTGCAAAAACATCTTTTAAATCTGCAGGTTTTGCCCAACCTTGTATTAATTCAAATGGTGCTTCTTCTAGTGGTACCAAGTACCATTGCACTTATTGCAAGAAAGGTGGGCATTTGATTGAATTCTGTTGGCGTAGGTTGAAAAATGATAGGAAAAATTTTGATAGAATTTCATTCATGCAACCTAGAGCTTCTATGAGACATGGTAACACTGAAAAGAATAAACCTGGATTAGGATTTTTCTCTCATGCAAATCATTATGTTTCTAGATATCCTAATTCTAATGTTTATCAGACTGGCGGTCTGACCGCTGGTGGTCACCGGTCTGACCGTTTTGGTCGCCGGCCGACCTTGCCTAGACAACGGTCGAGACCGCCCATGGACGATTCAAGTCTCATGTTAATTTAAACATTGCTCATAACCGAATGTTAGATGAAATCAAGGATAGTACTTCGGTTTGTATACTCCTTGCGGACGTGTGTCTCAAGATCTTTGATTCCTAAATCTTGTTTATCTAACCCGATGTTGAGACACATCGTTCTTTTGTTCCTTGATTTTCGAAACTACCGTGGAAAGGGGAGAACACGTGGTTCGTCGACTCCGGGTGTTCACGCCACATGACCGGAAACTCAAAATGGTTCACCTCTTTCACGCGGGCAACAGGTGATGACTTCATCACCTTTGGAGATGATACACAAGGGCGAATTGAAGGAACAGGATCAATTAGGGTGAACAACAAATTCATTCTAAAGGATGTCGCTCTTGTGGACAAGCTTAGGTATAATCTCTTTCTCGTTTCTCGACTTCTTGATGATGGTTATGAGACTGCTTTTAAGAAAAATGCTTGTCGTGTGCTTGATTCTACTAGTGAGCTTGTGTTTGGAATCTCTAGAGTTGGTAGAATTTTTGGGCCGATTTTTGAATCTCTTCTTGGATCTCTTAAATGTTTGCTTACATCTTCTTGATTTACGGCTTTGGCACCGACGTTTGGGGCACATTGGTTTTGATCATCGACACGAGTTAGCAACCTTGATCTCATGAGAGGTTTGCCCAAACTCAAAGTCGTCAAGGATCTTTGTATGTGCGCCTGTAGGCATGGCAAACAAGTTGCCGCCTCACACCCTTCTGTGACTATGGTTATGGTGACGGACCGGGACGGTTGCTTCATATGGATCTTGTTGGTCTGCTAGAGTCCATCGATCGGTGGAAAATGGTATATTCTTGTCATAGTCGATGATCTTTCTAGATATACTTGGGTGTTCTTTCTTACTTCAAAAGATGAAGCTTTTGGTTATTTTCATGACCTTGTTCTTCGTTTGGCTTGAGCTTCTGGTGCTTTGAGAGCGATTCGCGATGATAAAGGCACGGAGTTCAAAAATGCTTCTTTTGCTTCTTTTTGTCTTTGGCGTGGTATTGAGCATCGCTTCTCCTCTCCACACGTCCCTCAACAAAATGGCGTGGTGGAAAGGAAGAATAGGACCTTGGTCGAAATGGCTAGGGCGATGCTAGATGAGTATAGCACAGAGGAGATTTTGGGCGAAGCTATTGCTCTTGCTTGCCATATTGCAAATCGTGTCTTTTGAGACCTTCTTTAGGCAAGACTCCTTATGAGCTTCGTTTTGGTAGAAAACCCTCTGCTTCGCATTTTGAGTTTTTGTATCAAAATATTTTATTCTTAAGATAGGCAACTTAGATAAATTTGAATCAAGAACTTTTGATGGGTTATTTACGGGTTATCCCGCTCATTCGAGGGTTTTGGGTTTTAATCTTGAGACTAACATTATTCAGAGACTTGTAATGTCACTTTTGATGAGACTAGCCCAGAGCTAGATCAATTCTCTGCAGATGATTTACTGTGTGAGAGAGCATTTTTGTGGAGGAAGATGAGGACGAAGCTAATATCATTCCTTCATCTGCTTGCTCTTGAAGCGCCCATATTAATACAAGAACCTGCTACATCTACTTCACCTTCGATTGAGGCTCTCTCGCATCTTCATCATCGCAGATACCTCGGAGGTCGAAGAAACGGTATCTCACCCGCGCTCCACTTCGCATTCAGAGACAAAGATCCTCGGAGCAGATAATAGGTAATCTACATGAGCGAGTCACTCGCTCGGGTATAATGATCCAAATCTCTACTCTCATTCGGCTTTTGTTGCTTCTTTTGAACCCCGCGATATATCACATGCTTTATCGATTCTAGCTGGGTAAATGTCATGCATGAGGAGTTAGAGAATTTTGAAAGAAACAAAGTTTGGAACCTAGTAGAACCTCCTAGTGGTCATAATGTTATAGGAACCCGTTGGGTGTTTAAGAATAAACAAGGTGAGGATGGTTACGTGGTTAGAAATAAGGCCGATTGGTAGCTCGGGGTTTGACCAAGTTGAGGGTTAGATTTTGATGAGACATTTGCTCTGTTGCTAGACTAGAAGCCATTCGCATTACCTTGCATTTGCTTTGCATCAAAAGGTTTTAAATTATATCGGATGGATGTTAAAAGTGCCTTTTAAATGGTTTCATAGATGAGGAAGTGTATGTTAAGCAACCCCCGGCTTTGAGGATCCTAAATATCCAAATCGTGTTTTCAAGCTATCTAAAGCATTGTATGGTCTTAAACAAGCCCCTAGAGCACAGTATGATAGACTTAAGACCTTCTTGCTTAAAAATAATTTTGAAATGGGTAAAGTGGATAAAACTCTATTCATTCTTAGGCGTGACAATGACTTCTGCTTGCTCAAATTTATATGGATGATATTATCTTTGGTGGTTCCTCTAATGCTCTTGTTTCTAGCTTTTACGACACTATGTCGAGAATTTGAGATGAGTATGATGAGAGAGCTTAATTACTTTTGGGACTTCAAATCAAGCAATGCAAGGAAGGAACTTTCATCCATCGACGAAGTACACTAAAGATCTACTAAAATGCTTCAACATGGGTGATGCAAGCCAATTTCCACTCCCATGGCAACCTCATTGTTTTGGATCGGATGAGGAAGGAGAAGTCGTGGATCAACGCGAGTCTGCGCAACATGATCGGCTCCTTACGTATTTGTGACCTCGAGACCGGACATTCACGTCACGGTATGCCTTTGTGCAAGATTTGAGCGTCTCAGAGAACTTCTCATCGCCAAGCCGTTAAGCGCATATTCGGTATTTACACTCTACCCTCTTATATGGCATTTGGTATTCTGCTCTTGACTTTGTCCATTAGAGGTTTTGATTCGATTTTGCGGGTTTGTCGGTTAGATAGGAAGAGTACCTCGAGCACTGTCACTTCCTAGGCACTTCTCTTGTATCTTGGTCCTCTAGGAAGCGGTCTTACATTGCACAATCCACTTCTTTGAAGCGGAGTATGTAGTCTTGCTAGTTCTTTGTGCTTGATTTTGTGGATGACGTCCACTTTGAAAGATTATGGGTTAAACTTTGCTAGTGTTCCTCTTTTCTGTGATAACACTTCTGCTATTAATATTGCTAAAAACCCAGCGCAACATTCTAGGACTAAGCACATAGACATTCGCTTTCACTTCCTTAAAGATCATGTTGAAAAAGGTGATATTGTGATGCACTTCGTAGAGTCCGAAGCTCAATTGGCAGATATTCTTACCAAGCCTTTAGATCAAACCAGATTTTCCTCCTTAAGAAGCGAGTTAGGGGTAATTTATCCTTATGGGTTGGTTTGAGGGGGAGTTTGATCTTTTTCTTATCTTTCCTTGTTCTTTTGATCTTTTATTGTTCTTTTTCTGAACTTAGTGATCTTTTCGAACTTTTTAGGTTTTTAGGTTTTTTTAATTGCATCTTATTGTGTCATATTGCATTCATATGAAAAGTCCAACAAGTGGTTACAACAAATGGTATGAAAAATCCAAAAAGATGCATTGTAATGTAAGATTTTCTGCTTATCTTTTAAAATTGATGAAGCTTTGCCTATTACCCTTTGGAGCTTTTGTATTTCAACTCTTGCTCAATGTCATGTCTAGTTCTTTGACTTGCTAGAATTATCATGCTTTTACATGTGTAGCTAAGTCTTTGCTATATGAGCTAGAATTTTTTTTAAACAACTCAAATTAAGAAATTGCAATTTGTGGATGTTTTAGCGAGTTGCGCAATTAGTGCTCCTCTTGTGACATTGGCCCTGTCAGAATTGCTTTGTTAGCTCTTTGATCTAAAATTGACCATTACTTGAGCTTTTGTGTTCTTGAGATTCTAAAACTGCTCATGTGAAAAATGAAAATCAAGATTGTCTTATGCTTAAATTGTGCCAAACTATTCTTACGAGACTGCTTGTCAAATGACATGAACTTGGAGATAGTTTGATGAACCAGACGATCTCATGGGGACTGCTTGTCAGAAATGACATGAACCTCAAGATTTATCGCCCCGGTAGAAGCTTAGAAAGAGTTTGTGGATGGCTCCTAGTCCAGGATCTTCTTTACTAAGATATACCTTTAATCAACTTTTGGTCGAAGCTTAGGATGAGTTTGTGGATGGCTCCTAGTCCAGGATCTTGTCACTAAGTTAGATCATTAGTCAACTTCAATATTCAATGCAAATGAGAAAAATGTTGACAAATGGGCGTTTACATTTTGTTAGATCACTAGTCCAGGATCTTTGTTAGATTTTTTATCTCACTTTGACATTTTGACATGGCCAATTTCACCTTAGGATCCCTGTTGATGAACTTCTTTGAATTTGAGCGTTCCTTAAATTGATCAAATCTCTCGCTTTACTTTTGAGCCTTTGTGCTTAGCTTTGATATATATGTCTTACCATGATCTTGCTAGTATTTGTCGGGCTTGATATCTTTGTTTGTGCAATATTAGAGATACTAGCTTGTTCTTTTGGGTAATCTCCAAAGCTTCTTGTAATCAAAAATTGAAAAATACAAAAATTGAAGCCACTCCATTGCACTTCATGCATATTCCACTTTATGCTTCTTTTGTTTCTGCTTCTTCCTTTATTCTCTATTTATTATCTCTGGATGAGAGGAAGGCGTGATTCCTTGATGAATCCATTGTCAAAGGGGGAGAAGATGTGTTAAATGAGAAGAGAAGATGTGTTAATAAGAAGATATTTCTTTATTGGGGAGAAGTTTATACAAAGGGGCGAAAATTTGAAAATTGAGGATCATAGTGAGGGGAGTTCTTGAGTTGCATTCTTATTGTCTTATTGAATATTCGAACTTGAATTGCATTCTTTTATACTCACAATGATCATAGGTCAATTGAACAATTGTTCTTTCATATGGACCTCATGTGAGAATTTTGACCCTTTTAAAATCAAAGTTTTTATGCTTTCTTTTGCCTTGTCTCACATGTCTATACTATTACGATGCCGGCTTGGTCATTTTCATTGCTTTTTCTTGCTTATGGACCAAGTTGTGCCTTTGTCTGCTATGAGTAAACTCGTTTTCAAACCTCTTACTTACATTTTACGGATAATTACCAATGTGTTCATCAAGGGGAGATTGTGGATTTCATGGGGATATGTTCCAGATCTTAGGATGATGTGACAATTGGCAATGGCGTTTACGGTTTGTCGTTTCACGTGTTTTCGACAAAGTTACTGAGCTTCTTTGACGAGGCGGTCCGACCGGTCCTTGCACCGGCGGTCCGATCGGTCCCAATCGGTCGGACCGGCCATGTGGGCGATCGGACCGGCGGTGACCAAAGTGGTCAAAACGAGTGGGCCAAAAATAGGTGTTGTAGGCAAGTGAGGGATCCCAATGCACTTGGTCTCATGATTTTGGAGTCTCTAGTAAAAGTTCTATTGGTTTAAAGTTTCGAAGGTTTGAATTTGGGGTTTGAAATTCGGCTAAGTCCCAAGGGAGGTCCGACCGCTCACGAGGAGCGGTCCGACCGCCAAAGGCGATCCGACCGGCTCACTGGAGCGGTCGGGCCGTATTTGACTTGAACGTCGGCCAACCGTGGCGATGTTGATTGGTTAGGTCAAAGTCATTGGTTTCATGGCATATGATTTGCATGATGCATGTTTTGACTAACATGGGTCAAGTTGTGAAGAACTTGTTCCCGAATTCGTGTTTGCTTGTGCGTGGTTGTGCAGGTTGCTTGGTGGTCAACGACGGTCAGCGGCGAGGAGGATCGGGACTAGACTTGGAGAGTTGAGGTCCAAAGCGATCGGCGATGCGGGTGAGTCAACGACTCAAGCGTGACACAAGATGGACAAGGGTGACCTATTGGCAAATCCATGGCGCATGGTGAAGCGGTTTAGGTCAAAGGTTAAAGACGGCGCTGCGAAGCGTGCGTGTGTGACCCGTTTGTTAGTGGGCCTTAACGGAGCCCAATTGAGTCAAACCCTAGAGAGTTCTAGGCCTCCACTATAAATAGGAGGAGGTGGTGGTGCACCTCTCTCTCGCCTTTTTATGTTTCAAAACCCTAATTGTCTTTAGGGAGTTGAGGTGGAGGCTAGGGCTCTTGATGGTTTGTGGTGAATTTCATGATCTTTGATTGTCCACTGATCCATGATGGTGTGGATGTAATCGGCATCAATCACGAAATCAATCTATGCAAGGTTTGCTTGAGATAAGTCTCTTTTCGTTCTTGCTTTCAATTTCGTATTTTAGGGCTTTCTTTGATCCATGAGTTTGTGATTGATTCTTTCACGTGAATTAGCTTGATGTGATATGTGTGAATCTATCTAGCATCATCTTGATCATCAATCACTCACGAACAAGCATTAGGATCAAGTTTTCGTTCTTGCGGTTTTAGACCTTACATTGTTCGATTGGAAATTGTTCAGGATCTCTCAAGAATTATCATTATATTCGATTGGAATAGGTCCTCAATAGCATAACGAAGGTGTGTGCAAAGTTTCGTGAAGTTTGGAGTTAAGAATCAAAAGTTTCACCTTAGTGCATCTTCGTCATCGGTGATTTTCTTATTTTGAGATCGGTTACGTAGGCTGCCGGTCCGACCGCCCGTCACCACCGTCCGACCGATTTTGGGCGGTCCGACCGCCAAGATATAAAATGTCCGACCGCCCGGCAATCATCCGACCGGTTGATCTGAGGTCGACCGCCATATTTGTGTTGCTTTGATTCTTGTTGATTTTTGTCGCATTGCTTAGGGGTTTAATTGGATTCAATACTAGTCTTCATTTGATCTGGTATATTGATCTTCATAGATTTCTAATAGCTACTGGAGTGAAATTGTATTGAGTTCATAATTTGTGAAAAAGTGAGCGTGCTCCTATTCACCCCCCCCCCCCTCTAGTCGCCTTTACGGTCCAACAGAAGCTAAGCCAAAAATAGGTTGTGTAGGCAAGTGAGGGGAGTCTCCTGGATGTGGTCGCATAATTTTTGGAGCTCCTAGTCAAAAGTTCTATTCAGTTGAAAATTCCAGAAGGTTTCAGATTTTCGAGCTGAAATTTTGGCTAAATCTTTTGGTGGTCCGACCGTAGTTAGGAATCGGTCGGACCGGCCTGAAATCGGTCGGACCGGCCATGTGGGGCGTCAGACCGCCGATCACTTGGAGGTTAGCCTTGTTGGCATTGATGTGTTTGGATTGTGTTTATTGTATGGATATCAATGCTTTATTGTTGCATATTGCATTGTTGAACTGACGTGGGTCAAGTTGTGAAGAACTTGTTCCCGGAGTCGATTTGTTTGTCTATTGCTGTGCAGGTGGCTTGCAGGTCAACGATGTCAACGGTGAGGTGGATCGGGACTGTTCTTGGAGAGCTGAGGTCCAGAACGATCATGGATGTCGGGTGAGGTCGTGTGACTCAAGCATGGTGCAGAATGGGCAAGATGGATCGAACGGGTAGTTCGTTGCAATTTGGATCGGCGGTGCGAAGTCGGTGCAAGTCTCTAGGAGGTTCGATGGGATTGGACGGAGAGACTTGGCGGCGTGATGAGAGCCACGATCAACCTACACGTGGTGAAGCGGCGATTGCTTCAACAGTTGTGTGAGTGGGTCCCATGTGTGTGTGGGCCTTCATGGGAGCCCATTAGTGGAAACCCTAGGCCTCTCCTATAAATAGAAAGGGGGAGAGGAAAAACCCCCCAAGCATTCATTTGGACTCTCCAAGTCTTTTTCTAGGGTTAGGGTTTGGAGAAGAAAGGAGAGGAGAGGAAGATTGTGTGTGTGCTCTTTGTTGAGCTCTTGTCCTCCTTGAGGGAGTGGCTTTGTAAGCATCTTGTTGAATCAATCAATCTTGTGATGCTTGCTTAAGAGATCGATTGTCTCCTTTGTGTTCTTCTCTCTTTTGTTGATTTTGGTGCTTCCTTGATTCAAGTGTTTATGCTTGGTCTCTAGACCGATTTTATCTTGCTTTGATGTGTGGGAATACTCCTAGAATCATCTAGATCATCAACCCCCACAAGCAAGTCTTGAATCAAGATTTTCATATTTCTAGGGTTTGTGCACTTCTTTGGTAAAGTCTTCAGAGATCGATTCTGTGAAGTGGATCTGGAGGATCGTCGCTAGAAATTGGTCTCTAATATCCTTAGGGAGGTGTGCTCTAAATTTGGTCAAGTTTCATTGGTTGAATCAAAAGTTGGACCAAATTTCGTTTTGGATTTGGACTTTGTGTTTTGGTACTGGACTAAATCGGTCTGATCGATTTAGCAACAATGTCCGACCGCGCTTTCGAACCGCCCGTGCGGCGGGTCGAACCGATTTCAACGGTCCGATCCGCGATTAGCCGCCGATCCGATCGCTAGTCAACCGTCGGTCCGACCGCGATCTCATCACGGTCGACCGCCGATACTCGACCGATCTTCTGAGATCATATCTCCTGTTTGGGTCTTGTGGTTAAGGGGGTTATCGAATTCAGCACAAGGCTTCCACTGTGCGTGTACTGATCTTCTTAGCTTTCATAGCTAAAGGAGAAAAGTTCGTGTTGAATTTGATTAAGGCGAAAAAGTTGAGAAAGCGCCTATTCACCCCCCTAGTCGCCTTTACGGTCCTACAAGTGGTATCAGAGCCGGTTAGCTCTTCTCATAGATCTTAACCGGTCTTTGGAGCCATGGCGACTGACAAGTACTCAACCAAGCCATATATTTTTGATGAAGTTGATTTTGCATATTGGAAGGCCCGAATGCAAGCTTATATCGAGGCACAAGGGCACGCTATTTGGCTGAAGGTAAAAAACCCTTATGTCGTGCCAGCCGATGACGATATGATCACTCCAGATGTGGAGGCCAACAGCAAGGCTCGAAATTTCTTGATCCAAGGCCTTAGTCGATCTGAGTTTGAGCGTGTTGCTCACTTGCGGTCTGCTCATGAGATCTAGTGGACTCTTTGTGATTATCACGAGGGGTCCACTGCGATCAAGGAGGTGAGACAGAACCAGTTGAAGAAAGTTTACTCTAAGATCGAGCAAAGGCCTGGGGAGTCTTTGGACGAGCTGTGGGGAAGATTTTCTAAGATTCTTCATGATCTCCGCGCTGTTGACCTGGTCTTCTCTGAGTCAGAAAATGCACGCCAGCTTTTGGGTGCGCTTGATGTGAAGGTCTGGGGAATGAAGATCACTTCCATCAATGATAACACTGTCATGAGTGAGCTTACCATGGATAAGCTATACTCAAGGTTGAAGACGCATGAGATTGATTTTATCTCGCGTCTCCCCAAGACAGAGTCGATGGGATTAGTGGTCGACAAATCCAAGAGTAGTTCTGCTGATTATTTGGATTGTAGCTCATCTGGTTTTTCTTTATCTGCTTTGCATTCGTTAAGCGATGAGCAACTTGAGAAACTGCCCGATGATGATTTAGCCCTTCTATCCACCAAATTCACGAGAGCTTACAACAAGGTGAGGAATAGGAGGAGAAGTGGACCTATCACATGCTTCGAATGTGGTGAGTCAAACCACATTCGTTCCAGGTGCCCCAAGCTAAAAGGCAAGGAGGAGAAGGAGACACGAAGACATCCCCAAGAGAGGGATGCAAAACCTAAGAAGACAAACTATCGCAAGTTTGTCAGCCGGGTCCTTGCCGCTCTAGAAAATGTGAACATGAGCGATGTGGACTCGGAAACGGAGGACGAAGAGAGTGACTCCCGTGGCAAGAAGAAGGCTCATGATTTCACGGGCATGTATTTCATGGCCAAGAACAGCCACGACAGCGACTCCTCCAACGACGACGATCCTTTTAGTGATCCCGATGAGGTATGCCCTTCAATTGCTGACATGAAAAGGGCTTTGGTGCTTGCTGAACAGAAATTGCATAAGCAAGTAAAAATGATTAAGAAGCAGGATATTATGATTGATAATTTGAACCTAGAAGTTGTTAGGCTCAAATCTACTAATCCTGATGATAATTGTGCTTCATGCTCTAGCTTGCTTAATGAGTTGACAAGCTTAAAATCTGCTCATTCCTCTGTTGTAAATCAACTGAAAGATGCTCTTGATGAACTAGAATCTCTCAAGTCTAGTTCTGCCTGTATGGAGGCCATTTCTCTTGATGTGACTGCTTTAGATGCTATTCCTTTAACTTGCTCAAATTGTGCTTTGCTAGAATTAAAACTGGATAGCTCTTTGAAAGAATTGCAAAAATTTGATGCTAGTCACACTTGCTCTCATTGTAGGAATAATAGGATTAAAATGCAAGAGATGACTGAAATGGTTGTCTACTCTAGAGCTGCCTCTTGTGAAAACTGTCCTAAGCTTACAATTGAGATTGAAGCTTTAAACAAGACTCTTGAAGAAAAAGCTAAAATTGAAAAATCCGTGTCTTTTACTGCTTCTAAGAAAGTCATTGACTCTACCTCTTGTGTTTTGAATGCTGAAGTTGAAACTATGGTTGGTCAGATTCAAGAGGCTTTTAGAGGTAAATTTAAGGAGCAGTTGAATAGGATTAAGGAATCCTATTGTGTGTCTTGTGAGGCCTTTAAAGTGGAAGTGGCCCTTCTTAAGAGTAAACGTGATGAGGCAAATAAGTCTAGAAAGTGCACTAGATGTGAGGTTTTAACTAAAGAGAATGATTACCTCAAAGTGACTCTTGAGAAGTTTTCTAGTGGGAAAAAGAAGCTCAACATGATTCTTGACCAATCCAAAGTGAGTGTGAAAAATAGTGACCTAGGTTTCAATCCCCTAAAGCATTCCAAGAATCACTCATCTAAGATTGCAAGAGTTGTGAAAAGTGATCTGTTTGAGCTAGAATCTCCTAAGCCATCCAAGGTTAAATGATGTTAGGATAACGCAACGTCGGACCAAATTAATAATTATGATCATACTAAACAAACCTTACCTCTTAGATCCGGAGTGCGCCCGGGCAACGGGGAGCGGTAGTAGAGCTTTCCCCTTGTTCGCCACCCGCTTGGCCTTGTCGTACTCATTTGTTTTCTTGAGCTCGTCCGATGCCTTTTCAGATGGGTCGGGGTCGATACGTAAGGTGTCCAATGCTGGAAGGTCTTAGCTCGCCATGGAAATTTCAACATGTATTTCTGCTGGATGAACGCTCCATCGTACATCTCAGGGCCGTCGATCCATTGGAAAAAGTTGCATTGCATCTTCGGCTGCTATTATAGGCGTGTGTAATCAGGGATTTGTGGAATATAACGTATGACGTGAAAAAATCTTTGTGTGTGCAAGATACACTTATGAGGTGGTGGCCGCACGTGTAGTACACCCGAACGGACATCGTTGGGTATGTGGACTGGATGATCTTTGCCGATTCTTCGCACACACATTGTGGGACTGAGAACTGTTGTGGTACCGGCGCATCCTTCATAGACTTATCCGGGTAGGGTTTAGCACTCTCGGCTAGCCACTTGCGCTTCTACATTATCCTCTTGTACTTGTTCACTGAGTTCCCCATCTCATTTCTCCTAGTTGTGTGAAGCAAGCTCTAGTGTAGTGTTAGATGTGGTGGTGTAGTGTTATCGCAACTATCTTCTCATCCACTTCTCTTCTCCCTCCTTTCCTTTTATGCATGGTTTTTTTGACCTAAAAAGGGGGGCAGTGTGTTGTCATCTCGGTCTGCAAAAGTGACAGCGTGTGGCATGAAAGGGTGTGGTCTTTTAGGTCTAAAAAGGTGTCATGGCAGAGTGTGATCTTGTCGTTCGGAAAAGTTAGTGTCGTAATGTGTTATATCGATCTGTAAAAGTGGCAGTGTGTGGTGGGGTTGGTCTTTTTGTCTGAAAAAGTGGTGTGGCAGAGTGTGGTCTTATCGGTATGAAAAATAAGCGTCGCAGTGTTTTGTCATATCGGTCTGAAAAGGTGGTGTAGCGGAGTAAAGGCACAAATAGGGTGGTGTGGGGGTGTCCCGATGCTGACTCCCTCACATTGTCACGGTGTGCACGCAAAAAAGAAATGTTGAAACACGAGACAAGCATAAGTAGTATAGAAATCAATATTTACATAGCATGGCTGATATTTACAAGAATAAATATCTACTTGCGGCCCCTCTTGGGGTGTACTCCGCGTGTCGCCCCTGGTCTCGGGTGCTGGTGCAAGTACATCAAAGGCTTAGGCGCTCGAGGTACCTGACCGGCTTGAGTAGCCAGGGGGTGTCGGGAGGTGCCCTGCATCAGCTGGCTCGGTCCAAGAGCGTCGTGCAGCTGTGAAGCCCCCACGAAGACCCGGCTGCCACGTTGGGGGAACTGGTAGTCACCCGAGTGTGACTCCTTGTGCGACACCTCTGGCTTGTCCTAAAGCGGCACAAACCATGGCGAAAACTATGAAATAGTACGCTATGCATGCAAGCAAGATAGTCATACCTCATCGCACGAAGTCAGAGAACGACTCCACGTAAACCTGCCCAGTGTACGAGTGTAACTCATGACCTGTGAGAGAAAATTGTCGTTAGTAACTACTGGAGTTCGAAATAAAGAACTGGATGTGAGTATTTTATGCCGACATGCAAACTGTGCCAGGGTACTACCAACACGGTGCCACGAGGACCCGCTCATCACGTCCAGGTGAAGAGCCCTAGTCCTAGGGCGTGAAGCACCGTGGGGTTGGCTCAACCTCCGTCCATGCGTAGGTGGGTCCACCAGGTCCCTCGATGTACGATAAGTCATGATCTGGATCCCTCGTCTTGTCTTATCGAGGAATTGCTCCATGACAGCTCGATGTCTCGCGCCGTCATGCTAAAGCGCTCCTCGAGCGTCATCTAATGCACGGATGCTGCCAACTCGTGCATCTCCCGGTACAGATTGACATGTACACATAATTAATATGTTAGAAACTGAAATCTTACGAAGCAAATAAGAAGTATGGACCGTTCAGTACATACCATGCGATGGAATGAGGAGTCGGGCTCAGTGGGATACGTGTCAGACGTCATAGCTTCGTGTCGTGGGGGTCGTCTACGACCCTGATGCAACAAACCCTCGTCCAACTGGAGTACCACTCGATGTACTCCACGTACGTCCTGGGGTCGTAGGGAGCATCCTCCTAGACGACGTCAGCAAAGGCGTAGATCCAGCCCTCGACCCAAGAGAACATCTTGTCTGCCCAAGAAGTCCTAGTAGGTACTCCATTTCTAGTGTACCTATAGAAGGCAAAACGATTGCTTCGTAAGCATGTAACGCAAATTGTATAGAAGAAGTAAAACGTGAACCTATGCATGGACGTTCAGTGGCACCCACTGCACCTTGCATGCACGTTCAGTGACACCCGCTGCCCCCAGGGGGCTGGGACCTCCTGTCGCAAACCGAATTGGCGCATGACCTGTTGCACATGGTACTCCTCCACGAAGACATTGTGGACCAAGCACCTCCGCGTGTACCACCACTCCTGGTCTCGTGTGCGCAAGTTTGACAAGCCTCGGGGCACACACGTTGTGAGGACCCTGGATTATTAGGCTTGTAATGGTTAGTCACCGATTGACCCTAGCATCACAAACAAAATAACCCGTATCTTTGAGACATGTATACTTCCCAGAAATGCAGTATAAACAGCCCTTTACAAAATTCATGCATCAATTCCATTCATTCACGTAGAACCGAAGCACAGCAACAAACCAGAAGTTAAAATAAATAAAGGATAGTTATTACAAAAGAGAGGCCGACCGGCCAAATACATACAATATAAAAAATAAACAACGGAAGCAAAGGTGTCATAAGATGGACATAAACAAAAGAGCCAATCAGTGTGCCTTTAACCCACAAGGCAACCGACCGGACCGCCAAGCTAGTCGTCGAACCCGCAGCACATTACACAAAAGTGAGGCCCTTGGGGCTCACCTTCCTCCTCTGCAACAAATAGTTAAGCAAAGCAAATGAGTACAAAAATTGTACTCCGTAAAGACTTACGTGTAGAATAACGGCCTATACATATGCTACATGCAAGCTTATTTAAGTGGAGGCTGGATGTTTCATTTTCAGCATAAAGCAAGTTTTCATTTGCAATATTGTAGTACATTTAAAAGCAAGTTGGCAAATCTGTTTTTAATGTTCAAATAACAGACGACAACAGTAATAACAATAGATAGATGACAACAACAATCCTGGAAGTGACTAAACCCATAGTCACCACAACAATAGCATGAATTACCCATTCATGCCAACCATGTCAAATTTTAATTTAAAAGGTTGTAGTCTAACTCTTGGAAGACCTCCCCAAGCGTGTCCATAACCTAGGACGAGGCTATTCGAATAGTTTTATTCCTGCAGGGGTGTACCAATGTACCCACACGCCAGACCGCCTTTTTGCTAAGCTATTAAGCACACTTCCTTAGGTATGCCGGCACAGCTAAGTCCTACGAGATATTTCCAATATTGTGCATTAACTGCGAGTCGCCCGTATGGATAGAAACTCATAAGTTGTGTCGGAGTCATCGTAAAGCCTCGGTCAACTACCCATCGCGGGTAAAGCCTTGGACAACTACGATGCCACTCGAGGTGAAGAACCTACCCGAAATCTCCACCACCGCACACCCAACAAAAGAACACAGATCATTTTTTTACACCACACACACAACCCCCTCCTGCGACTCGGAGATGAAACACGCCAAAGTACTAAGTCAAGAGAGGTCACATATCCCTCTCGCGTGGTTAGCACGCAAAATTGTTTGGTTTAGTGTAACAAGATGTCCGGTCCTTGTTGACCCGGGCAAGACATCCACAAACCCAATAACCCACCATCCAACCACTTGCCCAAGTCCAAATCATTTCATTTGCACTTTTTGTTTTCAAAACGAATTAGCACAAGGTGCTGAACAAAGAGTAATAACATGATTTGTGTGATCAAGGTTATCGACTAAGTCGATAACCTCCCAATTCTACCTAGTAGCTAAGCATTGCTAAGCATGATATCGAAAAGACAATAAAGAGCATAATTAAATCACCGGCTCTAATTCACAAATGATATTAGTAACTTATGTTTGTGGCGGGGATAACAATTTGAGGGCAACAATGCAATAGGAGTAACTACCTCTAATCGGAAAATTAATTTGACACAAAAGCATGCATACATATGATTTGTAAACAAGATATTAGACTTGCAAATAATGGAAATTTATGATCAAGCCGCTTGCACAGTTGTTTCTTTGCTTAATATGTTCTTGAGGATCACTTAGGTTATCAATGTGCTCTTGAACCTAACGAAAGCGAAAAGAGTGATAAGAACGAAGAAAACACAAAGACTCAACAGCAAACTTTCTCCGAATGCTTTGAAAATTTTACAGCAGCAATAGCATGATTTATAAGGAATTTAGCAATAAGAACCAATTGATTTGGATTCTTAATACAAAAGATATGAGCAAAACAAATCTGCTCAGCCTTATAAATCACAAATTCCACTATTTATTGCAACTAAAATTTTCGCAAAAATTTCTGGAGCTATAATGAGGTTAGGAACATTTTTAAATTAAAGTTTAGTTAAAAACATAACTAACAAAAATTGAATCAACCGAAAAGAAATTAAAATGAAATAGTTATGCATTTTACAAGTTAATTTCCTTTTTCAATTGACAAATAATCCTCTCGGGAAAAATCTGAGATTAAATCGACGTCGACGAACTTGGACTGTTGATCTTGGATCCAACGGTCCAAGTCCATGGGACAGCGCGCGCTCCAGCGGCTCACAACCCCACCGTTGGATTTAGATCCAACGGTCCACGTGGATGGAGACGTTCGGATGGTCCGAATGTTCACATACATATGAGCCGTTGATCTTGAGATGGACGGCTCACAACGAAGGAACCTTCGACCGGTCCGAACGTTCACGCGAACCTGAGCCGTAGATTCGAAATCCAATGGCCCACGCGCGCAGAGCACAGCGCGCGCGCGGCTCATGCGTTCACCGTTGGATTTAGATCCAACGGTCCATGTGGATCGAGACGTTCGGATGGTCCGAACGTTCACTCGAATCTGAGCCGTTGATCTAAAATTCTACGGTACACATGGATCGCCGCGTTCGGATGGTCCGAATGTTCACGCGATTGTGGACCGTTGATCCAAGGATCGGCGGTCCACAGCGAACCACGTTCAAAGAGCTTGCACCCAGTTCAACCGACAAAACTCAACGGCGAAAGGAGGCTCACCGCCGGCGACTCTGGTCACAGCGGTGCGAGTAAAGGCCCAAAATGGGTCCGCAATAGCTTTGCGCACCCAATGAGACCAAAAATTGCGGCTGCGGCGGTCTAGAACGCTGGCAAGCCGGAGTTTACAGAGGTGACAAAATGGCCGAAAAACGAAAAATACAAAGAAGCTCCGCTGCGGTCCAAGTAAGCTAGTGTCAAGCAACTAGGGACTAATGTGGAGTTACGTGAGCACGGGAAAGACACAGAGAAAGTTGGAGCTGCTCCGGTGATGAAAAATGGTGCTTTCGGCCGAAAATGGGGAATCTCCAATTCAGCCAAGCCCTGAGGAAAATAATCAAAATTGAGCGAGGGTTAAGCTCAAGAGAGTAAAGAGGGAGCAAGAAATGGAGAGTGAGAGCCACGGTTGTACTGCCTTCACCGTAAGCTCGAAGCTCGACAATGGCTGCCGAAATGGTTTCGGATGAATGTAGCTCAAACAAACACTGAAGTGCTAGCTAGAGTTGCGGGGATGCTAAAGGAAGCCAAAGGGGAAGCAATGAAGCTTAAATAGAGGAAATGGCAGAGTGCAACAGCAATAAACCCTCTCGGGTCAAACCTGCCATGAGAGCACTTGAGAGCGACGGGAGCAGTTGAGCAATGGACTTTTGAGGGCGGTGCACGACGGGCAATCAATGCGAGCAGAGAGAGCCGTTTAAAGGTGGTCACCGAGGTGACACTCTGCCGCTCAGTCCCGTGCATACGCCATGGCTTTTGACTCAATCGCACGCTTCCTCAGACTCGGGGAAGGAGACGACTCGGCCACCGTTGGATTGAAATCGGACGGTTCCAATGAACGGGACGATTGGAACGGTCCGAACGTTCACTTCAATCCAGGTCGTTATCTCCAAATCGGACGATTTATTAATGGGTTTTAGATGCAGCTTATTAACATTTCATATCATTGTTGGAGCATCATCATAAATTATTGAAATTTAAAACTTTCTAATTAAAGAATAAACATTAGGGTTAAAATTCAATCCTAAAACAAATGCGAACAAATATTCATAATGATCTCCAGGAAATAATTTATTCAAATACTAGACTAATTATCATGAATAAATATGAATTTTTAAAAAAATTTGGAATTTAAATTGACCTTGGAAAAAATTGCAAACTCACTCCATAAATAGCTTATGTAATAAATTTTAAATAAGTGATTAAGTCGTTAACATTATTTTTAGAAAATTTATATGAGTTCTACCTTGTCCCAGGAACCCTTCTAAACAATTTTGGATTTTTATAACTTTATTTCACATGCTTAAACCTCAGTCAAAGTTGGAAGTTTGTATTTTGATTTTAGTCAAACATCCGACTGAACCGAACCCGATGTCACTGTAGCGACCGAGCCTCCCCGTCTTGACTGCATCGCGCCAGCTCACTACGCCCAATCGCGTCGTGTGCACAGCGTCCGACTGCGCCGCCTCTGCTGCGTCGCTGACGGCCCGGGCCCACCCGTCAGCACCGCCTTCAACCTCCCGCCGCTTTGGCCGCGTGCGCTGTCGCTCTACATGCTCTCCACCGAGCCCTCAATCGCCACCTCATGTTCTCATGTCCGTCCGTAAAGCATCGCCGTGGCTCCTTAAAGCTCTGGTGCCAAGCCATTTCCTTCTTTTTTCCCTCTCTTGCCTTCTCCGCTCGATTCTTTGTCACGGCCGTGGAAGTCGACAAGAGAAGCGCCGCCGCGTTGTTGCCGCCCTCGAGCCCGCAAGCCCACCACCGGGTTATACTCTTGAAACCGCGCCCATTTTTGCTAGTCTGGCACCTTTTCGTCCACTGGGTCGACGAGTACGACTTCGTCGTTCCCGCCTCCGGCCGTCACGGTCTCGAAACTCTCGAGTGCTCCGGTGAGCCATTTTCTATGCGGGCTTGTCCTGTATGATCGCAATGCTCCACTGAGTCCTTGGGCTAAGTTAATTTGATTTTGGTCCTGCCTCGGGGTTGTGCCGACCATTCTTCTTTGACAACAATGACACGCCACTGTCGCGATTCCGGCCGCCACCGACCTTCATCGCCGACGTTGTCTTGTGCACCGCATTCCTGAAGCCAAGGCGACACTGACGTGCACCTTCCCGAAGCTCCTCGACCGCCGTAGCGTCATCTCGTTGAGCGCCGCTTCTTCGTCTCCACCTCCGACCGCCGCGAGCCCGCCGCCTGCGACCTCTGAGTTCCCCGCCACCGCCAACGAGTTCGCAAGGCTTCTCCACACCCGTACAACTTGATCCCGAGCCCAAAGCTGCGCTCTTTCGCCGAATCGCCAACCTCGCTGCAAGTGCTCGTGCGCGGGAGCCACGGTTAGCCTCCGGCGAGATTGAGGTTAACCCTAAACCATTAGCACTTAAATCAGTTTCCTAATGACTATATGACATGTGGGTCCCAGCAATTAAAACATGTTTAGAGCTTTGAGTGAAAATGTTTAAACGTCTGAGTGATTGACATGTGGGCCCATATGACCAGTTAAGTGCATGTGTAAAATTGAGAAATGCATTTTCTTTTAAGGAAAAAACGTATTTCTTGCACAGTTAGAACAAATTTATGCCTTCCCGATCAGAAGATGTATTCTTTGGATACGCTTTCAACGTAGCCATCGGATCTGACCAGGTCATCGTAGACCAAGTCAAACCTACCCCGGGTCCCACTTGTCATCCACTGAGGCTAGCTGCTAGTAAGTGTAAAAAGTATTTTGGGTAATTAGAAAATCTGAATTTAATTGTTTTTACACTAAAAATTGTCATAAACTTCAAAAATTCATAAGTAATTCCTTTCAAATCCAAATTGAGATAACTCAATTTTTTTAATTACACTTTTGCTGTACTTTATTTGGGAATAGGTTTTGGACATGTTACTATTATAGAAAAATGTGATATTTAAAATACATGATCACTAATAACTTTAACCTCGAAAAATCTATAGAAAAACGAAATGAACTCCAAATGAATTAAAATTTTCACCTAAATTCATATTAAATTTTCATCTCTTTACTGTGATTTTTTTCATGCATTTTTGAGTATTTTGAATTTTCTCGATTTTCTCGTTCTTTATTCGTTAATGTGTTTTTTATAGAATCCGAGCCGACCAAAGTGAACGAGTATCCATCTGAGAGTGAATAGTTGGCCTTTCGGCAAGTTGCAATCATCAATTTTTACTTTTATTCGGCATACATGTTGATCCCAGTATTTTCTACTTCAGTGTTTTGAAATGCAAATATTACTTGCGTGCATGCTATTTTCAAGTATGATTACTTTGTGAAGTCTAGTTAGTTATATCCCAATTGTTGCAGGTTAACCTTGAATTCTCTTTCACAGAAATGCCTAAGTTAGTTATGTGTGATGTTACTTACCGTTGGTGTTTATGCTTAGCCATGCAAGTCAGTAGTCGTGTAATTCGATTGACGGGGTTATCTTGTCAATCTTGGGAGACACTGAATAATTATAGTTATGCTTTCAGGTTAGATCTTTGAATCTGATTGTGGTGTCTAAATTTTGTTCTTTAAAAATGGATTTATATCTGGACAAATGGCTAGTAGTGAGGGTGCCTCCGTGCACGAGAATTGAGTATTGTGGAAAGATTTGTCCGGATCATTAAGGACCAAACTTTGGGCTTTCATTCTAAGTATCACTCGTACTTCCATACGCGGTGTATGGGCGCCGCTTGGTCAAGTAAGGGGAAAGTCGTATTGATTTGAAACACAAGTGGTGTGAGGACATGGGACCGTGAAATCTCATGTTCCTTAGGAACCCAATGTAAGGATATAATATGCAAGTGAGTGCTATTTTATTTTGATGTTGGGCGGTCGACCCACATGCTAACTCCTTACATTGACCCCTCCGACACAACTTGCATGCCTGGTTAGTTAGTGGGCGGTATAGCTAGCACTAAGCGGGATTTTATCATGCATGGGTGGTTCACTTCAATATTGTCTTCTTCTGAAAAATACCGAGTCTTGATTTCCCTGGCTGACACACCAAAGGAAGTGTGTTATCATCTAGAGGCTTACGGGCTGATCAAGTTGTGTGGGTAAAGATGTACTCCCCTGTAGGGTTATAAACTATTCGAATAGCCGTGTCCACCGTTATGGACATCACTTGGGCCTTGACTGACATCATTGTTAGACTCTAAATTAAAACTTGACATGTGATAACTTGGTATCGACATGACAGGTGCGTCATGAATTTAGTTTATCAAAGTGGGGCTACCACTTTGATATTGTTTGAAATATGTCTACCTTTAAGTTATTAAATTTTCTTTTGTTAAATAGTCTATTGCTAAAACGGCTTTATTAAACTAGAAGGTGTAGATTGAGTAATGTTGCGTTTCTGCAAAAACTAGAGCCACTATAATCTCTCTTTGATCAACCCCTAGCATGTATAAATTTTTATTTGTGTAAGTCTTGCAAGTACAACTTTGTACTTTAACGGATTATCCATTTGTTCAGGTGAGGAAGATTATAACATAGATCAGTTCGTTAGCGCCAACTTCGGCGATGCTAACGAATAACGCTATTTTGGCCTCCACTCAGTTTCCTTTGGGAAGGACACACCCTGCTGGAGTTTTTGTTCTTAATGTTTTATTTTCCGCTGCATACTTATGTTAATGTTTAAATTTGGCCGGTCGGCCTCTGTTGTAAAACTATAGGCTTAAGCCCTTGTCTTATACGACATGTGTAATATATCTGTATGCCTTGTGTATGACTGTGATCAATGTTGATTGAGATATGTGCGTGTTAGCCTTGATCCTTCGGAGCTAACACGAGACACATATTCAAAGATTTGAAATGATTCTTGACTCATGTGAGTATGGTCTCGAACTGCCAAGTTCGACGTATCTCCATGGGTTAAGTTGGATTTCAGAACTTGGAGACCTAGAGTTATTTACATATGATCTAGAGGACTGTGATCCTATGTAAATAATTCGGGGTCCCCACACTGTAGTTGATAGGTATTATATTGATTATGGTAAATGTACTTCTATATTTTGGGTCGTGTAGACGATGGTAAATGACTTTCATGTCTGTCGGGGCTTGTTCCGGGCGATGGTAATTGACGTCCATGTTCAGGCAGGTTATTCTCCACAACGGTGAGCTCCGGGTCAATGGTAAATGACGTCCATGACTTGGGGTTAAGCTCACCGGGAGGACTAATGTGAGGATAAAGTATTGTAAAAGCCTTGTGATAATCACTTAGTCACACACCTTTGGAAGTGTATGAAGTGTATATTTTTAAGGTGATTATCTCGTGTGGGTCAAGTTGTACAACCTCTGCAGAGTGTAAAACTATTCGAATAGCCGTGCCCACGGTCAAGGGCGGGAAAGGTGCGTTTTCACATGGTATATTTTAGTTTTGATTTTAAAAGAGTAAATTTTGGGAACCCGAGAGAAATTAGGACTCTCAAGTAGTTTTTCTGCCGCTAGAGCCCTATCCTTTGAACCTTGGTAGCTAGAGCCTTGATACTAATGGTTCGTAGCTAGAACCTCCACTAGTGATATAATTAGTTTAGTTATTGAAACTATTTTTTTGTCAAATGTGCTTTATGAAAACTGTTGTGACTTAAAATATTGCTTTGAGCAAAAGAACCCTCTAAGCTTCATTTGTTAAAGCTATGTATATGCATTTTTCCAAGACTTGCAGAGTACTTTATGTACTCACATGCTACACTCAAATTAAATCTCAAAAGCCTTCAACGACATTGAGGAGGACTACGACTACTTCACCTATGGCTTTGATGAAGAGCACCGGAGTACTAGGTTGCGCTCCCCAGTCGAATGCCGGTAGGCAATTTGATGGGTCACCGCTCGGAGTTTATCATTTGATGTTTCCGCTGATGTAAGACTCAAGGTCTTTTGACCTCGTTTGTAATAAGTGGTCATAAGGCCAGTACTTAGTTGTTTATTAATGTTATTCCGTGATTCGAACTTGTTATTGACACTGTTTCTATTGTGTGCACTAACTACTAATCTAGGACTAGTATAGAAATACACAGAGGGTTCGATTCAAAAATCCAGTCCCGGCAGAGTTGGTATCAGAGCTGAATCAACTGTAGGATATGACCTAGTTAAGATGGCCGTTAGAAGGAAAACTTCAAATTTTATTTTATGAAAAGAAAAAATGTGCTATCCTCATCTTTCTCTCATTACCTTGTTCGCGGAATTCTTCCTTACCAAGTCATTCATTCACCGTTTTATAGTGTTAAATGGATCCTCTTACCCTTGAAAACTTCTATAGATGGTCAACACGATTCTTACCATTACATTCAAGACCATAAGAAAAAGGAGTCATCAAGAGAGCATCATAAAGTCGTCAGTCATCTCTACCATCTAAGAACAATAGGCAAGATTCATCAAAGACCGTGAGCAGAAGATGTGATGTCAGGCAAGCCATATAGTCTAAATTGCCAAGGCTCATTCTGTGTATTGAGTCATTTCATCAGCTTAAAAGTATCAATCGAGTAGACTATTTTCTTTGAGTTTTTTTTTGTTGCAAAAAGTAATTTGTTTTTAGTAGTTGGACCTTGTGGGTTGTTACAAGCTTCCTTGTTTCTCTCGTCTCTGCTTTCCCTCTCTTTCCCTACTAACCTTGGTCTGCTCAGATGGAAAACCCTGGAAGAGGTCGAGGAAGAGGTCACGAAGGAGGCCGTGCAGCTGGCCGAGGCTGTGGTCGTGGAAGAAGTCATGGCCAACCACTTCCTCAGGAGCCAGTTTTACTGCAAGCACCACAAGCACTGCAAGAACCTCAAGTGCAATATGAACAACTCTTCGAAGAAGAACCCCTACTGCCACCACCTCCTAGTCGCAAGAACCTCAAGTGCAACCTAAACAACTCTTCGAAGAAGAAGAACCCCTACCGCCACCACCTCTTGGTCAACGCCAAGTGAACATGGAGCAGATGATAGCCATGCAACTGCAGCTTCTACGGGCACTTGCTCAGAATCAGGTCAATCAGCCTACACTAGCTCCTGCTCTAGTCTTTCCATCTCTCTCTAGGCTTGGAGAGTTCATGAGAACCAAGCCGCCAACCTTCGCCGGTTCAGTTGATCCACTAGAAGCTGACGATTGGCTAAAGGATGTCAAGAAGAACTTTTCTTGGCACAGTGCAATGATCAAGAGAAAGTTATATATGCTGCTCATCAACTAAAAGGCACTGGAGGAACTTGATGGGAAAATTATTATGCTGCCCATCAGAATGTCCAGGCTATATCTTGGTAGGAGTTTTTGTTGCTTTCTGCGTGGCACACATTCCTATGAGAATGATGGAGATGAAAAAGTGAGAGTTCCACAAGCTGCAGATGGCAACCTCAACGTGTCAGAATATCTCAACCAATTCACTCAGCTGTCAAGGTATGCACCAAAGATGTTGCAACTAAAGGAGCTAAGATCTGGTGCTTCATGAAAGGACTTAACCCCAATCTCAAAGTGCAACTGGTGTCAATTGACTTTCCCAATTTCCAGTAAATGGTCAACAAAACTCTTGTACAAGAGGATGCTCAACGTTAGTTGTTTGAGTCCCGAAAGAAAAAAAAAATAGCTTTTCAAGCACAGCATGGAGCAAGCAGTTCCAGGTCCAGCATGAACCAACCATACTACAACATGTCGCCAAGACAATGCACCTAGGATTCCTATGTCAGGACCCCGTCTAGTCATGCAGGGATTCCAAAATAATACTGGTGTTCAACCACAATAGAACAAGATGTCAGCAGCAAGAATTGAGTGCTTTTATTGCCATGAGATGGGGCATTTTGCCAGCAATTGCCCATAGAAACGCTGAGCCGTGACTCAGTTCCTTTTAACTTGGGAGCTACACTAGTCAAGACCCCAATGTCAGGATCAGGGCAAGGAGCGCCTCAGACTCCAAGTCAAGCCATCCAGAATTCAGCACCACCTATAAGAGGACGACTGAATCATGTTACAGCAAAGAAAGCTCAATCAACTCAGCATGTCGCACCAGGTAAGTTCTAGTCAGTTCAGCTTATGTTTCGGTTTTGTCTCACTCAGAAGAGAAAGTCGTTTGGTTAAGTGAGCAAAGTCTATGTACCTGATCTTTTTCCATGTCCATCCGAATCTCGGGGTTGAGATTCCTTCTAAGAGGGGTAGGTTTGTAACATCCCAAATTTGGACCCTTTTCAAACATTTATTTCAAATTAATTAATTCAAAGTGTTGGTCTTCTTTTGGAGTTTTTGCATTTATTTAAATTCCAAAATCGTAATTCAAATCCAAATTCCATTGTCTCAATTCAAACTCGTTGCCAAATTCCAAATTCAAATCTTGTAATTTGAATTTTCCCTTTTCTTTCTTTTTCTTCCCTTCTTTCTTCTTCTTTCTCTACCTCTGTTCTTCTTCTTCCCGACTCAAGCCGCCACACTGTCCAAACCACCTCGCCGCCTGTGCCACCCGACCTCGCTACCCCCTATCCCAGCGCCGCGCCAGCCCGACCGTGCCACCCTTTGCGCCTGCGTCACATGCAATGCGCCGTTTTCACTTCCATCATAGGCACCACGACCCCACAACCGTCGCCCACGTCGTGCTGCCATCAATTGCACGCCATAATCTCCCTATGCATTAAATTTTGTCGTTTCCCTTCAACGTTCAATGTCGACCAAAAACTGTTCATTTCTGTGTGCGTTCCCCGTTGTTTCACTCCCTGGTTTCGGCTATATAAGTGAGCATCGTGATCGCCTCGTCCTGCTCTTCATTTTGCCCCAAGCACCATCCCCTACTTCATTGTCGTTCGTCGGAATGCGCGTTGCCACCGCTTTCTTCCTCAAAACCGCCACGTCGCCTTCACCTCGATCTCCTTCTCTGGTGGGTTTCGAGCCAAGTGAACCACGTCACGTCACGTTCCCGGTCATCTTCAACCCATCCCCCACCTCAATTTGTTCTCCAACGTCACCAGAGCAAGCCGCCGCCGCCACCACCTCCATCTTGCCACCAGTTGCCTTTGCCGCACCTCCTCGGCCACCCCCACGCCACCTTGAGCCCGCCACCACACAGCTCGTGCTTGCGTCGCCTGCCGCCTCGTGTCGCCTGTGCGCCTCCACCCCTACGCACGCCGCTGGCCACCTATTGTTGCATCGCCACCTCCTACCGCTTCCTTGGGTCGTCGGCGACCCATTTTTGCCGCCGGCTGAGCCTCTCGTGCCACCGGCCACCGCCGCACTGTGTGCCTGCAGTCCACTCTGCTTCTCCTCTATTTCTTCTACTATTTGCTCTCTTTGTGCCACTTCCAAATGAGGCCCAATTGTCGGCCATTTCTTTGAATCCTTTATTTCTGAAAAAGAATAGTCTTTAGAATATTCCTCTCCTTCTCTTTTTCCTAGAATTTTCATTTTCGACAAAC
Source organism: Hsuehochloa calcarea (assembly GCA_036346395.1). NCBI lineage: Eukaryota > Viridiplantae > Streptophyta > Magnoliopsida > Poales > Poaceae > Hsuehochloa > Hsuehochloa calcarea. Next base: position 17,200,351 of record CM070594.1, read on the forward strand.
ATTCGGGTGTTCGTTCTCCTTCATACGAACTCTGATTCTATCGATACTTGTGCACCAAAATACTGGCACGGTGGACCAAGCCCAGGAAGCTCTACTGTGCACCGAAGGCTATGCCTAGGGGGCATAAGGACCCTGCAACCCCTACACCTAGCAGACCTTTATAGGGGTAGAATTGTAATCTTTTGTGCCCTCTTTTATGATACTATAAATAGGGCATTGCCCCATGTAATAAAGGAGGACTTTTTTTCAAAACAATAAAGACATATTAACTCCACTGTTCCCCTCTGTTGAGGACCGTTGGGTTTCCCCCCTTTGCGTATACGGCCTAGGGTCCTCATTTCTCTACTGTCTAGTCACGTTGCTATGACAATGTGATATATGTCAAATGTAAGTATTTCTTACATATTTTGTCCTCATTGTGGATTAACATAATGTTCCTGATTCCTTGAAGTTTCCATCAGTCATGGAAGGAAGATCATCTGATCATGTTTGGATGACCTTTTTTGGGTTGATCAATGTTAGAAAGATTGCTTGGGTAAACTACTTGGAGCATGCCAAACATCATATTTTATCTCGTATAGCCCATAACATTCCCCTGGTATAAAGAACAAATTTCCATTCCAAAAATTGGATCCATTGTAATTGAATTGAAGACATCATCTGCAAGTCTACTTATTAGAATCCAGGGCTGCAATCTGATGGTGCCCCTGATTTAACTTTACTAACTACATGTACATGACTATGGATGCCTCATCCCATCGCATTCGGCATGGTGAAAAATGGCTTGAGCGTCAGTAAGAACCCAATTACTGACACCATGTTCAGCATCAAGAACAGGATCTGATCACCTGCATGTTGCATGACAAATCAAATAAGTATATGCACTTTGATAACATGTATATGCTTGTCATCCAAGTTAAGTCAAAGCTATCAATAGTAATGCAATTAGCGTTGCTTGGAAGAGCCATGTGTTTACCTGGTAAGAACAACCCAGTTATGTGCTTCTGAGCCCATGAAAACCTACAAAAAGGCAAGAAAGAAATTCATTAACCAGAAAGCACACTTGCAAGCCAATTCTTGTTGCTTTCTTCTGAACAAAAAAAAACAGAAGATTTCGTAGTCACAAAAGAAAAGAAACAACGTGCTTACAGAATGCCAGCTGCTGCTGGAGCTACAGCTTTAAAGATTGACATCAGAGTCACGGAGATGCCATTTGCAACACCTCTTTGTTTTTGTGTCTGTACATGTTTCATGAGAGAAGTTAGAACTTACATGTTAGAACAAAGACAAAATTAGTCTACCACGTGGGATTGTGACACGTACCACTGCGGTGTTTTGCAGAATGTTGCACGCAATAGTAATCGTGGCCTGTTTTGTTCAAAAGATACATTAGAATTTGCTAATAATAAAGTTATATTGTAAAATCACTGAGCTCATTTTCTCTAATCAGTAGTTTGTTTTTTAAAAACGTATTCTCTCTTAATTTTTTTCGTTGTCGGCAACTTTGTGTCAGTACAGTTTGGAATTCTGAAACATGGAATTATGTCGGTAAAATAAGATTCAAAGTTTTCCCTAATCCATTTGCCTAGTAAGATAGACTAGATCGCAGAAGCTCTCACAGCGAACATATTCTTCAAGAGCGAAGCTATGTTGATGAGTATTTTGAGCTCCAGACCATACAGGTTGGCCATGAATGGATATGTTGCAAGGAGAAGTATAGACAAGACCTGAAAATCAAACATGTATTCGATACTGTAAAATAGATCCATCATACTAAAAAGTTTTCAAAACAAATATATTTCTCACATACCGCCGCAGAACGGAATGGCTTGACTGGTCCAACATACTTGGCAAGGAATGGATAAATAGCGAGTTGATATACCAGAACACCAAAACCTACAATATCCAATGAAGTCGTCAGGTAAAGAATTCAACCGCAATGCTACAGGAAATAGGTAAAGAAGCATGCAATATATCTGTTGTTTCATTAATTTTACGGATTATGTTTCTCTTGCACAATAATCATAGACAAGAGCTTGCTGAAATATCACATACCCGGATTATGTTTCTCTTGCACAATAATCATAGACAAGAACTTGCAGAAATATCACATACCCGAGATAGCTAGCACAGTACCAACATCCTGGGATGTAAAACTCAGGCCCCGATATTTTCTGCTGCTCACAGCCCAGAGTGAAAATATCTGAAGAAAGAATTTACAGAACACATTAACATGTGAATTTGCTTTTGTTTCCAAATCTAATTGCTTTCTAGCCGCTAGATACAATGATATATCAGCATCTTCTCAAATTGAACTGTTGTTGAAGATATTATTACCATAATCATCTATGATTCAGAAATAGAGATTACCTCAAGATAAGCTGTATCATGAAGAGAAAAGACACAGTAGAGGGTCATTGCTGACATCAACTGCCAGTTCTTTAGCAAGTTCTTTGTAGATTTCATTCTGCCTGATCCAGATTCTTTAGCTTTCCCATCTTCTGAGTTTGAAGAAACAACTTGTGCCTCCATTGCATCAATAGCTTCTACATTGTCATCATGGTGCATGTGCAGAGTTTCCTAAGAACAAGGGGAAAATGTTAAGCAACTTCTCTCCAAGAGTTATTTTGGAAGCACTGGAACACTGTATTGAACAAATGCAAATCAATTTTGATGTATTTCATGTATTAAGAGGCCAATGGGCCAATATAATCTCTAATATATATCTCTAACACCCCCTCAAACTCATGGTGGATCAACAACACTGAGTTTGGAGAGATAGAAGCCATGCTGTGCTCGAGTCTGGGCCTTCGTGAAGAAATCCGCTATCTGAAGCTCTGAAGGCACATACTGAAGAGCAATCACCTGATCATGCACACAAGACCTCATGAAGGAAGCATCAACACCAATATGCTTGGTGAGCTCATGCTTCACGTGGTCACGCAATACTTGATAGCACTGCATCTTTCGACAAGAGAGGAGTCGGTGTAATGTGAAACACCAAAATCCTCAAGTAACCACCGTAGCCAAGTAATCTCTGCATCAAGAGAGCCATAGCACGCAACTCGACCTCTGCACTCGAGCGGGACACTGCAGATGCTTTCTTCGCCTTCCGTGCAATAAGCGAACCACCAAGAAAAACACGATGAAGCAGAGATAGACCGCGATCGAGGGATCGGCCGCCCAAGTAGCATCCGAATAAGCTCAAGTCAGAGCGATGGGAGCGTGGAAAGAAGAGACGGCGAGAGATAGTCCCACGAAGGTATCGCAGAACTCGAAGAAGGTGGCTGTAGTGGACCTGAGTGGGAGCAGAAACAAACTGACTCAGAATGTGAACTGGATAAGTGATATCCGGACGAGTAACAGCAAGGTAGACAAGACTCCCAACAAGGTGGCGATAGCGAGTCGGATCAGAAAGAGGCTCGCCATCAGAGGGTCGGAGGTGAACATTGAGCTCCATAGGAGCCTCAACAGACGTCGATCGATGAGGAGGTGCGATCAAGAAGATCCTGAATATACTTCTCTTGGGACATAAAGAAACCATCTGGAGTGGAAGTAACCTCAATCCCAAGGAAGTAACGAAGAGGACCAAGATCCGACATAAGGAACTGCTCACTAAGACGAGCCTTGACAAAGGTAATGTACTCAGAGTCATCTCCGGTAATGATCATATCATCAACATACAGAAGAAGAAGAGTCCGACCACGAGACGAAGTGTGGACAAAGAGCGCAGGATCATGATCACTTGCTGAAAAGCCAGCAGCAGTGACCACAAAGGAGAAGCGCTCAAACCAGGCACGAGGGGCTTGCTTAAGGCCATAGAGAGCGGCGAAGGCGGCGGACCACGCCCTCGAGAATGAATACCCGGTGGCGGATGCATGTAGACCTCCTCACGCAACTCGCCATTAAGAAAGGCATTCTTGACATCAAGCTGAGAAACAGACCAGTGGCGAACAGACGCCACCGAAAGAAGAGTGCGGACAGTGGTCATGTGGGCCACAGGAGCAAAAGTCTCGTCGTAGTCACGACCATGCTCCTGCTGGAAGCCATGAGCAACAAGACGCGCCTTATAGCGCTCAAGAGAGCCATCAGAGCGAGTCTTAATCTTAGACCCACTTGCATGTGATGGGACGAGTGAGATGGAAAAGGAACAAGATCCCAAGTACCCGATGCGCTCGAGGGCAAGAATCTCCTCGGCCATGGCATGTCGCCACTCGGGATGAGTAATAACATCCCTGTGGGAGGCAGCTCACAAGTAGCCGCACCAAAAAAGGCAAACAGGCGAGGGCGAATCGACCGGCGATCGCGGAGCGTAGCGAGGAGAAGACGGCCCATCGGGGAAGATGAAGTATCGAGAAGAAGATGAAACATCGGGAGAAGTGGACTCATCCGAAGATCCTCAATCGAGGTCGACGAGTGTAGACGAGTGTAGTGGGGAGCTCGAGGAGCCGCAGGAGACGGCAAGCGGCGACAATGGCGGAGAGGCCACAGGAGAAATATGTGGAGACTCGGTGGGGCGGGTGGACGAGGCAAGACAGAGATAGGTGTATCCGGAAAAGTCAAAAAGACAGAGACTCCACAGAGGAAGCCAAGGAGAGCAGGGCGTGGGTAGAAGGGACGAGACTCGTCGAAAGTGACGTCCCGAGAAATCCGCATCCGTCGACCAACAGATCCCAAAGACGATAGCCCTTGTGCTCAAGATCAGATCCCGAAAAGACACACTCAACGGTGAGCGATCGGTTTAGTGCGTTCGAGGGGCGAGAAGAACGTAGCAAACGCAGCCAAAAGCGAGCGAAGAAGGCGAGTAGTCGAGGGAGACCACAGAGGCGCTCAATAGGGATTGCGCTCAAGAAGCGTAAGAAGGCCGATGTTAACGAGATAGGTGGCGATGGAAAGCGACCTCCGCCCAAAAGTGAGGTGGGATAGGCGGCAATCATCGTGGCACGAGCCGACTCAAGAAGGTGACGATGCTTGCGCTCAAAGAACACCATTCGAGCATGAGCACGGGACAAGAGAATCGAGCGAGAGTGCCCCGCCGGCAAGGAAGCTGCGTGAGGTGATGAGAGAGGTACTTCGCCACAGAGTCGGCCACGAAAAACACGAATAGGAGTGGAGAACGTATGCGAACCATGGTGGCAAATGTTTATAGATGGACAAGACCTCACTACGAAGACATGAAATATATCCAAGTGTGGCGAGAGAAATCATCTATAAATATGATATAGTATCGATGACCCCCTTTCGAAACGAAGGGAGCCAGACCTCAAACATCAGAATGAACAAGATCAAACAAGATCAAAAGGACGCTGAGACACTGACTCACTATGATGATAAGGAAGCTGAATCTGTTTGCCTAACTTACGCCTCGACAATCTAAAGAGACGTCTCTGAGAGCAGATCCCGAAGACCACGACGAACTAAGGACGACGGGCGAGATCCACACGATGGCCAAGACGGTGATGCCATCACTGAAAGCGCTGTGAGACGGAGTGGCGTAAGCGGAGATCGCAGCGGCTGACGGTGTCGTGAAGGAAGGTGAAGCCAGTCAAGCTCCCAAAGACGTTGTGAGTCAAGACGTCGAGGGCCAGAACCAACCAGAACTCCCGTGTGGCGGTCCTGAACACAACAAGAGTCAGAGTCGAGAATGACTCGATAACCAAGATCGATGTCGCCCAAACAGAAAGAAGTCGCATGGTAAGGCGAGGAACATGAGCAATGTAAGGAACATGGAAAGATGAGTTGCTTAGGGTCCTCGACCGAGACGAAAGAGAGGTACCATCGCCAGTAAGAACAACGACGGGAGATTCAAGAGGTGTAATGAAGGATGAGTAGAAGAATCGGAGTCATGTGAAAAGATGCTCCGAATCAAGAATCCACGGGAGGTCTTTGGGTGTGGAGGTGGTGGTTTCGCGATTCAAGAGTCGATGTGCGTAACCGATGCGTAACTCATCAAAGGAGAATCTGAAGTAGCAATCAGGTGTCAGTCGGCTATCTCTCGCTTTCGATGAGAGAAACTGAATGAGTCGATGCGACGTCGATGTAGAAGCACCGATCTGCGGTGCTAGTAGAAGAACGGCGTGAAAGATGCCGCTTCTTATAGCACCGAACTCAATGTGGCCGACCTTGTCGCAGTAGAAGTAGTGAGGACGGCAACCGCCAGATTGAGGGCGACCACCACCACCTGTGGCAGCCGCTGGAGGAGGTAGTGTGCTGAAGCGTGGAGTAGCACCACGAAGGCGAACGGAAGCCATTGGTAGGCGGCGCCGACGGCGCGGCGACCAAGGCAACGAACGGTCTAACAGCGCTACCGACGCGCGCGGTTAGATTGACGTTTTTTCGAATTGGCTTTAAATCACCCGCCGACCCAAAAGCAACCAGAGACGGCCCAACAAGAATCTTTGCTCACGGAAAACCTAGTTTTCCCTCTGCTTGCTTAACACGCCGCGCCGCGCGCTTCTTCTTCAGGCGCGATCAGTAGCCGGCTCACCTCGGGCGACTTCCCAATGGGCGATCTTCCCGTGGCGTATCGACCGCAGCCTTCTTCGTCGGTGCTTCTCCCGACGAACCGCACCGACCGCAGCACGCTTCCTTCCTGGCTGGCCGCCGCGCGTCGCTTCTCTCCCGACCGCGGCTCGCTGCGGGCTGCTTCCGGCGCAAGACTATCGCTTCTTCTCCGTCGGTGCTTCCGTGGCAAGATCGCAGCTTCTCCCGATCGCACTCCGGGATCCCGATCCGACCGCGATCGAGGTGCCTCTCCGGCGGATCTTGGGCGGCGATACTGGCGATGGCGGCGATGGTGATGACGATGGCTTCGGCGGCGGATCCCTGCCGGCTGCTTCTCCCGGCGGGCGTACGGCTTCTTCTCCCGTCGGTGCTTCTCTTGTCGGCAGAGCTCGAGCGACGACGGTGGCGCAGGCGAAGCCCGTGTGGAGACCGGAGATTCGATCGAGAGTTGTCGAAGATGACAACAGGAGGTGATGCTCTGAGCGCGGCGGCGGCGTGGCGACAAACGAAGCGAACCCTAGGTACGCTCTGATACCATGTTATGATTGTCACTTGTATTCAATATGAGGCCAATGGGCCAATATATATACAAGAAGATGTTACAGATAAGGAAATTAAATAATATCTAGAGTCCTATTCTATCTCTAATATATATCTCTAACATTAAGCACGTAGCATTTTCAAGGGAAATAATCATTGGGAGAGGTGGTGGCGTACCGGAAGCCAAATGCATGCAACACATGCTCCTGCTGCTAGTACTGATACGACGAAGGAAGGGAGAAAGTATGGAAACCTACAACACACTTGAAAGGTTTTATCTTATGCTCGAAACGATACAAAGATTTATTTATATGAAACAGTATGAATGATGATTTACCTCCCAAATATGGACTCCTCGGAGAAAAGATTTGGGTACGTCTTTGCAGGCTGATACAGGATAGAGGATACACAATGTTAGCCAAGACTGTTACTCAGAGCCAGTATAGGATTACTGTTAGTCAGAGCTATGTGAGTAGTGAATATTTGGTTATTGTTCGTTCAGGAAAGCGGTCCATTCAACCAAAAAATAGTTGTGCCAAATTTGTTCCTTTAGCACTTTTTTTTTGCACACGCATGAGAAGTCAGCTCTGATGAAGTGAAGTACGATGCAACGAAGGTTTCATATTTCTAAGAAGCTAAATTTCCTCATTACCAAAGTGGACTTATCCTCACCTGTGCAAGAAATCCTCCAATAGCTGGTCCAACAACAAGAGCTATTGCCCGCGAAGAAGTAACCTATGACATAATGTTAGACATAAGTAGCTGGTGTAAATATGAACATGATAACTTTAAGCATTTTTCAAAAGGAAGAAACAGGGTCCGAAATGCAAAACATAAGAGGGACTGTTCTTACAAGTGAGATTCCTAGAGCTTGGTGCTCTTCCCTGCAGACTTCTGAAGCATATGCCTGGAGAATGAAGATGAAGGCATGAGTATCCAACAACCAAGTGTTATTTGCTTAGTCTCAGCCATCCACACAGTAAATTACCTTGATTGGTCCTAGTATACCACAGAGTAACCCAAGTAACCCCCTAGTTACAATTGCCATCCAGTAAGTCGTGCTAAGACCAAAGAGCGTGTTAAACACAATCCTGAAGGGAAAAAAGGTAAAACAAGATTTACTTCAGTCAAAATGAATGGAGTACTAAGTATATTTTCATAATGTAACTGAATGTTCCATACACTGAGAGGATACTGATCACAATGCAGGGCTTCCTCCCATATTTGTCAGCAAACATGCCCCATGGCACAGCACTGATGGTTCTTCCAAGGAAATAAGTAGCCCCTTAAACACACAGAGTATAGTCAGTAACTACTAGTTCACAATAACTTTTGTTGAATAGCGATATTAACCGTGAGTCTGCTTAAGTATTCGATGACAATGTACATGTATAATTTACTTAAAAGTATAGATACGTATACACATCGTCAAGTTCAAGTTTTGCCCATATTTTTGGTAATTTGTCAAACCATGAGAGGAGACAATGCTCACCGACAAAACCAGCATAGAACCCAATGTCTTGCTCTTGCTTTGCAACTTTCAAGTCCCTGATCTATTGCATCATAACAAAAGTGAACATAGTATCACCATCTAGTATGTAAGAATTCATTAAGTAGCAAGTTTGCTCCATACTAAGGATAAATATTCAAGTTTACAACATCTCTACATACCATGAAGTATAGATAGGGGAACAATGACTGGATCGGTAGTGCTGGAAAGACAACAAACCAAGGTATTAGTCAGCAAGTTCTAAAATCAATTTAATATAACAGAACTAAAACAAATGAAAGAAATATATCCTCTAAAACAAATGAAAGAAATATATCCTCTTTCTGACAAAAATAAGGTGACAAAAAAATCTAGTTTTTAAAAAAACAAATGCATGAGACACTAGCACATATTCACCACAATGCATATGGTGTCATTTTTCATGTCGTTATGTCATTAAAGTTGTCCAGTGGTAGAAACCAGGTGTACTCGCATTTTTTCTTCACTAATGCAAACGGTTGCAGGCCCAAACGACCATGAATGAATGTATAAGGACAGCTCTTTGGGATCATCTCCTAATGGTCAGAACTCTGAAATCTGAATCCTTCCCAGTGATGTTAACCGACAGCGACTTGATAGCACTTACAATTAATCCGTCTGTACTAGAGTTGCGAATCTATTGACGTTATTTAACAACCACCAATAAAGGAAAGAAGAATAATTGGCAAAGTGGAGTGCTTTCTTCAGATAATCTTTCCCAAAAGAGCCCGTTGAGAAGAACCTCATCAACCTATATCATGGTTCACAATCAGACTGGATCTGATATGATCTACTCATTGCTCAACACACACGCAATCTGTGATCGTCATCTAACCTCCTAACCATCATGATGAACCATAACCACTCTGACAATCTGAATGTTATAACGTTTCTACACTCTACAACTCCTGACAGTCACAAAGCTGGTTTATAAGATGATGATCAGATCAATGCCTACATCCTATCTACCTGTAAAAGGAACATAATACTGGCACACAAGCATGCGATCCAAATGTAGAGGAAATCATACGGTATCGTATCACTGGCCTGCATCCTCCTCTCCTGCCTGCGCCCGGGGCAGCGTTCATAGAACACCTTCCTGTCGCTGAGCAATGGCGCGTCTCCGCTGGTCATCTCAATGGTAGGCAAGGCAATTGAGGGTGCTAGCTGAATGCTGTGACTCCTCACGTCTGTGCAGGTATGACTGTCTGAATCCTCATCAAGATGCTTGGATTCTGGGAGTGCCAGGAATACTCCTATTTGCCAAGAGCATTTAGGTATCGTGATCATATGGTTGGCTTAGTCTCTCTCCTTTGAAACGGCTTCACCGCCAGATACATGTATGTACATCTCTCTCTCTCTCTTTCTCATAGGCCTCTAGACCAGCTTCTTTTAATCGTGATTATTTTAGCTTGTGACATGTATCATGCTGATAATTAAGAACACTGCTTATACATGCATGATCTATTTGGGCCCAGCTGTGATGGGAACACTTTTTGTGCTATGTTTTATGTTGGTCCCAAATAGAGCAACATATCGCACATTACCTGGCCAAAATAGAAAAGGGAGTTTTTTTTTGGTGAAGCACAAATTTTTCGAGGTTGCTTTCTCCCTGGTTCTTTTCGCCTTGCATGGCCTACCTGACCTGAGTCCGAGTGCCACTCTCCTGGACACGTCGGTCGAAAACCTTGCATGAACTATCTGGGCCATTTCGAAACAAAGAAAAATGATATCTGTAGAACTTTTTTTTCCTATCTTTTCTACGGATGGTTAATTGCCGGTTCACCCGTTCGTACGTGTGCCAAGGGGCAGCAAAAGCTTGTCGACTACTATGACATACTCCTATCTTTCTTATCTTTTCCCTGGACAAGAGGAACGACGCGCACACCACGCACGCGAGTCTCCCCCTTATCACATGCCTATAACGACGGAGGGTTCAGACTTGAGATAAATCCACGACCACACAGATTTTCCTTTGACATGCACTCTCGTGTATGGCTGTGCAAATTAGCACTGAACCGAAAAAACCGAACCATATCGGTGAACTTGGTTTGACCGGTATTTGGTACGGAATCTAGAAACTGGATTTTTTGGAGTTCGGTTTTTCTAGTAAAACCGAAAAACCCGAAAGTACCGAAATTAACCCGCCAATCCCCGCGCATAGTGATGACCAAATGGGTCATGTCGGCCGGGGCGGTCCGAGGCACAACACTGTTGGCCCGACTCAGGCACGACACAGCCTCACACTGTTCATAGGCTGTGCCGGCACAACACGAAGGCTCATGCCGTGCTTGGGCTGCACCCCTGGCACGATGGGCCAGCCCAGCACGACACGAATAGTGTCGGTCCGTGCCAGCCATGACACGAAGCCGACACGTCCCGTTTGGCCCGCGTGCGGAGAGGCCGAGGCGACGAGCTGGCGAGGGAGGGAGGAGGGCGAGGCAGGTATGGAGGAAGGAGAAGGGGCACATGGGCGCAGCGACGAGGAGGAGGGTGGGGCGGCGCCGACGGCCGGCGTAGAGGGAGGAGAAGGCGGCGGGAGGCGAAGGGTGCATGGGCACGGCGACGAGGAGGAGAAGGGCAAGGCAGGGCAGCGTCGGCGGCTGGCTCGGAGGGAGGAGAAGGCGGCGGGCTCAGGACGGTTGGGAGCTAGGAGGAGAAGGGAGGCGGTGGGCTTGGGATGAGAGGGAGCTGGGAGAAGGGATAGGGGAGAGGAAGGGGCACGTGGGCCGCGTGGCACAGTGGGTCGTGTTTGGCATGACATGGCCCGAGGGAATATAGCCGTTACGGGCTATTTTGGCCCGGTGAGGTCGTGTCTGGTACGACACAACCTATTTGCCCCCATTTGGCCCGTAACGTTTGTATTTTTTAAAAGTTTGAATGTTTTTTTGACAGTTTGGGGTTTAAAAATAGCAAAAAAATCCCCAATTTTTTTCTATAAATAGGCACCATACCCCCCTCATTTAGCACTCATCCATTCCTTAATCTCTCTTTCAAAATTTGTTGTGCAAATTTAAATTCGCTGTGAGATAATTTAGCAAAAAAATTAAAAAATATATATCAAATTTTGGAAAATTCAAATTCTCGCAACAAGTCATCAAAAGAAGCATAATACTATTTTTTTTTGTATATTTTTATTGTTGTTATTTGTTATACTAAGATGGAAATAATAATAATGTTAGTTTCGATTTTACCGTTTTCGTTACGAAAAATTAAGATATCTTCGCTGCGCCTCGCCGCCGCCATCCTGCCGACTAGTAACGACGGATTCATCGCCTCCACCTCTCCTCTGAACCTGTTCTCCTGTAAAGATTGGGTTTTTCTTGTTATGTTTCGCTCATCTCTTGCTCGATTCGGCTCCAGCTTCGGCCAAGAAGTCCGCTGATGTTACAGAGCTTCAGATCGGCGTCAAGGTCCGTACTCTGTAACTAACTGCAGTCTCGTGTCCGTTTACTCTCTATTCTTTTGTATTCTGGCGGATCTGAGATTCTTCGGTTTGTTGATTTGGCTAAGATCTGTAGTATCTTTTAAGAAATATGTGGGCACGAGGTAGCGGGCGAGAGCAATTTGGTAGCAAAGGTGCGGACTTCAGGAAGAGGCTGGCTTGGATGATGCTAGCATAGGGAGCTATGCAGATCTGCAAGTGTAAAATAGGTTCTTGTTTCCTTTGCGAGTAGGATGGGAGAGTCCTGGAATGTACTACTTAGTTTCACTTGAGTTTTATATTGTAATTTCCAAAGATGAAATTTGGAAATTTGATTGCGGTATTGTTCTTTGATAATTAGTACTTCATTCGTGTACTCGGTGGACAAACTGGAAGATGTGGAACGTTTTGTTTAACCAATTAGCCTGTGCTATTAGATTGTTCTCAAGAAACAGGAAAATGATGATGCATACCTCTGAGAAGTCGCGTTAGGACCTGTAAGGAGTGTTGTCGGAATGTTGTGGAAGTTCCCTATTGCAGGGACTTGTCATATACTCATATGCTTCAGTTTGGTTCAAGAACTCATTGATACTTTTCCTGTATCAGTTTTGTTTCCACATTTTTATCATTCAGCTGAAACTGAAAGGCTTGATTATGCTGCAGGGGACACTCACTGATGGATTCTCAACCTTGATATGCTGCCTGTGGGGTGTGGACTGTGATGGACTGAGTTCTAAATGTCTAATAAGGTTACAATGTCATCAACTTTGATAAATATGGTATTTACCGATACTAAATCGAAATAAAGTGATATTTACCGATACCAAACCGTATTTTAAATAATACCATATTTACCAAATTAACAATACCGTGTATATACACCGTATTTACCAAAAAAAAAAACAAACGAATAGCTCTACTCGCGTGTACCGCGGTGTGCGTAAAGGTGGATATCAGAATTTGTACCCATTAGGTTGGAGTCATACATCCATAACCCCGCCACATATCTTGGTATCACCGAGAGATGGTTCCAAAAAAAAATAGTCCTCATTGACCGTGGTATATTCATATGTTCATATATTTACAATGCCCGAAAGAGCGTCGAGTTGTGTCTGGGCTGCCTAGCCGGCACGATCCACTTAGTTTGCAGGTCAGAATGAGCTGTGCCTAAATATACTATCACAGCTTGGGCCGGCCGACCATTTGGCTGTTATGAATATTGTGTGTATATTAAAGAAGACCAATGGGCAATATATATAGGGTACAAAGGAACGCAAGTCTAAACCCTAATACAATAGAAAATACCACTAATACACTTGTATCCTTAACACCCCCCTCAAATACAAGACGTATGCAATAGCATTGCATTTGGAAAGGGTTGACACTAAAATAGGAAAAACCGAAGTCCAAGTCTTGATAATGTCGTCGTAGCATGCAACTCTTGGAAAATATGTTGATAAAAGATCTCATTCCATCCGGGGTCGTACGACAGCCCATAAAGCACAAGGTGCGGGAGCCAAGTCAACCACGGCAACACAACAAAGAAAAAGATGAAACCGACAAATATAGAGAAACTGTCAAGTCAAGCCGAATAGGAATAGATAGAAGCATGACGGCGCAAATCGAAGCCCAAGACGGCGGCGGTGCAGTACACAAGAAGCACAATAGAGACGCAATGCACAAAAAGTGCAATAAAGACGTAGTGCACAGCAAGCGCGCCTTAAAAGCTTGGGGGACAGATCTGCAGCGGCTCGAAGAAAAGAGCAGCGACTGCTGCCATGCAAAGAAATTATTATACTTCTATGACTGACAATAAATTTGTGGACTCGCATGGCTTAGACGAACTCACAGATAGAGTGATATGGACGCAACGGAAGAAACAACACAAAGAAAGAAAAATCTAAAGCTAACTAGCAGCAGCAGAATAGCAGCAGGAATAGCCAGTCACAGCCGAGCCATCATCAACTCTCACCAAGTCTCCAACCATCAGTAGCCCAATAAAGAACTTCATAGCCCAAGTAGAGTTGCAGCACCAATACCAAGCAATCAATCCCGTCAAGACAAGAGCTGCCTGCTACCTTCGCGGGCATTTATAGAAGCAACTTGATGCCCAGCCCATTCCACCACAACCCATCACAGATGCACTCACGTGATGGCTAAATCTCCACTCAGACTCCTTCACATCAAATCCGCCTCCGCATCTCGCCCTCTCCTCCGCCCATCCGTCTCCTCCCAATCCGCATCTCGCTCTCTCCTCCTCCGACGAGGCTGTGATCTTGGCCGAACTGTGGAGGCAGACCAGCAACCCGGCGACGAGGCTGAACGAGCAGAGCGCGAGGTTGCCTGCGGTGGCGAGGTTGATCTGCACGTGTGGCCTGGTGGTAGCAAGCAGTGCGGTGAACTAGCTGGCAGTGACGAGCACGAGGAAACAGAGTATGAACCGACGGTACATGTGGCTGATCCGCCGGGGCTGGTCCCTGATCCGGTGGTGGTACTCGAGCACGGCGGCGATTTCGGCGAACCTGTCGAACTCCCGCGCGAAACCCACCATCCGCAGAATCTGCAGGTAGCAGATGATCTGGAACAGCACGCAGACCATGAAGAAGATGGCGGTGTGGTACACCCAGGAGATGATCTCGAGCGCGCACGTGACGGTGGACCACCAGGGCGAGCGGAAGGGCGCAACAGCGCAGTACCAGTAGACCCTGTAGAGGAGGCGACGGAGCCCACCCCGGAGGAGTGCGCAGAGGGAGAGGTAGGCGAGGAAGGCGGCCAGGGTGAGGGAGACCTGGACCTGGCCGTCGAAGGGCCTCGGCGCGGAGTCCGGGATGGCGATGCGGACCCCTGAGGGCGGAGAAGCTCGCACGGAGATGAAAGCCAGGCGGTGCTACCCCGGATGGGACGATCAGGCCGGGGATGAGCCTGGACAACGAGAGGCCGCCCGCGGGAGCAAAGATTGCTCCTCCCAGGGGCAGCGGCAGCCGGAGGTTAGGAGGCAGCAATAGCGGTAAGAAACTCTAACCCTAACCTTGCTCTGATACCATGTTATGAATATTATGTATATATTGAAGAGACTAAATGGACAGTATATATAAAGTACAAAAAGACACAAGTATAAACTCTAATACAATAAAAAAATACTACTAATACCCTTATTTCTTTAACACTGGCCAGCTGTGGTACATAGAATATAGTGCATTTGACCGACAAGCTAGCCATGTGTCTCTCTCCGTGGGTCGATCAGCTAGTACCACTCACTCAATTAGCATGTGTGTATATGTACATAGAATAGAACGCATGTGACCGTCCTTGTCGTGCATAACTCATGTAGCACGGCAGTAGTGTAGTGCTTTCTGGAGTTTTTTTTGGGTCTAAAATAGCAATGATTACGAGCGCAATAGCCAAAATAAAATCTTCCGAAGATCAATATAAAAAATATCACCACGGAGTTATCGATGGCGATACATTGTCGAGTCCATGCCTCCCCGAAGCCCCTCGTCCGTGCACCAGGTGCACGGACTCGCCTTTACATTGCGCCTTGTGTTCGTGCCCCGGGTGACGGCGCACAGACGAGACGTGTCTGTGCCCGCACAGACGAGGGGTTCCAGGCGTCCGGAGCACGAACTCGGCGACATGTCATCCACCGACGGTTCCGCGGTGCTATTTTTTACATTGATGTCGAAAGGGTACTATATTTACTACTGCAAGTGTAAAAGTGCTATTCTAACAAAAAAAAAACTCTGCATACTGCTAACTACCTATATGAGCCGTTTCAAGGCATGTTTGAAAAGCATGGATTTCACCGATATTTCGCAGGAACCAGTCTAATTCCCGCCGAATCCTACAATGCTACAGCAGCTTCCCGCATTTCAAATTGGGCTTTTGGGCTGTACATTCATTTTTGAAAGACGTGTCGAACCTTTGTTGTGTGGGAACGACCGAGAGATTCAAAATTTCGGACAGCGATCTGATACGGGCATCCCTAGTCCGTCCGATCCCCATCACACATCTATGTTAGAATGGGGGTGATGAGGATCCTCTGCGCAGCAGAGAACAACCCACCCCGCTCGTGCACGGCACGTGTTAGGGCCACCTTGGGTGCTAGCTAGCAGTGCTACTATACGCTATTGGCAAGTTTGTATTATGTGCGCACTATGAAGTGATCGAGACCTATACTAACTCAGAAACCAGACATATTTGGAACACAAATGTTTCCTATAGAACCCGTGAGAACAGATATTGACTCCTACAAAATTCCTAACATACCCTCGGTATTAGGGATGCAAACGGAGTGGACTATTTTTATCCAACTGACCAACCGAAAACTCATGAAGCGAATATGAAATAGAGATTGATTCTAACACTATCTGTCCAACTCCGACTCTGAGAAAAAAAAAATATAGAATCCATGTCTGCCCGATACCCTAACACGTACTCCTGCTGTCAGAAATTTTGACACGAGTAGCAAAAAAAAAAAAATCACACAGATACCAATCTTGCTATCTCCTCACTAACACAGAGGATCCGGCCGCTCCCGTGGTAATCAAAAGCTGGGACAATCGGACAGTGCCGTCCACTCGTGAATTGATGGCATCGTCCACTCTCTTGACCGCGAAGCGAGAGGACGGGTGAATTTCCTGGAAACTTCGTGCGCTCGAGCCAGCGCTCGTTATCAGCGAATTGATGAACCGGCCGGCCTGACCATTCCGAGAACCGGAACCATTCTCTCTAATGTGTTGTTTGAAAGTGAGAGAATGGATTGAAGGGATAGATTTTGTTAGAATGGATTGAAGGGATCGATTCCAAAAAGAGGATTGAAGGGATAGCTTTTGTTAGAATGGATTTAAAGATAGATTTTGTTAGAATGGATTGAAGGGATCGATTCCAGCAAGAGGATTGAAGGGATAGCTTTTGTTAGAATGGATTGAGGGATCGATTCCTTTTTTTTTTTTTTTGAACCGGACTCTATAGGATTCAATTCAAAGCATTAAACAACTCATATGAGTTTATTTATGAAAGAGCGAGTGTGCGGTTGAGAGATAAAATTATTTTTATAAATTTTTAATATAACATGAGTTCTAATTATTAGTAAAAATTATATCAATACAGTAGAGAAAAATAAAGTCAGTCCTTTGAATGCTTACCTGGTATTTTAGAATGTAACACACTAAAATTACTGTAGAGGCCGCTGGGCCATTAATTCCTCGATAGGAAGGAACATATGGCTGCTATTCGAGTCGCACGCAGCACAGGCCAGTGCGATCTGTACTTGTGCGCGCGCGCGTGGATAAGACTTGCCAAAACTGCATGGGACATTGAAACCCTAGACTAGACATGTAATGGTGAAAATGCTAAGTTTTCTTTTTGTGTGTAGAGCTAATTAAGTATATTAACAAGCATGATCTGCAAATCTAGCTAGAGGGGTCGAGATCTTCTTATATATACCATTCTCATGTATGTGCATGCGTGGAGGCAGTAGCATGCACATATTATTTAAGGAACTAGCTGAATTGCAGTTGCACGGTTAGATTTGCTAGTAGGATTATATTTGTTATACAACACACGTGCCTTGATTGAAAAATAGTTGCCTTTGTTATACAACTATATATAATAGTTGTTATATCTATATATAATCTATAATGATATAGTTTGGCACCACTAAAATATTATGGGTAGATCATCCTCTTTTCCTCTTAATTAATCGGAGAATTTCTATTTTTTTTTTCACTCGATTATCTCGAGGATTTCTAGCCCTAAAAGCGAGGTCTTTTAATCTATACATTTATTCATGATGTCTTTAGCCCTAGCAACCGATCACCAAGAAAACATTTCATCATGGAGACGTGGTTTTTTAGTACATGATATGTCAGGAGACGTGGTTTTTCTTCTTCTTAGCAACCAAGACAATCGTCATCAGCTTATACAATAGATGACGTTCAAGTAATTTTACATACGGCCTTTTGTTTCCTTTTTTATTTCTTAAAGATGTGTAATTTACATGCGAGAGATACGTTAACTCTACTCTGTGTTCCCTAGTTTTCCTTTGTTTCCTAATCTTTTATATAGCTAAAGGTGCATAATCTTTAAATCTTCCATATGAATTCCACAAGATACCCTAAAAAAATTCCACCGGATGCCAATGTGCGGCAGTATCACTGTATCAGATAGGGGCAGCATGTGTTGCAGGTGGATTTGCATCCTCTGACATTCCCAAGATCTGAACCGTCGGATCAAAAAACAGCGGACGAGATACAGCGGCACAACATGTGTGAACAGTACCAATGATACATTTACATTGCTACAATATTTGTGCTACAGTGCCAAATCTTGACCTCGTGCATTATTTTTCGATCCAACAACTATAAGACAATGTTATGATACTGTTTACCGTAACATTGCTTCTTAAAGTAGGAGGATTTCCGTCTGTTGCGGGCTTGCGGCTGCTGGGAGTCTCGAATCTCCTGGTATTTTTTTTTGTTACGTTAAAAATTGGATTGAGACAAGGGCCCATGTGGCTTAGGATTTAAAGTGCACTTATGCTTAGACATGGAAAAGTTAGTGCCGGTTTGCATGTGCTGTGTTGTGTGGTGCGATGTTCTTTTTTTCTTCTAGAGGTGCTATGGAAATTAAAGAGCAGTTATGAAAAATCTAGCAATCTGTTTAGCAAATCAGATTAAAGTTCGACAAATTTTGTTCTCCAATGGTTGCTCAATTCCTCACGTTTGCATTCATTCGCTATGTTATTGGGAACGTAATAATTAATATTTCCATTTGCAACTTTAGCCAAACACTATATACGATTAACAATTCACCCAAATGAGACTATTATAATCTACAGTGCCAAACAACGCCCTTAGAGCACGTATAATGCAGATATTTATAGATGTGTTTAGCAAAGAAAAATTAATTTTTCTTGCCACGTAAGATATATAACGTGTTTATTTTGTAGCATCGATACTTAATTAGGCATATATATATAGATAATATAATTATGTAAGTACTTACAAAAGAGATACCTGTATTAGAGGAAATGAATTTTACATATGTGCTTGATGACGTAACTATATTATCCTTTTTTAAGCACTCATATATAATCATCTCGTACTGTAAATACCCTTAAACATCAAGCCAAACATCCTCTACAACTACATCCACGGCAGTGGCGCGGGAAGCTACTTTTTATATATCGATTTTACAAAGGAAGTAAGAACTTCATTCCATGACATGAAACTACGATAATACTGAACTCTAGCACTCTCCTACACGGTGTCTCTAACCAGACGTTTGGTTACTTATTATCCTACTGCTTAAGGGCCTGTGTACAAGATCCTAGTTCAGTCCGCTGGGGCTGGTCAGAGGGGGTACTAGTGCGAAGCTACCCACCCACCCTACCATGTCAAGTACCAGGAAGGGATTGATTGATTGAAGGAAGTTGCATGTTGCAACCCAGTGTGGCTGCAGGTTTGAGTTTTGGTAAGTAAACAAGCTGAGATCCTGTACCCACACCGTGTGTCACTCAGTATGTCCCCTACTGCCTTACCCTGACCGTGGGGCCCCACTGGTCGCTGTCCAGACCCGTGACAACGAAAATGGTTAAGCTTGCAGCAATGGAGCTACATCTTTTTCCCTCGCCCAGCCAGAAATTGACTTGTGCACTTGTGCCTGTCAGGACCAGGGATCCGATAATCGGCCCTACCGGCTCTGCCGGTCCCTCCGGTAGGGAATCAAACCGGCGCCGAATTTTAACCGAATTTGGTTGATTTTTACTTGAATTTGATTTTTTTTTTAATTTAAAATTCGAAAATTTCAAAAAAAAATTAAAAAAAATTTGGTCGAAATTTGCTAATTATCGGCCATATCGGGTTTACCGGTCACCTCCGGTATTTTTTTATTACCGGTATTGAAAACTCTGGTCAGAGCTGAGACTGTACGGAGGGAGGGTTGTCCAGTTCCAGCATCTAACTTAACCGCCGTTAATTCTTCCATCCATCTGTTAACTCTTCTTCCATTCATGGTATCTGTTACTCTTCTTTCAAGAAAAATATAGGAGTTCGTTAGTTTTGCTTGTTAATTTCACCCCCTCCCTTTTGGGTTTTGCCACTCGCCACTCGCCACTCGCCACTCGCCAAGAAACGCAAACAACATGAGAGAAAGGTTAAGGTTGCAGAGAGGAAGCTTACATGCGCAGAGGCAGACGACCCAGATGTAGAAGAAGTTGAGGTAGGGGATGCCGGTCTTGGCCTTGTTGATGCCGTCTAGCCTGCACCCGGGGCACCCCTCGCGCAGCCTCCCCCTCCTCCTCGCCGCCAGCAATGGCGCCGCCGCCTCGCTCCCGCCGGCGGCCATTGGTCGATACCCCTCCCTCACTGCTCTTCTCCTCCTGCTATATATATGAACAAGGAGGAAGGGAGAGCTCGATCGATCTCCCCTCGCGAAAGTGCAGTAAATTAAGGAGATGCAGAGGCGTTCACTTGTTAATGCAGCAGTAATTGTCTCCTTAACTAGGGGAGTATTTGCTAGCTTAGCACTAGACTACCAAGTCTCTTGTGAGTTTGCTGTACTTTGTAACGAGCGAGGGGGAGGAGGGAGCATTTATAGACGCACGAGCAAGGTCTCGTGCAGGGTCGGGTCTGGATGCGACACTAGTGCTCGTCAAATAGGCGGTCCGCGTGATACGGTCTGGACATGATATGATACAACAAGGCTCATTGTGGTCTCGTTATTAGGCGAGTAGTGTTACGCAGGGCTACGTACTGGGAAGGCGGTCCAAGCACAGACTATCAGCCATTCGTGCCGGTCTGTTAGCTCTGAAAAAATATAGAAAAACGGGAAAAAAATTCAGAAAATATGTAGAATTTAGAAATATATATGAGAATTGTAAAAAAAAAGAAACATATTAAAAATGTAATAAAGAGTTTTATTAATATTCAAATTACTGCCTCGTTAAAATATTTACCACGTAAAAACTCAATATGAGAAAACCATAGTAAAGGAAAAGGAGTACGGTCTATAGCTCTACATACATCCTTATTCTATATGTCATTGTCTAGTACAAATTTTCAAAAACCTCCGACAACTGTGGATTTTTCACATAATGTTGTGTTCGTGAATCTTGTTCCCAGTCCTTCACAGTTAGAAGCATCTCCACCATCTCACTTGTGAGACTTGTTCTTCTCTCCTCCAATATTCTTCCAGAAAGATTGAAATTGGACTCGAAGAAAACCGTTGAGACAAGAACAGTTAACGCATCACGTGCAAGTATGGATAACACGGGATATGTTAACTTATGGGCTTACCACCATTGCAAAATTTTGAAGCCTTCTGAGTTGAAATCCACCGTATTGCTGTCCAGGTAGATGGGTAGTTCCCCATTCCTTAGGGGTCTTAACTGAGCAGGCGGCGGTGTAGAAGAAGAAGACCTGGACCTGAAGGAAGAGCCACCGAAGATCTTGTCCCATATATTTGCCTTGCCACTTGAGGCGGGGGCTACAAGAGGTTGTTGCGAGCGGACTCTCCGAAACTTATTTTCTTACCTTTGGTAAACCTCATATAACCGAGAACGAACTTCTACAAAACAGATAGTATAGTCTAGCCCTGTAGCATCACTAAGAATATCAAATACACTACCAAATGCATCAATTTTAGCTCTAAAATCTAAAAGAAATACAAATGCATATAGGTAAGGGATTTCTCTCTAATATTTAAGGTATTTAGTTTTTATAGCAATAATAGCATCGCGTAAAACTAAGTCATTTTGATACATTTTTAATTGAGTAGCAATATGTGAAATACTATGCACAATGATAGGAAATGTTGGATAGTACACAGCGGACAAAGCAATAGTGGCCTCATAAAAAAAATGTAGTGTCTTCTCAGCAATGAACCAATATTGATCAGTCAATAGTATACTACCATCAGTGTTCTGATAGTGTGTTTGAATAAAAACATAAAAAAATGCTCTTATATGGTAACATACTCTTAAGCATCAGGTAAGTAGAGTTCCACCTTACCAGCATGTCTAAACTAAACTTTCTTGGATGTACACCCATCGTCATGCGGAAGTTCTTATATTGTGCTATTCTTACGTTAGAATTGTTCAAGAAAGAAATCGTATCGCGACAAACTTTAATATACAGACTCAATCTATTTAAACCACATTTGACTATAAGGTTAATAATATGACAAGCGCATCGTTGATGTAGCAAGAAGGAATCGGCGTATGTACTCAACACTGGAGTAAGAATATTAATGACCCTAGAGTTCGAAGTGATATTATCTAAAGTAATTGAGAATATTTTGTATGTAAGATCAAAGTCTTCCAAGACTTTGATAATAAAGTCTACAATATTCTCACCCGTATATGCTACATCGATTAATTTCAAACATATAATTCTTTTCTCCATTACCCAATCGTCATTAACATAATGAGCAACTAGACTAACATAATCCTCCCTAGTCCGAACACTCCATATGTCCAAGGTCAGGGCTACTGAAAATATGCACATACTAAATAGTTTCTTTATTTTATTACGACGTTCATTGTAGTATTTTACTAGATTCCTAGTTGTTAACTATCTAGAAATGGAAGAAAATATAGGATTTGCACAGTCTTAATATAACTTTGGAAAGCAGCTGACTCCCCAAAGCCTAACGGTAAATCCTTAGAAGCAATTAAACAACAGAGAGACTGACAGGATACCTCAGGATCGTAGTCCCAGCTGTGTACCGTACCGTCGGGGTTGTACTACAACTGCGTCTGTCTCATCACCAATCCTTACTTGGCCTTACATCTTGTGGCATGTCTAAGCAAGTGCTCCATTCCACTTGTAGACCTTGTAGACAATTCATTTCGACAAATTTTGTAAATAGCATATGTTACCTCATTTTCTTGTGCGTCTTACTTAGTTGTCTTATCGAAATTCTCCCACACTCCCGATGTAGTCGGTCTTGACATCTTTGATCCGATTAGTGTGAAGCCTGATGCCGCCGTGGAGTCTGATGATGGAACTCCACCTTGCCCTTCTGGCAGCCGCCTCCATGGACGCAACTTCCTCCGGTGAAGATCCGTAGTCACTAAGGGGAAAGTTGCTGTAACTGTCCATAACCCAAACTGTAAAATCGAAACTAGCACTATTATTACTTTCATCTTAGCATAACAAATACTAACAAAAAAAGTATGCAAAAAATAGAATTGTACCTATTTTGCTGACTAGCTACCAAAAAATTGAATTATCTAAAATTTGGCAAAGTTTTTTTTTTGAATTTTACGAAATTATCTCACAACGAATTTGAATTTAGACACTATAATTTGAAAGCAAGATTGAGGAATGGAGGAGTTCTGAATGAGGGGCTACGGTGGCTATTTATAGAAACGGTCAAAAACGTTAAACGGTTCGAAACGGTCAAAAACGCCAACAGCTGGATTTTAGTCGGCTCGTGCCATGCCAAGCACGGCCCACGAGCTCGTTGCGGCCCGCCTACCTCTTTCCTCCCCTGTCGCGTGCCCCTGCCCACGTGCGGCACTGGCAGTGCGCCCGACGGCCCGAGTGCGGCACTGCCACACCACACACCACTACCACTGCTGCCTCCACCCTCCGCACGACCGTGCCCCTTCACCCGCTTGTCGCCTCCTTCTCTCCTCCCTCGGCGCCGTCTAGATCTATGATCTGTCTTGTTTGGTGTTCGTATGTGTTGATTTGAGCTTTTTGTTGCTTGGATTTGAGGTTCTTGGTGTTGTATTTGCGGGAGTTCCTGGCAAGCTGATTCAAACGTCGATCTTTTTTTTCTACTTTTTTTGGTGGTTTTGTGTAAATAAATAATTGGTTATGGTGTAATTCTGTGCACTGATGCGTGATTCTATTGTAGGGTCCAAATCCTCCAGCGTGCGGCGATTCAGGCTCTAATGGGGAAGTCTTCGATGAAATGGATCAAGTTCGTGCTCTTCTAGGAGAAGTCATTGAGGTCTAGCTCCACCAAGGTGAAGGATAAAGGATTTGTTGGTATATATCAATATGTGCTATCCTTCTTCCGTACATATGCTATTAAAGATTGAATTTTCTGAAGACTGTGGAGTCAAGTAATGCAATTGCTGCTAAAGAGTACATATCTATTATTGCGATTAATGTATTTGTTTGGTATCTTGATGTAAAAATTCCTTTGCATACATCTTAAAATAGTCAGAAAAAGGACACAAAACATTATAGTGCCGCCAAGGCCTCCACCGGCCGCCTCCCTCTGCGTCGGGCGATGCCGCACCACCTCCTCTCCTCCTGGCTCCCTCCCTCGGTGGCGAGCCAGATGGGCTGTGTCGGGCTCGTGCTATGCCTGGCACAGCCTGACACTATTTGTGCTGTGCTAGGCCGGCCCATAGTGCCAGGGTAGCGGCCTAAGCACGGCACGGACTGTCGTGCTGGGCCAGTACGAACTATGAACAGTGTGAGCCGTGTCGTGCCTGAGTCAAGCCAACAATGTTGTGCCTTGGGCCGGCTCGACACGGCCCATCTGGCCAGCTCTACTCGACACTCGTGCGTTTCTTTGCTCCACACAAGCGAGCCATCCCGTTTGACCACTCCAGTTGAATGTACTCAATGTGGAATGTTTTTTTTAAAATTCTTTATATGTCAAATAACTTCAAATCTTCGTAAATATATCACTGGCGTTTCACTAATATGTGGGCACTGGATCCAGCATATCGACCTCACAATAACCCTCTCTAGCGCCTCCTTCCCCTGGCCTCTGCCGCCACCGGCGGCCACCACTTGATGCCGCCCTTCACTCGATGCCGCCCTTCGTGTTGCCACCCCTTCCTCGGCGCGCCTCCTCTTGGCTCCGACCAGATGCCTCTACCCGTGTAGATCTAGTTTTTTTTCCCTGTGTAATAATGGAATTGATTAGCTGTGTAATCATGTGATCTGATGATTGTCGTTAAGATTTAGTTGTTTGCAAATTTGATTATTATTGAAACAAAATTTCGGTATATTTCATAGGAATAGATATGCGGAAGTTCAAAGCAAAGATCTCATATATATATATATATATATATATATATATATATATATATATATATATATATATATATATATATATATATATATAATACTTTCTACTCCCGGGTGTAGTTACTCTATATATATACTGTTTTCTGTTTCATACTTGGAAATTGAAAGGGTAGTCCATTTAATGCTTAAATACATTTCTACGCGAACATGAAAAAAACAAATCAAATTCTTTCAAACTACACCAAACAAGTTATCATTTGTCTCATAGACATTTAAGACGTTTCCCAACTAAGAACGGCCAACCCGCAGCCCTAAAAACCAAACTACCAAACGATCAACCCTTCAGCCATACAGTCTAACCGAAAACTAATTTTTAGAAAAAACTGCTGGCAAACAGGATGGACACAAACTCAAATTTACCAAGGTGGAGCCGTGAAGAGCTTTCACGTACATGAAAAGGAATAGAAAGAGATCAAATGGCCTAATGTTAATTGTCTACTCAGAGCTGTTGTTCTTTTGTTCTGTTTCCTTTTTTTTATTTTGAAATATGAACTATTTTATTCGATTAGCTACCAAAATCAAGTCGCGTTATAGGGGGCAGTTTCTGCACAGTTTGGAAAATTTGGAAACAGTTGATAACCTGGTCCGTATGTAACGTGGTAACACGCGGTAGATACATATATATATATTAAGTATATGTCAGGTACAGGAGACATCCTAACCACTATAATTATATGTGTGCGGGCGCGTAAGATCCCCACCTCTTTTTTTCTCTATATATTAACGTGAGAATATTTTTCTTTCTTTCTTTCTCTAACTTAAGGAGAATTGTGATTGTTACGTTCAATTGGCTCGACACACGGAAACTAACGCGTGCATAAGATCAACCAAAGAGAATCGGTATCGTATCGAATAGAAAAAACGTCACAAACCACGCTTAGACATGTATTAACACCCACCAAACACAAATATAGATCATTAGCAGTTGCCTTGTAGACATATAATACCCGATCGAATCTCCGCGATGTAACAATCGGTGTAAATGTGGGGTACCGCGCGTGGATCAATTTCGGCATAAAATAATGTAGGAGGATCGATAAATACAACCCGCGTGCCGCCACTCTTGTTGGATCCGTATCCAAAGCTAAATTTTGTACTGGATTGAGACATCCTATCCTATAATTAGCAAACCAATTTGGAACCATTATTATATTGGATATATAGCCACGATGCATCACAGACGGTCTATAGATGAAATCTGACGATGATTGTTAACTAATCAATTATCCGAGTATATCTTTATTTGCTTATTTATAGATAAGTCAGGATTTTACTATGCCTAAGTTAGTTTTATGAGCCCAAGATCAATTAGGTAATTAGAAGGTGGGCTTAAAAGTCTTTCCTTTGACCATTCCTGAAACCCTTTCCGGAGGCCCAGTTGGACCTCCTCTATGAGTTCCTGCAGGACCTCTCTAGGACCTCTCCCCCGCAGAGAATGTCCTAGAAAGCGGTTACCCACGTGTGGTTAATAACAGTTACACGTGGAGATATCGGCGATAACGGTCATCACGAAGAGACGCGATTGTTGGCTTGAAGAGGCACCACTGTAACCAACTGCCAATAATTGGAAAACTATAAATAATCCGGCCTATGTGCCTTTGTAACATAGATTCACATTCAAGCCATAATCCACGTGTATTCATAGTCACTTTTTCTATAATCAGATTATACTCTTTCCAATACACATTCACCATTTTTGAGTCCTTTGGCGAACAAATAGTAATCTCCATTTTTCTTTTATATTCTTGTTTGTCTGTTTTGTGATGAGAGTCCCAGACGTCGACAGCTGGCGCCGTTCGTGGGGATCGCTTTCATCATCTTCGCCTACTCGATTCTAGTAATGTGCCTGTGATTTTCTGATGAATCACAATTTGCCTACTTGGAGAGAAGAAAGTATCATCGACATTTCCAACTACGATGACGACATGGAAAAAAACTTTGTCCTCGTATCTGGCAACACCCATGGATCCTCCGGGGCCATTGCTAAGGCACTGTCGCCCATCGAGTCCGCATCCGCTAGCTCCACGCCGGCCGTGCCTTCATCCGCAAGTACCGTTGTGGATGAGTACTATCCCAAGCCTGTCTCCCTTGGAGCAGGAGATTCGGAAGGTTCCTAGAGCCCAGAAAACCATGATGATCTCGCTAGTAGCCTCCACACTAAAGGCCTGGAGAGAACATCTAGGGAGAATCTTCTATTCACCCTCAATACAACTCGTCCTCTTCCTTAGAGGACGATGGCATGTTCACCCCTTCCGCCTGTTTCGGCTGACGTCAGGTCACCGCCATTGGTGACAATCAACCCAATCTCGGCGACAATCCCGAAGCATCAGGGCATCGCCAGGAGAGGGAAGAACGGGAATGCATCCAACGAGAGGAAGAGACCCGACAAGTCGAGATATGTGCCGCCACACAAGCGTACATCTCACAGGTTCACGACCACTACTACCGAGATGTCGCTGGCTCCTCAACGAGGGCGTCGCCACCGCCGCGGGCAACGATGGTAAGAGATCCAAATACCTTGCCAACCTCCATGCATGAGGATTCCGCTGCAGAGCGCATCCGCTACCTAGCAAGCGCCATCGTACGTCCTCCAGAAGGATTAACTTCGGAGCAAGGAGTGCAAGTAATGCGTGCAATTGCACAAGAGCTACAGGATGCAGCAGAGAACATTTCTACCTGAATGCCTACTGTGCTTTCCCAAACGGACTCACACCTAAAAGGGTTCTCGATTGGACGCCGAAGGCAAAGCTGAAATTATGGTGCTCCTAGCCATCACGTTCAAGGCCGAGGTGAGCACGACATCCATTGTTCGGGACGTAGTAGACATCCCAGATCTCCTGCTAGTCATGATAATCATCGTAATACACAACAATGTATTGGATCTTATGCAGGTTGCAAAGCTTTTTCTCCCGGACTAAGAAATGTTACTTGGACGGAGAAGTTCAAGCCAGGGAGTATGACGATTTTTGACGGGGCGTAAAATCCGTCAAAATTCCTCCAAGTCTACACTACCGCCATTCAGGCTGCTGGAGGCGATGATAAGGTAATGACTAATTATATGCCCATAGTTTTAAAGAGTTCCGCCAGAACCTGGCTATTTAACCAGCCTGAGGGGTCCATATAGAACTGGGAGATGCTTTGTAATGCACTGCAAAACAACTTTAATAGTTGTTATGCAAAGCCAGGGAAGGAGGATGATTTGCATCGACTCCACCAAACCCCCGAAGAAAATTTACGTCAATTTGTAAAACGTTTCATAGAAGTCCGTAACACTATCCCAAATGTTTCTAATGACTCTCTGATTCAAGTTTTTAAACAGACGGTGAGATATCAAAGGTTCACAGAAGGCCTCAACATAATTATCATACACCAAATCTTTTCATTATCCCATAAAATTTAAAACAAAACATCTGTATCATTACAATGTCATTTTTTTTAACACTTGAGCCGAGAGCACTTAAGGGAAGGGCGGGAGCACTAGCTTCAATATTCCTGATGATCTCTGCCACCACTGGTGTGATCTTGGCTTGGGCTGCAATACCTTCTTATTTTGTTGATAGCCTTGTCAAGTTAAACCAATACTATGCATATGGGTGTTCCACACCCACCTCATCTAATTAAAATAGTCAATAGCACTCTACTTTGGCAGACCTACCAATTAACGATAAAAATCGTGACGGGTGCAACAATTGGAAAGGCATCAAATTAACTCAATTTTTCTTGAGGGATACTATTCTAACATGTTAAAATAATTAATGAAAAACACGATCAAATAGCATGACAGGAATAAACATTCGCAGATAATTACATTAAACTGTGAAATAGTATTACCCTTATCATGACGATCTACTTCACCACACTTCCTGTCCTTCGATCATCATGGTTGAAGTCTCCGACCACATTCATGTACTAAGAAATTACTCCTAAAAGCTAGTAATGAATTACAGACGAGAATATCAAGCATCACATGTCGGTACGCACACCGTTATACAATAATATGTAGCTCGATGGCTATCTCACAGCATGACATGCAAGCCATGAGAAATCCATTCATGTATCACATACACAATGGGTCATACTATTCATATCAATCCTTGCAAAAACGAGTTATGCATAGAATCCAATTCTATAAGGTGACATGAACACATAATACCATATAACGCAGCTACGACCACAGTGATCCCACTAACCGGTTAGCGAGCGGGGTTGGAAGGGGCAGCGCTCTCGAAAACCTTTTCCGGGACATGAATCTTATTCACATAACCAAGCCTCGAAAATCATCGGATTAATCGTATTAACCCTATTCCGAACCAGCCTGATCACTGCCTTGATACGACCACGCACTGCGGCATACTCCAATGGTGGAATTCTGACCGGTAGGAGTATCATGCAAGGCAGTCGAAAACAAGTTGAGTAAATCATCTGGTCCTTTTAGCTCATACCTTCTCGTAAACACATCTACTATCGTCGAACACTGATTGATCTCATCGACCAGTGTATAGATCGTTCCATCCACACGAACTGATCTAGGTTGCCAGACCCGACCAGTAATAGATCCAATCTACTACTGCCACATATCCAGTATATGCGACCGATCTAGATCAAAAACTATGCAGGATAGCTCTGATACCACTAAAGGAATACAGGTAGGCTACACTAGCTTACAATTCAAAAATTCTACCACGTAAACCAGGATATCATGCAAGCAAGAGATCACAGATCGTTACCACCAGACGCGCAATGCAGCGAAAGAAGAGTTGGAGCAGCCTGGTCTAGCGAAGAGCACGTCGAAGTAGTGGTTGTAGTCAATCGTCCTCACAATCTAACATCCAACATAGTCGTCGCCGATCGTCTCCTCCAAAAACCGATCACCTTCCTTGCAATGTCGTGAATTGTCCTCTAGCGTAACAGCAACCGCAGTAGCACCTCTACGGTATCTACACGTCCAAGGCAGGAACACCGTACGCCGGTGTGCTAACATCAAGCCGCACGGGAAGACTCTCTCAAGAAGATGGCGGTTGGGGTTTGGAGCAACTCACGTCAACTTTTGTCGTGTGTCTACTCTGTATCGTATATCTCCCAATAGTCTCAAGCATCTCCTTAAATAGTACCAGTGACAGATCCTATCCGAACACGTTTGACGAATCGTATCCGTCCTGGTTTGTTCCAACCCGTTAAGTGTGTGACCCTGTAGGTTCATGTGTAGTTCGGTTGTGACTTAGAAACGTTTTTCGACAACGAGTCGTTAGTGGTACCTCGCAGGACATAACGATTCCCAAATACACACAAATTATATCAGACGACCCTTACTATAATATGATATATGACCAGGTCATATCTCTATACGACCAGTTCGTAACTCCTTACGACCAAGTTTCGACAGCTCGTATCTCCATACGACCAGTCAGTAACTGATCGAGCTAAGTGACCTACTTGTGTATTCTCCTTTTGCCTCACGATATCTGGTTGAACTCCAGGTGAGATACTATGTCATACATGAACTATTAAATACTTTCTATGTCAAGTGTCAGATAACTTCATGTGGTCAAACTCTTCGATCACCAGTGCCATGGCCATGCACTTTCTTTACCCAACCACATAGAGGGGCCCAGAGATATCTCTCCTGTTATGTTAGGAGGTGCAAATCTCATATCCGACCAGTCATATTCATCCGTATATTTCATAGCATACTCGAAAGCTACCTTTATGACTACCCGGCTACATAGTAGCCTTTGGCAACCCCAAAGTATACTCTTACACATGTAGGAAACCATGCTGATCTCAGGTCTAAGGATTATACATCATCATTGCTTAGACCAACTGATGACACATGAAATCATAACAATCTCAGAAGTGTCTCAAGGTGAGTCAATCCAACATCATGTTCTCTAACATGTGTTCACATTATTGATTCGATATCCCTATATCTATGACCGGTGAAACATGGTCATCAATCAATACATGTGTTGATCGATAGAGTAACTAGTGTTCCGACCAGTGACTTTCGATCACCGGATTGGTTGTCCGACATGCCAAATTGCAGCAAGACTAGGCTGTGCAGGTAGGCACCACAGTGCGACTTAGACAACTGATCCAACCTGTATCCAGTTTGTAGCTCTTCGTATGCACATTGCACTTGTTTGTATGGCACATGTACTCGGTTTGTATCACTTTTTATCTAGGTTGTATGTTGTTTTTAGCACTATATATGTACCTTCCATCTTGTTCATGTTCTTTCCATCCAGTTCAAAAAATAGGATAGGTAATATATATTGCGCAAAGACGCGAATACAATAGCACACACGGTAGTGGGTTTAAACTCTGCAGGACAAATGGTACTAAAATGCACTAGAACGAACCCACGTGCCATGTAACTCCATATTTCCTTCATTAATTATCTCCAAGAATTGCTCAGTCCTACAATTAACTGGCTTGCTATGTATTCATGCTTCATGACCTGGTTGTGTGCCTCAAACACGCCATAATGCATAGCTATGTGTCGCATCTCCTATAGGGTCAATCTGTAGCCCTCGCCGTGAAAACAATGTTTGCCTAGCATACCATGCCAACCCACCATGTTCAGACTGATTTTACCATACCATAACACATTTTTAGACAGAAATGACCACACCATGTCATGTCACCTTTTCAGACTGAATTGACAACACATACCAGCTTTTCTCAGTGAATAGACATCACACACTAGCTTTTCACAGTGAATTGACAACACGCACCAGCTTTTCACAGCGAACTGAAACCTCACTGAAAAATCCTATCCCGAAAGATTCCTTCTCACAGACATGAGTGCACCTCTATTCGCCAAAATTTACTACCTCAACACTACATCCTAACTGCTTATAAAACCGAGGCACACTCCACCACCACTGCCAACACTCCACTCGACCTAATTTCAAAAACAGGGAAAGACGATGGAGAAGGGAGGTAGAGGAGATCACCCCATCAGGTTTGGGACTGTCAGTCCATGGGGAGATGCTTCGGAAGTGAAAGTGTGTAGCCAGGATGGCGAAAACCTACCCTGATCATTCTTGCAAGGATGTGCATGTACCACCGGAGTTTCCACACCCATAGTGCGACTGCGATAACCCAACAAAGATCATCCAGTCCACAGATCCAAAGACCGCCTCCCGGGTGCAATACACGTGCAGGGATTATTGTGTAAGTGAATGTCACACATCGATATTTCACATTGCATGTTGAATTTTATATATCACTAACTTTATTCGTGCATAATGGCAGCTGCCAGAGCGCTGTTACTTATTCCAATGGATTGAGGTCTGAAGAAATACGACAAGGCATTCATTTAGCATAATACATGCTGAACTACACAATTGCGCCTGAGGATTTTACCCATTGGAAACTTTACTCAACTGAGAGTGGGGAAGACAAGGGAAAGGCATCGATGGTCAATGCAAAACTGAAGTAGTGGTGGAAGCCCAAAAGTGTCCTTACAGCCGAACATGACGAGGCCTTGACGAAGGCCCGAGCCGAGCGTAGGGAATACAAGGGAAATGCACCAATGATTCCCGATGCTCTTGCAGAGCAAGAATATATTTTGGATAGAGATACGCCTCTATGTGTCCGAGAAACCGAGTATTGGGCAGCCTTCATGAAGGCCTGCGCACGCAGGGCTAGGGGAGACAAAGGAAAGGCACTGATGGACCCTATTGCATAGGGCGTATAACTGCAAGCCTGACTTCTTTCCCATCCCCCTAGTGTTTTTATTTCAAAAGGCACACATGTATCTTACATGTAGTTTGGGTTGATCATTTGTTCATGTTTGCATTTGTATCCTAGGAGTAGCGAGGAAAATATATGCAACTAACCAAACCCTGCGTGCTATGTAATTCACACCTTGATTGCAAAGTCTTATTGTCAGGGTTGAAATCCAATCTTTGGAATTTAATTCCATGACTATTCTTTATTTAATATTACGTTCTTTTATTTAAATAAATCCCTTTTATAATTTATGCCAGGCTTTTAAATCATATTGCAGTCGGAAACACATCAAATTTTCATTGCAATGAGCCCGGGGCGTTGCCGTGGTCCAAATGCGGAGCAACAATCGAAGGGAGCCCACTCTAGGATGCAATTGCAGTCCAAAATAGCGGCAAGACACGTGCAGCGGTTTGGACGCGTAGCAGCTACATCCAATAGTTCAGATGCGCGACATGCCACATCCAGCAGCCCAGAACCGCGACAGGCGCATGCTGCCACGACCTGGGAGCGTTGTAAGGCACACGTGGCACCTGCCTAACCTACAGCGGTGCCTTTTTATATTTTCAGATGCACGGGGGATAGATGTGCTAAAGTGAGTAAAAAAGCAACCAAATGAGCCAAAAACTCCCCTAGGAGCCCCCACATCCCCGATTATAGCCCCTGCGGTTTTCGACATTGCGTAGAGGCCCTAGGCGAACCAACAAGCTTTAGGTTTAGTGTTGGCCTATTTTTTAAAAATTCCCTTGTGGTTCTTGAAATCCTGCTCAGGTCCTGAACGCTTGTGGTCATCCGATTGGCACCAAGGGGCAGGTCCATCCATTCGTGCACGCGCTTGAAGCCCCATGCCCTAGCTCCTGTCTCCACCCCCTCACATCGTAGATGCCATTACCTCCTGCTCTCACCCTCAACCTCCTCCCTTTCGATCTCGCTGTTGCTGGAGCTACCCTAGCCCCTACCACCTCCCCTTGTTCATCCGCTCTGACCTCCTTCCCTTCCTTCCCCACCGGAACCCTTTCAAGTCCAAAACGGAGCCGCCACCACCAATCCTCTGTCTTGCGCCGCTGACTCATTTCCTCACCGCCTTGTTGTCGTCGTCATCCCCGAGTGTCGGGACCCCGAATATGTAACTCCGGGACCCTCTGTGTATTCCGAACTAGTCCCATGATCAGTAGCTAGTCCATACAGTTTGCAACATCGATGAAATCATATCCATATAAAAAGGTAGCTAAGAAGTTGTGGATATCATGTGGATATACTCTAGATCTTAGGATGATGTGATAATTGGCAATGGCGTTAACGGTTTCTCGTTTTGCATGTTTTCGCACGCGATTCTGATCTTGTCGGTCTCAGCCGGCCCGACGGCCGGCGGCGTGATCGATCGGTCAAGATCGGTCTGACCGGCCTTAGCGGCGGTCGGACCTGCAATGTCAGAAAATGGTAGATTGAGCTGGACCAAAAATAGAGGGTGTACGCAAGAGAGGATATTCTATTGCACTTGGTCCCATAATTTTTGGAGTCTCTAGACAAAAGTTCTATTGGTTTGAAATTTACAGTAGGTTTCAGTTTTCAGAGGTTGAAAATCGGCTAAGTCATTACTGGCGGTCTGACCGGCCAATAGCTGGCGGTCAGACCAGCCAGGGTGGGCGGTCAGACCGGCTCTAGGGGCGGTCTGACTAGTTTTCACTTGGTTCGTCGCCCGTCGTGGCGGCGATATTCGGTTGTTAGTTTAAAGTTATGAGTTTCAGGGTATATATGTTGCATGATGCATGTTTTTACTAACATGGGTCAAGTTGTGAAGAACTTGTTCCCAAATTCGGTTTACTTGTCTATTGTTGTGCAGGTTGCTTGGTGGTTAACGACGGTTAATGGCGAGGATGATCGGGACTAGGCTTGGAGAGCTGAGGTCAAGAACGATCGACGATGCCGGGTGAGGTCAATGTACTCAAGCGTGGTGCAAGATGGACAAGGGTTGCCTATTGGCTAATCCGAGGCGCAAGATGGCGCTAGGTGTAGCTAGTTAGGTCAAGGGGAGTTAAAGACGACGCATTAAAATACGTGCGTAAGTGTCTCATTTGTTTTGGGCCTTAACGGGAGCCCAATTGAGTCAAACTTCTAGAAGGTCTAAGCCTCCACTGTAAATAGGAGAGGGAGGTGGCTGCACCTTCTTCTTCGTCTCTTTTGCTATTTTTGTAAACCCTAATTTTTTAGGGAGAGCTTTTGTGGAGGCTAGGGTTCTTGATAGTTTGATGTGATTTTCGTGCTCTTGGATTGAGCATTGTCCTCCATTGATGGAGAGGCTGTAAACCCATATCATATCACTCAATCAAAGGAAAGTTTGACCAATGTTTTGTCTCATTGCGTTCTTTCTCTATATTTGATGATTTTGAGTCTCTCTTTGATCCGCGAGTTTTTGATTGAATTCTCTATGTGATTTAGCTTGCTGTGACATGTGGGAACATACCTAGGATCATCTTGATCATCAATCACCCACGAGTAAGATCTTGGATCAAGTTTTCGTTTTGACCCGGTTTTGAACCCTTCTTCAATCAAATCGAAAAGGATCGCTATTCTTCCAAGAATTATCATAATCTTCGATTGGAATAGGTTCCTGATATCATAGAGAAGGTGTGTTCCAAGTTTCATCAAGTTTGGAGTTATAGATCAAAAGTTTCATCTATTTGCAACTTCGTCATCGCGCTGTTTGATCTGTTCTGGAGACCAGCGGTCAGACCGCCTGAGGCCACCGGTCAGACCGCCAGGGAATCGGTCCGACTGACATTGATCCAGCGGTCCGACTGGTCTGCACTGAGATTGTTTTTATCTTGTGTTGATCTTTGGTTGTTTTGCTTAGGGGTTTTTATTGGATTCAATATTAATCTTCCGCTGTACTGGTATACTGATCTTCATAGCTTCCATAGCTACTGGAGTGAAATATTATTGAATCAATTATTTGTAAAAAAAGTGAGCGTGCTCCTATTCACCCCCCCTCTAGTCGCCTCTTCGGTCCAACTGAAGTAGACAGAATAATACTACTTAGTAGCAAAAGGACCATATGGTCCAGGTTTTACAGAGTTTGTCACGCAGGGCTAAAGATAAAAGATACACTTGCAGCGGAAATGAACAACTTGTAGAGGTCATTCGACATACCCACATGCAATTGAGTGGAGGACACAATCTAATTCGCATGGTCTTCGAAGTTGTCTTCCTCGTAGAACTCGGTGCTCCCCGGGTCTTCTTCAGCGACTGATCGACAAATGGCGCAAGCCATGAATACTTAGAGTACTCAACAAGTTGTAAGGAACAGTATGCAATTAATATTCATGCAAGGCTTGACAATGATAGCTTTATGGCTATTTTGCATAAAGCAACATTGACAGTAAATACAGTAAGTAGATTGAAAGTACGATTTAAAATATTAATACATAAGTAAACAAGTTTATTTGAAACAACTAGTGAACACCGTTCACTTCCCAGCCATCGACCAGAACCAACGACTCAGATCCATCCAACCCAACATTTTTAGAAAAATCTACCCCCCGTGTGAAATCACCAGGCATTGTCCATAACCGAGGACATAACTATTCGAATAGTTTTACACTCTACAAAGGTTGTACACCCACAAGAGCAAGGTAGTCAGAGTCGAGATCCTGAGTCGGATCAATTTGCCTCCGGTAGTATCGAATCGTAGAATCGGTGATTCTAAGAATTTGTAAAAATACACATATTTAACATATATATTATATGTTTGTATGATTCTTATAAGTTTTACCACTTACTTATTACCAAAAAAGGGGCAAAACACTTCATATCACACAACAGAAAAGCATAATGGTCTGACATGATGGGTGATATAGTTCTGAACGACAGGAGAACAACATTACCACACTGATATAATATTTTGCATGCTCCTTGTTTATTTAGAGTTTCATTCTCAAAAATTAATATCAACAAATTTTGCTCTAAAACAAAATATCAGCAAATCCTGGCCTCTAAAAAAATTACAATTTTTTTTGCCCTAAGTCTCTAAGAGTAGGATCGCGATTCTAACTACCTTGCACAAGAGATAATCATCTTGATAAGACACATGTTTCCTTAGATATGTGAATCAAGGAGAGACTATAACAAGAATTTTACAAAGCTCTGTTCTGACTCGGTTTTGCTCGCTAAGGTTTTGCCATTTTGGACCCCTCTTGCACCGTTTCGTCAAAACAGAACCGACCCAAAACCTTGTTAATTAGTTGGCCTAGTCCGCCTATCCTGGACATGTGGTTGTACGCTATGACCCAGATCAATGACGTACAAAGTTAAGTCCTTAGTGGTTGCTCAGGCGAGACTACCTTAACCCATGTGCTTCGCGCACTTTGCTTCGCGCATTCCTCCTTTACTACCCGACTACTCGCCCGAGTATAAATCATTTTCGCTCAACCCGCCCAAATGACAACTCTTACCATGGCACAACAAATTTTAATAACAGTGGCTTCCGTCATAATTTCATATATCATTAAGTCAAGATTTAACATTTTATTAACATGTGATCGAAAGACCATCGCATAACTAAAGCATGGCTAAGCATAATACGTACCCATGTTGGTAATTAAATAGGTCCAACTAAGATTAACCCAACCTATGGTGTTCAAGGGTACATGTCATTCTCCATTATTCAAAGAGACATAATGACAATTTGGCATTTAATTATTCCCAAAAGCATTTTTTATAAACCTAGCAATGCAAGTTGATATAAAATAATATAATTTTATAAGACGGGTTCAACATGATTAAAGGTCTACGACTTGCCTTCGTTGAAGAGTTGAGACGCTTCGGTCGTGGCCATCGGGTCAAAGAATTCTTCAGAGACGACGGAATCTATACATGCGAAAAGATCTAAATAAATAAAATAATTCCAAATAAAATACAGAAATTACCAAACTAGAACCAAAAAAAAGTACTGAATTTAGATGAGTTTGGAGATTTGAATCACTCATATTGGAGTTCGAACGAAGGAGAACGGGCTCTCAGAAGTTTTGAAATCACGTGATCGAAAGGAGGTTCGACTACACAAGTGGTCGAAAGGAGTTCGACTATTCAATGTGGTCGAAAGAAGGATTCGACCGCTCGACACAGTCGAAAGAACAAGAGATAGAACAGGGCACATAGAGCTTACCAAGACAAAGAGAGAGGTCAGAGGAGGTTGGTGGACAGCGAACGACGGTGGGGAAGATCGCGGTCGAAGGCGAAGGAGGACAGCGATGAAGGGGTCGGCTGGGACTAAAGGAGAAGAGGAAATGGGGCGGCTCTGGCTGCCACGCGGGTGCTGACGCAGGCGGGCGAGCGAGGAGGTGCGCGCCGGGTAGGCCAAGATCCTACAAAGCCAACGGCGAAGACCCCATCGGTGGAGAAGCTTTGATGGTGGCGGTAGAGGCGATGGCGCGAGCTCCAGCCGGCGACGGCGGAACGAGGGAAAGAAAGAGTGAGTTGAGGGGAAAACAGGGGGAGAGCAAAAGGGCTCCATTTAAAGAGGAAGGAGGGGAAAACCGGGCGACAAGGTGGAGTGGCAGGATTCGCGGCGGCGCGGCAGAGATGACAACATTTGTTGCGTATGTCGCTGAGGGGACGATGGCATTTAATGCTCATGTCGCTGAGGAGGCGACGACATGTAATGCGCACGGCGCGGCAGAGACGGCGTTATTTAATGCGTATGTCGCTGAGGAGGCGACGACATGTATTGCACACGACGTTAAGGAAAAAGAGGGAGAGGGAACGTGCTGAGGCGAGGGTGGTCGAAACCGAAGGGGTGGTCAAAACGAAAAAGAGTGATCTAAACCGAAGGAGTGGTCGAAGCCCTTCAAAACCGAAGGCGTGGTCGAAACTGGAGGAGTGGTTGAAACCGAAAGGGTGGTCGAAACCGAAAGGGTGGTCGAATCTGAAGGGGTAGTCAGTGATAGGATTGGGCCGACGAGAATTCAGAACAGTCAGAGAAATGAGACTTTAAATAGCAGAGAACTCCAATAAACTCAAAATATATCAAATTTGAATTAATTAAAGATTTATTAATTCATATTAAATTATTTTTATTATCTAAAATTCCAATTTAAGATTTAGCCACTTCAATAAGAATCAGATGGTTATTTTTATTTTTTGAAAATTTCAAAAAGCCCAGAAAATTAGGATGTGACACCGGGTTGCCACCCAACCGAACCCTAGCTCGCCCTAGGTTGTGTGATCCAACCCCGATCGTCATCTAATTTTGAGGGGTAATGATATGTAAATCATTGCGATAATATTATATTTATGTTTAATCGAAGGTTAGAGTATATTGGTCGCTGGTTTAGGTTAATTAGTGATGCCCTGTTTCGGTTAGTTGTACTACAGAGCCTTACGAGGGAGTTTTAGGGTATCTACGTTATATTTCATGACTTTTCCTTGTTAGGAAAGTGGTAGATTATTATCTAAGATTTCCATAGAGTGCAAGATAACTAGATTTGGTTAAGCGGTATAAAAGTTATGACTTATGGAACGCTGATGTATAAAATTTCATTGTCGTTAACAGCAATCGTGTATATATATATATATATATATATATATATATATATATATATATATATATATATATATATATATATATATGTTGTTCTATAATATTCCAGATTAACTTTGGGGGTTAAAAACGGGGATTTAAACGACGTAATCGGAGAATTTGCATAACTAGAAAAGTGTAGAAAATATTATATTGATTCTAGAAAATATAGAGTTTTCTATGTTTGAATTCCATGAGTAAATGTTATGGATGTTTGATCACCGGGACAACAGGTGGGTTGTTCGGTGAAGTGGGGTTAATTATGTCGTGTTTGCGCATGGGAGCGATGTTGAGTTGTTTGATATTCATGTACTATTGTTACATGTTTTCGAGGTGGATTATTGGTTTTATCCCAGGAGTGTTGCTTTGAGTGCCATCTTTCATGGCTAAAAGGCAAGTGACTGGTAGAGCGGTAGACATCGGTTTGTTTGTCATTTATCTTTACGATTATGATTGTAATATGATAATAATTGGTCATGTTAATGGATAATAGAATAAATTGCATTCTTACATTATGTGCACAATCATGTCATAATGATGAGACCACTTTCGGTGATCATATGATATCTACCATGGTGGTAAAACTCCACGAGACTGGAGAGACCACTGGTTCCTTGTAGGACAATGTGGTGAAAGGGTGAACACTGTTGTGAGTGTTCACTCATGTTATATTGTATAAGTGATGAGATGATCAAATAAGCATATACGTAGAGATGCATTGTATTAATGGAAAGATTATGATATAGCTTGAACACATGAATAATGATAGTATTATTCATATTGACTGTTAAACTGTTTTTTATTATTCTATTATGTATTTGCTGAGTCTTGAACTCATTCTTGCTTTGTTATTACTTTTAGGTGGTCATTGAAGGCGACATGTATGGGATGTGTAGCACATGTGCATCACATGCAATCAATTACACTAACACCTTTATTTAGTTTGTTTCCACTAAATCTAGAGACATGATACTTTCATTTAGAGTTGTTTGGTAGACTTGGTCATATTAGCTTAATGATTGGAACGTTGGTTTATTCGATTTGGTTTGATTATATTAGTTATTGCTAACTAATGTTTATGGACCCATGGTTCCGGATGTTTTTCGAGTGTGAGTGACCTCAACGTTCTCAGGCGCGTGTGACCTGAGCGTTCTTGGGTGTATGATTCCAAGTTGTGAAAGTTAATCCTTTATATATTTATATTGTTATAATTGTTGATAGGTGACCCGTTGTAGGGTTTTATTCTATACATTGCTAGCTAGAATTATTGATAAATATAATTTAGTTAGTGAGAATAATTTATATGGTATTCTAGACTCAGTGTTAAATGAGGTGCTACAGTTAACTGTCTTTTTCCTTCTTGAGGCGTGTCTCTTGAGCGTATTCTTGAGAGTTGAAAAAAAAAAGACACAAATGCATCCCACACTTTGGACTCATGTCCTCACGAAACAAATGCCTGGATATTTCTCAACATTTTTGATGCAAGATATGGAGCACAGTACAGATTAGGGCGTTTTTGTCCAAATGAAGAAGGTAAAATTTAGTCTTGGACACTGCGTATGCTTGGCGTTTGCTGAGATACACCGCAAGATCGACCATGTTGGCTCGTACACACGCAAAACTACGGCTACATTGGGCCGATTGAAATACCATTGATTTGACATTTCGAAGTGAAAAGGGGATGGAAAGTCCTACTTGTCCCTGTAGACCCTCTCGCTACTCTCCTCTCTCCAAGGGCAACTATGACTTTTAACACCAATTCTTCTCGGCGAAATGGGCCCTCATTTGTGGTCTTCGATTGGGCCGTAGAAGATTAAGGGTAGGGTTTGGATCGGGCTTCTTCCATAGAAGGGTCCATGGGTGACACGCTGGAACTTATCGTCCAGGTGGTACATGCATGCCACGTTTGCGTCCAGGTGCCGAGCTGCCTGGAAGCACGCGTCAGCGCAAGATCTTGCAATCCTGGGCCGTCGTCTCCTCGTGCAACCAGAGCCATTCGTCTTCACAGACCACAGGCGCCCGCGACGCGGTGGCCACCTCGCTCGCCGCACTGACTGACCGATCGAGCTGAGCTTAGCAACACACGCGCACGGGGGAGGAGGAAGAAAAAAAGATCTTAGCTTCCCTCTTCTTTGAGCCCGAGCACAGCACGCGACGCCAGGCACGCCCGGGGAAGGCGAGGAGGGGAGGGAGCTGAGCTGAGGCCATGCTCCACCTGCTGCCGCTATCCTTCTCCTGCCCCTGCGCCTGCGGGCCGTCGCGACGCTTCGCCGACGGCAGCAAGCCGTCCCAGAGAGTCCGACCGGGGGTCCGGAGTGGAGTTCTTGGCGGCGGGATCCGGAGGCGGGCGCTCCGGGGGACCGGCGTCCAGCCGGACACCTCCTCCTCTTCATCCCCGTCCTCGCTTCAGGGCGAGAATGGGCGGCACGACGAAGCGGAACGAGGGGAGGACGACGGCGGGGCGCTGCTGCTTCCCGGGGCGCCGCAGGACGCGGCGGCGGGGGCGGGGCAGGAAGAGCAGGGGCAGTTCCCCAAGCGCTGGGCCATCGTCTTCCTCTGCTTCTCCGCCTTCCTCCTCTGCAACATGGACCGCGTACGTACGCCTGCTTCTCCCATTGTCATCTCCATAGTATGAGGTTGGAGTAGGCAACGAGGCAAGCCATGAACGATCAAATTAGCTAGTACGCCAGCCTTAGTTTCCCCACAATTCTAACTCCACATAATACTGAGGTGTCCAATTGAGCCAATTCCTAGTTGCAGTCCGCTTCACCTTATCTCATACCCTCTCCTTCTCCGTCGCAATCATATATCTGTTCCTTGTTGATAATGGGGCAGTAATTGTATAATTGCTGCCATTTTTTTTTGGTTGTGCGTGGCTACTTTCAATCCGCACTTTCTTGTTCAAATTCAACACTTAGAAACGGCATATTATCAGGAGTATGGTAGTGTCAAAGTATTTCTGACGGTTTATATTGTTGCCATTTGCAGGTAAACATGAGCATTGCTATTATGCCTATGTCCGCAGAGTTCGGCTGGAACCCGCAAACTGTTGGCCTCATTCAGTCCTCTTTCTTCTGGGGCTACCTCCTAACTCAGGTCAGTATACAAGAGTACTTCTTGGTAAATTAAGGAATTTTTTCAATAAAGAGCAGTTTGTTCCCCGTGAATTTAATCCGCTGTAATTGCAGATAGCAGGAGGAATATGGGCAGATACAGTTGGAGGGAAGACTGTTCTTGGCTTCGGTGTGGTTTGGTGGTCCGTAGCCACAGCTCTTACACCTGTCGCGGCAAAGTTAGGCTTGCCATTCCTCCTTGTTGTGCGTGCTTTAATGGGAATTGGTGAGGTAAGTCTCGATAATCCTAGTTATCGAGTTATATCTACAATTATCGACCTAACCCAAGTTCGTATGCGTTTCTTGAGGGCCTATAATTATACCACAAATGCTAATGTAAAGCCTTAGTGCGTGGATATCCTTGTTCCTTCTAAATGACAGTCACACTTCAGTCAGCTCTAGAACGTTTTAAGAAATATATTTACATGGAGCTAACTTCATCATGAAGTTAAAAACTTGAATTCTCTTCAATAAAATAAAAAAACATTTGGCGCCTTCGATTTGCACAGTATTTGAGACTCGGACTATGCCACCTTTCACCATTTGCATGGTGTTGGTGGCTTGGGGCTACTTCAGTGCTGCACAAAGGGAATATTGGTATCTTGTTATACTCTGATACCCCTCCTTTTGCGCAGCAGCTCCCTGATCGAATCAGAGTTATGAGATACGACACAAGCATGCACGATATCGATAACAAAATAACGGCGACAAAGCAACCACAACAAGAAAGAATGATTTGGTGAAACCGATCGTAAATTTCTTAAGTACGACCTCGAAAGACTACAAGGAATTGTCGTCCCTCACAACCCTCTTGAACCTTTAAGACCCTTAGATCCTTGTCCTATACAAGAATCTAGTGCTAAAAAAATAACCTAGCCACTAATCCTCCCGTGTGCCTCTATTTTGGATGAGTTCATTGCTTAGTTGCTTCTTGGGTTCCTATGGCCACCCGTCGTGGATTTGTATAATCTCCTAGTTCTCCTCCAATGTGAAGTAGAAAACCTACGCTAAACTG
The DNA here is from genome assembly GCA_036346395.1 of Hsuehochloa calcarea. Classification (NCBI taxonomy): domain Eukaryota; kingdom Viridiplantae; phylum Streptophyta; class Magnoliopsida; order Poales; family Poaceae; genus Hsuehochloa; species Hsuehochloa calcarea. The sequence continues at coordinate 17,243,844 of CM070594.1, forward strand.
AAGTAGGAATCCTAACCCTATTATGATTCATCTAAGAATTTATGCAGCACACCTCTCAAGTCCTAAAGGAATAGAATACGAGCCACCCTATCTCAACAATCTGTTATAGATATTAAGTTGCTCTTGTAACACAAGGAATACTGGAATAGCTGAAAGGTCAGGAAAGTGCATCGAATGTAGAGAACTGGCCAACAGGGAGAAAAGGATGAGGATTGGGAAGCAGAAGAAAGGTGAAAGAACAGTGAAGATAATGACAGCTACAACATTACGATGATGTTGCATTCGCTTAGATTGAACTTTCTTGCTCATGATTGTTAGAGATATATTAGAGATAAAATTTGCCTTTTATATTTCCTTATCTGTATAGGGTATATCCCTTTGTACCCTATATATATTGTCCATTGGACTCTTCAATATACACATAATATTCATAACATGGTATCAGAGTAGAGGTAGGTTTAGGGTTTACTGTAGCCGTCGCTCATCTTCCACTGCTCGCTGCCCCCGGGAGGAGCTTCTTCGCTCCCAGGGGTGGTCTCTCGTCGCCGCCCGTGCTCTCCCACCGGGCTGCTGTCATCTCGGACGTCAGCGTCTTCTTCACCCGGCGCCAAATTTGTCGACCGCTTCTCCAAGCGACCGGTCACTCTAAAGGCGAATCAGCTTTCCCCGTTGGTTTTCGCTTGCAGTTGCAGGTGGTGCCTGAATCCGAATCCATGGCAGCGGCGCTCGCGATGACAGACAAGCTGGTGTTGCCGCTTCGCACGGTGGGGGATCTTGCGGCCGCAGCCGATGTCTCGCGGGAGGATGTCATTGTCATCACGCAGTGCGCATCGCTCGGTGGGAAGTTGCCTTTTGATGATGCATCAGTTGGTGTTGTTCTTTCTGTCATTAAAAAAAGTGGAAAGCTTTGGGGATCAATTGATTGCTAAAATTAGCCAGGTGCTGAAGGCTGGTGGAACAGTACTGGTGCAGATCTTCACACCTTCCTCTGACCAGAAGCCAAACAACTATATCGAGCGCAAGCTACTGATGGGAGGTTTTGTTGAAGTGCAAGCTTCTACTGCAAGTTCACAGGATGTTTGGTGCGAACTCTAGCCTGGGCTCTGTGCGTGTAACCTTGCGCCCGTTTCCAAGTTGCGTAGTGCGCAGGAGGGGTTTAAGCGAAAGCCTTTGCCGGGCCATGAAGTGGCAAGCACAGGAGATTGGTTTCTTACGCCTTGTGAGACAAGCTGCTGCTAGTTTTGCTAGTTATATTTGAGTTATTTTCTTTCATTGAGTCATTTCTTTTGAGTCTCCCATTTGCGTTCATCCAAGTTTGTATCACTCTATCTGTTAGTTTGTCTAAGCTATGCGAGTCCACAAATTTATTGTCAGTCATGGAAGCATAGGAATTTTTTTGACATGACAGCAGCCACCGCTCTTTTCTTCAAGCTGCTGCAGATCGTCATTATGATGCCGCCGCTCTCTCCTAGCCGCCACCCCGAGTTTTTAAGGTCGTCGCGCTTCTTGTGCACTGCGCCTCTGTTGCGCTTCTTGTGCATTGCGCCGCCGCCGTCTTGGGCTTCGATCTGCGCCGTCATGTTTCTATCTATTCCTATTCAGCTTGATTTGACAGTTTTATCTATTTTTGTCGGTTTCATCATCTTCTTTGTCATGTTGCCGCGGTTGACTTTGAGCCCGCACCTTGTGCTTTATGGGTTGTCGCACGACATCGGATGTGAGATCTTTTGTCGATATATTTTCCAAGAGCTGCATGCGACGAAGACATTATCATGACTCGGACTTTGGATTTTGGATTTTCCCTAGGTTAGTGTCAACCCTTTTCAAATGCAATGCTATTGCATACACCTTGCATTTGAGGGGGGTATTAGAGATATATTGAGATAAATTTATCTTTTGTATTTCCTTATCTGTATAGGGTATATCCCTTTGTACCCTATATATATTGCCCATTGGTCCTCTTCAATACACACACAAATATTCATAACAATGATATTGCCCAACTATGACAAGTTTCTTTTCATTGCTTACCATGCATATTTTGTAGTTTATATTCTTTATGCATTTGGTGTATCCATATGATGAACATATACATTCTTGCCCCAGGGGGTTGCCATGCCTGCAATGAATAACATTCTTTCGAAATGGGTTCCTGTATCAGAGAGGAGCAGATCATTGTCTCTCGTATACAGTGGAATGTACATTGGGTCAGTGACAGGACTTGCATTTTCCCCATTTCTGATACATAAGCTTGGTTGGCCATCAGTCTTCTACTCATTTGGGTCTCTTGGGGTTGTTTGGTTCACGACATGGGCCAGCAAGGTATTTCTGTCTTTCGATGTCGTATATACGAAATTCCTTCAGTGTTAGATTACTGTGTGGCGTTTCTGATTTGCTAGTCATGTCTGATTTTTGTTGCCTGTTTCTTTAAAGGCATATAGCTCTCCACTTGAGGATCCTGGAATTAGTGCTGAAGAAAAGAAGCTCATTACTAGTCAATGCACAGCGCGAGAGCCTGTTACAACAATTCCATGGAGACTAATATTATCGAAACCACCTGTTTGGGCTCTTATAGTTTGTCATTTTTGCCATAACTGGGGAACTTTCATTTTACTCACATGGATGCCTACATACTACAACCAGGTATACTCAGCATCATAGTTTTCCACTTGAGCATCCTGAACCAAGGATTCAAAAACCGGTACCGACGCAGTTACCGGCCGGCGGCCGGTACCGGTAACCGGCCGGTTACCGATTTTTCCCGGTCGAATTTCGTTAAATTTTGCTTAAAAATCAATCGAAATTGGAAATTGGAAATTTGAATTTGCAAACTCCGGAAAAACCGGCCGGGATTTCAAAATCCGGCCCCCACCGGAAAACCGGTTACCGGTCGGTAACCGGCGGTTACCGGCCGGTATTTCAATCCATGTCCTGAACTGCAACCATTTTGTTGAAACTTGCCTTGAAATAGGTTCTGAAATTCAACCTCACGGAATCCGGCCTTTTCTGTGTTCTTCCTTGGTTAACGATGGCAGTTTCTGCAAATGTTGGCGGTTGGATTGCAGACACACTTGTCAGTAGAGGATTATCAGTGACAACAGTTCGTAAGGTAAATTGATACTTTGGCTTTTTTTTAGCTTTAGACTTAATAAGGTATTGTGCAATAAAAGAAAATAGACAGCCAACTTTTACGCAAGCCATGAAATTTATCCTTTCTGCAAAGAGACATCAAATTCAAACCATATAGTGACGAAAGATACCATCACTATGCCACTGGGTTTTGTCAAGTTGCACAAAGGCATAATAAATCAGTATAGTGCTGTTCTAAAAAAATGAAAGAAAGCAGTGTAGTGTTGAATAGTGGCTAGTGTGAACTGTTAAGCTAACCTTTTTTCATATTCATAATTCATCCAGTTGAGTTATACATTTTCTTTTCTATTGTGTCCGATTTATGTCCACCTCTTGCAGATCATGCAATCAATTGGATTCTTAGGGCCGGCATTTTTTCTCACTCAACTGAGCCATATCGATTCACCTGCAATGGCAGTGTTGTGCATGGCTTGTAGCCAGGTAATTGTCCATTTGGCTTCTTGTCCATTACCATTGTTTTTTTGTCAAAGAACATTGCTTTTATACCCCAAATGACCATTTTAAGGGTTATTCTAGTATTTCAAGCATAATGTCTTGTCCTTGAAAGCATAATATGTTTCCTTCTTTGGATCTCAGGGAACTGATGCATTCTCGCAGTCTGGTCTATACTCAAATCATCAAGATATCGGTCCTCGATACGCTGTAATCATTTTTTCTCTATAGGACAACCTTTCATCAGATGACGCAGTCTTAAGAGCTTTGTTGTTATTGTGTGTAAAAGTTCTGAAACATACAGTTTTAACTGAACTCGGATGGTGCTAAATTGCGGTTACCTTCTGCTGCCTTGCAGGGTGTACTGCTTGGTCTTTCTAACACAGCTGGGGTTTTAGCTGGTGTATTTGGCACAGCAGCAACAGGATACATCTTGCAGCATGGTTTGCCCTAATCTCATTCTCATACATCACATACTAACAACCTGATGTGTTGCTAACGTACATGATAAATGTCGCCCCCCTTAAAAAATGCAGGTTCTTGGGATGACGTCTTCAAATTATCCGTTGTTCTTTATCTGGTTGGAACTTTGGTGTGGAACGTATTTTCAACCGGCGAGAAAATTATTGATTGATGTTTGTGTATATAGCCTGCTTACAGTTCAAGACGACAAATGCATCTCAGTCGACAACTTAACCCTGCTGGTAGATACAGTCGTGGACACATTCGGTTTTGCAACTCACTGTTGGAAGAAGCAAACAACAGATTGTAAGTTCTAATATGTGGCTGCTGCTGCACACGCAATTCTGCAACACAAGAAGCATCAAACATTCAGACTCCAAATAGCTCAGTATCCTACTTGTAGTGTGCCCTGCTAAGAAGACACCATTAGCCGTCTGCAAATGAAGCATGAATGAGTTGAGCAACGAGCAGCGGCCGGTTTTATGGGACTGTATACTGTGTAAGTATAGGTACCATGTACAGGTTAGCAGAAGAATTCAATATGGTGGTGTCTAGGCAATAATCGAGTACTTTGTTTTGTTCGGAGTACTTTGTTTCTTGTGCCGTTCGATTTTAATCTAGCTGCCCTCCTGTAACATGCATGCATGCCGTTACATTGCGCCCCTGCCCAGCCCTGACGAATTTTCGGTCGAAACGGCGCAAATTCATTCCGTATTAGTAAGAATGATCGTCTTCACCTGAATTTTACAAAAAAAAGACCGTCCTGCCGCACCGTGCGGTAGGGTGTTCAGAGGCGACACTTGCCCTGGTGTACAGTCACCGTGCGATAGGGTGTCTGGAGGCAACATCTGATAGGGTGTCTGGAGGCAACATCTGGCCCCTACTACACGGCCACCATACGGTAGGCGCACTGCAGCGCCTGTTGACGCACTACCATCGTGCGGTGAGTACTGTAGTAATTTTTTTATCTTTTTTTTTAAAAAAAAATTATTTAAGTGAGTTTTTGTGGGAATTTTTAAATATGGAAAATGAGTTCCAAAAATTATGATTTTTTTGTGTAGTCTCCTGACACAGTGTAATTGCTTGTGTAATTTTTTCAAAAATTTATATGTTCTGAATTATTCTCAATAATTCATTTAAGTATACTGTTTGTAGAGAAAAAAAAAAGCCTGCTACAGTGCCCCCTGTGGTCGTGCGGTAAGCTTGCTACCTCCACCACACGGTGGTCGTGCGGCAAGGGCCAGGTGTCACCTCCGAATGCCCTACCGCACGGCCATCGTGTCGTAGGGCGGTCATTTTTTGCAAATTTTGTGTCAAGGCGATCATTCTTACAAATATAATGCGAATTTGCGCTGTTTCAGAAAAAAAAATCCTATATGTCACGTTACGAGTTAACGGGTCGGGTTATACTTTCTGATACAGTTTTGTGAGCCTTTTTTTTTTTTGACAAATTTGTACATACAACTTGTTTCGGCCGGCCTGTTGGTTTCTTTCTCTCTCTTTCTTTTTGTTCAGCCTAACTTTTTGTTGTTTTCTCCAACAAAAGATAAGGCCTACATAAAAAACACATACCGAGTAGTTTGGGAGAAAAAAAAAAGCAAACATGGTTAAACCCCACAACAAAGAAATAATGTCTTCGATACGAAGAAAAACCCAGCACGGTACAAAAGAGAGATAATCATCGACTAAAGATTTGATGGTGACATGTTGTTTATCTAGAATCTTCAATGTAAAAGTGTGTATTTTATCCATGAGTTATTAATAAAAATCAAAGGGTCTTTTCAGAAAAGAAAAGAAGATAGGAGCATAACCCTCACGTAAAAGAGAACACAATATGATCAAAGCATGCACAAAAGAGAACACCGCAACATGTTTGTGGATTACACTTGGACACCCCTATCTTATAGGTAGGGGAAAAAACTACTTTAGTTTTTTATGTAACATGATCAAATTTTATATAAGATTAAACATTTTATGTATATATTAAAATATCTAAAACTAGTAAAATGCAAGTAAATTAATTTTTGAATTTTATATACTACTTTTAATGTAAAAATTTCAAGCTTGTTGTCTTAAGAACACTTATTTCCTTCAAACTACGTACAAGTGTGGAGGTAAAAAAATACAAAAATAATAATCCATGACGCATATTTAAACCCCCACTGTAGAACTAAAAAAGACTAACATAGATAAAACAAAAAAAAAACATGGTCCCAAAGCAAGAACAAAAACAACATGGTGCCAAAAATGATATATATACATGCTTGATGCACTAGTTGAACAACTTAAACAACACAAAATATTGGGGCAAAAACGGTAACAAAAAATATTGAACAAAAAATGGTAAACCTACAAAACAAGACAACATATGAATTTAAGCGGGCAAAACTCCTCAAAAAAAAAGGTAATAACACAAAACCACACAAAAATAAAATCGGACATGCACTAGCATCAGCTAGCTTGCCTTTTCAAGTGCGCATGCAATTATGTGAACTCAGCGTACAGGGGCAAATGGAGGTAGAAAGAAGAAAATTACTTCTCTTAATGTTCACATTATCATATCTTGCATACAAAATTCCAATTAAATTTATAACTTTACACATAAATATTATATAAATTAATTAATTTAATATATATATAATTTTAGTTTTACTTTGTTGTAATAATTCATCTGCTTAAATAGATTGCTTCTCTTTTATACATATATGTAGTGCAAAAGCAAAATTTGGTGCACAAGTACATAAACTTTTTGTTTGGGGTATCAAATGAACATGAAAATTCTGGGAAAAAAATTGCAGATGTACTTATGAAATTACTCTACTTATATATAAAATTTCAAGTTCAAATTCATTCCACACGGAGATTACAAAAATGAGAAAATATGGTAAATGGTAAATTAAAAAGAAAGGGGAAAACCAAACATACAAATGTTATTATTCAAAACAAACTTATATTTTTTTCTTCTAACATATTTTAATTTGAAGTTCAAATTTTAAAGGATGATACTACATACTATAGACTGCATCTATTATTTTTTAGAATTATTTTATATTTGTTTGATGCTTAAATCAATAGTTTGTGCACTTGTGCACTAGATATCACCCTGTGTAAAAATGCACATATTACTTAAACATTTTTGTACGTTCATTTATAGGTTGACACTTGGTAAATTCATGGGACATGCATTTTTCCCTTGCAGTAGACAAGTAGACTCACAAAGATATACAAATTAGAAAATGTCATCGCATGTGAGGCTGACAAATGAGCCCTAGGACCGCATGTTAGTGACAAATCGATGGTATTTTTCAACTCCAACGATCTTTGTGATGCCACAAAGCAATTCTCCCTCTTTTTTTAAACTCATGCAACTACTTCATTTCATAGTGGTCTAAAACCAAAATCAATTCATTACATTAATTTTATGTAAATATATAATACAAAATAATTTAAAAACATGTAGATTTTGTATCTCTTATTAGTAACATTTCATAAAAAGTACATATCTAACTTTGTGTGGTGTGAACATAAATAAAATCTACAGTTGATTCAACTATTTGTACGGACTAAATATGCCTAAATGCATGGGACAAATGATAGAACAACATGATAACCAATGCGAATATTAATTCCAAATATATTCTAAAACTTAATGGGTTTGAGTTCTGAAATGCTTACCGGGTTGTACAAACACCACCGATATAACCTGAGCGCTCTGCGATCACACCAATGCCTAATCCCCGATGAATCCTAACACAACATCCAACGGTCACAAATTTGAGTGCTCCGGATGTAAAAAAAAACACATGAGTGTTACTTAGCAAATCCCTTCAATATTGACCATACCAAGGATAGAAAACCCGAAACTGAAGGAAATCCCGGCCAGTGGGCGGTAACGGTAATCGATCGGTTACCAGAAAACCTAGAGAAAAACCGGTCGTAATTCAAAAACTGAATTTTGAACTGAAGTTTTTGAAAACCAGTAACCGGACCAGTTACCGCCCTAAAACCAGAAAAACCAGGAAAATGGATAAAACCGGTTATGGGTAATTAGCCATTGGAATAATAAAAATATTAATTAGAAAGTGTTTAATGAAGTTGTACATAAAAGTCCTCCTTGCTAGTTTCACTCTCCAGAACAGTCCTCTCCTCTAAGTGTTCTAAAGTATTTAAAATAATAAAAATATAAGTTAATGGTAATGAATGATAACTTGACTAGCATACTAAAAACAATAATGGAGTACCAATTCATACCCATACATTATCGAGAAACACGAACGTTGTACAATGTACTCATTGTTATTAAAGAGTACATGTCCTTCAAATTGAGCTAGGTGGGCTTTGTATTGATCCCAAGTGTATATTTTATGGGCATATTCTACTCAAGTATTATAAATTTATTGGTAATATCTGGGTTTCACCCACTGGTAGACTATGCTTGCATTGGCTTCAAGACCATAACGGTAAGTAGGATGATAAAAAATATCTGACGAATGAAAATCATCACCAGAAGATAATAGGTTGGCATCTCGACGTCCATAAGTCCGAATAGACCCTGAGCTAGCACGAGATTCATAGGAAGAAGAGACTTGTGGCCGAGAATGATATTGTTGGCGATCCTTACCTCTCGTGCAGGTATTATGGATTGTTCTTGAAGCACGAGAACCATGGTCTTTATCATGGGTAGCATGCGTGGAATTTTTCTCACGGATGAATTACAATGGTTGACATGTATTTTGTTGATCTTGTACTACATCATGAGCTGTCCTATCATCGGCACCATCATCGGACGATGGAGAGCTACTATCACCAGACTCTTGGTACTGCACTTCATCAGATGACAGACTTTTTGTTTCTTCATCACTTCCCACAATATCCTCCTGAATTATATTTATCTTATTCTTATCAGCCTCTAGTTTCCTTGTTTGTGTATGGGAGTCAAAGTCTGCAGCCAAGTGCAAGCATCCAAGGTGGGTGGACCAACACACTAGCTTTCCAGGATTCCAACTAGCATTACTAGCCAGGCAATATCATGCTATAAAATGTTGGGACTTGGGAGTACAATAATTCAAGTATATTTAGCTCCTACAATATGTAATCTAGCACAAAAGGCCTAAACCAACCTAGGAAGTGCATTATGTAATCATAAATTCAAACTTAAATTTGAAATTTCTTTGGTTAGTTACTGCTCATCCCGATCCCCTTCAGTATTTCCAATAACCATTGGGATTTCTATCCTTGCACCATACACTCGTAGCGTTTTCGACTTTTTACACTTTTTTCTTGAATAGCTCAATTCTGTAACAGCCCAATGTAGTTTAAAATTTAGTTGGAGCTACCACGAATGCGCTCGGCATTTGAGGAGCATTTACAAGTTTTTTACTGTAGCATGCTTCGATCGATACTCTTATCATATGTATTTCTCAAAGGGGACTGGTACGTAAAAGAACGATTAGGCGCCCAAAAAAGTAAGCAGAACCATTTGCTGAGGATTTTCTAAAGCTTGCCGACAACCTAGCTCAAGTTTGCATGGGGTAGATTGCTGATAACAAATAAACCAGTCTATGCTATTACCAGTGTTCCGTTAATTGATTGTTGAGATAGTAATAGTGAATTAGTGATGCACTGATACAGACAGGTCGGATGACAATACCGACTTGAGCCAGGTAGCACGTAGCAGCGAGCTTCTATGGAACATCTGAGCACTGCCGAGGAGCACTAGTCCACATATATCCTGTTACATTAAAACTATAAGATGCATACATGTTTACATTAAAACTATAAGATGAATACTCACAATAATAAGGATGTAAGCTTGCCAGGTTCTTTTGGTATGGTCCCTGTTATGTTGTTGTTATACAAGTTGTTGGACCGAAACGGCGACTAGATGGGGGTGAATAGGAGCACGATCTCTTTTTTACTAAGATCGGATTCAACATAATTTTCATTCCGATAGCTATGAGAGCTATGAAGATCAATATACAAGCATAGTGAAAGATTTGTATTGAATTCAATCTAAACCCCGAAGCAAAACAACCAAAATCATCAAAAACTTGATTTACAAGAGTTGGGTGGTCTGACCTCTATATCAATGGCGGTCTGACTGGTCACCTTGAGTGGTCTGACCGGTCACCTTGGGCGGTCTGACCTCCAGCCTGATGAACAGTAAAATCAGTCCGAAAAACAAAATCGCAAATAGGTCTAACTTTTGATCTACAACTCCAAACTCGATGAAACTTGGAACACACCTTCTCTGGGATATCAGGAAACTATTCCAATAAAAGATCGTGAAGATCCTTGGCAAAGTTCCGACCTTTTTCCATTTGAGTGAAGGATGCTTCAAAACCGAGTCAAAACGAAAACTAGATCCAAAAACTTGCTCGTGGGTTAGAGATGATCAAGATGATTCTAGATGAGTTCCCACATATCATAGCAAGCAAGATGAGGGGCAGAAACCAAAGGAAAACTTGAGAATCAAAGAAAGCCCTGAAATCACAAAATAAAGAGCAAGAACGAAAAGAGACTTGCATAGATTGATTTGTGATTGTTGCTGGTTTACAGCCACTCCATCAAGGAGGACAAAACTCAATACATGAGCACACAATCAATTTCCACTCTAGAATCCTAACCTCTCCAGTCCCTAATCTCAAAAACAAACTAGGGTTTCAAAATAAGCAAAAGGATGAAGAGGTGCTACAACACCCTCCCATATTTATAGTGGAGGCTAACCTTCTAGAAGAGTTTTCTATTGGGCACCCGTTAAGCCCACACACAAACGGGTTTAACTCACGCACGCATCTTAAAGCATCGTCTTCATCTTCTATTGACCTAAACCACTTCTCCTTGCGTCGTCTTGCGCCGCAGTTTAGCCAAAAGCAATCAAGGCGGTATCTTAGTGATATTACCAAAATACCCCTTCTCGATCCTTCTCTAAAGACCGAGTCCAATCTTCAGGAAGCAATCCAATGCTTCACCACGTGTAGGTTGATCAACGACTCTCTTCATGTCGGTAAGTCTCTCCCATCCGACTCCCACCGAAACCACCATGGCACTTGCACCGACCCCCACGCCGCTTGATGCAACCCGTCGCACCGAACTTCCCGTTCGGTCATCCTTGTCCATTTTGCGCCATGCTCGAATCCGATGACTTCACCCGGCATCCTCGATCGTTTTGAACCTCAACTCTCCAAGCTTAGTCCCGATCATCCTCGCCGTTGACCGTCGTTGACCTCCAAGCAACCTGCACAACAATAGACAAAAAAATCGATTCCGGGAACAAGTTCTTCGCAACTTGACCCACGTTAGTCAAAACATGCATCATGCAACATATATGCACTGAAACTCATGAACTTGACTTAATCAATAAACATCGCCGCCAAAATGGCGACGAACAAGTGAAAACCGGTCATACCGCCACTCAAGGGCCGGTCTGACCGCCGCCCTGGCCGGTCAGACCGCCCAAAAGGGACTTAGCCAATTTTCAACCCTTGAAAACCGAAACCTCTCTGGAAATTTCAAACGAATAGATCTTTTGACTGGAAGCTTCAAATATTATGAGATCAAGTGTAGGAGAATCCCCTCTCTTGCCTACACGCTCTAGTTTTGGCCCAGATCCAAACTCAACCAAACATGTACTGGCCGGTCCGACCGCCGCCCATGGCTGGTCCAACCGCCAGGGGTGGCCGGTCGGACCGCCGCCCTGGCCGGTCAGATCGGCCAAGATCTGACAGCACTGAAAACTTACCAAAAACACGTGATTCGATAAACCTTCAACGTCATTGCCAATTGTAACATCATTCTAAGATCATAAGCATATCCACACAAGTCCAAGCTAATAAGGGCTTGTTTGGAACGACTGGGTTTTTTTTTTAAATGAAAAACAGCTTCTAACTATACTGAAGTGTTGAATAGTTGTGGGCTAAATGTCGGGACCCAAATATGCAAATCTGGACCCTCTGTGTATTCTGCACTAGTCCAGGATCACGCTAGTGCACACAGTATCAACATTGATGAAATATCACATCCATACAACGAATATAAGAATAAACGAGTACCTTTAAATAACAAATAACGGTTGGGACCTTACGGTCGAGTTTTACATTTATTAAGCCATGCAAGGCTAACAATAAAGAAATAAACTACAGCGGAAACGAAATAAACTCCGGTGGCTCCCATCAATTTACCACATGCAACTGACTGGGATCAAGACCCTAACGATCAACCTTCGTAGAACTCTTCTTCAAAAGCAGGCGATGACTCCTCCACTTCTTTTGATTTGTTTAGCAAGAGTAAGTATACACCGTACTCGCAAGTCATACCACAGAATGCAATTTATAGATGATGGCTTATTCCAAAAGGAATGGCTTCTGTGGTTATTTTGCAGAAATGCAACATTTGCAATTGAATACAAATAATAGATTGAAAGCATAATTCAAAACAAATAGACAATACTAAGTTAACAATTGATTTCACAAAGGACACACAGTCTAATCAAGTTATTCACACAGCTGCACAAGTTATCTCACACAGCTGACCCTTCCCAATTATTTTATGAAAATCTACCCCTCGTGTGAAATTCGAGCATGTCCATAACCGAGGACGCGGCTATTCGAATAGATTGGTTTAAACACTCTGCAGAGTTTGTACACTTTACCCACACGATACAACCAGTGTAGCGATCACTGACCATAACAAAACCTTTCAGAGACTTCATCTCAAACAATGACACTCCTGGTGTGCTTTACTGCCGTCCAATTTGTACACACAGCCCTTGGAACGACACACACCATTGGACAGGGATGCAGCGAACCGTCCCGCGATGTGACCCAAACATAGCGGTACACACCTCCAGCCCATCACATAGCTTAAATACAACCTGAGTTGTCAATGTCAAGACTCCATAACTTACTAAGTCAGGCCCAGCCCATACTAGGCATGTGGTCGTGCAAGAAGGCCCATTCAACGGCGCACAAAGTTAAGTCCTTAATTGACCAAGGCAAGACTTCCGGTTTTAACCCAAATCACAAAGTTTAATAAGCACACAGCTCCACCATTCACACAGAATCCACCACTTGCCTCAGTCTAAATCTTTTCCCACCCTGTTGATTAAGTGCAACACATGCCATCAACGAGTAACAGCACACAGCACACACAGTTTCATCACACAGTTCCATAATCACTTAGTCAAGTTTATAATTGCAACTCTCATGAAATGATGACTCGTGGCATGGCTAAGCAGTCTAATCGTATCTAACCAACCCACGTTGGTGCTACGATAATACCAACTAATAATTAACCAACCTAGGGTGACAAAAGATCATGGCATACAATAGACAAGGTGGCATAACAAATTGGATTAATAACTATCCCAAAAGCATTTAAATAAATACTTGAAATAGAATGCAATACATTGAAACAAAGTATTTTGAAAAACTGGGTTCAATATGATCAAAGGTATAACTTGCCTTGGAATAGATCTAGATATTGGTCTTGGTCTTGAGGTGCTCCTTCTTCTGCAAAATTCCCCGAAGTATCGACGTCTACTCGCAAACGAGACAAAAGAAACAAAACAAATAAATAACATAGGCAAAACAAATTCCAGAAATCAAATAAAATTCACCATTAAATAGATCTTAATTTTATATGAATTTACAAATTTGAATGGGCTCAATTGGACTTCGGATGCAAAAGATATGGGCTTTGGAAGATTGGAAAATCAATTAAACCCTAATTTGGATTTTCTCGAATTTCCCGAATTATTTTTATAAAGGAAATTCGGATTATTGCGCAATGCTTGCGTCAGCCGAGAATTTCCAAAAAAAGAATTAAATTTAAATTAAAAGCGGCAGTGGGACCCATCGTCGACCTCTCGCTCACGGTGGACCAAATCCACCGAGCCGAGGTGAGTGGCGGTGGATCGAGCCACGCGGCCGATGTGGCGGCCACGCAGTGACACGTAAGCGCGAGAGGTGACGGCGCGGCGGCGTGGGCTGCCGACGACGCTTGGCCAAGCGGCGGCGCTCTCGAGATCGAGCTTGCCGTGATCGGCGGCGAGCCTCGGCGGCGGAGGACAAAAATGGGTTCTTGATGAGGCAATGAAGGCTGCTGGTGGATGGTGGCGGGCCGAGGCGGCGAGACTCACCGGCAGCGAGGGAGGCGGCGGCGGCACGGCCAACCTTTGTCGGACGGCGCGGCAGCGGTGGCTCGAGACTCTCGGCGAAGGCGGCGGTGGCGCGATGAAGCCGTGCTATTGCGCTTTCGGGCGGTGGTTGCACGGCCAACGGAGCTCGGAGGCAGCGGAAGGCGGTGGTGAGCGAGGTTGCGGCCGGCGGGTCTTCGGACAATCTTTGCGCAATCGGAGACGAAATCGGGCGGCGCCTTAGGGTTTTAGTGGAGGAGGTCGGCGAAGAGATTGGTGAAGTCGGGGCCTTTTATAGACGGAGGAGGGCGAATCCGAGGCGCAACGGCGGCGGCGCGTAGGCGTAGTCGAGCGCGGGAGTTCGGGAGGAAGACGATCTTGACGCCTGGGCGAGGCGGGCCCACCATCGGCAGACAGAGAGGAGCGCAGCGCGAGCTAGTCTGGCGTTCGATTTAAATCCAATGGTGAGAGAGCGAGCGAGGCGCGGCGACAAGCGATCGGCGGGAGAGACACGCGCGTCCATCCGAAGCGGGAAGCGCGACGCGGGAGTGGGCGAGGTGAGGAATAGTCTTGGGCTTGGCCCGATCGTTCGAGATTTTCTTTGATTTTCTTTTAAATAAATCCAGAAAATACAACTAGCAATTAGAAAATAGCAAATGACTTTGGAAAAATCCCAGAAAATTCTATAAAATATATCCAAGCATATAGAATCTAAATAAAATAGTTTTGACAATTGTTGATGTTGGGATTAAGCTCATTAAATCAATTTGTCCTTAAAGTCCATATTAAGCTTTTTAAATTAATATTCAATAAATCCAAATGGTGAATTTTCTTGCTACCATTATTTAAAAGATTTTTGAAACTCTGAAATTTGGGATGTTACACTAAACGACTGAGCTGAAGAGGTTTGATACTTGGTTGTTTGACTTTTAGGTAGACTGGCTGCAGCTTTTGGAATGAGAAATATCTGAAATGCCGCTGAGGACAATAATGACTTGTTTGATGCTATTTAACGCAATTAACAACATTTAACGACAACTAAAGACAATTGATGATTATTAACGACGACTAATATATATTTATCACAATAAATAATTATTAAAAACAATTATTGTAGTGAATTTGACGACAACTAATGGTAATTAACGATAAGTGACAATAACTAACGACATTTACAACTAACGGTGGTTAACGACAAGTGACAACTAACGACATATGACGATAAGTAACGGTATTTAACGACAAATTGACCTCAATTAATGTAATTAGCGACAATCAATAATAAATAATTATTACGATAAACAATTATTACAATAATTGCAGTCTGGTCAGTTTTCCAAATATTCTTGCAATAGATTGTTGTACGTGTAGTTAACAAAATATTCATGAATATATTTGCATTTTGCAACAAGAATGTGATCGATCATCCCATGCAGAATCAATTTATGATGACTTCTAAAGTAGTGTTAGACTCATATATCTTTACATAAATCTGGTTGAGGTCTGGTTTACATAAATATGCCACATCATTTGAGATCTCCACTAGATCAACAATGACATCGTGGTTTCTGAATGCACATCGGCCAATATAAGATTATGTAGGACCGTAAAGGCGACTAAAGGGGGGGTGAATAGACGCTTTCTCGATTTTTCGCCTTAATCAAATTCAACACAAACGTTTCTCCTTTAGCTATGAAAGCTAAGAAGATCAGTACATGCACAGAGGAAGCCTTGTGCTGAATTCGATAACCCCCTTAACCACAAGACACAAATGTGGAGAATTGATCTCACTGGGTCGGTGCGGACATCGGCGGTCGGCCGGCCGCCAAAGCGATCGACCGATTGAAATCGGTTCGACCGGCCGTTAACGGGCGGTCCGAATGCTGGCGGTCTGACCGCCGTTTATAAATCGGTCCGACCAATTTAGTCCAGAACCGAAATACCAAGCCCAAATCCAAAACGAAAATTGGTCCAACTTTTGATTCAATCAATGAAACTTGACCAAATTTGGAGCACACCTCCCTAAGGATATCAGAGACCAATTTCTAGCGACGATCCTCCAGATCCACTTCACAGAATCGATCTCTGAAGATTTTACCAAAGAAGTGCACAAACCCTAGAAATATGATAAACTTGATCCAAACTTGCTTGTGGGGGATTGATGATCTAGATGATTCTAGGAGTATTCCCACACATCAAAGCAAGGTAAAATCGGTCAAGAGACCAAGCAAAAACACTCGGATCAAGGAAGCACCAAAATCAACAAAAGAGAGAAGAACACAAGAGAGACTTCACCCTTGAGCAAACATCAAAAGATTGATTGAATCAAGATGTTGCATACAAAGCCACTCCTTCAATGGAGGACAAGAGCTCAATCAAAGAGCACACATACAATCTCTCCAAACCCTAGAAAAATTTGGAGGAGTCCAAATGAGTGCTTGCGGGCTTTTACATCTCACCCCTTCTATTTATATGGAGAGTTAGGATTTCACACATGGGACCCACACACACACATGGGACCCACTCACACACATCTGTTGAAGCAATCGCCTGCTTCACCACGTGTAGGTTGATCAGCGGCTCTCATCATGTCGACAAGTCTCTCCCGTCCGAATCCCATCGGAACCTCCCAGGGACATGCACCGACTTTCGCACCGCCTGATCCAACCAGCTGCAACGAACTGCCCGTTCGATCCATCTTGTCCATTCTGCACCATGCTTGAGTCACACGACCTCACCCGGCATCCATGATCGTTCTGGACCTCAGCTCTCCAAGCGTAGTCCCGATCCACCTCACCGTTGACGTCGTTGACCTGTAAGCCACCTGCACAGCAATAGACAAACAAATCTTCTCCGGGAACAAGTTCTTCACAACTTTACCCACGTCAGTTCAACAATGCAATATGCAACAATAAAGCATTGAAATCCATACATTAAACACATTCCATACACAACAATGCCAAAAATGCTAACCTCCAAGTGATTGGCGGTCTGACCGCCCCATACGGCCGGTCCGACCGATTCCATAACGGCGGTCGGACCGCCCGAAAAGACTTAGCCAAAATTTCATCTCGAAAATCTGAAACCTTCTGGAATTTTCAAATGAATAGAACTTTTGACTGGGAGCTCCAAAAATTATGTGACCACATCCAGAAGACTCCCCTCACTTGCCTACACAACCTATTTTTGGCCTAGCCCCAAACTCCATCAACAACTTTGGGCGGTCGGACTGGTAAGCACTGCCGGTCGGACCTCTCCATCGGCGATCGACCGGCGACTGGCGGTCGACCGGACCGACAAAGACCGAGCAAACCCGAAAACGCGAGATTTTGCAAACCAACAATGCCATTGCCAATTGACTCATCATCCTAAGATCATGCACATATCCTCACGATATCCACAGATTAAAACCATTGTACTAATCTACTTATATCCAAATATCGTCGTAAAACAAAGATAGTCAAGATTCTTATTACTAAACTTTCTGAATTGACGAACATGACATGCATGAACGCAAGGATTACCTTGTCGACTGTATTTCCAGAAAGAATACTTTAACATCGTTTTACTGAGGACAAGATAATAAGTAGAAATAAGTAGAAGTAACAATGTAACACTTTTGTCAACTGTAAGTAGAAGTAAAAGCAAATAATCCAAAAAACAAGAACCAGTAACAATGTAACATCACTAAATTTTGTCATGAATTTGGTTCTGACAGAACATAACATACCAAAGAAATTGATCTAACAATAATTATCTTATAATGGATATTAATTAGTTCACAAGGGCAAAACTGGGATGCAGAACAAAATCATGTAGTGTCATCCATATAACCACATATTCTATGAGTCATGAATCATACAACATCTTGATTCTAGAACAAATTTACGGAAAGTTTTGGATATTGATGTACACAATGATGCATTAACTACCTCTAGGGACCATAACATTGTGAACTTCAGCAATATAAAACATTACATGTCCAAGGCCAACAAACACATACCAAATTAGTATCAATGGTAGCAAGAACCGACAAACTAGCTACATGGTTCTAATTTCGATGATGTAAGATTTAACAAGTTACTCTTATGACTCAGAAAAAATGGAATTATTCATCTACACATCTATGTACACATATATGATTCATGCAACAACAACCCAGAAGAAGGACTGCCCCATCAGTGCTATTGGCTGATGCCTTCCCTTTCAGCTTCTTGCTCCGAACAGCCCGTGGATCCACCACACCGACAAACTTTAGCTACTCGCGGATCTACGAAATAATTCTCCCAGCATTTACTGGCGTGGCAGAAAGCAACAAGAACCTGAGTAAGTGTGGCATCTGGTCCGCATGAATTGTCCGGATGCAAGATATTGCACCTATCACTGCCTTCAAATATTCCCACAGCACAAAACAATTATTCAACCCACAATCCACATCATCATACATAAACACAATATCAACAAAAATTGTTTGTGATCATCACCTGCTCTTGCAACTGATCATTGAGATTAAAGTTGGACAAAGCGTCGAGCACAGCAACCACAACCTCCGAGTCCTCCTGCAATAGCTTCTCCAGCGCGATGACCATAGTGGCATGGCTCTGGTCGCCCACGATCTCCGGGAGCGACCCGATGATCTTCTTGGCGTGGGAGGAGGGAGCTCAGTGGGTAGGTGCCTAGGGGGGTGCGAGAGGAGGGAGGGTTTTATTCGATGGCATTCGGCGGGTAATTATTCTTGAATTTTGGGGGTAATTTGGGAAGAGAGGTCGTGGGAAGCTGCGAAAGCACCCCGCAGGCGACTTGTCACTTCCGGCTTCCGCGCATTGAGACTGGAAGCGACTTCGGCAAAAAGCCGACCGTTTGGTTCGGCTTCCGGCTTTTTCGAGCGGAAGCTAGAAACTGAAGCCGAAACAAACAAGCCCTAAGGCTCTTCAGACTTCCAAGCTCGACGGGGATAGTGCCTTGAATATTATTCTTGTAGAGCTCTCTGCTATGATTTTTCAGGAAGATGTTAGAGCATTAACATGAATGCTAAGTTCAATCACACTAAAATACCATTCTAAGTTCAAATGATGATCAATGCAGTTTTTGAGATTGTTAGAAGACCAAAGCATATCTTATATAACAAAATGATACTAAATGTGACTACACTAAACAAAACATTCCGGAAACAAAAGAGCATCAATGTGTAGACAAACTCACAGATATTGTAGATGCTCAAGGTGCCCCAATTCTGGAACAAGATGGCCTGACAAATTTGAGTTACCCAAATCCCTACAAGACATACGGTACTAAGAAAGTATTATTGAGTAACCGTCGCTGATGAGTCCAGTCCGAGCGATTACCTCGTAAACAATATTCAGAATCGTAAGAACAAAGCAAGAACAAAAAGCACAACAGTAGATTGAACACAGAGATATGAGGGGACTTCAAACTTCGCTTTATTGCTCTTCCATAATCATGTTACAATGGTTGGGGGTCCCCCTCTATTTATAGCCTCTCGACCATTCTAGGGTTTCCAATGGGCTGCCCATATATGGGCCGGCTTCTAGGCCGGGCCCAGAGTTTCTTAACACCCCCATTGGGCACCCATTCTCACATGTACATGCCTCGTAAAAACTCCATAAAAACCTAGTGGGAAAAAATTAGAGAAAGAGTACATGACATATGTTTTACCACGTTGCATGAATTGCCTCATTAAAAACCTTAGCCGAGAAAACTTCAGGAAAACTCGTCGATGGAAAAAGAGTATAATCCACCCAATTTCATTTAATCTCTAGGATTTATTCTTTGGGTACTCGATCTTCGTGATCAAATTTTAATAAAGAGTTCGTGAAGATTCTCCCCCTGAATTATGCACTTCTCTAAGTCTCATCATTCCAATTCCACGTATGCATCTTTCAAAGCTAGATGCTGGAAGTGATTTAGTAAATAAATCTGCAAGATTTTTACTTGACTTAGTATGCAGCACTTTAATTTCGTCCATATTTTGCAATTCATGAGCATAGAAGAACTTGATATTGATATGCTTAGTGGGGGGACTCTTCACATAACTCATTTGTACTTGTGCAACACAAACTGCAATATCTTCATAGATAATAGTGGGGGTTTACGCGGTATTCAATCCACATGACTGCTGGATGTGATGAATCATCTGTCGAAGCCAAGAACATTCCTGTGAGGCTTCGTACAGTGCTACGATTTTTGAGTGGTTCGTCAAAGTAGATACAAGACTTTGCTTAGATGATTTCCATGAAATTACAGTTCCACCACATAGGAATACATAGCTTGTTTGCGACTTAGCTGTATGTGGGTCTAACAGGTACCCAGCATCTGTGTAGCCAGTCATGGTTAGGTCTTGATTCTTTCTGTAGAATAGACCAAGATCTTTGCTTCCTTAGAGGTATCGAAAGATGTCCTTTATTCCCTACTAATGCCTTTTGGTAGGTTGTGCACTGTACTTTGCTAGCAGGTTCACTGCAAATGCAATGTCTGGTCTAGTACAGTTTGCTAGATACATGAGTGCTCCTACTGCATTTAGGTACGGGAATTTCGGTCCCAGGACTTCCTCCCCCTCTTTTTTAGGTCCATACGGGTCCTTGTCTTGCTGCAAGGATCTCCCGTCCATCGGCACTTTCGAAGGATATGCATTTTCAAAGACGAACCTTTCCGACACTTTCTGAGTATAGGTTGACTGATGTACTAGAATCCCTTCCAGGGTATACTCAAGCTGCAAGCCTAGGCAGTATTTGGTTTTACCCAAGTCTTTCATTTCGAACTATGACTCTAGGTAAGAGCTTGTTTTCTTAATATCTTCCATGGTCCCGATGATATTCAGATCATCTACATACACTGAGATTATACAGAATCCATCCTGGGATCCCTGTATAAAAACACAGGGACAATCCTCATTATTCGTGTAGCCTTTCTTGCAGAGAAAGTCGCTCAAACGATTATATCACATTCTGTCTGATTGCTTCAGTTCATACAGTGACTTTCTGAGCTCTATTTGCTCTGTCTTGGTTCGGGACAGGGATACCTTCAGATACCTTCATGTAAATATTCGAATCCAAGTTCCCATAAAGGTATGCAGTTACCACATCCATCAATTTCATTTTCAAATTCAAGTTTACTACCGTTGAGATTAAATATCTAAAAGTAGTTCTGCCCATGACCGGAGAATAAGTTTACTCATAATCGACTCCTCGTCGTTGAGTGAAACCTTATGCAACGAGTATTGCTTTATGTCATACAACTTCATTGTTTTCATTTCTCTTTCGAACAAATACCCATTTATGCCCTACGAGGTGGACATGGGGAGGCATGCAGCTTACAGGCCCAAATACCTCTGTTTTATTCAAAGATAATAATTCTGCTTTTTTTGCCTTCTTTCAATCTGATTTTTTCTTACATTCAGCGAGCGATGTAGACTCTGGATCAAGATTGATGATTGTGGTAATTTTCTTTGCAAAATCATTATCAACATTAGCTGTTGTCTTATTCATAGATTCTCCCGAGGTCACAAAGTTTATAGCTATTTCTTCAAGGGACGATTCTTCTAATGCTTCTACTTGCTCACCGCTTATTTCAATTACGGGGGCAAGTCCCTTTAGTTTTTCTACTCCGATGTGTGCGCACACATCCATACTGGTATCTCCCTTCATGGAGATGTTCAATTCTGGTATGCCTTTCCTGAAGGTTCCATACTAGTGTCAAGTCTCAATTCGCTCCCCTTCTAGTTCTGGGGAACTTCAGTGATCGGCTGTGTCAAGTCATTCTTATCCTTTTTCACAAGACGTCCCCGGTTACTTCAGATTTGAGGGGCCGAAGTTCTCGTCCTTTCATAGGCCTTAGGACGGGATTAGAGATACCTTCATCGATATTTCAACCCTCTCCTATGCATTGCGTGCAGACATATACGACTTGGTCACGTTTATCAAATCACTAAAGTAGTTAGGTAGATGATTTGCTAATGCTTGCAAATCAATTATCTTCTGGACTACAATTGTCTTCTAGACTTTAATTATCTTCTAGACTTCAATTATCTTCTGGACTTCTCTATATGCTTCACTAGTGCGCGGGTCATGCGTATGGATTTCAGTTATCTTCTGGACATCAATTGTCTTCTGGACTTTTCTATTTCCCGATATTTTTCATCAAGGGTTTGATTTCCTCCCCCTAATGATGGGAAAGAATACTCATCAAATATGCTGTTAGCGAAGCGGGTCTCCAGTCATGGGGTCCAAATACCTGATTATGGACGATGTCTCATAACCAACATATATCTTAGGCTTTTGGAGAGGGCCCAATGCAGTTCGCTGTGGTGATGGTATAGGTACATAAACACTGCAACCAAATCTTCAAAGATGAGAAATTTTCGGTGTCGACACTTGCACTAGTTGCATAGGTGAATGGATGTTATATGCCGGTGGTCTAAGATTGATGAGAGTTGCTGCGTGCAGGACAGCGTGTCCCCAAAATGTAGTTGGTAAATAACAATTCTGCAAGTCCATTCTGGGTGTGGACATGCGGTACGGGATGCTCAACTTTAATTACTCATTGTCATGTAATAATCATCAAATGCCTTTGAAGTAAATTCTCCGGCATTGTCCATTCTGGTGGACTTCACATGCTGATCAGGAAAATTATTTTTAATGTTAATTTCTGCGAGATTAACTTTGCAGAAGCATGGTTTCTCGTAGACAATAAACAAATGTGTGACCGTTTCGAGGAAGCATCGATGAGCACCAATGTTCCTGACAAAGGCTGTATAGGACCGCAAATGTCTCCCTGGATACGGTTCAGGAATGCAGGGATTTCATCCTTCACTTTCAGAGCAGAAGATCTAGTATTTAATTTCCCGATGGCACATACGGGGCACACAAAATCTTCCTGATATGAGAAATTCATTATATTGACATTATGTCCCTGTAAATTGTTAATTATATTTCTCATGATCCTAAGATCTAGGCGGCATAATCTATCATACCAGAGATAGAAAAGGTTCAGAGCTACTAAATACAGTGTTTAGGGTAGTATAGGCTGCAGATGCCTTAATATTAGTGTAGTGTAGCCTAGTTTCATATAAAGGAAGTCGTTTGAATAAACTTTTTTACTTTCTTCATGCTTTGTAATGAGCATATATTCCTTACCATATTCTTCTTCAGTCTCTACATGGAAACCGTTAACGTGAATATCCATGAGAGTTCTAGTCAATTCTGGGTACAACAAGGCTTCTTAATGACCAAAATTGTGCTCATTGGGAATATAATTATGGTCTTTCCTGAACCGATTATACAAGTATCGCTGTCGGCGATTGTCGTAAGACTACCAGCATTCTTGCTGATTGAAAAAAAAATTGTATCTCTCAAGGTGGTATCCATTGTTCCGCTACCTGCTAAGCACACTTCCTCCATAGAGCGCTACACGTGTTCTAATATAAGGTACTTTATTAATATGCAGTAGGAAGTAAGCAATACATAAATAAAATACTTCAGATATCATAACATAACTTGCTATTATAAATACGAGAATAAGTCTTACAAGACTCATCATAAGAATTTAATGCTTTGCTCTCCCAGAGTTTACAACCATGATTCAAGGGATAAAATAATTCAATGTCCTACTTCAATTACAAATTGCAAGTTACTATAAAAGATCCATGTGCAATGCGTGCACTAGATCGAATCAGCGAAGTATTCAGGAACTTCAACCTCAATCTGCTTCATGGCGATCTTCTCCTCTTGGGAAACAACGGCTGCGGTCGCTGCGATGTCCAAAGGAGTTATGATGGGGGCTACTATTAGGCTGTTCATATCCATGAGTGCAACTAATGGATATAGATCATGTTGTCCTATGCCCTTCTTCTTAGACTTGAAAAACATCAATAACGTGCGACCCACAACCTTACCCTTCTTGCCCCTCTCCTTCGTAAGAGGCTTCATCACCTTATAGCTGCTAGCATTGACTTCATGGCCAACATTGCTACTAGGCGGCTGTAGTTCTTCCTTAGAACATCATCTTGAGCTTTTCGCAACTTTCATGATGTCAATTAATTACGCATACTCCATGTAGCTATCTTGACAATAGTTGTGTGCGGATTGCACCGCATTCGGGTGAAAGGTAGAGATAGTCTTCTCAATCTTCTGCTCATCCGTGATTACATTATCACAGAGTTGAAGATTTGTACAAATTATGTACAAATTCGGGCCATCTTGGGTCAGTTCTTCGAACTCCTGGTTCATGATGCCAGTCATCTTCATATTCATGCAAAGTGTTCTTAAGATTACTATTGGTAATCTGCATAAAATGGTTGTAAAATTCTCATAATATTCTTCGAACTCCCGGTTCGTGATCCCGTATTTTTCTATGCATTTTTTATGATTTACTGCTATTTTCAGTGATTAAAAGCAATATAAATAATCACAAATAATCAAAAACTGTAAATACAGTACATAAATTGCATAGAAAAAACAATAACAAAGTGAAATATATTTCAAATGCAATAATAAATTCAAAATTTGAATTTCTAAGGCCCTTTTTTGTTTGAAAAAGAACTTTCGGTGAATTCTGCAATTTCTAGGGGTTAAGCGCGAAATTTCAAAAGTCTAAGGAGTTTTTTTTGCAAAATTTCCTTATACGTGAAAAATTTCTCGTAATTTTTAGAATTTTGAGAGTCTTTTTTTCGCAAAAAATAGGTTTTTTTCTTTTTCTTTTTTCCCTTTCTTTCGGACCCGGGCCGAAAACCACAACCCGTTTTCCCGGGCCCGGTCCGCCGACCCATCCGGCCCATCGGCCTGATACAAATAACGCTGGGAGATTAGGGTTCCCCCCTACTAAGTGCGTTTGTGGCGGCGGCGGCTCCTACGCGGCGCGTGCGGGCGCGGCAGCCCGACGGCGGTGGCCGGTGCGGCGACGCGAGTGCGGCGGCCTTTCGAGCGCAGGCGGCCATGGTGGTTCGGGGCGGAGGCAGTGCGAGGGCGGCGGCCTTTCGAGCGCAGGCGGCCACGGCGGTTCGGGGCGGAGGCGGCGCGACGAGCTTGCGCGGGTGGCGGCTCAGGCGGTGGGCGCCGCTTCAAGGCGCAGAGCGGCTTCGGGGCCGAGGCGGCGCGAGGTTGGTGGCCTTTCCATGCGGAGGCGACCATGGCGACAAGCGGGCGGCCGGTGCGGCTGCGGGAGCGGTGGTGGCGCTGTTTCAAGCAGCAGCGTGAGCGTACGGTCTGCCGGAGGCTTCAAGCTTGGCGGTCAGCTGGTGCGGGGCCGCACGCGGCCATTCGGCTCTGGCGGCGCCATGCGGGGAGGCGATCGTTCGGAGGCTTCAAGCGCGGGCGGGCGCCAGCTCAGGCGGCGCACATCCTCTTCCCCTCCTTTTTCTTTGTGTCCGGTGATGCGTGCTCCAAGCTCGATCGTACAAGGCCGGTTACGGCGCGGCGCGCCTGCGAGACGGTCGTGTGCGGGGAGCGGGGTTGTGCCCGTGTGCGTGGTGCTTCGCCGGTGATGATGCGGCTCCAGGCCGTCGATGGCCTGGCTGCAAGCCGGTGGCAGGGGGGCGTGCGCGGCCGGTGATGGCTCCGGACCATTGGCCAATTTTTTTTTGTGTTTACTGTTCATACAATTGAGTGTACTGGTCATCAGATGCCATTACGGATCATGCAACTATCGCTCATGCATTTACTGATCGACTTGGCTGGCGATATCATCGGCTTGGCCGGCGACATCAAGTTGACTCACGGTAGATTGGAACGAATTTGTAATTTTTAATCTACGGTACAATCGACATCCAATATTTTATGCAATCTACCGATCGACATTGTATTGGCGACTTCAAGTTGGCTTGCGGTAGATTAGAATGGATTTGCACCGTAAAAAATCAATCTAGAAAGCAAATTTGCATAATTGAAAGCGATCTAGAAAAATATGATTCAATTTACGAGTGTCGTTCTTCGACGGTTACCCTTCGATGCGATGAGAGTCGATCGTACTGATAACGTATTGAGTAACTGTTGCTGGCGAGTCCAGTCCGAACGATTACCTTGTAAACAATATTCAGAATTGTAAGAACAAAGTAAGAACGCAAAGCACAATAGTAGATTGAACACAGAGATATAAAGGGACTTTAGGGTATGTTTTATTGCTCTTTCATAATTGTGTTACAATGGTTGATGATCCCTCTCTATTTATAGCCTCTTGACCCTGCTAGGGTTTCCAATGGGCTGCCTATATATGGACCGACTTCTAGACCGAGCCCAGAGTTTCTTAACAAGTATCACATGAGATGACACATCTGAAAAGAAACAGAATATGGCAAGTGATAGGCTGTTGTTTGTTTATTTTAAAGACAAAAATAACTAATTAAGTAACACTTGTAGTTATAGCAAAACAAACCAAAAGAGAAGGCATGCGCATTTTGCTATAAACAAATGGTGTCACTGTGAAAGTTTCATTGAACGAAACCATTTCCTTGAGGTGATTGCTTTTTTTCAGCAACAAAAAAAATGATAGCTACCTTCTGAGCTGATTATGTAACAGACTCCAAATCTAAGTGTATAACAAAAGCGTATGCCAGACAAGCTAAAAAACCCTCAAGCAAAAGTTAAGTGGTTTTGCTAAACAACATTTAACTTTTTTTTTTGTCAAAATAGTTAATTTTTTATTCGTCCGATATGTTTTGAAATCTGTACTTGAATTGGGTTCAAATTTATTATGGTTTTTTCTTCAAAACATAATAGATTTACAACATTATTGTATTTTGTTGGTATATAATTCTATTTTTTTTGTCTTTCTTTTTGCTCAATCTCTCAAAGTATATGTTAGATTTTGAATCATGTGATGGAAATATGAGTTATTAAGACTTTCGAGAATAATTACAGTGACCACGAACAAAAATTACATAAATAATTTCCTTAATTTATGTATAATGAAGCTGTAAATGAACTAAAATTTGATTGTTTTGGGCTGAGAAAATAGTTGAATCTTGTATAGACGGACCCTTAGTTAAGGGCAAAGCTATAGCCATCAACATAACCCTACAAAAGTATGATTACGTGATTAACATGCATGCAATTGTCGAGCAACAGCTTACCAGTAAAATATTTATATAGTGCAGCATCGTCCATATGAGAAAGCCCGTTGATGACAATAAAAAACAAGGCAAGGAGACCAGCATCGCGGACGTGTGGCACGTACCGTTTATCCTAATCTAAAGGGGTGTGGGTCCGAGGGCGAAGTGGCTGGAGTACCTACAAGAGAGATATACAAATAAATAAGTGAAACAAGCACATGGTCAGCAAGTTGGAAGCATGATTGAATAATAGATTAGCAAATCTCACCACACCCTCGTCGGCTATGAGGTGCACGCGGTGGTCGTTATTGTACTCCGAGAGGAGCAACACGTACTGTTGGTGCTGCGACATCCTGCATTACAGGAAAAGATTTTTTTTAGTATACATGAGGTACAAAACAATCTAGAAAATGCAAATGAGTGAACTATATAAAACCACAACAATCATTTTCGCACAACAACAACAGTGGTTACCATAGTGGGGGGGGGACACGTGAGGCGCCTTACCCTACGCGGCTGGCAATCCATGCTCGCATTGATACGGATCCACCTAGTTGATTAGATGAATCCTGATTGTTGGCCCAATCTTTCACGGTACACTCGAAGATCAGTAGCAATCTCACAAACCAATTCGGTGAATTGAATTGTAAGAAAATCAATATACTCACAAACCAATCTAATAAATTGAATTGCAAGTAGTAGCGTTAGGTGAATAGTACTCCGAAACAAGAGATAGATATCTTGATCTTGCTCTCAATCTTTCTCCCTCAATCTCTCCAACTCATATCACGACTCAAGAACACACGATATGCGCCAAAACGGCTTTTTTGATTTTTATTATCTAAATCATAACTTGTCCTCCTATATGGTGCGGCCATGGGGGTTTATATAGCCTCCCACGCAAGCACAAAAAGTCGGATGAACAGTATCCGAGTGCTACAGTATTCCATACCGAATTACTATTCACATGAGCGATGTCAAAGTCGATTCTTTATTCACGTGAGCGATGAGACCGAACCAAAAAAACTTTCTTTAATTAGAATTTAGACTATTCTAGTTTTGGAATAAAATATTAATCACCAATTGGTTGTCTGAATTGGATCCAAACTGAACCAACCCACATGCCATATTCCTGGCGTCCTCTTCATGCATGGCCAAATCTCCCTCTTGGTTTCCCTTGTGTTGTGGGCTTTCCTTCTCTTAGCTTCTTGCACGAACTTGTTCCATGCACTTGATGCTTCTTCTGACGCCAATGCAACCCTTGCTGCCATACCACCACATGTCTTTCTTGACTGCATGCACGCGCTAGGGTTTTATCCCGAGAGAACGTCCCCTCTCGTTGGCCAGCATCCCCATCTACCCTATCGCCTTCACAACATTTTGTTTTACCTTTTGCAAGCTTTGGTTGTAGATATGGCCGTATCACGCATGCTTTGCCCTGGTGTGTCCGTGCTCGTGACACTTCGAGTACCTGTTGGTTATCGTGGTGTCGTCGAAGTCCCCAAGACTGTACATGTTCATACCGCCTTGCTGTGAGAGGTCCATATCATTACAAAGCCTCTTCCTTCGACCGCATCGCTTGTTGACCATTTCTTTGTCGGGAATGTATTCCTCCCCCACATACGGTGGCCAATGCCAGGGATCAAAGTAAGGCTCGAATCTCTTCTCCTAAGTCCTTATCGTGGCTAGCTTTGAGAATTCTTCCGCAATGAATGTGTTAGAAAGGTGACTTACGCCACGCACGCGATAGGCGGTAATGATGTGAGAGCATGGGACATGTAGCAAAATCGGGACCATGCAAGTACAATCTCCCATAATCAGGTTCACTCTATGGTTTCGGCCACCATAACGCTCGCCCCCTATCGATGTGCCCCCAGCTGCCCTGACGATATATATATGCAAAGCCAGATCGTATTCATATGCCTCCTAATTGCATGACTCTTCCTCCGCGATAGCAGGGTGTTTGGCAACAGCCGCACCCCAACGATGGTCCTCCGCATCAATACCCACGGCAAGCATCAAGGCACCGTAGTACTTCCCGGTTAAGAATGTGGCGTCAACTGATAAGGCAGGCCTATAGTGCTTGAAGGCCTCTTTACATTACCCAAATGACCAGTACACCCGTCAGTGAACATGTTTCACAACCCCTCCATCGGGTTCCATTCAGTTGTCGTGCTAAGGATAAAACTCCATGCATAGATTGTATGTGAGCAGCGACGCCTTACCCTACGCGGCTAGCAATCCCTACTCACATGCTTTGCCCTGGTGTGTCCGTGCTCGTGACACTCCGAGTACCTGTTGGTTATCGTGGTGTCGTCGAAGTCCCCAAGACTGTACATGTCCATACCGCCTTGCTGTGAGAGGTCCATATCATTACGAAGCCTCTTCCTTCGACCGCATCGCTTGTTGACCATTTCTTTGTCGGGAATGTATTCCTCCCCCATGTACGGTGGCCAATGCCAGGGATCAAGGTAAGGCTAGAATTTCTTCTCCCAAGTCCTCATCGTGGCTAGCTTTGAGAATTCTTCTACAATGAATGTGTTAGAAAGGTGACTTATGCCACGCACGCGATAGGTGGTAATGATGTGAGAGCATGGAACATGTAGCAAAATCGGGACCATGCAAGTACAATCTCCCATAATCAGGTTCACTCTATGGTTTCAGCCACCATAACGCTCGTCCCCTATCGATGTGCCCCCAGCTGCCCTGACAGCGTATATATGCAAGCCAGATTGTATTCATCTGACTCTTAATTGCATGACTCTTCCTCCGCGATAGCAAGGTGTTTTGGCAACAGCCGCACCCCAACGCTGGCCGACATTGTATGCATCCCTTGCACAGGTCCACCAATCCACAAAGTATGAGTTGGTCTTCCTAAATTAGTACTCCAAGATAGCCAATACTGGCATAGCACAGATACCCTTAAGAACGTTGTCGAACACTTCCGAGATATTCTTTGTCATCATACCATACTTACAGCCAACTTCGTCGTATGCATGTGCGCACTTTTTCTTCTGCTGCAAGACCTCGTCCAACCACTTTTTCCCTCTTTGGTTGGTCAGTCCCCTCAACTCCATCAACTTGACATTGAAGTCTCTCTTCTCCAAACATCCGCACAACAACTTAAACTTTTTTGTGAGATCTTCCTACTACATTTCTTAAAGAAATTTATCGTTAAGTGGTGCATGCACCACCTATACAGCACATCTGAGTTCCGTCAAGCTTTCTCTTTACAGCGTTCAAATGCTGCGGTGCCTGTCCGAGACAATGCAAACAACCTGTCCAGGCCCAACGAGGCGTAGGCGAACTATATCCATAAACCATTGCCAGCTTGCATTATACTCACCCTCTGTCAGTGTGAATGCTAATGGAATCAGCTGGTCCTCCGCATTAATACCCACGGCGAGCATCAAGGCACCGTAGTACTTCCCGGTTAAGAATGTGGCGTCAACTGATAAGACATGCTTGCAGTGCTTGAAGGCCTCTTTACATTACCCAAAGGACCAGTACACCCGCCAGTGAACATGTTTCACAACCCCTCCATCGGGTTCCATTCAGTTGTCATGCTAAGGATAAAACTCCATGCATGGATTCTTGGCCTGCATAGCGGTTAGGATTCGAGGAAGAAACCCGTAAGCTTCCTTCCAATCACTCCCACAAATAACTGCACCGCTATCTGCTTTGCCCTCCACACTTTCCTGTACTTCACGTTGTACTTAATGAACCCAAAGATAACCTCAATGAGGGTGGCGACCGTCACAACAGGATCAACAGCCACAACCCCTGTAATACACCTTGCAATGAAATTAGTGGTCATGTGAAGGTGCTCCCTGGAAACTCGTGCAGTCCCACAAGAGTGAGGCTGCTTTACATTCGCTATTTTTCATTGCTTATCCTTAGTTTTGCGCCCTCATACCTTCCATCCGCACCCCCTTTCGCACCTTATGGTATATCTCTTGTTCACATCAGATTGTTGCACTATAAAAGGACGATAGTGCTGCACTGAGTACTCTTGCAACAAAACCTTAATATCCTTTATGTTTGGAAACAACATGTTCTTGCGTATTAGGTCATTCTCCGGGTCCGTAATGTCATTCATGTTCTTCAACTCATTTGCATAAAACGCGTTATCAACCATTCTGATATCATCGAATGCATGCACCAACGAGACCTCACTCGTTACACTGCGAAGAACCCGACCTTCCTCAGAGGAGAAAAGCGAAGTGGGAGCTTCGTTTTCGGTCGAGCTCCAGCCTTCATTGGACTCCACTTCACGGGTTGTTCCATCTCGGAAGACCTCCTCCTCAAGCTCATTGTTCATTACAGCGCCATTGAAATCAGTCACGGGATCACTAACATGGTGCGGGGAAGAAACAAGCATATATGACAGATCCACCAACGGGGGGGGGGGGCATCGTTGTTAAGACCGATGCCAATGGACTCTTGGGAAAGTTGCTCCTCCATTGGGGGGGGGGGCTTGCGAAAGATCGAGAACAGATTCTAGTTCCTCCATGTTGTCATTGACCATATCCAAATTGTTTCGCAAATCCTCAATAATGATTGTCCGCTTCACCACAACCTCCAACGATCGGATCTGAGATGCGAACACAACCTCCTTATACGTGTCCCAATCATCATCGGACGAGATTGGCATCAACAAAGAGTGCACCTTAGAACACATCCCAGCGTCATATCGTTCCCGCATTCCGACAACGACTCCAGGCTCATCCGATCCAAAGGTCGACTTAATCCTCGTTAGAAGAGTTTGCAACCTTCTTATACGTGTCCCAATCATCATCGGACGAGATTGGCATCAACAAAGAGTGCACCTTAGAACACATCCCAGCGTCATATCGCCCCTGCATTCCGACAACGACCCCGGGCTCATCCGATCCAAAGGTCGACTTAATTCTCGTTAGAAGAGTTTGAAAAACTGGTGATTCTCAAAACACAAGAACGAACACTTCCATGTCAACAAAGTCCGCACAACTATCCGTTTGGCTAACCGGCTCACCAACACAAATACGTACAACTTTATCCATCTATATCCAACATTTTCGAACAAAACATTTCAAAGTCAGTACTGAAGTAACAATCCAGCTAAGCCAAATTTTCTTTTGTTCCTTCACGGAAAATAAGTGTGCTATTAATTGGACTAACTGAGGTTGGAATTGCCAAAAAAACATAATCCACAAAAACTCGACAAAGAAGCTTACAAACAATGTCTAGTCGTTCAAATTTTGAGTCTTGAGTTTAAACATGAGATTTTTCGAGTCTACGGATTCATTAAGACAGTAATTGACCCGATAAATAAGAACTTGGTATCTGCCTATTAAGACAAGAGTGTGGTAGCGAGAAATGTTAATGAAATGCGAAAGAAGGGAAGCTACTGGCCAATAGTTACATGTCATATTTGGGATCTCTTACAAATTGATTTATAATATTATAATACAATACACAACTAACCTCAGCAAGTTTAGTTACGTTCCTCGAGCGTCTAGCCAATCCAAAATTCTTCACTAAGAAAATTTAGATGTACTCACCAACCCGCGCTACATAGTAACAGTTATTACTGACACGTACAAATGGGGCAAATTACCACAACACATATGTTATATCCAACTCGGCACACAGGCCACACCAAATAGCTAGAGAGATCAAATTAAAGGTTTAAATAAGATCCGTCACGAAGGGGGTAGTAATTAGTCAGTTATAGACAGTCCACGAGAACAACGGAGCACAAATATAAATTAAGTTTTTACTAATTACTACGTACATTAATTAGTTCTCTCTGCTGGCTTATTTACCAGCTAGTCACTGGATGTATGAACTGGTTGGTGATGGATTGAGTGTGCTGTGATGGAGTTCATCGATATATCTGCAACTGCAATGGAGGAGCTCAAGCCATTTTCGGACCCTCTTCAAAAAGTTTTAGTCATTTTACCTTTCATTTTCGCTCTTGCCACATTTTCTGTACTCCAATGCCATCCAGAATTCATAAGCGGTACCCCAAATCCCTAAACCCTAATCTCAGGACAAATGGACCTCGCAAAAGAAAACACATCTAACGGTCGGGCAGGAAACTCACCTGATAGCGTTGGGACTCGGCAATTCGCGGTGCCGGAGCCAGAGCGGCGGTAGGTCCGTGCGAGGGAGGTGGCCTCTACGTTGTCCCCCACTTGAACCCCATTGGCGAGGAGATGAAGGCAGAGAGGGCTGGAGGACTAATGGGAAGGCCGGGCCACACAGGCAGGAGGAGAGGAGAGAGGACTCTCAGAAAAAGAGAGGCTGGGGAAAATGAAGAACTGGGTGGGCGCTTGATACTAAATCACCACTATCACGTTAAATCTCGTAGCGGACTTGTCACGTTATAGGTGCGGGTGTTACGTCAGCCCTCCACGCTGACACGGCGTGCCTTATAGGACTTGTGTGGTAGGTTTGGCTACGCCGATTTTGGTGGTGTGATAGAAACAGTTTGTAAAATAGAGTTAAAGAGAGGTTAACTTTAAAATATTATTTAAAAAGAATTAAATGAAAAAATTCGTCCGGATTTCGTTTGGCGGCTACCTTCTTACGCCTCGCGTATGTTTCCTTTTACGCTCATATTTTTTTTAAAAAAAAAGGAAGGGAAAAAATCTAGGGTTTGTTCCATTCCATTTCCGGCCCATCGCCCCCAGCGCCCCTCCCCTTCCTCAGTCCCTCCCCCTCATCCACGACAAGAGGCGGCGCCGGTGGCGGGGCCTGCGGCGGCAGGAAACCGCAGCTGCAGCAGACTCGGCGGCCTCCTCGTGCGGGCCATAAGCGGCGGCGGCCGCGAAAGGATCGGCGGCGGCAGTCCGGTACCCCGTAGCTTCGGCGCTTGATAAGGCCACTCTTCCGGTTCGAGGTGATTCGAGGCCCCTCCTCTTGCTCCCCTGTTACGTTGCGCGATGAAGTTATCGCTAGCTTGCAGCGTGTTTATACACCCCGTCTTTTCGTTCTAACCCGTCCTTGGTTCTTGCATCGGCTTAACTCGGGTACTGTACTAGCTTGCAAGGGTAGAAAGACAAACGGTTACTAGCCTACTAGGTGAAGTAAATTCGACGTGATCGGAGGTGATAAAGGATCTCTTTTTTTTTGCGAGGAAATGACAATCAATCTTGTAGTCTTCATGGCTAGCGAAATAGCTTGCTTTTGCTATTCCTGCCTTTTATTTGGAAGTGCATTTTTTTCCTGCCTTCCAAGATCAGGGCCTTGCCTTGGTGGTCCCGTTTTGTTTGTTGAGCTATTCAAAGTCGTAGCAGTGAAGTTTGCTGTATCCTCTGATCCATCCTTGTTTACTTTCATATCCTACTTCCAAGGCGTTCTCTAGACATTGCCTGCCAGCAGGATAATTTAAACCGAGATGCTGAATACTCTGTGTGCTAGCTGTTCTTTGTTCTTACTGAAGTATGGCGGATTGAAATATTTTGCCTGCAATCCGACAGGAACAGTGGCGGATTTGTTCATGTGTGAAAAGCGATAACTATAAATTTGGAGGGTGTTAGCAAGTATAAGTATGATCCTTATGGTTTTGAGCTAGTCACCAATGGTATGA
This sequence comes from Hsuehochloa calcarea, assembly GCA_036346395.1. Classification (NCBI taxonomy): domain Eukaryota; kingdom Viridiplantae; phylum Streptophyta; class Magnoliopsida; order Poales; family Poaceae; genus Hsuehochloa; species Hsuehochloa calcarea. The sequence goes on from CM070594.1 coordinate 17,278,659, forward strand.
ATAGCAAGTGCATTAGTTTGCAATTAAGTTATCCATCCATTTCTTAATGGCAAATGCCTAACTCCACAAATTGATTCCTCAGCCTGTGGTGGAGACATGGAGTCATGAATATGCATGTCAGGTGACTGGTCGGCTTGAGATTTACTATCCTGTATTTATAACTTTATTCATCACGTAAGATAAATGCTTGTTCGTTGAAGTATGTTCTCCTAGATTTCTGTAGCACTTGGTTGTTATATGCTTGCCGTTGCCCTCAAATTATTTATTGTTGTTTACATAATCTTGCTATTCTAACCGGTTCATCTAATTAATTCATTGTGTATACTCCAGTTCAAAGTCGATTTTTGGTATCAATTGGTGGACTGGTCATGTCTACTTGTCTAGTAATGTCTAAGTTTCTTCAATTTTTAATCTTTGTATCAACATTATGTCTCTTTGACATGTTTTTATCCATCATTACAGGGAGTAGAAATAAGATCTACAGCTTTAACACCACAAAAGAATCAACAGTCTGATCTAATCTCCTGTCTGGGGGGTCATATTGAGAATTTGGGGTAGTCTATAATGGCAGATGCCAGCCCAAGAACAGATACATCAACAGATGATACTGATGAAAACCACAGGGTAAGTCCTTATTCTCTTTTTCCAAGGTAAAGTCTATTCTTTTTTCCGATGCAAAGTCCTGTTGTCCTTGAATGAAGGTATTTGACATAAAACATTAATCGTCTGGCTTCATGGTATGGAGTGGAGAACGACATAATTATTTTTACTAAACTATTATATGAGCGATCATTAATGATAACCTATGATATCAAAAGTGAGGCTTATCGTTTCAGTTAGAAACCAGATGTGTGGCTATGTATGTTACCATTACAAGTAAACAATATGTGCAAGAGTGACAACAGAATTTGAAACCAGCGGGGTGGACTAAACGAAGTATGGATGTAGAGAATGTTTTTATAAGAAAATTATGCAGCTTGCTATTCGTTCAATAGTCCTTAAAGTATGAAATGATATGTATACTGAAACTGTTTCAGTATACATTGGCTTTAGCTACTTAGGAATTTTGTTTTGATTTGAATTGGTGTCAGAGAACCACGCATACAACACATGTTACTTCGGAGAATTTGTGTAGATTACATCAAGCCTCTCAAGGAGTGCTTATCTCTACTACTTAAAAACACGAGTTGGTGGCGGTGGTCCGTCTGCCTTCGTGCGACGTGAGCCGTTGGATCTGATGCAGAGAGCCGAGATGGAGGCGGGTTTGCCCCAAACTCCTCACCTCGTTGCTCCACCTTACGTGATCTAGGGTTTCGGCTCCCACCTCATGGCAGTGTCGCCCCCCGTAGTCCTCACCCCGCCGCGCCCCAACTCGGCGACGAGGATGGCGACCCGTGCGGCTGCGACGTCGATGTCACGGAAGCGGTGACGACGCCCGCAAGGCTTAGTGACGAGGATGACCCAAACGGCGGTGGTGCACTGGCCCTGCGTGCGTCGCCTCCCAGATCCACTAGCCGTCGTCGTTGAGTGCCACGCCACCTCCCGGATTCACTGACCATCGTCGCCCATCACCGAGAGCCGCCCTACCTCCCACATCCACCGACCGTGCGGCCACGGCTCATATCCGGCCGGATCTAGGCCCGCCGGCTCGGATCCGGTGGTGGCCGGAGGGGAGGGGGAGAGGTAGCGGTGGAGAAGAGAGGAAAGAGTCAGGTGGGAAAAGATATATAGGAGAGAACAAGGAAAGAGCCGCCGGCTCGGATCCAGTGGGGTTGGAGGGAAGGAAGAAAGGTGGAGGGGAGGAAGAGAGGCGGCGGTGGAGAGTAAGGAAGGAGTCGGGTGGGAAAAGAAATATAAGGGAGGGGAAGGAAAAAGGAAGGATAGGGAAAGAAATTAAGAAAGGGGAAGAAGAAGAAGAAAGAAAGAAAGGGGAAGGAAAAAAAGAGAGAAAAATTCTAGAAATTTTAGAATTTTCATGAACACAATAGTGATAAAAATTGCTGAGGTCGGTCTGCTAGCAGCTTTTTTTTGTTTATATTTTTCTTCCTCTTTTGAGTATACAAGTAATGGTGGACAGCTGGACACAACAGGAATTTTGGGCATGGTACTAATATTTGAGTTATATTTGTTGTGCATTTGGTTTATTTAAGATCTGTTGTAACAAAAATGCCATATAAATATTTTACTATAAACGGCGGGGTTTCATTCCCACATCCCCTTTCACCTCCCTAAGAAATCTAACAAAAAATAGGAAAAAATATCTCCCAACAATGAAATTAAATTCAATACAAATTGTGACGTGTGTCACAACGAAGCTTAAACGAGACAGTGAAGCCAGGGGCGAGGTGTAGGTTGAGCATGGCGTCAGAATGCGAAAGGGTCAGAGCTCGGCCAAGCGCAAAGGAGCTGAGGGCGTGTTGCAGGCTGAGACCGAGGATGATGACCCGACATGTTGAGTAATATGATTTTTTTTATCCGTAGCAGAGCACGGGCATTCAACTAGTATTACTTTAAAACATCACTAGAATGAAATCTGCGCATTTTGTGCATGAGCAATTCATGTAGTGTCAGTCAAATTAGGAAGTCTTGAAAAACAACATAAACAGTTGGGTTTGCCTATTAAGATAGCTGGCAAAGTATTCTTCTGGTAAAATTATATAACACTTGTTGAATTTGGTCGCTACTTGATTTGGATCCTTAAACCCCTTGACTTTGTTTTACTTTACTTCCTCAACTGCCCCCCCCCTATTTCGTCCTTTTCCAATAGCTTGTCTAATTGAACTATTGAAGTATAGTATCACGTGCACTATAGGTTGATTATTTGATTGGTGCAATCACCGTGGTTATCATGGCAGACTAGGAGATCACAGCGCCTGCCTGGCGCCTAGTCGACTAGGTAGGCGCCAAGGCGTCACCCATGCAACATAAGGCGGACAAAATGGTATCAAGTAATCAGGATATTAAAGGGGTTGATGACAGTTGCATACCATGCTGAGATAGGCAAAGCAGTGAGCAGCAGAAGTGCAGAACAGAGAACAAGAGAAGTAGCAGAGAAGAAGAAAAAGAAGTGCAGGGCAGAAAAGTAGTAGAAGTGCAGACCAGAGAAGAGAGAAGCAAAGCCGAGCCGAGCACAAACACAGAGAGAAGCCGAGCAGAGTACGGGAGGTTAAAGAAGCAGCAAGGGAGAAGAGAAATGGAGCAGTCAGAGCATACCTGCATCTGGAGAGAGAGGGTGGCAACAGCGAACTGGAGGTAACCACAAGCTTGACGGCAAATGTAAGCTAGGGACGAGGGGACCTCAAGGCAGTGAGATCGAGCTGGCAGGAGAGGAGTTTAGGAGTCAGTCAGCCAGGGAACCCCACCACAAGGATATTTACCGGCGAGATGGGTGGCGGCGCTGGTGGCTAGGGTTCCATTCGCCTCTCTCTGTCTCTCTGCCTCTCTCTCTCCAACTCATCTCACATTCACTCTTAATCGACTCCCCACCATCCAAGGCAACCACCCAGCAGAGCCACGGGTGCCCAGAAATTCTGGACGCTTGCCTAATTAGGCAAGGTGGGGCAAACCTCCATGGCGTCCACCCTGGGCCACCTTTGCGCTTAGGCGATGTCGTGACAATCATGACAATCAGTTTTTGTTTTTACAATCACCAATATTTATGTAGATTGTGTGGTTGTTGGCATTGCCAATTTTGATAACAATGAAATGAACGCTCTGTCAAAAGGTGTCCAAAATACCTTTGTATGGAATGCAAAGTTGCAAATCCTAACAATTGGTACCAGGGGCGAATCCAGTATATAATCATCGAGGTCAAGTGACCCCCAATGCTATTTAGCTTAACAAATGAAGAAGTTTAAGTCTCATGATGATATTTTTCTCAAACACGCAGGAGGACTGCGTATCTTTGATTCAGAGAGAATAAAAGGTCCAAATTACAGGACATCACCCCACCTTGGACCAGGATGAGGGATGTAAACCATTGGCACTACTCTTACGCACACAAGGACTGACCGGACTAATCCTGTTTTAAACTCTAGATCACCACCCTTTCTAGGTGCGAGCGTGAGCCCTTGGCTCCAGCTACACGCCACAAATGTGCTTCATCTATGAAGGCTCAAGAGCTCCATGTAGATTTGGGGCAGATCCATCAAAGACACAAGCATTGCGATGTTTCCAGAGGATCCATGCTCCCAGAATGACAAGGGAATTAAAGCCCTTTCGATATTGTTTATGAACTTTCTTCCATGACCTTCTCCACCAATCTGCCAAGGATTTAGCACTGCGGCTAGGCACCAAATCAGACAAGTTCAAGGGATTCAGAATGTAGAAATAAAACTGCCGTGCGAATACACAAGTGGTGAGGATGTGTTGAACCGCTCCTCCTCCTGATCACAAAGGGGGCATTGGTCAGGGTGAGGCAAGCCTCTTTTCTGCAGCCGATCAGATGTCCAACATCGGTTCCTGATTGCCAGCCAAACAAAAGTTTTGCATTTACCAGGCGCCCATGCTTTCCAAAGCCTCTTCCAAGGTTCAAAGGTAACAGACCCAACTAGGAAAGCTCTATAGGCTGATTTTGTAGTGAAATTGCCCGAAGCTTCAAACCTCCATTGGTGTTGATCTTCCAGAGTGTTCAGCATAACATTTGACAAAGCATCCCAAAGCTGCAAATAATCATGAAGTCCATGCCAGCTAAGAGCTCCTCTTATATCTGCTACCCAAGATTGCGCTTGCAGCGCTTGTGCCACAGTTCTAGTTTTTCGCACCCTCAAGGGGACACATTTATAAACATCTGGTGCTAACTCTTCCAGGCAGCAGCCATGTAGCCAGCGATCTGTCCAAAACAAGGTATTCTCCCCATTACCAATAGAAGTTGCAATTGAAATGGCAAACATGGCCCGACTATTGGAACGAACAGGTATTTCAAGACCAACCCATGGTCGGTCAGGTTTGGTCTTCTCAATCCATAGCCATCGCATTTGTAAAGCCCAACTCATGGATTCAAGATTGTGGATGCCCAAACCTCCCAGATCCATGGGTCTCATGACCTTCTCCCAAGCCACCAAGCAACATCCTCCATTTACATCCTTTCTTCCCTTCCACAAGAAACTCCTTCTAATTTTATCTATGGCCTTAAAGAACCATTTAGGGACCTTGAAGGCGATCAGCAAATAAACAGGAATTGCAATGAGAACGAACCGGACTAGCACCGCTCGACCAGATAGATTCATGAGTGAAGCTTTCCACCCTGGGAGCTTGTCAGCTATCTTCTCGATCCAAGTCATTAAGTCACACCTTCTCAATTTCCTATCAGAGATAGGTAGGCCCAAATATGTGGTAGGGAAGGAAGAGGTTGTACATTGCAAGGTGCTGTTAACAGTCTCTATTACATCACCATCACACTGGATGGGGATTACGCAGCTCTTATGTAAGTTGGTTTGCAAGCCCGCAGTATCTATACTAATTTATGCCTATAGTGACCCCAATGTGCTTGTGGTGACCCCAATGCCGCCTTCTCCTGGATCCACCCCTAATTGGTACTTGCTAGCCACATAATACAACAGTGACAGGATTAAAAGTTTTTGCATTGACGAACGAATGATATACATGACTTTAATAGACAGTGACAGGATAAATCAACTAAAGTAGTAAGCTAAAGGACGATGAGAAACAAAATTAGAGCTATGACTAAATTCTTTTTGCATAAGTTTCAACCCTAAGCCTTTACTTTCTCCATTCTATTTTATTTTAAGAATCAGAGTCAAAAACATAAAATAAAAGCAAACTAATTTTTGTTTTTGGATAGGTATTAAAAAAACTCCATTCAGGTTTCAACGTAAAACATCAGGAACCTAATAGAAGAAGATTTGTTGTGTAAAAATAGGAAAGATGGGAGCTTGATAGTTCTGTTGTCATCTGCAGCTTGAACCAGGCCAAGGTGC